>JAIVEN010000019.1:30713214-31373571 GCA_026686845.1 Adenanthera pavonina
ATAGGGAGAATTGTGACATCTGGCACCGAAATGTTTCATATATATTGGAAGAATAAGAAGCTGTAGAACCACTGACTGTAGTCATGGCACAACCTAAAGCCGGCAATACTACCCAACATAGGACAGACCAAGAGGTCTACATGGCGTGAAAAAGGAAGAACAACATAGCACGTACTACTATGCTGGGCACTATGGCCAATGACCTAATGTGTGACTATGAAAAATATTCAACTGTACAGGCCATGTGGACGGCATTAAAGGATAAGTTTGGAGGTACTTCTACCACCAAACTAAGAAGGCTGAAAATTAAGTTTGATACTTATACGTTAAGGCCTAACACTCCTATGAAACAACATCTACAAGATATGGCCAGCATAATCAGAGAATTGAAGGAAGTTGGGCATGAATTGTCTGATGAATAGTAGATCCAGGCTGTCATAAGGTCACTCCCTTCAAGCTGGGAACACATGAAAGTCAACTTAACCCATAATGAGAATATAAGCACTTTTAGTGATGTGGCGAAACACCTGGAGCTTGAAGATGAACGTCTATAGGCCTACGGAGCCTCTAGACAAGCCTATCTAACTGAAGAAGCAGGAACTTCTAACCCTAAGCCCAATTCAAAAAAGGCAGGAAAAATCAAAGAAATGGTAAGAAGAATGGCCCGAAATTTAAAAAGGGAAATGAACCTTTCAAGAAAAGAGGGAAGAAAGGCGGAAATAAGAAGAATACTGACCTGAGTAAGGTTAAGTACTATTCCTGCCTGAAAATAGGCCATTTTGCAAGGGATTGTCCTGAGTAAAATGAACATGAAAAGGTATTAGTGAATTATGTTAATTCACATATATTTTGTGTTTCAAGTACTGTTTTTTTAACAAAAACTATTTCTTCTTCTTAGATAATTGACTCAGGCTCCACAGACAATGTGAGCAGGGATCATGGATCTTTTGCAGAGTACTGTCGGTTGCCGAATCAAAGCAAGTGGCTTTATGTTGGTAATAACGCTAGAATTGAGGTGAAAGGCATAGGAACCTACAAACTAACTTTGCGAGGTAGAAAAAACTTGATCCTTTATGATGTACTCCATGCACCTGACATCCGACGGAACTTAGTTTCTATTTTTTGCTTATTAATTTATGGTTTTAATATAAACTTTCATGGTAAAGTAGTAGATATTTCATTAAGAACAATTTTTTATGGTTCAGCTTTTTTTTCAAAGAAGTTCTTTGTAATGGACATTGTTGGTGATTTTTATATGCATGATTGCTTTGCAACTTCTTCCAATTCAAATGTTGATATAAATACTTGGCATGCTAGACTAGGACACATTAATCAAAATAGAATGATTAAACAAGCAAAAGAAGGATTGCTAGGTACAATTGATAAAATGGAAATGTCCTTGTGCGAGTATTGCCTGACTGGTAAAGTAACTAGAAAACTATTTGGAACTGGAACTAGGGCAGGAACTCCATTGCAATTAATCCATTCAGATGTTTGCGGTCCTATGAGTGTGAGGGCAAGACATGGAGCTATTTATTTCATCACTTTCATTGATGATTACTCGCAATTTGGTTATGTCTATTTGATGTCGCATAAATCTGAAGCACTAGAATGTTTTAGACGATACATAAACTTAGTCGAAAATCAAATGGACAAGAAAATCAAAGCATTAAGAACCGATCATGGACTTGAATATTTATCGGATCAATTCAAAAAGCTCTGTGAAGAAAAGGGAATAATAAGGCAACTTACAATTTCTGGCACCCCACAACAAAATGGTGTAGCCGAAAGAAGAAATAGAACATTACTAAACATGGTTAGGTCCATGATGGCATAAGCCAATCTACCCATTTCGTATTGGGGAGATGTAATTTTAACAGCAGCCTTCATACTTAACCGTGTGCTCTCAAAATCGGTCACATTAACACCCTATGAGCGATGGACAAATCGTAAGTCGGATTTAAATATTTTAAAACTCTGGGGGTCGACAGCATATGTCCATGATCCTTCCCACAAATATGGAAAGCTAGGTCCAAGAGGGAAAAAATGTATTTTTATTGGATACTTTGAACAATCTAAGGATTACGTTTTCATTGGAGAAAACCAGGATGGAAGTGTGACTGAAATAGAATTTAGAGATGCAACATTTCTAGAAAACGAATTCCCTAGCAGGGGTGAGGTGGATCGTACTATATCTCTTTATAAGATATATGAAGGAACTGAGAAATAAGTTTATACACCTCAACCTCTTAATTCGAATGGGAGCTCACAAGGACCAGTGCAAGATTCTGTTCCATAACAGAACAACTTACAAGAGATCCCACTGGGGAGAAGTAACAAAGAAAGTGTATTAAAGAGACATTTCCCAATAGAAGGGACTACACTTATAGTTACCCCACAAGATTATGATGAGCCTAGTTCAATACATGAGGCTTTATCATGCCCTGCTAGTAATGAATGGAAGAAAGCAATGGAAGAGGAAATGAATTCGATGAGGATTAACCAAGTCTGAGATTTGGTCAATCTTTCATTTGGACATAAGGCAATTGAAACTAAATGGGTTTTCAAAATTAAGAGAAATATAGATGGATCGATTGAACGATATAAGGCTCGATTAGTGGCAAAAGGGTATACTCAACAGGAAGGTATAGATTATGAAGATACTTTTTCACTTGTTGTGCGCTTTAACTCCATAAGACTAATTCTAGCAATAGTAGCAAGTTTAAATTTAAAATTACATCAGATGGATGTAAAAATCGCATTTTTAAATGGTGAACTGGATGAAGAAATCTATATGCAACAGCCATTAGGTTTCATTGAGAAAGAGAAAGAGAATAAAGTCTGCAAACTAAGAAGGTCTATTTACGGATTTAAACAATCATCCAGACAGTGGTATTTAAAGTTTCACCAAACTATAACCTCGTACGATTTCCAGATGATCGACAATGACCACTGTGTACACATTAAGAATTTTGAAAAGAATCTTGTGATATTATCTCTTTATGTGGATGATGTACTATTAGTCGGAAATAGTCTAAAATCGATTATAGCTATCAAGAATGGCTATCTTCAAATTTTGAAATGAAAAACATGGGTGAAGCTAATTATATATTGGGAGTTAAAATCCATAGAGATCGCCCAAGAAAATTAATATCCATTTCTCAGAAAAATTACATTGAGAAAATTCTTGAGTGATTCAACATAAAAAACTGTAAACCTATGGATACCCCTATTTCAAGAAGAGAAAATCTGAGCCGAGACATGTATCCTCAGACTGAGTCTGAAAAGAAGATGATGGAAAGGGTCCCTTATTCCAGTGCGCTTGGTAGCTTAATGTATGTCATGATATGTACGAGACCAGACATATGTTATGCAGTTGGTTTGATCAGCAGGTACCAATCAAACCCTGGACTGAAACATTGGAAAACTGTGAAGAGAATCTTGAGATATTTGCAAGGTACAGCAGATTATGCCCTATGTTATCAAGGAAGCGATTTACGATTGGTAGGATACTCTGATGCAGATTGGGGAGGAGATTTAGATGAGCGCAAATCGACTTCTGAACATGTTTTTCTGCTAAACAATGGAGCTATATCTTGGTGTAACAAGAAACAGACTTGTATTGCTTTGTCTACAATTGAAGTAGAGTTTGTTGCATGTTCTACAGTAATACAAGAAGCAGTTTGGTTAAAGAGATTTATAAAACACTTGGGGATCATTAGTGATAAATTGAATCCTATTTTGATAAACTGTGATAGTGAGGCTGCCATAGCCTACACCAAAGATCCCAAGTATCATAGTAAGACAAAGCACATAGACACCAAGTATAATTTTGTAAAAGATGCCATAGCACAAAAAAGTGTTACAATTCACCATATTCTTACACGTCAAATGATAGTTGATCCCCTTACCAAGCCAATACCTAGATATATATATGTTGATCATGTAAAATCACTTAGTATTATTCGTAGGATATGATGTAACACAAATCTCTGTAATGATCAATTATATGAATAAAATTAAGTGCATTTTTTTATAATTGAGTCATTTGAGTACATATATTTATCAAAATATACAATGTCTAGTATGTCATACATGTTGATAAGGTTAACTTTCTCACACAAGCAACTGTCTTTGACACTTATGAAGAGTGGGCAAAGATGAGACATCTTTTTTATTCACTAGTAAATCTGTAAGATGGCAGATATGACAGTTAAACAATATAAAATAAGTCACCTTGATAAAAGAAGAGAATAGGTCGGGATGAGATCCAATAAATATAAATTTTGGATTGAATTATGGATACCCACAATCCATAATACATGTAACCAGATAATGAATTCTCCAACAAAGACGTCATGATAAGTAGAAACATTGGTAGAATTCGGGTTAGACACTGTGTGTCTGAACTTAAATCTGTACGATGTTAACAACAAAACAAAATTGACATATGCTCTTATGTGATAAGAGTAATAACGTAGCATGCAATTCATACTACATATGTTTTAAAACCGCAATTGGGAAGCAAGTGAATATATCCCTACTTCATTACTGTGTGAGTCCTTTAGAGGAATAAATCCTCTCATTAATGTCCTTATGACTTTGACATTTTCATGGAAAATGATTCAATATAAGCTGCTTTAGCATATATCCAATGGTTATGATAAATTCGATCAAAAGGTATTATGCTAGGAAAGCAATTGTTTCATATTGAAATGAAATATGGACGAAAGGAAGATAATCTGAATATACACACACTTATACTGGTGTCTAAGACATGTCCGTTAAGATGTTATGATGTTAACATCTTAAGCGTAGACACTAAGTATATAAAAGTAAGGCAATCTAAGTTTGTGTAAAAACTTATGAGGGATTAGATTTTCCATAAATAAAAGTGCATATGGGTAAATCTAGGACATTCAAGGCATAATACATGAACAAGATAAATATAAAATACATAAGGTGATTCTATGTTGGTCCTTAAAAAGGACTTCTAGTATAAGAATACCTAATGACAGACATCATGCCCATGCTGTCACGGTAGAGCATTTAGTATGAAATGGAAAAAAAATAATTGTAAAAGGTTAACTCATCAAGTGTGAGTGGTAAATGTTGGGTTATATATATTATATCCACCCTTGTTGGGTAAGATATAATTTGGCCCAAGCCCAAATAAGATAAATAGGTTTTTGTAATTATTAAATATGAATGAGAGGGAGGGAATGGTTTAATAGTAACCGATCCCACACACCGCACGGGAGAGTAAATTAAGCGATCATGCGTCAGTATATGGTAGCGGGGGTTCTTTTTCTGAATAAAGGACTCTCTCAGAAGTGGTGTATGTTCTCTTACTTCCTCTCGTCTCTCTCCCCATACAATTCTATCAAGAGTGTTTTCTACTGTGAACCAGAGAAGAAAGTCCCAGTCATTTTATTCCAACCGCTTGCCGAACGTCCTTTTTCATTCTCTCAATGGAAGAACATCTTTGATCAGTATATATATCTTCCATATCTTATTTTTCTATCATTTTTTAAATTAAAAAAAAGGGGGAGGAGAGAGATAGATTGTGGGGGCACCACGCTCCCTGTGCGTGTTGCCGCGCCGCGCACCGAAAGGGTGCTCTTCCAAAAGCAGGACAATTTGTATGTTTGTTGAGATGGCTGCTTTTGCAAGAGAATCAGCACATGTGAGTGCTTCTTGAGAAGCTGCGTATTCATGGTTAATTAGGTCAAAACTCAAAAGGATTCAATCTATATGGTTATTTTATCGTGTCTTGGTACTTATAACTGTCCATGTATTTATGATTTTACGATAGTATCAGTGAAATTATAGCGAAAAGGTATTATGGAATGGATGCAAAGTTCAAAGTGGGTGTCAACCAGGGCATGATTTTTCGTTGGGAAGCAAAAAATAAAATAAAATAACGTTTACGAACACTTGTGAAATTTGAAAATGAAGAAGGCAGGTTATGTTCACTCCAGAAGACGGAGAGGAAAAATCTAACAATGAGTCTATTACTTAATTATGAGTTGCAGTTGTATCAATATTAATAATATCGCGGAAAACCAAGCTGGCGACTGATGAGCACCATAGGGTTAAATTCTATGTATAAGAAATATTTTACAAGTTAAATATCTAAATTCCACATTAATTTGACCTCAGTGGCAGACTATAATATTCTACCATAAAATATGCTCTCGTGGTGATGGCTCATCATTGCTTTCCGATTAGAAACTTCGTTAGGGAATAGGTATTAAATTTCAGACCATCTATTAAATTTGTGATAGCTAAATTTTTATTTTTATTCAATCTCAATATCTAAAAGAATTAGAATCTATAACTTTTTGTTGTTGTAGACTTGTACTCCATTTGGTTTAATTTATAAGGAAAAAAAACTACTTCACCCGTATTAAGGAAGGGAGTTGAGATTAGTTAAAAATAATTAATTTATTTCATATTTTCAATTTATTTCAAAATCATTCCTATTTAATTACTCTATTTCTCTCAATTCCTTCTAAAAATGTATCTTATAACCCTCAATAGTACTAATAAAAGAGAACAATTTTAGTAAAAAAAAATTAATGTAACATTAACTCTATCTTTTTCTTCTTCTTATAAATAAGATCATTAAAAGAAAAAAAATTCTTATAAATAAGAATAAAATGAGTAGTATGCATGTTCTTTTATATATATATATATTAGTTAATCATCAGATGGGTGCTGCTTATGGACTGATTTGTACGTTAACCACTATTATACATTGTATATATATGTGGGCTCGTTTTATTTTATTTTCTTTTTTTTTTTTACCGATTGGAATCGTTTTCTAAGCACACAAAATTTTCAAAAATGTATGTTGATGAGGTTGATAAAGATAACATTCATATGATATAAGGGCATGTTTAAATCTCATTCTTAAATGTGAGGTCTATATATATATATATATATATATGAGCATTCAAAATCTAATTCACCCACACTATTTCTCAACTAAAACTCTAAGCGCTGTGGCTTTGGCTTTGTTGCGTGCGGCTTTAAAACACGTGCATTAATTTCGGGCTCTTATTTTTCTTGAAGACATATATTGCGTAATTAAACAATCTGCATAATATATATATATATATATATCACACGTACTGGTGGGACAATGATGTCATGACTCATGACTAATTCACCACCCATTCATTTTCATTTAGATTTAAATACTCTTTTTCATCTAAAACATAAGTTTTCTTTTAAAAAAATTTTTTAATCTAAAATATAAGTTTTATTTGATAATTTTTAGAGTATTAAAATTTTTTCCTATTTTACTATAATTAAATGTAAGAGAAATGATAAACCTTAAATATAATATATTAAATTATAATAGTATTGAAAAATAATGTATTTTTTTAATAAGTAAAACTTTAATTTTTTGGATCCTCTACAACTAGTTAACTGGAATTTATATTTTGAGCTGGAGAAATATATATATATATAATACTTAAAATATTTGGCAAGTCTACCATTTAGCCTCTCGCAAATAGTATACAGCAAGTTTTGCTTACAATCAAATTAAAATTCTGTGACCTTTCGAATCCAAGTACAACCACAACAAAACATAAGGAAAAAAATTGTGAAAATGAATGACAAACAAACTATCATAGAAAGGAGGCGATCAATTTGACAGGCTTTCTGATAATCCTAGGATATGAATGCCTCAACATAAAAGAGTACAAAATTAACGTTCCTTGCCTGTACTGTACATATTCATCCTCAAGCTTCATCAAGCTTGACGAAGTATAAAGTATATTCTAACAGAACTTTCATAATATTGGCCTTCTGGAGAGACCATGCATACATTTTCTGCAAAATTAATTTGGGTTTGAAAATATTGATATTACAGATCCGGAGGTCCCACCGTCCGTCGTGGTATGTTCACACACCCGATGCGACCTCTAAGTCACGTGAGGCTTTGGGCATTTGCTCTCTGCTCTTTCCCCACAGCACACTATATAGTCCTGTTACCAATGTCAAGCCTCCTAATAGGCTACAAAACAAAAGAAAACAAACCATGGCTAGCAAATTAGACATCTATTTTATTTTAAGAAATTAAAATAAAGCAAAAAATGGCAGAATCTATCGATAAATTAGTTCATTATATACCTCCCTAGACTTATGATCTCGCCTAAGAGAATTGCTGATGAGAAAATGGTTATGATGAGAGCCAGTGGGGTCGACATGGCTAGAAACACGGGCCCTTTCTTCTCTATCACCCATGCTTGTAAGTAAAATGTCACCCCCGTCACCATTATTCCCTATCACGCCAAAGTTAACCAATTGAGATGAGTTACTTGTAAAAATGATTAAGAGTTTAGCGAGGACAGAGAAAGAGAGTGGATAATTACACAGTATGCGACGGCAAGGAGTCTGACATTCCAACCCAACTTCCATTGCTGAATGTCCCTTTCTACGACAAATGCGATAGCAAAAGACTGAATTGAGCTTAAGAAACACTGTAGAGTTGTGAGAAGCAACTTGGAAGGGTACCCTTTTATAACAAAAGCCTGCTTATGCCAACAAACTAAACCACATGATTAAAGGTGATGTATATATAATGCGCCACCAGGTGTACGTAAGTCATGAGAAAAGAAATAATAAAGTTAAAGAAGGGAAATAAAGATGACCTGCAGTACAAGCCATAGCCCCCAACAGGTGTTGGAGAGGAGCATGAGGAAGCAACCCTTTATCCAAGTCCCAGATGGAGCGTTATGAGCTTGTGCATTGGAAGTAGAATACCCCAAAAGGTGATGATGCCCCGAAAGTTGCCAGTGAGGTCCTTTGTAAAAGGCAAGGGTTGCTGCACCACCCAAGCATGCCACTATACCTACCAACTTTGCAATCCCAGGTGCCGTTTTCACTTTCAGACTTTCAATCCTGTGTGCAAAAACAAGTAAGCATTGATCTCTTCACTCGACACCCACACCAAAACAACTCATTTCCCTTTTTCTTTGAATCTCGAGATAATGTTGATTTGCAGATTTTAATCACTCACGTGACTGAGTGCTTCTTGTGGGCGGAAACAGTTGCCAAGTATATTAAGGATGCTCAATTATTGATATATTCACGTGTGGAGCAAGGCACGGGATTTTCAAAGGTCTTGTATTTAACGTGTTGTCCAAAAGTTTCACCGCATGACGTACCGCTAATTTCCAATAACACATATAACTGAAACAAGCTAGCTAGGTTTTGTTTTATTCATACATATATTCATGGACCATATATTGGTGCTCATAATTCTGTGACTCACGAAAGACCAGTCTGCCCTAGAGAGAAATTTTGACCTTGTCAGAAACAACCCACCAGGGTCAATTAGTTGTCCTGCGAGGCTAACATGAAATATTCTAGTACTAATGAACTTGCTATAACTAGCTGGTTATGATCAGCACATCAAAGAGTCGTCAAAAATGTTACTTGTAATAGTACTGATAAATAATGCAAACAATTAAATTTGTATCATAAAATTTCCCTGGTATTTAGAATATTCGATTAGACATTTTTAAGGTGAAATTAACAAGTGCACACACGACTGAATTTTTACAAGCTCGGTTTCATTGTGATTTACTGGGTGATAAAACTAATCACGCCCCGAAGTATAAAAACCTGTTTCGTAGAATTACCAAGTTAATTATGCGCGCCAATATACATCCCTATGCTTTCAGATTTCGCCGATTACTTCAACTCGATCCTTGTTGGACTCATATATTACGAGTTTGCGACCCTCCATTCGTGATCCCATGGAATGCTCAAATCGAATATTTTGGGGATGGACATGATTGGTGGATGTATTACTTATAAAAGTGAGAAACAAAAGATTAACTAAATAGAATTGCATGAGGTGGATCGATGCAAATATATGGATTATACGTAGTTAACATTTGATGGGGATGAGCTCTACCTGAGTAGAAGGGCCAAGAAGAAAGTGATGACAGGAAGGCAGTTAGTAGTAGCAGCAGCTAAAGTTGCAGACGTGTAAACAAGAGCAATCCCATAAATGTCCAAGCTGAGGGTTATCCTGAAATTTAGGAACACCGACACAAATTTGAAAACAAACCAATTAATTAAAACGGGCGTAGAATAACGGCAATCACAACGTACACGTGTTCTTTTCAATACGATCGGACATGGAAATCACTAATCATGCAAAGAAATAACATGAACTGGACATTACCCCAAGAATGAAAGGAAGAATATCTTGCAGAAGGTCACGAATGGCAAAGGCGGTGCAGTTTTCCTACATCCAAAATATATGTATGGTAATTAACTTTGAATATACGTATATATATGTGGAAGTCCTCCCTGAGAAGTTGAAGTTGAGGAAAAGGATGTATACCGTTCGAAGAAGAAGGCAAAAGGGGTGAGGAAAATGGTGGCAGCAGCCTGTCTATAAAAGACGAAGATGAAATTGTTCATGCCGTGGTCGAAAGCAGCTTTAGAGAGCAGAAACATGGCAGCATAAATTGCTTGAACCACTATGACAACCAAATAGGGCTTATTTGCCTCCATTGTGTGTGTGTGTGTGTGTGTGTGTTAATTTGTGAGGCTTTCAAGTGAGTGAGTGAGATTGGTGGATATATGGAGGGAGGGATGGTTCAAGTGTAAGAAGAGTACACAAGTTCCGGCTTTTATGGGCAACCAAAGAGAGAGAGCGCTCAAAGGGACAAGGTGGAGAAGGACACTGGCGTGTGTGGTGAAGATGATGAGCTGCTTTACATGCTGGGACCACCCTCGCCCTCTCCTACGCGCGTCTTCTTGGCCCTCTTCTTCCTTGTCCCCATGCATTCCTCTTTCTTTATATAAAATCTTCATACACGTTTTCTGATAAAGTTAAAAAAAAAAACAATGACTTACACTTTTAACTAATTTATTATATTTTAAAATAATTGTTACTTTATTATTTTAGTGAAATTTTATTACTTTTTACTACTTTTTATTATTCGTCGCTGAAAATCATGATAACAGAAACTCAAGTGTTATAATATACTGTATTTTAATATAGGGATATTTTAGCTAAATGTAGTATTATTGAATTTTAAACAATTTAAACTATGTAAGTAATTTTTTGTGTGCATTACCTTAAATTATTCATATGCATTTATTTCATACCTTGACTCCTACTCCTTCCTCTAACTAATTAATTTCTAATGCCCACGTTTTTTCTTACTTTTCATCACGTGTCCGGCCCTTTATTTCCTTTCAATTATTAGTCTTAGCCTAACTCCTAAAATTACTTTTTTCCATCACTGTTTAATTTTAGATTCCATGTTCATTCTTCTAATTTTATTTATTTTAATATATTTTTAACTCTATCTCAAATTTAAAATGTTCTCTTAATTTTATGACCTCAAATTTTGATTTCGTTTATTAATTTTATTTTATTCTAATTATACTTTTTTTAAACAGAAAATTTATCTCTTTTCTTTATCAGAAGAAAATTTATCTCTAGCTAGCTAGTTTTCTTTCTGTATCTTGATTCTATTTTGAATTTTACTTCTTAACTTTATTTTTAAATATTTTATATGTACTCATTTAATAAAATTAAGAAGCATAAATAAAATCTGGCAAAAAGAAACATAAATAAAACTGCATATACACAAGATCCCCGTGTCTGTGTTTCATTTCCAAGAGAAAAAATTATATTCCACCCTCTTTTTTCTTTCTGTTATATGCCACTTTTAAATAATTTATATATACAAAAAAAGAGATTAAATGTAATTACAATGTTTTAACTTTGTAAAATTTATCACAATTTTTTAATATTATCTTTATTAAATTATAACTTGTTTTAATTATATATTTCTTATTCTCTCTCGACCATAATTATTTACTAAGAAATAAATATGAAAATAAATATATAATATTTACAAGGTGATTTACATTTTACATACTCCAATTCTTCTAAAATATGATTTATAATTAGAAAAAAAAATATATAAAATATACAGTTAATTAGTGTAGGTGCAAGAAGACTTTATTTTAACTAATTATCCTCTCCTATCCATATTATAAAATGTTTAGTATCAAATATACACATATTAAAGAAATTAATTTTTCATCTGAAATTTATAAAAAAATTACCAAAATTTTAAATTTTACTTTTATTAAATATTTTATTATTATTATCATTGTAGGGGTTAGGGGAAGTAATGAAAAATTAATGAGAGAGATAAAATTAAAAAAAAAATGTCTTTAACACCCTACAGTATGGATTAGAAATTTCTTATACACAAGGTTTTATAATAGAGAGAGTAAGATTCATGTGAAATGAAAAAGGATAAAATGAAGAAAATGTTCAATAAAAAAGAGTAGATAAAATTAAAGACATGTACTTGCCCAATTGGTTGGAAATTTGATACGGGAATAAATATGGAGAAGCCGCAAAACGTACAGCGTGATGCTAGTGGTCTAATGGGGTGGAGTATCCTTATTGGGTAGATTTAAAATAATCGCACATCTTAAAAAAGTGTAGTTATTTCTTTATCGCATTCTTACACACATCCCATTTTCTTATAATTAAATTAATTACTGAGTACTCCATTTTAACTAAACTAACCTATAAAATGCGCTTTCCGACCAGTTTTGGATAGATTAAAATCATGTGTTACTCCCTCAATCTTATTTTATTTATTATTTTAAGATTTTTACACAAAATAATAAAATTCTTAAATAATATGAATTATAGTAAAATTTAATTGTATTTTATCAAAATATATTTAAATTAAATACTAAAAGATAACTTATATTTTATTTATTATTATTTTAAAAAAGAATAACATAATAAAAAAGATAATTAATATTTTATTAATAATATAAAATTGACATATAAATTAAAATATTTAATTTTTTTAAAATATCAGATAAAATAAAATAGGAGGATGAAAGTATTATAAAAGACTACGTTTATTTGTTGAACAAACGGGACATGAATCGGTCCTATTGCTAACGTGTTTTCCATGAAATGATTAAATAAATATGTTTTTGTTCAGATCAGTCTAGTACTTCGCGCGCGCACATGCATAGGACGGATTTTTCTTTTTCTTTTTTGTAATATAAATTATTTTTAATTAACTTATTAAAATAAAAATAATAATTATAATATTAAAATTATTTTAAAATTAATATAGTTTTCATCATTACTCATAATAAATATTATAAATTTAAATATAAAAAATACTATAAATTTAAATAATTTGTACTCTCTTCCTCACTTATAAATAAAGATATTTTAAAAATAATATAATTAATACTCAAAAAAATTTTAAAAATTTTTTAAAATTTAACCACTAAAAATGATATGAGAGAGAGTATAAGAGAATTTCTATAATTAAGATGATATTGACTAGGGGGAGATGATATCAAGGAGAAAATTATGCTATATTCCTTTTAAATTATTGGGTTTCTTCTAGTAACATTTTAGTGAGGTATATTATTTATTATGAACATGTAAAGGGGTATTATAAATACTACATAATTCGAATGTTCATAACCTTCAAACTCTTTGCATTTTTTATCTTTATTATCTTACAATCTATAATCTTGCTATCGAATGGTTTTCAAGGAATTTTCTATTATGTAACCTACAAAAATATAATATTGTATTATTATGTGAATTAATATTTTTATCTATACATTTGTAGCCTATTGGTGAGTCTTTAATAGTCATTTAAATCTATAAATAAAGGGCATTTACCTTTGTGCTGGTAATTGAAATGAATAAAAATTTGTTTGATTTTTCTCCCCCTATTTTCTTGTCTTCGCTAACTTTCTTGCCTTTCCATATCTCTTAATTTCATAACACAAACTGCTATTTTCGCTCAATTGAAATCTCTTTACACTACAAAAGGTAGGGATCGAGCAAAATACTATTCCGTGTCCTATAAAATGTTCTTATTAAATCCTCGGGGGATGCTTCCTATACTTTTTGAACATTACTTTTCAGAATAAATCATATTGATTTCTTAATAATAATTAAATTACACATGATACTAATACATGTTTTGTTTCAGAAACCACATTCAATCGGCTTAACAGTATGTGTGTGTGTGTGTTACAAACATTTTCTGTCAATAAAATTAACTTGTTGTAAAATTTAAAATTACAATCTCATATTAAAATTTAACATTAATAAATTGAATTATTTTTATCATCATAATTTCAATCTTATATAGTATAAAATGTTAATTTAATGGACATAAAGTAAATTAGAATTGATGGAGATTTCAACAATATACATCAATTATCAACAAAGTTGAACGCAATTTAAAATTAATATATATTAAATATACTTTTACTAACATTGTAAAGAAACTAATGTAATTCATGCACATTACTTCTTTTTTAGAAAAAAATGAATCCACTTTGGCGACGTCGTTGAGCTTTATTATTTTTAATTATGTAGTTATTAGATAATTGTTTGGGTCTGCTTTAACTTTAATTATCCTCCATTTTGCTTAAATATATAATGTGTTTAATGGGGGATATATCCCAGAGAAACAAACACCTTTAAACTGTGGAATGTGGATCAGTCCGCCATTTTTTTAAGGTAAGTATTAATCTTTTTGCAAACCCGCGTCCCTAAACTAAACCTTCCGGCAACTGATCATTTGCCCATCAATCATGCAACGAACTTTATTGCCATGAAAGGTTTTTTTTATATATATAAAAAATGAAAAAAGTTTTTTTCTTGAAAAAAAAAAGAAAGAAAAGAAAATACCTCTGTCTGGGAAACACGCAAAATAATTAAACTCCTATTTCGTCCCAGCCAAATGAAATGCAATGGCAACTTGCACTACAATATACCTGAAGTATAAAGACACAATTAGATAATAAATAAAATATATATATATAAGAACTTAGGTTGGTATAAGTGGTAGATGATATTTTTCTTTAAACAAGTATTTAGGAATTTTGTTAACAAATTTCTCATAATATCTAAATTAAACTTTCATATAGATTGAAGTTATAATATTAACAAGAGTCATCATGTGATGATAGTGAAAGTTAAAAATGAAATGATTTTTCATGGTAACCAACCAAGGCATACTTCATAATAAGTTTTCCTTTTATATTCCAGCACATGAACAATAAAAATTACCCTTTTATCAGGTACAGCACGTTGTTGTTATTAGTTGCCCCAAGAAAGAACATAATTTGAAGGAAAAAACGAAAAGATTGGTCCTTTGCATTTTCCGTCCAAGAAGCAACCTTTCCACGAGGGATCATAAAAATTGTATAGAACATAATGTAGTCATTGCCATCTTTCTTTCTTTCTGCCTGGTCTAAATTGGGATGCTTTAGTCATTTTCTGATGATTACGATATGGCCTCGCACATAAAAGCAAACCCAACGAGGGGATAGATAGTGTCAAAAAAGTAATGCCCAGTTGCTTTCCATGCAGATTAGCCTCAAGATTGATTTCCTCTCCATATACTTCAATGCAATTACGACATTTAAAAGCACAATGACCATCAAACAAACCAATTCGCTGGACTGGACAATAATATTTCTCTTTGCATCTCCCAAGCTTATTTCCCTCTCACTGCTAAAGCTAGCTAGCCGCCCCCACCTTCACCATGCATGCATATCCCTATTTTATAGTATATTCTGCACATTGAAACTGTGTGTTAATTTCCTCTAGGAAAGTTCCTGCATGGGGAGCACAATCTGAAACTTGAAATCAATCAGAAAGTTTTAGTTCATTTCGCATCCAACGAAAATAAACGATAGGTGATTCATAATCATTTCCGAGTCAAATGACATTGTTGAAAACAAGAATAAGGAATTCTAATTGTATACTACTTCTTTCCCGGGAACAAAAGCAACCATATACTCCCTCTGTTACACTATATAGTATATTATTATGAAAAATTTATATTTCAAAATATAGTGCATTGTGTGGATTATATTGTGTTTTTTTTTATTGTCTTTTCAGTATTGTCCCTAATAAGTAAGCTTATATATCAATGCATTTGATGAAAATCCTTTAATGGTTTGATTAAAACATAATTGAATAAGGAGAATTTCCCTCAAAAACTTTACTCTTCACAATTGTCAATAACCCATGGGAACTCGGAAAAATAAATAAATGAGAGAATGACTACAATTTATTAATATAGGAAGTATTACTAAATAAGGGTAATTTAGGAAATAATGAAAAAAAATTTCGATTACTAATCATTGTCTTGATATGTAAATAATAGTTAAAAGTGTACTATAAACTAGAATGGAAAGAGTACAACTTATATAAGAAATACATCCACATTCGCTCATGACACTGTTACTAAAACCGGCCGATACGGAAGCCATCCATTTTGCATTCTCGAAACGAAAAAAAATCCAAGTGACGCAAGTTAAAATTGCATATTGAGCACATGATGGATTATGTGTCGAAACTAGGAAGAAAAGCAGCTCATACCTAAATGTTTTTCTTATTCTTCTACGGAAGTGCATCTTACATTAGTGGTTAATTTATACAAATTATTGACTGTTGCTGTATGATCAGCTCTTATGCTTTGATAATTAATGCGGTCAATGTCAACATTAACCCAAGATGAAAGGTAGTAACAAGTTACAGGAAGTAACAGAGAAACTCCAATAATTGGCTGGCCAGTCACATGTAACATCCAGTGCCATAAAATCTCGCGTATTGGTCGAGCAACCCCAAAGCGCGTGATTGGAAAGTAAATAATTTCATTAACGCTTTCAATCGACAATGCCCACTAACCAAGACCTGATTATGTAATGTAAAGTTCACCCACCTCCTCTGCTTATCCTTTTCATTAAAGGAAAAGGCAAACCCCATCTAACGGAACTAGATTTTGGCTTGAGGTTTGCGTTTTCTCTATTTCCATGTGACGGTTTTGGATTTGAAGCCCTCAGAGTTGTACAAGAGTGAGGGGCCCTGCTTTCATAATGGACCCCAAAATTAACTCACAAAGATACTGAAGCCCTCCCAATTAGCGAATCCAGACAAATAGATAATTCCCTACTCACTCTAAAGATATCGATCATTGAACCCAATAATGCAAAGATTAAAAAAAAAAAAAAGCAAAGTACAAGGCAAGAGACAATTATCCAGTTGCCATTCATTATCTGCATAGCTTTCGATGCTTTTTACTGAGATTACCTAGAATGTTGGTATCTAACGTTGAGGTTCTCTGTCTTTCCATGTATCAAAAAAAGATCGGACAATATGAAATTTCCTTCATCACCCCCCATAGTATTTACATTTACATTTTGGAAAATGCCAAACCGCTTAGAGTTCTGTTGTCAGGACTCAGAACAGATAGAGTACTTAGATTAACCTCCAGTGTATCATAGGCTTTTCTTCCGACTTGTCTTTTAGTGCACAAGTTCCGCTGATTGATACATTTTTTTTTGTTGGCTCCACCAAGTGATTGGTGGTAGAATCTAAAGAAAGAACAATCAGTAATTGGAACTTTTTTTTTTTCTTTAAGAAACAAAATTATACTAGTGATGGTGGTGGTTCACTAAAGCTTGACTATGCTTCTTTCACTCTGATCTGCACAGTCTTTCAGTGCTTGAACTGGTAAACAAACGTCATCACTTATCTCTTCTTTGCTCTTTGCCCACAGCACACTGTACAGACTTAGAACCAACAGAATCCCACCAAGAACGCTGTAAAAGCAGCAAAGTGAAATAAATAGAGGCAGACACAGATCTCATCCTCTGCCTTTAATAAGCCAACTAATAATGACGCCAAAGAATCATTCAAAAAGTTGGAGTTTTAGGTGGATATTTAAATTTTAGCTCCTAATTAGGCTTTCTTAAAGAAATGGTTTAATAAAATTTAATTATGTTTCAACTTGACCTTTGAGATAAGTATGGCAACACACCTGCCTAAACTGATGGACTCGTTTAGAAGAAACATGGAACCAATAATTGTAATTATAAAATTGAGAGGGTTCCACAGAGCAGGGAAAAGTGGCCCTTTCTTCTCAATCACCCAAGCTTGTAAGTAGTATGTAATCCCAGTCACCATTGTTCCCTGTTACACCATTCACAACATATATATAATCATCAATTTATGTCCTCACCGCACTAAATACAGTGCCTGTGACTTTTTCTTTGTTATTCATTTTTTTTTTGGCTTCTGAAAATGAAAGTATGAATAGTGATTAGAAGGCAGTGCTTTGCTACTTACACAGTAAAAAACACCAAGGAGCCTCATGTTCCAACCTAGCTTCCACTCCTGTATATCTCTTTCTGAAGCTATAGCAATACCAAATGATTGAATTGCACTCAATAGGCACTGGAGGCTTGTGAATTTTAGTTTTGAAGGGTAGCTTACGAGCAGTCTAGCCTGTTTTATGGACCATTAGCTTCGTCATGATTAGAATCATATACATATGAATCATGCTAACACCATATTTAATAAGCCAAAAATCTAGAATGTATACAGTTACAGCATCCTAAGATGTTCCTATACAAGTTGGAAGAACACAATGATGCAACATAGATAAAGTGGATTTACCTGAAGAACAAGCCAAATACTCCAGGTGATGATGGCACAGAACAAGAGTAAAGAACCCAAATACCATCTTTTGGGAGAGGAAGAATGATCATGATGAGGATGTTGAGTGTTGTGATTTCCAGACAGAAGAGGATGAATGGGCCATATCTGGGGTCCCCTGTAAAAAGCAAGGGTAGCTACCCCACACATGCACACTACCAGACCTGCTATTTTTGCAACTCCTAGCTTTGTCCTTATTTTCACTTTCTCCATTCTGCAGTGTTACTATTCTCAGAAATGTCTATCATTTCTAGATATATTTGCAATTCAATTTAAATGTAGTCAACTGTAAATTTTTTTAGTGGGTATAGCAAGTGAATGATCGATGATAAGTCCGGGATTACACCTAGTTCTGTGTACGGAAATTTAAGAAAGAAAGAGTAATTTTGCATGAATTACCTGAGCAGAACTGCAAAGAAGAAAGTGAATACAGGGAGGCAACTAACAATTGCAGCACCCAATGTGGCAGATGTATAAACAAGTGCAATGGCATACACATTAAGAGACAGAGCAACCCTGAAAATCAAAATGGTTGAATGGAAGTTTCGTAGAATTATTTGTTGAGAAATGACAAAGTGAAAACCTACATACCCAAAGAACGAAAGCATGAAAATCTTGCAGAAGATCACAAAAGAGAGTGGCACTGCACTTTTTCTGGAACCCACAACATATTTCAATTCAATGATATAACTAAAGGCAAATATAGAAAATTAAGCCAAAAAAGTATAGGAAGAAAAGAGAGTAGATACATCATTACCGTTCAAATATGAAGGCTAAAGGGACCAAAATAATAGTTCCAAGCAATTGTCTATAAAAGATAAACACACTGCTCTTCATACCATCATTGAGCACTGCCTTGGATAACAATATCATCCCGGAGTATATGAGTTGTATCAGAACCATTGCCAGATATGGCTTATAGTCACCCATTTTCAGTGAAGATAAATGGCTGGTTGCACCTTTTGATTATGAATTAATTATTATGATGTTAAACTCTATATATATACATATATATAGTCTCTTGGGAAGGGAAGGATCCCAAATAGAAAATGAAGCATGGGAAATGAGGGAAAAGTCATGATACCAATATATGCGTTCCTTAATGATTATGGAGTTGGATTATTAGTAAGTGGGAGTGGTGTATTTATTCTGTAAGCACTTGCAAATTTTTTAAATGAAGCATAATTAATAGCATCTCGTCTTTAAGGCTTTCTTCCCAATAAATTATCATTTTAAATGAACAGCTAGTATGATCTCCGCCTTAGCAACTGTGTCATGTCAATTAACGAACACCTTGTGTGAACTGACTGACGTAAATATTCCATTTGAAAAAATGATTTATTTGGTTATTTACTGGGAGAATATTTCATACTTAATTTTGACAAGATGAAAAGTGCAGGTGGGAAAACTTAATAGCATATTGTTGGATATTTATAGTGGTTATCGCTTTAGTCAGATTTGTTATACCATGATCAACAATTATCAGAGTTTAAAATTTGGATGCAAGGTATAGCTCAATCATGCGCTTGGCTTGGCTTGGCTTGGCTTGGCTAGCTAAAGTAGTATTAGTATCAGACAATAGAAGTGCATCTCCTATTGGTGATATGTTGATATATATATATATATATATATATATGGATGATCATTAGCCTCGGATGTTGAAGTTGTCAGCAAATGCAAAATTGAGAATGCTTCAGCCAGCACAGTCGCATTCGTAAACTTCAGCTTTCGGCCATCCCGTGGATCTCCCTATGACTGTTAATAGTTAATACCCTATAAAGAAGAATTGAGAATTCCCCACCCAGGCCCAGAATTAGGAGAGCCATCGACGTCCAAGTCCAACCTGATTGCTTCTTCATTTTTATTTTGATTGCTTCCTCCACAGCTTCCCATTCACTCTAGGGCTAGGCATCACATCTGTCAAATTCTGCCCTGCCTCACATTGCAATTCAACAAACACTTACAAAACAAACTTATTCATAAAAAAGATCTTCATCTTTACATTGGTAACCAGGTTTGAACTCAATTTATTTACTTTTTTATGATTTTTGTAATGTGATAATATGCCCATGTTTGGTACAAACGAATGAAAATAAGAAACCATAAAAAATGTTTATCATTATTTAGAAATAAATATTATTAACTAATAATAAAAAATAACAAGTCATTTCTCTCATCCTCTCCCATTCTTTCTATCAAACTCAAAACTTCTTTTGATGGAAATAATTTATTATTTAATATGAAAATAGATAAATATAATATATTTTTAAATTGTTTTTAATTTAAAATATGAAGATTGCTTTTATTTTCAGGATTATTTTTTATTTTACTCTATTCGAGAGTCACACACCACGCCAGGAGGCGGGGGACAAATTCCTTTACAGTTTAAAGTAAAACAATAAAAAATATATATATATATATATATATATTGAAGGGGAAATTGGAATTCTTGGCCGCCCAATGGTAATTTAATATTATTAATTTATCGCCATTAAAACAAATTATCTATCACTTTAATTTTAGTGGCGTTCCTGTCAACTCAACAGGCCTACAGAATAATATTTATATCTATACTTTTTTTAAAACAAAAATTTGCCTTTCACCGTTGGAGTCTTTGTTTGTGGGAATTTGATCGAGGAAGAGAATAAGATTGATCCAAACCTCACTTGACGGAAAGAACAAACATTCGTTATTTTGTCTACCGAATAATGCTCAACTTTAAGCACCCTCATGGATTTTTGTTTTCTTTTCTTTTTTTTCCTTTTCTTGGCATATCTTTTTGGCTGGTTCTACTAGGTTCAAAATTTAAAACGGAAAATTAATTATTATTTCAAAGAAAATTGAATGATTTATTTAAATCACACACGCACACACCCAAATACTACTTCATCATGTTTTGTGAGGTAAACAACAACTCAGTTACAACATGCTAATAGACATTAAAATAGATATATTGCTGATTTCAATCTAATTAGTTTGCTGTGTTTGGTTGACTGAACTAGAGATAAAGAAGGGAGTAAGTAAGTAAAGGAATATAGTTAAAATGAGACTTAATATGTGGCACGTGATGGATGAAGTGGAGAAGTAACACGTAAAGTAGTGATAAACGTACGAAAATGAATGAATATCCAGAAAGTGAGTAAGAAAGTCATTTGACCAAATAGGATAGATGCACAGTGGAAAAGATAGAAGAAATAGCCAGAATACTAATCTGAGTGGTCTGGTCCGGTCTGTGTCCAAAAACAAATTTGCATGTGGTGTGGTCGATCGATGGCTTTGATAGCTTCAATGTGTAGAAACCAAGTTGAGGGGTTCTTGATTTAACAATCCACATGACATTACACCTTTTTTTTTCTTAAAATATTTAATATTTGATGTTATTGATTAATCTCAATTTAAGTCTAGATAGAGTCCTAATAAAAAAAATCTCTTAACATAATTTTTTTCACTTAAATTTATAAAATTCATTATATTGAGTTCTTTATCAATCATTTCGATTGCCCTCATTCCTCTATGACATTACTAGTTGGCTTGTTTGGTACGCAAAATAGAATAATGAAAAAGAGATTGAAAAAAAATGACTTTTAAATAATAAATATAGAAACATAATACATATCACTCATCTAATTTTTTTTTATATAATAAATCCTTTTCCAGCACAGATAACCAAACGAACATCAACATAGTAACCAAACCGGGCATGAGTGCTTTCGTTTGTGGTCCAAAACATCGCTTGCAGAATCTTGCCTCCCCAATGGCATATTCTCGTATTTCCTTTAAAAAAAAAGAAAGAAAGAAAGAAAGAAGAAAGGAGAAAGTCGGAAAAATTCTTGCTCTCTCGCTTTCCTGGAAGGCTGGAGGCATATTTCTAATTTGTTATAGAAAAAATACTATTTTTATTCTTTATATTTTCCATATTGTTTTAATACTCTTTTTTCTAATTTTTTTGAAGATATTTTAATATTTACCTCTATGCGTACATTAATTAATGACAAAAAGCTAGGTAATAAATTGTTAAATTAATTATTTCCACTTACGACGACACTGATTAATTTAAACTTGACTTGTGCTCAAACCTGCATGAGAGATGGCAAAGTCCATTTTGTTGATATTCTTCTGATGTGCATGATATTTAAAAGTTGGCACATGGGGTGTTTTTATTTTGTTTCGACTTTAATTGAAAATACAATAGTTATGTTAAATAATTCATGATTGTTTAATTAATTTGAATACTTAAAGTTCACTGTACATGATGAAAATGAAGCTGCAGAAAAATATCGGAATGATTTTCCCCCTTTGAGATGTATTTTGATAGGAACAATCTGTAAAAAAGGATCCAAATTAAATATCAAAATGAGAAATGAAGAGAGAGAGAGAGAGAGAGAGAGAGAGAGAGTGAATGAGAAGAGAAGAGGAGAGAAGTCAGAAAGAGCACTTGCGAAATATGTATAACATCAGAAGAAAGGTGTAAACCACAGTCATAAAGAACTAGCAGTTAGACTGGTAAGAGAGTGTAGATCTCAATGGCTCTGAGTGTGTTCCACCATGACACAAACGCACTGAACAATATCTTAAATGTGAATTATGGTTAATTGAACGAAGGATTAACCCTAGCTCCCTCCATCAACGGGAGGTGAAACAAAATATAAATTTGTAAATTTGGGGTCCTTCTTTTTGGCCACTTATAAATTTGGGAATCGGAATTATAAAAGAAGTGTTGGCTCATCAGCTTCTCCGCCTATAATCAACGGAGATATTGTTATTGTTCACGTCAATATTGGCCTGACTGACTACTTCTACTGGTTTCAAATAGAGAGAGAGAGAGAGAAGAGGAGGCGGAGGAGGAGGAGGACCTCGACCTCCAGAGAGACACGTGCTTTTTGACTTTGATGCTGACCTGACTGTGTCTTGGTGAAACTTGTTTAGTTTGACTTTGAAGGGTGCGATATTGTGGTCGTGGGCCTACTGCTTTGTGAATATGGGCCTCCTTTGTTATCATCTGAGAAAAAAAAAACCCTAAAGGTCCATGTCTGTGGATGCCCACCCACTCCCTTCAACCTTCCAACCTTCCTTCCATGTGTTGAGTTACATGACATCATCATCCCATCTTTTATTTATACTCACGACACCATTTTTCACTTTGAATTCTTCTCTCCCCACAGTATTCATTCGCTGAGCTGCTACTTCCTACTTCTACGACGTCCGTGTTCCAGTTTTTCCTGCACCCAAATAAAAGTAGTCAGAATTTCAGATTACTAATTATGCCCATATTCCCCTTCATCACTGCTATATCATTCATTAAGAGACACTCCCTCTAGTGTTGTAGTGATGAAAAACGCAAGTTATTAACAAAATTATCAAATAAAATTAAAATAATTATCCATAAATCTTTTGACTGATTCAGACTTTAACATGGACTTTGTTATTATTTCCGGAAGAGATGGAGACTCAGAATTATCCTTAATATACAAGAGAGAGAGCAAAACCAACAAATGTTTGGCCAAAAAGAAAGAAATTGATATTTCCATTTCCATTTGAATAGAAATCCAACTGGTGTGATTGTGTGCATAAATCTTCATTTGACTCATTGGCCCCATCTTTACCTAGTGAAAATGTAAAATAAAATTAATTTAAAACAATACTGTTCAGGGGATATTTTTCGATTAATGATAAATCTTGTATTTTCGTTGAAATACATTTTAAAAATTATAAAATGACTGAGTCATGACTTCTATCAAATCTTCGAAACATATAATTTTGTGCGTGTTCTAAAAATGATATAAAAAATAAAACTAAAAGTAATATATATATTTTTTAAGAAAATGGGTGAATATCATGGTTGTTCCATAAAACACCCAAAAAAATATTTCCACATTATCATATTTTGAAATTTCTTCTTTTAGATTTATATTTCTTATTTTAATCATACACGTCAAAAGTTGTGATCATATATATACACACACAAAATAATCAATGCGTTAAAAAAAATATTGAGCCTTTAAAAGTTTTAAATTTTAACCTTATTAGAACCCACGGATTCAAAACATTTAGCTCAGTAAAAATAAAACCAAAATGAGGTAAAGCCTGACGATGACAAATCCCATATGCGTGATCAACCCGCTATACAAGAAAAAGTAAGGCATTCCTGGGCGTCACAGACACAGCCGTTTGGCGCGCACATGGCCAACGATAAATAGGAGCCGTTCCGTTCACCAGACGGAAACTTCCTCCATGACCCGCTTTTACCCTCCAGGGATATAATTGGGGGAAAGAAAAAACTTCGATCAGAAATTAGACCTCTTTTAAAAAAACGAAAATCGTGCTCCGAAAATTCATGTCTGGTTTCTGTAGTGCTTTTTGTTATTTAATTAAATAAAAATCACAAAGAGGAAGAAAAGTTTTTGTGCGACAAAATGTAGAGGGTTCAACCGGCCTGGTATTCTCCTTCCGGCATCACCCTCAAAGCTGTTTACACGTAGTTTGCCAACTACATATATCACCAATGCCTTCCCTGAGAACCGCCGCCGCCTTTGTTCTTGGCAAAGAAGGCATTCTTGGCTTTTGGTTTGGGTAGCTCATGGATGTCCATCACCTGAATGGTTCTTTGCTTTTTGGCTATATACCACCGCACAAACACACAAAATTCACCGGTCAGCATATGATTCACCAAAAACATTCTACTGAGCATGCAACAGAAGAAGAAAGTGAAAAATTAAAACGGTAGTTCCACCATTTTCAGCTTCCTTGTAGTTCTCTTGAAGCCGCTTTCTTGCCGAAGCAAGTCTCTCCGCATCAAAATTGCTCTCCCTCTGTTCCCTCTGTCTCTGCAATCATTCAACCACTTGTCAGCACCACTTGCTCTTGAAAAAATTAACAAGAAGATCATGTCACATTTTTGCTATAGCTCCTGCACTTCCGAAAACTGAGAGGAAAAAAAAAATAAAAGCTCCACTCAACCGAGCTAAACCGACAGATAGGACATTTGGGTTTTTAAGTTCCTATTGGGTGCATGACCGCCAAATTTCTATTTTTCATCCTCCGTATTTATAGAAGCCAAGTTTTAAAGTCAGACTTCAAAATGGTTATATTTCATATCCGTACATTTTGAGGCGGTGCAGAAGCAGATGTAGAGACAGATGGCGCTGGTTTTGGTGGAGCTTCTTTTCGAGGAATTGGTTTTGGTTTTGGCTCTGCTTCTGAATTGTTCCGGTCCGACCCAGAACTCCCATCTGTATGAGCAAGAAACATATCAACCTCACGGAACCAACGGAATACAAAAGAAAAATGAGAGAAACTTTGAATCAGATGCTATACTCACTATGTGGATTTGGCGAGTATGCAAAATCAGGAATCTGCAAAAGGAATGGAATATTAAAAAGCCAAAGAAAGCATAATTTTTCATCGTCTTTCCCAGGTAAAAAAGCCCTGGAAGGAAGAAAAAAGATTTCTTTCACCTGATGATACCCGTTTTGAAGGGTTTTATGCTGAGGCGAGTCTCCATCAGCTGCCAACAACATCAATTGCCCTTTTAAGTCAGTAAAAGCTCCCTAATTGCCACTGACTACACTAATTTTTTTTAAAAGAAGCTTAAGATTACCCATGAGAGAAGCATGTTCTCCTGGTGGATTCAACTTCACCCATTCATCCACGATGTCTTTCCATTTTCTGCACACAGTCAGCTGAAGTCAATACGCGTGAAAACTCAAAACATCAGCGGCGTTCACGAACTAGAGTTATGCACAAACAATGATCAACATTTTTACATATTTTCTTTTCAATAATTTTTTTTTCTCTTCCAAAACCTGACAAGGAGCTTCACCAATCTCCGAACGTCATTGGACGAATGCTTTCGCAATCGATTCACGTGCCTCCCAATGTCAGTCTCCTACAAAAATCATAGCAGCTAAGTAAAACTATGGTTGAACTTCAAATTATACAAGAGCAAAATTACCTTGAGCGCTTGGAATGTAATATCCATATCTGCAAGATTTTGCAGCAATTCTACCAATGATTCTTCAGACTGATGGAACAAGTTGTAAGAATAGACGCAATAAGAAAGCTTAAGAGAATTATGAAATAAAAGGGTGAATATTTGAGAGTTAACAATGGGAAAGAGAACGGATGAAGGAAGACCTGGTTAGGGTCTTCAAGTTGCTCTTTACTGTCCAGAATCCTCTTCTGCTCATCGTCGAACAAGCCTCCGTAAGGATCTATGTCCTCGTCATCCTCGTGGTCGTCTTTACCAAGGGATTGCGGCGTTGCAGGCGAGGCACGTCTTTTGTCGGGGAGAGGACTCATTTGGTTGTTAATTGGAGAGACGATTGCCCGGCCATTAGAGGTGAGATGATTGGGTTGGCAATTCCGACAGGATGCAGGAGCAGAAGTAGCCGCATAGAGGCGCTCAACGATTGCGTCCCTGCGATGCTTCAAGTCAGTGGCGCAATCCAAAGAAGCGACGGTGATAGCGGCGTCGATAAACGTCCAGACGTCAACGCCTGCGGTGTCCAATATGGATCGGAAATCGTCCAAATCCATATGGAATGAAGAATTTTGAAGTACCAAGGAATACAGGGAGATCAAAAATGGGAGAGGAGATTGCGGTGTGAAATCGCAATAATAGGGACAATCACGAGAGAGCAGAGGAAAAGAAAGGGAAAAGGGGGAGATAGATCTGAGGGAGGGATGGAGTGGGAGGCAGGAAAACACGCACACAGATCAGAATGACAATCCCAGAGAATATAAAAATTTACCGGAAAACAGTAGGAAACGAAGGAGGAAAGGAGAAGGTTCGTGGAGGATAAGAACAGGAGGAGTTAAAAGGGGGGAAAAAAAAGCAATAATATTTGAGGGGGTATTTCGATTTCGATTTCGATTTCGATTTCAAGGCTTTGACGCGTGTAGGTGCAGCGTGGTAAGTGTAAGCATGATAGAGATTGTGTTGTGTGAGGGTGTGATGCTGTTGATTAAGGTTTGCTGTGGAATAATGCCAGACGGGGTGGGGGAAGATGAGTGGGAATCGAGTTAACTGGCGCGCTGAGCTGAGCTGAGTCGAGTCGAGTCGAGTCGACTCAGGGTAAGGCATGGGATGGGATTTTGGTTCTTAGTTCCTACAATGACACATGACACATGACACAATAAAAGAGGTCATTAACAGAGGAATCACACCCTGTAGTCCACCTCTCGGCAGCATACCCTGCGCCCCATCCTCACCTCATTTGCCCTTCTGGATTGGAATTTGAATTGGATTCCGCCTCCTTTTTAAGACATCACCATCCAAAAACTCATGTTAAACTAGCCCTTTCTATTACAACTAACCTCCCAGGGGAGAGTCCCTCCACTATTCATCTTCATTCCAAACTGGGGCTCCCCTGTTTGGATAAACATTCTAAGGGGAGGGCCTCAAATTGATTCCCAAGGGGGATCATTTTATTTTTTTTATTTTTTTTATAAATAACAAAATTATTTAAAAATAAAAAAAATTATTAAAAAAATTCTAAAAACATAAAAATATTTACTTGAAGGTTCCTAATGTCAAAAAATATTACATTCAAGTCTCATATATCAAAAATTAATATAAAAAACTTTAATATTGAGTATAAAATTATGAGTATCATTATAAAATATTAAAACATAATTTTATACTCAATATTAAAATTTTTTATACTCAAAAAAATAATAGAAAATTTTTTTAATTTCAAGGGTAAAATAATCAAATTATTATTAACTTCTCTCCCCTCCCCTCATGAACCAAATAACAAATTATTAAAATTCCTCCCCTTCCCTTCCTTTTCCTTCCCTTCCCTCCATATCTCATATTTCCTTCCCTCCCCTTCCTTTCATTAAAATCCCTCCCCTCCCTCCCCTTCCTATCCCTCCTACCAAACACTCCCTAAAATTCATTGTTTAAATTTTACTTTTTCATTTTAATAGATATAAAATGAAAATAATTTTACAACTATTCATTATTTAAAAAATGCACTTATCTGCTGAAAAATTAAAAAATAAAAATAAAAAAACTCTGAATATGAACCACCCCAATTTTATTTGCACAATTAGAGGATCCAATTCTTATTTAAAAAATGAATTTGCATCCTATTCCTTCATATGATCATAATAGAAGATCAGTATATTTTTTTATATTGATATGGAAATTGCAGATATATTTAGCCATCACACACATGTATATTATATTACAATATATGAGTCAGTAACATGAGCATACTATTCGTGTTCAAAATTAGCAGCAAGCACACAGTTTGTTTGGAGCAGTTTTTTGGAAAATAAGCTTAACACATCCATTCATTCATACATACATACAGTCATTCTTTTCATCTGGTGCTTGATTCAACATGTTCTTTCTTACCTTAAAAGGATATATGAATTGATGCCAATACCAAATGTATTGAAAATCCCCTCTCATTGTTTCATTCCGTACCAACTATAGCTGAAGCTGCAATACAAATCTCAACTGTACTTTGTAACATCTGCTATTTCATGCTTTTATATTTTCTTTTTTTATTTAGACTTATTCCATCCTAAATTGGGAAAACCTTAAACCATCTTCCAACTCTATCCTCCCTAACAACTGATCATGACAGCATACCCCACTTTACTCTCTTCTTGCAACTCATCAACAATCTTTTGCTTTTACAGTCATCTTGATTATCAAATACGAGATTTGGGATAACAATAATAATTTCCCAAAATAAAAGAAATCATGAAATTGGTTTTTTCAGCATGTGTTAGGAATCAAACAAATTAAATTTCTAATCACTGAATTTAAATAATTAAATATATACTTTTTCTATAAGTTGGAAAATTTAAATATATACCTTTTAAGTATTCAAGTTCATGACTAATTGATTACTCCTTTCCTCTTATTTTATTCATCATTTTGAAAAATTCTAAATACCCTAATTTAACTGTTATTTTATATTTCTAATGAAGTATTAGTGATTTTTTTTCTATTATACCCTTTATTAAAATAATGGTAGGTGAAGTACAATTCATTTTTTTAGCGTATAAGTGATGGATATTTTAGTAAAATATCATTAAATACTTTTATTCTGAATCTTCAAATAATTGAGTAACACCAATTAATTTTACAAAGTTTTTTCAATATGTTAAAATACCCAGAATAATTTTTCAGAATAAAAAACACAACTTAGGCCGACTTATGCAAGCCCAGACCATGAGATACTGCACTGCATCCCCTCTTTTTTCAATAGGGAATCGGTGAAAAAACGAAAGCCCAATCAGTAGAAAACAAAACACAATTACAACCAAAGACCCAAAGAATCATTTGGAGCAAAAAAAAAAGACCCAAAGATATCAGGGGCCAAGTAACAAAAGTCAAACAGGCCAGAAAAATTAAATAATTGCACAAGCCCAAAACGCATGATAGCCCAGCCTTCCCTTCATAAGTGAAACGATTCGTCTCATTGAAGCAGGGCTAATACTAATGCTATGTTTGAGAGTTTTTTTTTTAGAGTGGAATGGAATGAGATAGCTATATGGATTGGGTTATTGTTTAAGAAATTTTTTTATGAGGAAATGAAATGGCAATAAATGGCTTGATATGCTATCCTTGGCCGTTCTTTTGTCCCCAAATTGGAGGTCAAAGAATAAAATATCCAAAAATAATTATTTAAATTACAAAAACACATATTAATCCTAACAAAAAAAAAATTCATTCTTATGATTTTTTTAACTTTTTCTAATTCACCAAATTTATCCCGCCATATATTACTTTTCTTAGTATTTTGTTATCATATCAACCAGATCACTCTAATCACATCATACCTCATACATATAATTGAATTACTGTTTCAAGATATACTTTCTTCTACAAGTCTTATAATTTATCATATCTTTTTTACTTTTTATGCTTTATCATAGTTAGTTTAGTTATTTTTATTTTTTGATAAAATTTTTACTTGCTCGTTAGTATTATTATTATTATTGGAAGATGTTTTCATTCAAAAGTAAAAGCAATATGAATATTTTTATATGAAAAAAAGAACCTTTTTTAATTTAAATTTGCTAATAAAGATAATATTAAGAAAAAGTAATAATTCATTCTATTTCATTTCTTTTATAATAACTTTTAAACAATAGTCAAAGGAGACCGATTCTTATCTTTATAAAACTTTCAAACAATAAAACATTTCATTTCATTTCATTATATTATATTAATAATTATTTTATTTCATCCTCTCATAAACTCCCACGTATAGCCTAATTTACGTTTTCTGCATGGAGAGAGAAACCGACATAAGGGCTGAACAATGTAGTTCAACCGTGTCTCCTTTTTGAGTTTTTTTAACGGCTATTGTCTCTCTGTTTTTTTTTTTTTTGCCAACATTGTCAAAAATTTAAAGGGGTAAACAACATAAGGGCTTGGAAAACGTACGTCAGAATTCAAGGCCATTCTTGGCAAGTTGGAAGATGAAAAACACGGCATAAGATGTTGAAATCTGCATGACAAAGTATACACACCAAGTTTGAGGCGTTCGACAATAGTTTGCAGGCTATCTATTTTTTAATTTCTTTAATTTTAATATTTAATTAGTTTAGTTAATTAATATTTGAAATGAGGAGGTGCATAGGTGCTTTAACAGTGGAGCCATGACCCCGGTCACTGGGGTAAATTTTTTTTAAAAAAAAAAGAGGTAAAATTTTTTCAAAAACATTAATTTGAAAAATTTACTCCTTTGTAAAAATAATCATTCAGACTTTTTAAATTTTTCATAATATTTATTAGTATTTTATAATTTCAATAAAACATTAACCATTTATTTTATTATTTTATTAATATTAAATAGAACATTTATGAGATTTTTAATTAAGATCATTTTAATAAAATGTTATTAAATTTTACAATATATTTTCATTAATTCAAAATATAAGTTTTTTTTTTTAAATTTTTTTATTTAAAATATAAGTTTCATTTGATAATTTATAAAATATTAAATATTTTTTATTTTGTTTTTATTTATAATTAAATATAAGAAAAATAAAAAATTTTAAATGTAATATATTAAATAAGAATATTATTAAAAATAATATTATTTTTTAAGATTTAATGAATAAAATATTTTTTAATTTCTATAATTAGTTAAATAAGAGTTTCGGATAATTAATTAGTTAAATAAAACATATATATTTTATATGAGAATAACATATTATTTAATATTTTTTTTAATTTAAATAAAAAAACCTGAAAAACCACATGGGAGTAATAATTAACCTTACCTTTCAGAGCAGACCATTGTGTAGTACAATTTCTTTCTTTCTTTTTTTTTTTTTTTTACATTGACAAACTTACCTGAGTTTGACAAGTGTGAGGCATTAAAAATTATGGGTACAAATCATTAACTGCGTCATTAAGTGCCTCGTTAGTCACTCAGCATTTGTAAGTATAAAAATTTAATGTACGTCCTTGTTGAAGTCTGGGAATTGATATTCGATATATGCGGCGGCACCGTTCTTTGTAAACCAAAGGACGACTAGTGGATACAATCACAAGGAGGCAGAAAGCAGTGTGGGGATTAAAGAGAGAATGGCGAAATCACATGAATGTGAGCATCCATTAAAGGCTTTCGGTTGGGCTGCCAAGGATACTTCTGGCCATCTTTCTCCATTTCCCTTCTCCAGAAGGTTAATCCTCCGCTTGATCTTCCATTTTACCATTTTCTCTTTTCGATTTTGTTGTGTGTTATAGACAGTAGTCGGGAAACCCAGCACCCATCTTCTTCATTATATCTTTTAATATCGAATTTCGATCATTCATTTTTTAGATGGAGACGGTGTCTGACTAGCGTGGGAGTGTGACACTTTTCACGGAACAGTTTTGCCGTAGCATTTTGATTAAGCGATATATGATTTAATTTAATACCGCACTACCTTAGATTCTCGGTTTCCATGGGGATTTTGAGCATTTTGATTATTCTAAAGGCAGGTATCATTTCAGCCCAACCTGAAGCAAATAGATTGTTGTTTGTGTTCTAGTGGGCACGGGCTACTGCATGGAAACCTTATAATTTCTTTTTTATCGTCAGCCTAACAAGCGCTAGGGCAGGAGTTGAGAACTTGAGATGAACGAGACTTCGATCGAGTAATCTTCTTAAATTACTGTGCTGATTACTCGAGCAATTTGTAATTTTGCAGGGAAGTTGGGGCCGATGATGTCGCTTTGAAAATTCTTTTTTGCGGGGTTTGCCATTCGGATCTGCATACTGCTAAGAACGAGTGGGGTTTCACAACTTACCCTGTTGTTCCTGGGTATGATCCCTTTTTTAATAGTTCTTTATTGATTTTCATGCACTGGGCGACAAATGAAGGCTTATAAATTATAGTAATATAGTTGCATCTTACATTATTCAAAGGGGTGGGACCATTAACGATGCATATTTCTAATATATCTGGCTGACTGAGGCTATTGGTGTTCGATCTCAATACGTTAGTAGGTATAATTTTTTTAAGTTATATGGTTCTATCTTCCTATAGTGTGAACAGAGGGGTGATTATTTTTAACGTAACTCTTGCCAATCTTAGAGCAGTTAACTTCTTCCCATTTTTTTATTAGAGATAATAGAAGAGAAAGTTACAGAGTTAAAGCATACCTACCACGTCTATCATAGTTCCCATATTTGGAAGACCGATATTTTGCATGTGAATCTCTTGGAGTTCAAACCCCACTTCATAAAAACACTCTTCTTATAGTTCCCCCAGCACCTACTGTAAACCTCATAAATATTATAATAACCACATTTTTCTGCTAATCGTCCTCCGAACAAACAATCCAATTCTTGACCCCAAAACCAAAAAAAAAAAAAGAACGAATAATATACAAGGAGCATAGAGGAAAGGACTTTTTATCTTTAACTTGTATCAAAATATTTCTGATGCATCCGGTTTCTCCTTCTCCATAAAATAACTATTCCAAGAGAACTAAATAATATCCAATAAAATGATGAAAAGCATAGTGTGGACATACAGATATGGTCCACTTGTCAACTTCTTGCCCTAAGTGTATTTTATACTGCCGCAGTTGCCAGCTGATGTATTCATACTAAAAGCAAAAGGCTGGTTTTCTTGGTTTAAGTTTTCTTATGAATTTTGAAATTATCATATGGAAGAGCTCATGTCTAGGATAAAATCTGTGGTGCTTCCTATTTATTAATTATGGATGCTTGATTTTTGTAATATTTTCTTCTGATGTCACCATATTTTTACCTGGACTCATAAGTTCCACAGCATGTTAGTTTTACTTTGTGATATTGTCCACCGAATTGCACTGTGAAGTAATGTACACTGATTAATTTTAAGTGTCTGCTGAACCTTGGTTTTCAGGTTTTAGGACAATACCTGTATTACATGGTATCAATCTCTGGTTGTTTTAAGATTGCAAGAACCCTTTTTTTTTTAGTGTGAACTGAGGGTATACGACCATGAAATAGTTATTATGTATTTTGAAGTTTCCCTTTGCATTTAACATGAAGTGGATGGTTGAGTTAGGGACTTAGGATAGTTCGATGCTTAAAATATCACCTTGATTCAAGTAGCAAAGACAACTTGACTGTTTATGTAAGTTTTGCTGGAATATACCATGAGAGTATTCTATTTTTCACCATTCTGCTTGCACAAAACCTTAGAAGTCTACGTTTCTGTAGTACATCAGCACTAACTTGATTCGCACAAATGTTTGGATTGTGGCCCTTCATGATTCCTTACTTACCAATGGAAATTCTCATGTCGCTAATTGGTCCATCTCTGTTGATATGGCACCTACAAAGTGTAATCTTTCACTTTTAACGGCAAAGGGGTTACTGTTTATATTATGTCCTGGCTTTTATATATTTTACTTTTCTTGTTCTTGGTCAGTATTAATCACATATTTTTGTTCTGGAAACTGGATCAATTCGCTTTTGTTTATTAATATATCATATTATTGAGCTTTGCGTATGAAGATGAAACTTTATGGGGCCACCATGGAGTTTTGCCCAGCACTGAATCTTTATAATTTGTGTTTTGCAGACATGAAATTGTAGGTGTTGTGATCCAAACAGGGAATAATGTGAAAAAATTCGTGGTGGGTGACAAGGTCGGAGTTGGTGTCATTGTGGACTCCTGCAAGACATGTGATGCGTGCCAGCAGAACCTTGAGAATTACTGTCCTGGAGTTGTATTTACCTACAACTCTCGTGGATTTGATGGGACAAGAACCTATGGAGGCTATTCTAATTTTGTGGTTGTTCATGAACGGTTTGTAGTCAGATTTCCTGAGAACTTACCCCTTGATTCTGGTGCTCCACTTCTCTGTGCTGGGATTACTGTGTACAGTCCGATGAAATATTATGGAATGACGGAGCCAGGTAAACATTTAGGAGTGGCTGGGCTTGGTGGGTTAGGTCATGTTGCAGTGAAAATTGGTAAGGCCTTTGGGCTAAAAGTTACTGTTATTAGCACCTCTCAGAAGAAGGAAGCCGAAGCCATCAACAAACTCGGGGCTGATTCTTTTCTTGTTTCCACTGACCCTGAGAAAATGAAGGTAAGTGAGATGTAACACTAGAAAAAGTTCAAGAGAAATTGTTTCATCTCGATTCCTCTGGTTTTGACAAATTAACTTTTGCTTCCTATCTCAGCATTGTTTTTGGATTTTTTCTCACTAAGTAATACATAATGGCACAAGAGATTGAACTTAAAACCTTGTGCAAACATTTTGAATTTCCCACCAGTAGAGCACACCTAGGGACTTGTTTCATGTTGCAGTTAACACAGTAGTTAGTGAACTAGGGCTTGCATAAAACCATATGTCTAGGAATGACGCTGCAGCGGTAGTCAAAATACTACGCCAGGGATGCATTTCAGCATGATAAACTGTCACTCCTCTATCAGCTAGATCCGCACAATGGGTTGCAATACCCCTAGCACTGTGGAGTCTGAGAAACCAACAATGTTTTCAACAATAGTTAGCAGTACAGCAATGCATTCCAAGGCAGTGGATTATTTATGTCTAATCCCTTTGTATCTTTGGGTATATATTATGTAGGCAGCTATGAAAAGCATGGACTTCATCATAGACACAATTTCTGCAGTTCATTCCCTTGTTCCTCTGCTTAGTCTGCTGAAGCTAAACGGGAAGCTGATAACTTTGGGGTTGCCTGAGAAGCCCTTAGAGCTACCCGTCTTTCCTCTGGTTGTAGGTGAGCCACCTTGACACCTTGATGATATTTTGGAGACTTTTTGGTGAGATGGGATCTGTTGAAATTGAATAATTGCTTTCTCGTTTTCTGAAATCTCTTATTTTCTTGGTGATGTTCGAGTTTTGTTTTCTTTGGATGAGGTAATATAAGAGAAGAAAATAATTTGTTGATATATTTTAATTGTTTCGTTAGAAAACTTTTTGTTTGAATTAGAAATTATGTGATTATCAAAATTCTGAGGTGACGCAGTCAACTAAATGTGGACAAATTTAAAATTTGACCTTATAGATGGAATTTATGAATTTCTTCCTCATGTCATCTATCGCGTGTTAGTTTTTGTGCTATTATTTGGTTGTTGTATTAATTTTATTATAGCCACATATACATTCATACTAATGTATATAATATATACATAAATGCTTACAATATATATAAATGAGTATATGCATCTATATACATATGCATGTGTGCTTGCTTAAAAACTTGTACATAAAGCGTATATCTTCCTATGCATATGCATGCACAGACATTCATACAAAGTGCAAAATATGTGTTTGTACATACCTGTGTATAAAATCATATATAAGTAACTGTATAATTACTGTAGTTATCCCGGCAAAAAGTTTCAAAATGCTAGGAATTTGATTCAGATGAATTCGAAGTTGTTTTTACGTTTTAATTTTGTATAAAATGTTAAAATGTCACAATTGAAATATGGTCTGAAAGAAACTTTAGACGAGTTTTAGTTAAGCTGCTCAGCTTGAACTTGCAGTAGGTCTTAAAAGAAAAACCTGAGACTGTGTTGTGTGGGGTGATGTGAATTGTGATGTATGCAGGACGGAAGCTTGTGGGGGGAAGTGACATTGGAGGAATGGAAGAGACACAGGAAATGCTTGACTTTTGTGGAAAGCATCACATAACTGCAGATATTGAGCTGATTAAGATGGACCAGATCAACACTGCCATGGAAAGGCTAGCAAAGTCTGATGTCAAGTATCGCTTTGTGATTGATGTGGCGAACTCCATATCAAACTAGACTAGTGCTTGCTTCCATGTTGCCCTCTCGATGTCAGAAAGATGTGAACTTTTATGCAAAAGAGGACAGAATAATTAGTTTTCTGCGACATTATTGCATCGTTTTATTGTATCAGTCCGAGCGTGCGTCTTTTTTTTTTTAATAAAATAAGCTTAGAAAACCTCAAAAGCCCCTATTTAGTAGGCATTTCAGCTCAAAGCCCCCTAATTATGTTAAAAGAAAAAAAAAAGGACGTTATGATATTCATGGGATAAGTTGTAGAGATTAGTTTATCAAGCAGGCAATAACAAATAAGAATTGAACAGTGAATAAAGGTCATTTTTATTGATTGCATGGCAATAGCGGATTGTGATTTACAGGTTGGGGAAGTTGATGGGGAGCAGAAGCACAGAGCCATGTGTAGTAAGTAGTAAATGAAGGCTTCAATTCAAACAAGAGGGGCCAAATCAGGGGTGAAAGCGGCAGCGGCATCACAGTAGCCTCGTAATATATGGGCTTCCTCGGGGTTGAAACCAAGGGAGGTGAACACAGCAGGCCAGCAGTTATGGGTTATGACCCAAATCGCACCACAACAGACAGGCTCCATTTTTGAAGAAACGCATTATCTCATTTGAGCACCACCTTAACTCCATCAACGACCTCCACCCCTTCTCTCCCCACCCCCCAATTCCTCTGGCTCCTCGCGGCCATCTCCTCCCTTCTTGCCGTCGTTCCATATACTGTGACGTAATTAAGAGCCAACAGCAACAACAAGTGTTTGACAGCCATCCAAATTCGATTCTGAGTTTATGTATCTATATGTTATGTAAAATATGTCACAGCTTCACAATGACCATGAAGATCAAGATATTAAAAATCGGACCGAAAATTGAACCAGATAAGGTAACTGTTCAAGGTTCAGTGATTGGACCGATTGTGAATAAATTGATATATTTTAAATAATGTAAATAAAAAATATAAAAGATATTTATTCATAATCATAAAATTAACATTCATTCTAGGATAAAAAATAAATTTAATAATATATAGAAAATTAAAAATATTATTAATAAGTTTTACAACCTAATATTAAAATATAAATAAATTAATATTTATCTATAATTATATTTTGAATTCAAAATAGTCAATTAATATTCTATTTTCATATTATTTGTTAAGTAAATTTATCATTATTAATAATTATGTATCATAATAATACTTATAACATATTTTAATATAGAAAGAAAAAAATTTATACAAAAAATAATGCTATTTAGTACTAAAAATAATATTATTTTATTTTTTTTAAAATATTTAAAAAAAAAGTCAGGACCGGTTTAATTGGGTTTTTTATCGATTATTGACCAATTTGACTGGTCCTTTACCAGTTCTAGAATCCACCAGTCTACATTTGTTATCAAACCAAATCAGGGGCCGGTTCCTGGTCAAACCAGCTGGTCCCGTCTGATTTTCAATTCATGGAGATTATCTATATATTTAAATATTGTTGGTAACGGCTGGCACTACTTATACTAACTCTCCCCCCTCATATTGCGCAACTGTTCAAGTCTTAATCAAACCAATGATGACTGATGAGTTCCTATAACAGCCCATTTTCTATTATCATTCCTTAATCGATGGAAAATGGAATCTTGAAAGCCTTTCTCATACTTAAAACAACTTCATTCGTGGTCGTACACCCACCGTGAATGGACTGGATTGGGCCCATGGGCTTTGAATCCAAGATCCAACCAACCCGCCTTGTTTGTTGTTCATCTGATGCTTCGTTATTATTATGAAACTTGGAATAGGTGTCTACTTTTACTGTCCCTTCTGGTGATTGATAGACTGGTCAACCATTACAGCAACACAAAGGCCAAACTTACAAGGTAAAGTCTTGTGAGGCCTAAATCTTGTTTTAAATGTTCCATACATTATTCAATCACAGATGCAATTCAGTTTGTGCTGTTCAATGCATTCTCATTACACTGAACTACAAAGTTCATCAGGGTCACTTTATCTGCATATATACGATTTTGAAGCTATTTACTGTGTGTTTTGAGTCTATACTACGTCCATTGCCTTAATCATTTAACTGACTTTCGCATTCTCAGAAAACTAAATGGTCCTTTAACACCTTTCTTGACGTCAGTATGGGTGGCTTCCTTGAGATTCCAGTTCTCCTTAAGCCCCAACTTCCCTATATTAGCAAACATTTCATTCTCTCTCTGTGTTGATTTGATAAGCATTTTGTAAAGTTGCTCCATGTTCCTTCTTTAATAGTTTGATTTGTCTTGTAGTAACCCTCTAAATATATTTTATGTTAAAACTACATTATCAAAATCGTTATCCCAATATTTAATAATTGAAATAATATAATGCATGACTGTTTGTGCAGAGTCTCCTTTAGGAGTAAAGTAATTAATTGATGAGTAGACTAGATCTACATGTATGTATGATTCGATTACATATTCAACGACATCGTATTTATAAAGGAACGTGATGTAGACAAGTGAACAAGATATGAATGAGAACTTCGTTAGTCAACATCGTTCACAATCTTTTTACTGTGTCTTCTGAAACAATATTTGTTTCATCTCTTCGGACGATGCTCAAAATATCACCCCTGAAAAAATTCCAAATTTAATTACAAGTTTGTTAAATGTAAATGAAGATGTTTATACATAATTAGATATTTAATTATACTTTTGGTTGCTTTTAATCGTCAAAACAATCATGCTATAAATCAACGTCGTTAATATGATTACTTAAGGACAGCTACCTCACTTTTTCGCCCAACAAAAGATGGATTTCCTTTATACAGATGGGTTCCAATTATAAACATAATAATAGTAGCTAGTGGTAGTTGTTGTCACTATCATCATCATGATTGTATCTTGTGAATATTGTTAGGTTATTTAATTAAATAATCATAATCAATATATCGGTTTATACATCGATTTCTGTCGGTGAGACTATTTATGTATCGCTCCAAATATATTGGCTATCTTGGTCAGAAGAAAGAAGCGATTATATCCTTTGGATCTGTTCGTCTAACAATGACAAATTGTGCCCATTGAGGCTATTTTTTCTAGTAGCGTGCAGCATCGTATAATTTGAACTTTAAAACTTTATGATAAAGATTTTTGTATTAAAAAGTTCTTAACTTTACAACTGGTATTCTGATTTTTTATATTGCCGGAAGTATTTTGAAAGAAATTTTATAACTGGAAATTTTAATTTTGAGTGACAAATTGTAATCTTAGTTTGCAGTTTTTTTTTTTTGGTTTTGAAATTAAAATATGATTAAATATTGTAATTTTGTTTAGTAATTTTGCTGCCACCTACCTACAGTGGGTATGTTCCTTCCATGCGTAGTTTTTTATTTTTTTGGGCCACAAATTCCATGCGTAGTTGGTACATATTATTCCATACATAATTTTGCGTAAATCTGAAGCAGATGTTGTGTCATCATTCGTTGATGATATCTCAATATTAAAAAATTAAAACAAAAACGCGCAAGGTAGTATCAAACTGTGGTGCAGCAAATTAATTTAATTTAATGTATAAAAATGTGGAGAGAAGGCGTTTTTTGAAGAACAAATGGGAATGAGGGCCTAGGGGCATCAGGCATCATGAGGAAGAGGGCCTGCCTTTTACATCTTGTGGGGCAGAATTCCTTGCAAGAAAAAAAAGAACAGTCAGTGGGATGCCCCCATGACATGGAAAAAGCAAGTCATCCAAATTCACATATTTCATCAGACATAAAACGACAAGCTAGAAGACAGATCACACCCAGCCACCACCGACACTTTCCCTCAAGCAGCACCACCCATTTTTGGTATATTATGCTATTAAAATATTGATGAATCTTTTATTTATATTGTGCTTAATTTTTTGTATATTATGCTATTAAAATATTGATGAATCTCATAATAAGCTAAAAGATCTGCCTTTTTTAATAGATATTATTACTGAGATTAATTAAAGAAAATAAAAAATAGAAACGAAATAGAAAATTATTTATTAAATTTTATGTATTTTATTTTTTTAACATTAAAAAAAAGAATTAAAAATGGCCACTTTCTTTGAAATGTTTTTGTCAAAAGAGATCCATAAAATTAAAAATCGTTTCAAAAGGTGGGGGTGAACTGGCACAAAGCTGTAAGGGAAGCGTCGTCCTTTGTCCTAACCTTTTTATTCAACTCCCTCTGTCTCTCACAAGTTTTGCCATCTCAGTATGAATATCTGCCTTAATTTTACATTTTCTTTTCTTTTTTATTTTTTCAACTCTTCCTGTACCATTAATTTATATCACTGTCACGTCACTTCACTTGGTGTTCGAAACATGCTTAATATAAAATTTTTTAAATTAAATTAAAATTAATTAATTATCTCAATTTTTTTAAAAATTTTAAAAATTTTTTAAAATTATCCTTATTTAATCTTTTTCTCTTTCTCTTTGGATACATTAAATAAGAATATTTTTTAAAAATATATAAATACTAACTCATATATTATAAAAAATTTTATATTTAGGACCAGAACAAAAATTCTCATATATAAGACCGGATGAATTATTAAATTCAACATATACACTACTTGTTTCGTTCATCTTAATATTTTTAGGAAAAAAAATGCATTCATCATCATAAATTCTAGATTCACTTGATAATTTCATCTCAAGGAATATGCTGTACCCAAGTTGCCTCTAACTCTAACTTTGAAGGGTAAAAAGAAAAAAACAGAAACTTTTTATGTAGTACCTCGTGCTTAAATTCATTTTGGAGATATCCAAGTTTTTCTGGAATGGTAGTTAAATAAAAATTCAACATATATAGAACAGCTTGCGATTGCTTCCGGGGACAGCTGTATCGTCCCCACACAAACTTATGAATGTTGAATCCGCGTTTCTTATAAATTCTGAATTTTTTATAATATATGAAAAAAAAACAAGATACTACATAATATTTTACTATATTTCATTATTTATATGCATGATTGTTTCGTGAATATTATAATATATAAGAATTAAATTTATTGTCACTGTTCATTTAATTTTTAGTAACTAATTATTAGAATAAATATCTTTCTTTTTTTTTTTAACAAACTGTTATCTTACTGGAATATTGAACTTTTTTTTTCTCCAAATTTGAATGACACTGTGCAGATGAACAGCATGAGTTTTCAACTTTTCATGATATATATGTTAAACGAGATCGAAATTGATTGGCACAGAGACCTGAGGTGCCGATGGCATTACTCTCTCTCTTATTTGCTTTTCAGAAATCCAGTTTTTTTTTTGGTAGTCAGCAGTCCAGTATTTTCATTATTATATTATTTTAAAATGCCTGTATAATAACAAAATAATCTTGTATGTAAATGTCAGTGACATTCCATAATTAAAAACTCCCTTTCCTTTTTTTTTTTTTAAAAAATTAATGCCTATCATTTATGAGTTTAATGAGCTTTTCTAAAATTTTGATGTATAATATATAATAAATTGGAATAAAAATTTATTTCTAACATGAAATATATTTTGTTATGCTTCTGAATTACTAGTGACATAATAATAAAAAAGACTACTAGTATTTAGTAGTATTAATAAAAATATATTTTGATTTTTGTGTAATGAAGTCATTTGACTTCTTTTATGAGACATATAAAATAAAGCCTTAGATGTCCCTAGATATTCAAAAATTGAAGAACTCACTTTTTTCCTTCGAATGCATGGGGTAAATAATACTTTTAAAAAATATGAATCATATTTAAGTTTTTAACATTTAAATTTTGATAAAATATGTGAAAAATAAAAGATAATTTTTTGTTGTTTGGTGTCCAATTTAACTGCATTTGAATGAGCGGGATTTTTAAAATTTGTTCATTTTAATCATAATAAATTAATGGATATTTGGTATTATTACTTTGAGCCTTTATTGAGGGTTAAAAGTTAATATTATTATTTTATTAACAACTCAATAACCTTATTTAGGTAGTGTTGATTCTCCTAATAATCCAACCACTGGTAGTTAAAATTTACTATTTTTTTTTTGTTCACTATTGTTTAAGTCAAATTCTGAAAACATAGTTATCATGTTTCAACGTGTACGTATGACATTATTTTGCTTGCCAGCACTTGTAATACACCACACATATATAAATCCCACATTAGTAAGGTTGGCTGGCCTAGTGGCTTAGTAATTTATGATTGCGTGCCAGATGGCTTCGCTCCGGCTCACTTTATAATGCTGGGTCCAATTCCTCTTTCATACCAATCAAAATCAACGAGTAAGTATGGTGCTCAAAAAGAGGCCACTTTCGCATCCTTAACCCTTAATTAACTTCTTCTGTCTTCTCTTATTTTTAACCAAACAGAAAAAAAAGAAAAAAAAAAAAAGCCCTCCTCTCTTCTCTTTTCATTATTTCCTTTTTCATTTTAGAACCAAAACCAAACCCAACCACTACTTCTCCTTCTACTACTTTGCCTTTTCATCTCTTTCCTCTGCTTTCCTCCATTGGCTATTCTCTTAATTGTTGGACAAAGGCCATTCAGTCAAACACCACGTTTCATTCGCGAATCGCCAAAAGTATGTTGTTTTTTATTCCGGCAGGATAACATGTTTTCATCTTTATTACTTCTTCCGATCCTATATATAAGATCTTTTATTCTGATCCTAAATATAAGATCCTTTACAATATACGAGATAGTATTTATTATACATTTTCAAAAAATATCCCTATTTAATATATCCAAAGAGAAAGATAAAGAGATTAAATAAGGGTAATTTTAAAAAAATATTAAAATTTTTAAAAAAATTGAGATAATTAATTAATTTTAATTCTAATTAGCACAAAGGCTATTCTCCTCTACAACATTCACTTATACTTTCTTTCATGTTCAAAATTGCTACTAATTTTCTAAACTTGCAATGCCTTGAATGTCGGATTTTAAAATTGATTATTCCCAATGAATATATTACCATGTCAATAATTTAAAATTTATTTAGTGCTCAAGTCAATTGAATCAACAAAGTTAAATTGAGAGATATTCATAAAAAATACTAATTTATTAATTTAACAAAACAATTCATGAGCAATAAACTAATTGTGTATAAATTATTTATTTACTGTATAAAATATGTGTTGTGAATTTTCAAATACTATTCTTAATCAACATGTTTATATATGTTATACCATAAATAGATATAATATAGTGACGGTTAGGACATTTGATGGTATTTCATTTGGACTGTATGGATTACATGTTAATGTAAAATTTATTATATAATAATTATACATCTTTTAAAATATTTAAAATTAGGTAAAGTTGTTTATACATGATTGAAAAAATTAGGTAATAATTGGATAATTATAGGATGCAATCAGGAATGCAATCCGAGACAAATCACAATGACAGTTGTTTCCAAAGTGTAAATGGACAGGCTTTCATTGACGACGAAAACGACTTCCTCTGTTGGAAATTAAAAAAAAAAGTACTAGTATATAAAAAAGTTGAATTATATATTGCCACCGACAGTGGGATGCCCACGTGGCACAAAAGTCATAAGCATTATCAATCCATTAAATTAAAAAAAAAAAAAGAACTTTGGTCCACAAAATGTAGCAGCACATTCATTATTGGTTCTATGATCCACCAACTGTTAATTACATATAAAAACATTTTTAGATCAAATTACAGTATGAATATCCTCACTCACTCTTGCCCGTTGCTTTGGCTAGAGAAAAAAAGAGAAAAAACTGTATTTTTGTTGTTTGACTATGGAGAAAAAATTGATAGGGAGAAAATTGGGAAAAAATAATATATGGATTTTATATATTTTTTTAAAATAAAAAAATTTTAGAAAGAAAACTTTACTTCCAAGATTATCCCACCAATTTTTTTACTATGCAGAAAATACCTATATTATTTTTAAATTTAAATATTAATATATTATATAGTTTAAATTTTAAAATTATTTTAAAAATTTTAAAATCCATGTGTAAAAAATAATTTTAAAAATTAAAAAATTAAGATTGGATAAAATAATTTAAATTAAGATTAAAATTAAAATTATATTTTAATTTCATATATTAATATGATATGAAAATTATAGAATAACAAGTTTTATTTTATGTAAATATTTTTTAAAAAAATAATAAAGGTATTATTATTAATATAAAATTAATTATTTTTTTCTTTTATCTGTTTTCTTCTTTCTTACCAAGTATATAAAGAGAAAATTATTTTCCTCCACTTTTTTTTTCTCCATTTTTTTTCCCACATTTTTTAATATTTTTTTTCCTCCTCTCCACTTTTCAATCCAAAAAAATAGGGATTTTTAATTTCAATTTTTCAAAAAAAATGAATAAGCATTTTGTTTTTTCAAAAGGAGCAAGAAATGAATAGTGAGATGGAGTAATAATAAATAATAATAATAATAATAATCATCATCATGGAGAGGTTGGCCAGCTCATGTCGTTTGGTTAAATAAACACAACGAATAAGATAATTCAGCTCATAATCAACAGAAAGTGGACCCAAACTACTCAAATAATTCTGGATCTAACCACTCTATTACCTTTCTCACTTCCAAATATCGCCCAAATTAAATAACTCCGTAAACAATATTAAACTATGCAATACCATTTTTTTATCATTTACCAATTCATATATAGATATATATATATATATATTTGGCCAAATTCATGTTTTGTTTGAAGTTGATTAAATTTTAGCATCATATACTGTTGGTTGAAGCGTTTTCACCCCCTTGCGCATATTTCTTTTATTTATTTATTTATTTAATTTTTTTACGTGCGTCTGACTGTGTGTGTACTTTTGTCTTATTGGATCATAGCTGGTATGCCTCATATAATATTGTTTCGTACTCCTAATCCAATTTTACCACTTTCAAGTTTCCCATGTTTTTTTTTTTGCTGGACAGAAAAGAAAAAAAGTTTCCCTAGTTTGTTTTTTCTTGCACATTGTGATGAATAGTTCCTTGATCCTTATGGTGGTAATTGCTCAGTCAAATAACAGCAACTATCGTTAATATGTAGGCAGATTGTCAATGGCCAGGGGCATCGAAACTGGATACTCCCTCTGGTCCTATATATAAGACTATTTTAATTGAATTACGTGAATTAAGAAAAGGAGTTAAAACTAATTAACTATCTCGATTTCTCCAAAAATTTCAACATTTTTCTAAAACTACCCTTATTTAATCTCTCTCTTTTTCTCTTTGAATGTATTAAATAGGGACATTTTTTTGGAAATGCATAATAAATATCACCTCGTATATTATAAATGATCTTATATTTAGGATCAAAGTAAAAGGTCCTATATATAGGACAGGAGGGAGTAATTCTTTCTATGAGGGGCCTTTTTTTTTGGCCACTTCTATTAGGGGGTGATTTAAATGACATTGTTCTCATATTATGCATTCAATTTCTTATAACTATAAAGTCATTAATCAAACAATGGATTCATCATTCATGACAACCGGCGAAAAAAAAAAGGAAACAAACAGCTAATTAATTATGAAATTTTATTTGATGGTGAAAATAAATACCGTAGACAAATCGGCGCGTAAACTGAAAAAAAAAGAGAGAATAAATGGTATAATTAATGCCAAATACGTAGTACCTACTATCATGAAATTGAGTCTTCAATGATCGGTATTTATTCAGGACAGTGTGGAGAGAGAAGATAGTGAAAAGGGCAAGAGAATATAATATACGCCGGGCGAACGCTAGCAGATCCAATCCAACTTCTCACTCCCTATCTTCCCTCTCTCACGTATCTCTCCGATTCGCCGTAGTTCTAGTTTCTGTTTCTCTGCTAAACTGATACTCTGCGAAACCCTGGAGGCGTGAGAGACAGTTCCTAGACCCAGGGCTTTCTTTATTTCCCAACCACACAAGAAGAAAACGATAGAAAAGCTACTAGTTGGATTATGCCGACGAAAGTTAAAATTTTCTGGGCTTAAAAAAATTACCCACCATTTTCTTTTTCCAAGTTTTAATTCCGAGCGGAGAAAAGTCTTCTTTTTCTTCACCAAACTCCGGTGGATGCACTACACAGCACCACCACCATCATCTGGGCCCTACCTACCTCAATTAAGAAATTTGCTGATTTTTTTTTTATTCCTCACCCCTTTTACCCTTTTTTTAATCCCTCTAATTGTTTCTTGATCTCGCTGTCTTTGTCCCCTCCTTTCTTCGTATCTCCTCTCTTACGCGTCTTCATTTCCACACACACCCTCAACCCTCACCTCTTTGTACTTACTACCGTCTCTCTCTCTCTCTCTCCCTCTTCTCTCAATTTCGCCATAGATAAGGACCAGCCTGGTCACAGTGGAGACTTGGCTTGTGAATGAATCCAAATAGCAGCACGCCCCCAGACGTTTCTCGGCTATCTCCTTAATGATAAACAGTCATTTTCGATCCAGTTGGTTTTCTTTATGAGAGGTTTGGCTTTATTGTGTTGCTGACTGTACTGAGCCTTCTTCTCCAATGCGAAAGCGGATCTGAGTGACTGGTGGGTGCAGTCTCAGAAGAATATTGGTTTTGAGCTGAGGCTTCTTGATTTGAGGACTTGGGAATTGTTGACTCAGAGCCGTTAGTGATGCACACCGGAGGACGACTCATCGCTGGTTCTCACAACAGGAATGAGTTCGTCCTGATCAATGCCGATGAGAATGGACGGGTAATCTGCCTTGGAACCTTTCATTGTGATTTCCCTGCTGATGTTGGGATATATTTGCATCTAACTCTTGTACCTACCTTTTTAAGTTTGATGGAAAACACATATTAGGGTTTTAAGGGTCTTTCCCCCTTAGGATTGTTGTGTATTTTTTCATTTGATCTCACAGACGAACGAAAAATTTTGGCTTTTTGTTTTTATTTCTTGGTTCATTACTGGTCCATGGTCATCTTAGCTTCTTTATGGTATCCTTATGCCTGTTATTTATTTTCAGTGAAAACGGCATCCCTGAAATAGTATTGTCTCTCGATTAAACCTTTTTGCTTACCTTGTTCATGTTATAGGTGCTCCATTATGATAGCTAGGAGCCACCTTATTCAAGTCAATTTTGTATTAGAAGTTTGTCCCCGCTTTTGAAAGGGTATTTGTGGATAGCTTGCCGTCATCTCTTCAACTGATTGTGGTACGTTGTCGACCCTTCTGGATTATGCGGTCGACAATGATGAAGCATTTAGGGGATTATGTGTATTTTCCACGCATATATAAAAGATTAATTATTAATAATTGATAAGCGTTGAAGAATTGCTTTTGTTTTACCACGATCTGGGAAGATTCAATGGACATGTGTGATTTGCTTTTGATTCACATTGAAATTACTGCTGAGTATGAAGTTGGTTTTGTCTCTTCCACTCCCTATCACGTTGATCTGTGCTACTGTTGAAGTATTTAGATTCATAATTTTTCCAAAGGGTATATTGTTTTTAATGCAGTTCCTTTTGGCGTGTTATATCATCATTGAATTAGTGCACTTGAATATCAGGCGCCGGTAACATTTCCCTTCTTTGGTTTATTCTGTTCAGATTAAGTCTGTCCAAGAATTAAGTGGACAAATATGTCAGATTTGTGGGGATGAGATAGAGGTTACAGTGGATGGGGAGCCCTTTGTTGCTTGCAATGAATGTGCTTTCCCTGTTTGTCGGCCTTGCTATGAGTATGAGAGAAGGGAGGGAAATCAGGCATGTCCACAGTGTAAAACCAGATACAAGCGCATTAAAGGTGAGATTGTAGTTGTCATTTTTCTCGTTGACTTTTCTAGGTACTTCCATTATGGATGCTTTTTAACCGATGAATGAATTGCAGGTTGTCCAAGGGTTGAGGGTGACGATGATGAGGATGACATTGATGACTTGGACAACGAATTTGATTATGGGGACCCTGATGCTCTGGGCCCACACCCTCTGTCTGAATCGATACTGTCTGGACGCCTTCATGCTGGTCGTGGTTCAAATTCTAATGCATCTGGAAACCCTGCAAATTTGGAACATGAATCCTCTCTCAATTCTGAAATTCCACTCTTGACATACGGGGAAGAGGTAAATCTGCAAGTTTTCCTTTTGAAATATTATAATGATATGTTTCCTTCTAAGTGTGTATTAATACACACTGGTGATCCAAATGCTACATGATACTGTTTTTTGTCTTGATAGGACTCTGAGATATCATCTGATCGGCATGCTCTAATTGTTCCACCCTATATGAATCATGGAAATAGAGTGCATCCAATGCCCTATAATGATCCATCTGTTCCTTGTACGTCTTAATGGCTTCGTTTTGCTTTTCTACACTTCATGTAATCTGTTTATATCATGAGTCTGTGACACTGAAGTTTCTGTTGTTATAGTGCAACCCAGGCCATTGGCTCCAAACAAGGACCTTGCAGTATATGGGTATGGAAGTGTGCATTGGAAAGATCGGATGGAAGACTGGAAGAAACGGCAGGGTGAAAAGCTTCAGGTGGTGAAGCATGAAGGTGGAAACTTTGGTGGAGATGACTTGGACGACTCTGACTTGCCTATGTATGGTTCTGAATCAACATTCTGTTTTCCTCATTGTTATTTTTATATATTATACATCTACTCCATTATTGGATTTGAAACAGATAATTGCTTCTCTGTAGCAAAGAAGCCTAACCATTTTACCTTGAAAAATTATTTATGAATTGAATATCTATTTACACCCAATCTGTAGTTTTTGTGCATCAGTTGTTTAGCTCAGTAACTTGTTATTACTCTCTGTCTCAAAATAATTGTCATTTTGAGTTTTTTCACACAAGCCAAGAAAATCATTAAATCACCTAGGTTATATTATTGTAAAATTTAACGGTATTTTACTAAATACTTGACTTATATGCTCTCTTAACTACACTCTTTCATATTAATGAAGGAAAACAGTAAAAAAAAAGGAAAAAAAAAAAAGCTTCATTGAAATTCTAAAATGACAAATATTTAAAAAAAAAATCTCCAGAGAGACATTTATTTTGAAATGGTGGGAGTACTTCTTTAGTGGCTTGGTGTTGTAGTTGGATAGTGTAAATGTTAATTGGAGCTAGAATTATGTTATTTTCTGAATTTTCTAATTCTCTGCCATATGGTTCTTGTCATTTAGTTTATTTGTCTGTTAATAAAATTTTCTCAATGTATTTTATCAGGATGGACGAAGGAAGGCAGCCACTATCACGGAAGCTTCCAATCCGTTCAAGCAAGATAAATCCATACAGAATAATTATAGTAATCCGCCTTGTAATTCTTGGGCTTTTTTTCCAGTATAGAATTCTGCATCCAGTGAATGATGCATATGCCCTGTGGTTGACATCAGTCATATGTGAAATATGGTTTGCCGTATCATGGATAATGGATCAGTTCCCAAAATGGTACCCAATAGAGCGAGAAACATACCTTGATCGGCTGTCACTTAGGTAATTAATGGCACCACATCTAGTGCTTTCTGTTTCCTCTTTCATAATTACACCTTGTCACTAATATGTTTTACATATGTCGTTCTATTTCTTCATGCTTAATTGTGTGTTTTCCAAAATGGCTGCAGGTATGAAAAAGAAGGAAAGCCATCCGAGTTGTCCAGTGTAGATATCTTTGTCAGTACTGTAGATCCCATGAAAGAACCTCCGCTAATAACTGCTAACACTGTGCTTTCCATCCTTGCGGTTGATTATCCGGTTGATAAAGTTGCTTGCTATGTCTCTGATGATGGTGCTGCCATGCTCACTTTTGAAGCACTTTCTGAGACATCTGAATTTGCTAGAAAATGGGTCCCTTTTTGTAAGAAATTCAATATTGAGCCCCGGGCCCCAGAATGGTATTTTAATCAGAAGATGGATTATCTGAAAAGTAAAGTCCATCCAGCATTTGTCAGGGAAAGGAGAGCAATGAAGGTTTCGAACTTTCTACTCTATTTCTATATAAATTACTTCTTGTACTTAATAGGTTGCAAACAAGAGGAAATCATTTGACGCTCATGATTGTGATTTTCCTGTGTGTTACAGAGGGAATATGAAGAATTCAAGGTGAGGATAAACAGTTTGGTAGCTACAGCACAGAAGGTTCCAGAGGATGGATGGACCATGCAGGATGGGACCCCATGGCCTGGAAATAACGTGAGAGATCATCCTGGCATGATTCAGGTAATACACTGTATCTTTTTAACCAATACTACCTTGTTTATTTAATATAATATAATGGTTTGTTAAAAATTTTTGGCTACTGTTGAGTTGTTGATAACGTTTCTGTTTCTTGCATTATGTTTTATCGTGAACTTTGTTTTTATGGATGTTGAAGGAGAGGTCTGGTAGTTGTCGAAGCCCCTTTTTTCTTATGAAATCCATTGCTTAGAAAAAGTTCCATCCTGCTTGTGGTTTTTTATTCAGCATGGAGGCTTTGCAATTAGACATGCTCAAGCCAATCTTCATACTATGAGGGTTTAAATTCTCACTGCCATACTGCATCTGAAGCTGGAAGTGAAAGTAACGTTCTATTTTCCTCTTATTTTTCACAGGTATTTCTTGGTCAGGATGGTGTTCTTGATGTTGAGGGAAATGAGTTGCCTCGCTTGATTTATGTTTCTCGAGAAAAGAGACCAGGATTTGATCACCACAAAAAGGCTGGGGCTATGAATGCTCTGGTAAGTATCAGGTTATTTTCATTTTTGACCTGGTGCAATTGATGATCCAGTACCTTGAGTGACGTGTTTTTTTAATAATATTTGAAGGTACGAGTGTCAGCAATCCTCTCAAATGCACCTTATCTTCTGAATGTTGATTGTGATCACTACATTAACAACAGCAAGGCGCTTAGAGAAGCTATGTGTTTTATGATGGATCCTCAATCTGGGAAAAAAATATGCTATGTGCAGTTCCCTCAAAGATTTGATGGAATTGATCGTCACGATAGATACTCAAATAGAAATGTTGTATTTTTTGATGTAAGTACTATCCTTCCTGTTGCATTGCTTGTTTTGTTACTTATCTTTTTACCCTTTTATTATGGAAAGTACTAACTTTTCAATTGAAAACAGATCAACATGAAAGGATTGGATGGCCTGCAAGGACCAATTTATGTTGGAACTGGTTGTGTTTTCAGAAGGCAGGCACTTTATGGATACGATGCACCTGCCAAGAAGAAGCGCCCTACCAAAACCTGCAACTGTTGGCCAAAGTGGTGCTGCTGCCTTTGCTGCTGTGGCAGTAGAAATAAAAAGAATGGGAAGTCCAAAACAAAGACAAAGAAGAAGGTGAAGCTTGGGGAAGCATCAAAGCAGATACATGCACTTGAAAATATTGAAGGAATTGAAGGTTAGTATTTATCATCATAATGGCTGTCCTTACAATCAAAACATATATGTAGTACAAAATTCTAAGATACTTACTAATCGTGTTTCTTTTACAGGAGTTAAGGAGGAGAACTCATCCGATCTGACTCAAATGAAGTTGGAGAAGAGATTTGGGCAGTCCCCTGTGTTTGTAGCATCCACCCTTCTTGAAAACGGGGGACTTCCACAAAATGTGAGTCATGCATCTCTTTTAAAAGAAGCTATCCAGGTCATCAGCTGTGGTTATGAAGACAAAACTGAATGGGGAAAAGAGGTATGGACTAAAGAGTAAAGGAAAAACATATATGCACTTTTTTTAACCAACTTTAATGTTCCTAAATTCTTTTGGTGCATCACCAGGTTGGTTGGATATATGGTTCTGTTACGGAGGATATCTTGACTGGATTTAAAATGCACTGCCATGGTTGGAGATCTGTTTATTGCATCCCTAAGCGGCCTGCATTTAAGGGGTCAGCTCCTATCAACCTTTCTGATCGTCTACACCAGGTTCTTCGGTGGGCCCTTGGTTCTGTTGAAATTTTCTTGAGCAAACATTGCCCAATCTGGTATGGGTATGGTGGTGGGTTGAACTGGTTGGAGAGATTTTCTTATATTAATTCAGTAGTATATCCATGGACTTCCCTTCCGTTGCTTGTTTACTGTACTCTACCAGCCATATGCCTTCTCACTGGGAAATTTATAGTGCCTGAGGTATGCTTTATATTCAGTATTTACCAAGTCCGTTTTTGAGAAAATAGATATTCTTTCAAGCTGTTGGGTCTTCAAATAATAAGATAAAGGGGTACATATGGTTACTAACATGCAGTTTTATCTATCTTAACTTGCAGATTAGCAACTATGCCAGTCTTATCTTCATGGCCCTCTTCATATCCATTGCGGCAACTGGCATTCTAGAGATGCAGTGGGGTGGTGTTGGTATAGACGACTGGTGGAGAAATGAACAGTTTTGGGTTATTGGAGGTGTTTCCTCTCATCTTTTTGCCCTTTTCGAGGGGTTACTGAAGGTTCTGGCTGGTGTGGACACAAATTTTACTGTTACCTCAAAAGCAGCTGATGATGGAGAATTTTCAGAGCTCTATATCTTCAAGTGGACGTCACTATTGATCCCTCCAACCACATTATTGATCATAAACATCGTTGGCGTTGTGGTTGGGGTCTCAGATGCCATAAACAATGGGTATGACTCATGGGGCCCTCTGTTTGGTAGGTTGTTCTTTGCCCTCTGGGTCATCATCCATCTCTACCCGTTCCTGAAGGGGTTACTGGGAAAGCAAGATCGGATGCCGACTATTGTATTGGTCTGGTCAATTCTGCTGGCTTCCATCTTAACTCTCCTGTGGGTTCGAATCAATCCATTTGTTTCAAAGGATGGTCCTGTGTTGGAAATTTGTGGATTGAATTGTGAAGAGTCATGAATAAAACGCTGAAAGTTGTGGTTCAGCTAGACTTTGCTTGGTTGCCTTGCTTGGTGGAAGAAGCAATTTCACTAGATACAACACGCGTGGTGATATTGCCCGAATTTTTGGATGCAAGTTGTATTTTTGGGGTTTGTAGATAAAGAAGGGGAATGAAGGTTGACACATTGTTACCTATAATGGGGTTTTTTTCCATTTATTCTTTGATTACATTTCTGTGGGGGGTTTTGAAGTGTCATTCTTTTTTTTTTTTTTAGTTTTTGTGTATTTTTATAAGAGATCATTGAATGATAAATTATTCCTTCCTCGAAGTGAGGGATCTTCAGAGTCTAAAAAATTAGTTGTCCTGTTTTAAGGTATGGTTCTTGTCTAAACCTTGGGGACTTTGAGCATGTATCTTCCTCAACTGTAATACCAACTTCTATGGATATTCTGGTTCCTCAGATAGTTTCTGCTTGGTATTCCTCTTCGGAATCTCGTGCCCTCAACACATGCTTGGCCTTATAATTTGGAATGGGAGATATTACTGGCTATACTGGGGCATGCTTTTACTTTTAAAACAGTTGGTCGCCAACTTGATGATTGGTTGTTAAATGTTTGTGAGTTTACGAGGTGAGGGAATGCCATGCCTTGACAGGCTGTAGACTTTGTACGTCTAGTTATTAGATTTGCGTTTTCCAAAGTGAGGGAACTGAAGACACAGGTCCGTAAATGGACTGATAAGTACGATTAGGCAATGTGAGATGGTTTGAATTTGACTATTTGAGTGATCCACGAACAAGGTGTTTGGAGACGCAGAGTTTTCATGAGAAGGCGCACAGGAAACACCTTTGTATCCTTCGTACTTTTTCGGAGATGGCAGCAAAAGCTGTTTGGTCATAATTCATTTAATCTTGGATGGGCAGATTCCTGAGGTGCATGAGGACTACTCATAACCATTGCAAGCCTAAGCTTACGATAAACTCTCGCGGTCTGGAACTCTTTTCGCCAATCAACCTTTCAAGAAATTTCTCCATAAATGAAATCCCTCCCTTATCAATGCTTTGTGTGTGTGTGTGTGTGTGTTTTTTTTTTGGGGGAGGGGGGGTGGGGGGAGATTCTGACGGCGACTGGATCTTTGGATCTTGGGATTTATCTGCAAATTGGGTATATACCAAGTATCGCAACAGAGCTTATGGCAATTTGAAGTCTTGTTGGAACAACAAATTCAGAAAGGTTTTTGTATGTAGTGAGGTGGTTAACCTCATCAAGCTATTGAGGGCATTAGAAACCCTATCATGGAAAGATTAGGTGGTCACGAATGATCATATGTTTAAAAAAGCGAATGTGTGTGTTAATTGAATGGTTCAATAGGTGCATGATATGGATAATAATCTCGTGATTTTTAGACAACCATATAGATGTTGCAATCGGATCTGAATAGCATAGAGAAGAGTTTCCAGCTATGAAGCAGTACTTATAATTTCCTAGGTTTTTGTCCCAGTATCCATTTTCTTTAGAGGAAAAAAAAAACTTATCAATCATTAGAGACTCACACAGTGAACAAGTGACATCGATTGACGTACGAGAGAACTCGTCGATGTCAATTTGAGATGCTGAATTGGGAGTTGACTACATGCTACTAATGGTCTAATTTCATTGTATTTTACCATTCATATTCATGCTTCCTATCCCCCAAAAATAAAAAACCTTCTAACGACCCACATGGCAACAGATCGCACGAGTCTGGGCAGGCAACGTGGCAGAATATGGTTCGTTCATCACATCTAATGGCCGAAAGCTGTTCACTACAGGATAGCTCAGCCTTGCTACACTTCAGGTGATCCATTTTTCGGAGCAACGATGAGCGTGGCGGATCTGTCGTGGAAGGAGGTTAGCGTACTAGAAGGGCATGAGGGTGCCGTACTGGCAGCAGAGATTGAGTTGCGGCAAAGACCGTACCGTCCGTCTCTGGAATCCTCACCGTGGTATTCATATCAAGACCTACAAATCCCACGGCCGTGGAGTCCGCGATGTCCACGTTACCTTGTACCCTCCTATTCCTATTCTCTCTTTATATCTTCTCTAGGATGAATTGTTTAGTTAGGTCATCGTTTTGGTGGTACCGGTACATTAACTTATCTGAAAACCAGCCCTCTCATCGAAAACTGCAATTCGGAATGGAAAATCTTTTGGATAGGCATAGGGGAATAATGAATGTTAGGATTTAGGAGTAAACATGGGTAAGTTTGTATAGAAGAAATAAAATTATCCTTTAAAGTTTTGTTTTTCTTGAGAGTGCTTATCATAGAAGTTTACTCGTGCAAGCCCCGGGGAACTGTGGTACTGGTGAGATACCTTATCGCATTTCATAGATTTTGCGAAAGCCAAGTTTGTATATACTATATACAAGTCCTTGTCAGATGAAATGGGTGGAAGTTGAAGACATAATTACACAATCGTTTATACGTTACTTCTCACTCCCTTGACTGGCTTGGGTGCTAACATCGTCATTTACTGTAGGCACAACCCCAACTTATGTTCCTGCGGTGGAGATCGACAGATCTTTTACTGGGATGTTGCCACTGGACGTGTAATGCGAAAATTTCGGGGACATGATGGTGAGGTATGCTTGTTCCTTTTCTTGTGTTAACCCTGGTGTTTTCTTCTCACGCTTAACACTTTGTCACTTAGTTTCTGATTGATCATTTATTCTCTAAAAGTAAATGCTGTAAAGTTCAATGAGTATGTATCCGTAGTAGTTTCAGCTGGCTATGATCAATTGTTGCGTGCTTGGGACTGCATATCCCATAGTACTGGGCCAATCCAGGTGCCCTTCATTAGTTCCTGTCTTGTTCCCTTTTCCTCATCATGATGATTATTGTGTTCCAAGTCACTCCTTTCTTTTGTACTGGCTTATCAATCAAGAATTAATGTTGCTAGGCAGATTATTGACACATTTTCAGATATTGTTATGTCTGTTCGTTTGACAATAACTGAGATTATCGGTGGTAGTGTTGATGGAACTGTTTGAACGTTTGACATCGGTATTGGCAGATATGAAGTAACTCCAGATCAAAACACTATAGATTATGTTCATGAATTGTTTTAAAAAATCGTTTAAGTAATGCTCATTTGATGATATTATAAAATTTAAGTATTATGATTAGTTCAAGTCATGAAACTATTGATGTTTCCCTTACTATTAACTAGGGAAATATCTGATGACTTGGGACAACCTGTTAATTGTATATCAATGTCAAATGATGGTAATTGCATACTAGCCAATTGCTTGGATTCTGCTGTTCGACTTTTGGACAGGTATCTGTCTAACATGGGTGGAAACTTATAATTGGTGTTTACTTTTACTAATTTTACTGTCCTTTCTTGTGACAGATCAACAGGTGAACTATTGCAAGAATACAAAGGCCCTACTTGTGAGGTAAGCCTTCGGATGCCTAAATATTGTTTTAGCACTTTCTAAAATTCCATGTAGCATTGTCCAATCAGAGATGAAATTTTCTATGGTTGAATACATTCTCATAATTGTGGGCTACAAGTTGAGGATCACTTTATCTATATATAGGCATTGGTGGTGTTAAGTACTATGTCTATAGATGCAATTTTGGTGCTAAGGCGAGTGCCTTTAACAACTATAGGCTTATGCATTTATTCATTCTTAAAGCTATTTCCTGTCATCCTGTGTGTTTTGAATTGTGAGTATACTATGTCCATTGTCATTTTATGCTGAGTTATTCTCAGTCTTACAAATTGGATTGCTGCCTTACCAATACGGATGCCCATGTGACTGGTGGCTCTGAGGATGGCTTCATCTATTTCTGGGATCTTTTAGATGCATCAGTCGTGTCAAGATTCACAGCTCATAATCAATGGTAAAGTCTTTGACTGCCTTTCTTGATTATTATGTTGGCAATAATATGGCTTTCTTAAAGATTTAATTCCTTCTAATGCCTATGCCTCAATAGTATTAAACATTTCATTTCCTCTTAGTGGTGGTTTGATGAGCTTTTCTCAAGTTGTTTTATGTTTGTTCATAATTATTTGATTTGTTATGCAGTATTTGACGTGGGATTGAGCCAATTTTTCTACGTTATGTTAAAACCACATTATCAAATTGGTGTTCAACATCTAATAATTGAAATTATAAGATGGTTCTTTATAAAGATCTCCTGCAAGAGGAATTGATTAGATTTAGATGTATCTTTTGACTGGATTTTAGACAACAGCATATTTGTTTTAAAATCTGCTATAGATGAATGAGAAGTTCGTTAGTCACCCTAGTTTGTAATCTTATTACTGCATCTCACGAAGATCCGTTTCATGTCTTGTGATGATGGCTCTGTCTGTATAATTTGGCAGGTAACAAGCGTAAGTTTTCAATCAAGAGAAAACTGTGTAAGTACTTCTGTGGATGGCACCATTCGTGTTTGGAAGTCATAAGGACAAAACAAAAGTTGTGTCCACGTGGTTCGTATAGTGAGTGAAAGAATGGCCAATGTACGTCCAACCTTTTTGAAGTCCAATGATTCTGTTGTGTGTGTTACTTATTTTTGCTTTCAATTGGATCGGACAAGTGAGCATTCTCTATATGTGGGTTTATCACCAGAAATGATAAATGACAACCCACAATCACAATCCCGTGTCTTGGGTTCGCTAAAACTATAAAAGCATTTGACTGGACTAGAATTCCTTAGTTACGCAGTTGTCTTGGTTTGTTTTGTTTTCTGAATGCTTTGGATAATTGGATGGGATATATTAAGAATTTATAATAAATATCATATAATAGAATATATCTAAAATTATGAAAAATCGTATGATATGAAACAATTATTTTAAAAAAATCAATTACTACTAATAAATCAAAAAGGGGTGTTAGTGAAGTCGTGCTATGAATTCAAATTTCAAATGAAATATGACCCGTTTCTTCTTATTTTTATTTTTAACTTTCACCTGTTGTAAAGAAAAAAATGTAAATCTAATTAAAAATTTGTTAAATGTCTATATATAATTAGATATACAGATGCACTTTTCGTGATTAAATTTTTTATCATAATCATGTCATGTACATCTATATTGTGATTACCTTAGGCCGCCGGTCTCACTATTTGGACCCAAAGATGGATTTCATTTCATCCCTTTAGCAGATGGGTTCCAACTATAAACATAATAAATAATAGTAGTGGTAGTTGCTGTCATTATCATCATCATGATTGTATCCTGTGAATATTACTAGGTGGTTAATTAAATAATCAAAGTTAATTAAATAATCATCAATTTCTTTAGATGATGTTTATGTATGGCCTGAAATCTATATAGTATTCGCCAGAAAGCAACCAAAAAAATACTTTGAATCTGTCCAACTAACAATGACATAGTGTGCCCATATAGGCCATTTTTTCTGGTAGCGTGAAGACAATGCAATTAGTAAAAATTACGGTTTGAAATTTTATGTTAGGAATTTTTATACTGAAGGATCTGAAATTTTAAAAATCTTAACTTTTTGAAGTGCAAATTTATTTCATAATTTTTTTTTCTTGTGAGCACTAAAAATATCACCCAACCAATAATTAAAAATTAATTCCTTCAAGGCTTAAAAATCACCAAAGTGATGTTTGTCTCTCCCAAGAAAATATTTTCGTAAGATGTTTGAAAATAAACTTTTCATCTTAAAATGTTTCAAACTAATGTTAACTTGAGATTGTTAAATATTATTCGAAGTTTGAGATTCTTAATTATTTTATATAATTCTGATCTGTGTCAAGGCTACCTACCTTTTGTCGGTATGTCATGCGTTTTTGGTATACATACCATTTGCAAATGCAGATATACATAATTTTGCGTAGCTCGGAAGCAGATGCGTCATCATGGATGATATTTCAATGCCCATATCAAAATGGTATACATCATGTATTTTTGAATCCCTTATATATATATATATTAAATAATATTAAATACAACAGAAACAAGTGGAAAAATGGAAGTGTTTAAGAATGCAGAGAGAAGGCATGATTTGAAGGTGTAGTGGGAATTTGTGGAATCAGGTATGTATATGATTATAATAGGGAATCTGGCATATTCAATGTGGTTGCTTTGCATCCCACATGATATTGAAAGTAAAGCCCACCCAAACTCGGATATTTTATAAAACCTAAAATGACAAAATTATAGGAGAGCGCAACAAGGAGCACCCAGTCACCGACGCTTTCTTCTAAGAGGCGCCACCCAAAAAGAAAAAAAATAAATCATCTTTAATCAACATATATATAATTTCAAAAGTTGGGTGGTACAAATCATGTTAGGAAAGAATTTTGAAACAAGCATTGATAAATCTCATGTGCATTAAAATAAGGGGAAAATGAAAGAAGCCAAACATTTTTTTAGTAGACATTCAATCTAGATTATTAACGGCACAAGAATTATGAAATATACTACTTTCTCCATCAATATTATAAGATATTTCAAAAAAATCACATATTAAGAAAGATGGTTAAAGTTAGTTAGAAATCTAAGTTTTATCAAAAAAAAATTTTCCCAAAAATGTCTTCCATTAATTTCATTAGCTTTTTTTCGTCCCTAAATACATACGTGGGTTAATTATAAAGTAGATTTATAAATGTTATTATTGGAAAAAGTTCATAAATACTTTACTAAATCTTAAGATTTATAAAATGGGTTTTATATTATGAAAAAAAAATTAAAATATTTTATAATATAAGAGGAAAGAGTAAATAGTAGACATTTCATTAATGTGGAATATTGAAGTTAAATTTTAGTTGGCTGAGTGAGTGAAAAAGCGTTGCAATTATAAATAGTTATAAAAAATTGGAAACAAATGATTGAGAAATGGTTTGGTTGAGCAAACGAGAGAAGCTAGAGGTGGATGGGGAAGCAAAAGTAAGTGTCGTATGCCCAATTAAAAGGAACAGCCTGCTGTTCTATTACGTTTAAGTTATGGCTGAGGCTGAATGAGAGACATTGGCAAAGCACAGGAGCAGCAGCAGCAGCAGCAGCAGCAGATTGAAGTGTTGTCCTCTCCGTTCCTTTCCTTTATATTTTCTTCAACTATCTCATCTCCCCCTCATTCTCATCGTCTACGTACCTTCCCTTCCTTCTTCCTTTTTCCCCTCTCTAATTTATTTTAATTTAATAATACATTTTCTTTTCCTTTCTTACCCCTCATTTCTCTTACTCTATATACAAATACACACACATATCTTCATCATCAATTCACATCAGTTGACTTCGCTTCTCTTTCTTGGTGTCATCTTTTTCCCTTCCTCAACATTCTAATTTCATCATAATTCTTTTAACCCAAATTTACGTAATAACATACTTATTCCATTCTAAACTTTCCTTTTTTATTTTACAAAAAACTGCATTCATCATCATAAATTCAAAAATAATTTTACACTCACAGATATGTTTTGTATTTTTCTTTAAAACACTTAGAAAAGTAACATTTAATTTTAAATAATTTTTTTTATATGCTAGATACATAAATTCATTTAGAATTGCAGGTAGTTTGATTTGATTAGATATAAAGTATGAGTGAGAGATGTTTGGAGAGGAAAGCGGAAGAGATAGGAAATGCATGCAGTGACAGCTGGGAGGAGCCCACAGGAAATTAAGAAGGATGAAAGTGAGGGAGCCAGTGACGATGTTACACCCTGGGGTCCCTCATTCACATGCTTTTAAACGTGTCTTGTTCCCATTCCTTTTTGCTTTTAGTTTTAGGCTTACACCCTCATCCCAAATCATTAACCCCCCTCCTATTCTACGTTTGCCTTTCTCAAAAAGTATATATTATTTTATTATTACTTTAATTTAATAAAATATTCTTCTACTATATCAGTTTCAGTGATGCTCACCTCAATAATACTAGTGGCATGCGAAACGCGTTTTCCCATAAAAAGCTCTCTTCTCGTCTCTCTTTTGGTAGAATTCACGATTTTAAACGGGTTTTTCCTAAATATTCACTATAATTCACGATTTTAGAAATCCTAAATCTTCACTATTGTTCCATACTTCATGTGCGCAATTCATTTGTTGTCATCAATTAGATCAACAAAATTTATGGTTTATTCAAAAAAAAAATATCGACAAAATTTATGTCCAACATTTATTGGGAAAATCTCATATAAATGCTAGGAAAGCAACTTAATTTGGAAAACGTAACACAATTCGTTATAATTCCAAAAAGTTATCAATGATATTTAAGGTTGAAAATAAGTCAGGTTTTGTCTAAATAGACCAAGTCTACATGACAGATCTTGAGTTTGAGTTTAACCTATTGGCCTACATTGGGCCTTTATTTAGGCTCAGATCTGAGTCTTTAAAAAGTCTGACTTGATCTAAAACATATTTAAAGACCTATTAAACTAATAGACCTTTAAATAGGCTTAAATGTTTAGGTCTTTTAGGTTTTAAGTAGGTTTCAGGCCTATTTAAAGCATATTACATACTTAAAGCTTACACAAAAATACATCTCCTTAAATCTTATTAACTTTTATAAATTACATTTATATTCTTTGTTCATGACAAATTTTTATTGCGATATCAAACTTAATCATCTTAAATACCTGCAATATATATTACACCATGATATATGAGATACAATAGAATGTGAAATAACATCGTGCCAACTACCAACTACTTACTAAGAATTGTAATTGGAGTAAAAATATATCTTTACCTATGATGATTTCCTTTTTGGTGGATGCAGGAGTACTAAAGGTGATCTCTCTTTTTTGGTCATGAGCTCCTTTAAAGAACCATTGAAGAATCTGTCATTCAGCAATAAAAATAACTATCTCAATGAGGTTTGATGAATATTCTTCTTGCTTTTTAATTTTATGATTCAGCATAGAATTAAAAACAAATACTCTAAAGGGTGAATGTGTTTGTGTGAGTGAAGTGCTTATAATATACCATCAGCCTTGAAGAATGGTTGTATTGAATGTTCATCCATCTCTACATTATAGGTATATATAACCATCAATTGCATCGTCAACTCAAGCTTTATAATACAATTTAAACATCAACAAGTACAAAGCCTAAAAACGGAACAATTTTCATTTTCTTCTATGGCCAATAACTAAGATTTCCCTTAATTGCGAACAATTGCAATAAAAATGGGAGAAAAAACTTGATCATATAGCTTGGTATTATTTCATTTATCCTATGTTACATACTCATTTCATTCATCAAATAATTAAAAAAAAAACGAAACTGCACAATGGAGGACCTAAATCACATATAGCTAATGTTTTTGTGATACAACAAATATGATTAAATTATATATCCCACATCAATGCATTCATGCATTCAGAGTCACAAACTAAATTAGTCATGTATAGAGTTCATGTCTTATTTTTATATCTATCTAGAGACACAAAATATGATTAAATTTTATTATTGTTGATGTAAAAGATTCACAACTAAGAGATGCAAAATAGTGTACATATAAAAGGGATGGTTGTTAATTCAATAAGAGGGTAGAGTCACCCCTTTTACCACTAAAACCAAATGAAAGAGTAAGCTTCATGACCTCTATTTGCATCTCCAATTCCAAGCTTCTATCATGTTCATTTGCCAATGCCTTCCTTTGTATCTCTTGCTGATCCTACTCTTCCTCTTCCACTAAAATGTCCTCTCCTTTAACTATATTTATCAAACTCCTAACTTGTCTTATTTCTGCTTCCAAGCTCTCTTTGTTTACCCTCCATCCTCTGATCTTGTTCACAAATATACACTCTCTCTAAGACTCTGACTATCTCACCCACAAACAAACAATTAAGATTCCGATTGAAATGATGGCATGCAAAATCCTTGGTTTTACTGTTAGTAGCCAAAAGTGTGCCTTCAATGCTAGTGGGAATATTGGAGATAAGTGAAAAGTGGCCAAAATGCAAGTTGTAACAACGCTTAAGCACAAGTAGTGGCCACTCCTAAAGAGAAAGGACAAGCAGTGGGAATATTAGTGTTTGAGTAAACTTCATATCTCATAGTCACACAAGTAGTGGGAATATTAATTTTGTTGTATAAATGTTCATCTGTGGGTGTATGTGAACTTAAGAGCACAACAGCATAAATCAATCAAATCAAGTAGGTAAGAGGAAGAGGTTGATAGGAGAACATATACCGCTCAATGCTACCAAAGACGATGAGAGGGAGATGATGAATAGAGGCTCACAGCTCGCAGATTGAAACTAGCAACTCAGATAAAGGCAGCTCACAACTCGAACGAAGGCAGCTCAAAGATTCAAAGCTACGGGCTACAGCCACAACCCACAAGAGACAAGGACATGGACTCAAATAGAGGTAAGGGGAGGTGACGGATGGGGTAGAGGCAAGATAAGGGAAGCTAGGGTTCGTGACTTTATTCTCAGTTCTCACTTCTCTCAGGCAATCGAAAGCTACTCAGGCAAAGTGGTTGAGGAATTTAATTTGTTACTTAGGATTTAGAGAATGCAAAATATTGGGTATAACGAAATTAATTTAATTATATTATATTATATATACTATATAATTCTATTATATTTTATATAAATAACATATTATATTATTTATATTATATAAATAATTGTAAACAAGCTTAGCTTGACAAGCTTCAGGCTAGGCTTGTTTACTTAAATAGGCCTTAAATAAAGCATATCCTTGGCCTCTGTTTTAAACAGACCAGGCCCTAAACAGGTCAGGTTGTAGGTCGTTTGAGAAGAGTCTAACCTATTTCCACCTCCAATGGCATTAAATTGAAAATAAAAGTCAATGCAAAAATACTAAAATACCCTTACCTCAATCAAAACAACCTTAGCACTAGCTTTCAATTCCATCTTGTCGGCACCTCTTCCTCCAAATTGCTGTCACCTTTCTCCTCATCCCTCTTCTTCCATCATTGTTAGCAAAGTTGTCTCTTCCTCCCTTTCTCTTTCATGTCGACCTGTATGAAGAAAAGCAAAAACTACGAAGAAAAAAGTTTTTTCTTCCTCACCGGTGTACCTTCGCTCCCATTAATGGACAAATCTGCTCAAATTTTGCTTGACAATGGTGAATCTACCATGGAAGACCCCATATTCTTAATTTTTGCGTATTATCCATGCAGAATCTACCATGGGCAAATCTCCACATTGAAATCATCGTCAACAAGTACTGTTCCTTTGTGTATGACGTCACACGAGTGAAAGGTTGATAAGGCTTGTGAGAATCATAATATATAAGAAATTTTTATATATTTTGATTCATTTTGTTTTAAGACTTTTGTGACATATTGTTTATGTTTTTCTTCTTCCTTGGGGTTGTTTTGATTTTTTGTTTTGCTCTAGTTATGAATGATCATGAGCTTGGTTGTGATTTTCCTTAAGGCTGTATTAGATGTTAGTGTTAGAAATCCACAATGATTAGTTGTAAATTAGTAAAGATCAATTATAAATGCATGAAAATCAATTACAAACGAATATATTGTACATAACTATAGATCAATTATCAATTGCAAACGAATATGTTGTAAATAATTTTGAATCCATTATTAATCCATGAAGATTAGTTGCAAATTAGCGGGAATCAATTGTGAATGATCATGAGCTTTGGTTGTTAAATCATGTTTTATTATGTTTTTTTTTCTTCCTTAGGGCTATATCATACATTGACATCAGAAATCCATGAGGATCAATTATAAATTAGCGAAAATCTGTTGTAAATACACAAAATTCAATTTCAAATGTATATGTTGTAAATAATTATGGATCTATTGTTAATCCACGAAGATCAGTTGCAAATTAGCAAGAATCAGTTGTGAATGATCATAGCTCTAATTGTTAAATAATTTTTTATTATATTTTTCTTCTTCCTTGGGTTGTATCAAACGGCAGCATTTGAAATCCAAAAGGATTAGTTATAAATTTGTGAAGATCTATTTAAATGCACAAAAACCAGTTGAAGTCAAGTATGTTGTAAATAACTGTGGATCTATTGTTAATCCATAAGGATCAATTGTAGATTAGCGAGAATTAGTTGTAAATGCATACAAATCAATTGCAAATGAATATGTTATAAATAAGTAAGATCTATTATAAAAAAATTATGATCAATTGTAAATTTACAAAGATTAGTTGCATATCAAAAATCAGTTGTAAATGCACAGAAATTAGTTACAAATGAACATGTAAATAAGTAAGATTCACTGTAAATCTATAAGGACTAATTGCAAATTAAAGATGATCAGTTGTTAATGTATGAAAATTAATTACAAATAAACATCTTGTAACTAAATGAGGATCCATTATAAATAAGTAATGATTAATAAAAAATAATTTTTTTATATACTATTCAGTTATTTACCAGTTACAAGTGATAAGTCATAATTTCATTTTAAACTTTTAATATCCTGTCACGTGTAATAATGGTAATTTTAAATTTATGTCCAACATTTAATTATGTCCGTATTTTTTAATTTTTTTTATCTACTTTATTTTATAACTAAATCACGCGCCCACAAATACATAGCGCATCAGTCAGAGTGCTTGCATTTAAGACTTTTTACCATGCCCTGACGTGCCACATGGCGCCACGACGACTTCAATTATAGTACTACAGAGAACAATGGTACTCGCCTTATCTTTCATTCCAGTCAATACCCGCCTTCAAGGCGGAGCACTTCCACATCCTTAACTATTTAATTACTACTTTTTTATTTCCTTTGTTTCGTTCTTTCATCAATTTTAAAAGATGTATATAACTACGAGTACTTCATCTACGCTGCCTTTTTATCCTTCTCTTTTCCTACACCAGATTCAGATTCACTATTTCTCGCCGGACAATGACACTTGAGTCAAACACCACGTTTCATTGAAATACCTTGTCCTTGTTAACCCCTTCACAACAAGTCACTTCTTTTAACTTCTCGTACCCAGAAAAAGAAAAAAGAAAAAGAATATTCAAGTATGATCTCTGACAAAATTAATAATTTCAAATAGTTTATCTCTGTTTGTTACATAATTCCAATCAGATTTTAAAAAACGGATGACAGCGAATATATTGAAAGATTTTTCGTTCAATTCATGTGCTACCAAAACTTACTTGTGTATCCACAAGCTCATGGATGATTCTGTGAAGCCGTTCAGCACGACACGATACACAATATCTTATTACAATAAAATCTGACAAAATTATAAGTTCTTCATGTACAATTCCCAAATAATGTACATATTTTAAAAGTTTAAGACTTTATTTGGAATGTGGAGAAAATATGAAGAGAAAAATACTATGAGAAAAAATAAGGAGGAACCTATACATAGAAATATCTAAATTTTTTCTTATTTTTTTTCTCTATTTTTCTCTCACCCAACCAAAGGGTAATTGAAAAAGAAAAAAAACAGAAAATAAACTACCTTATTATTTAAAACTTATACGATGCAACCACGATCCCACACCTTATATCTTATCATTCCCTTAAGTACAGCATCACTTAATTTTCTTAGACGAGTCGTGAAAAATATTATTACATGATTATTATAACTAATTTTTTAAAATTATTATTTATCTTCTTTTACGTTACAATTTTCATTTGACTACAATTCGTCTTTCGTCACACAAGGCTTTTGTTTTTTTTTTTCACGAGTTAAAATTTAAATTATTAACAATTGTTAAAATTTTTAATAGTTTTTTTGTCAATTAAAAATGTTAATAGTTGATTATTATATAGACTATATATACGATGTTAGGTGTCAGTTGTCCAAAGTGTGATGGACAAGCTTTCATAAAATTACGAAAGCGACTTCCCTCCCTCCGGGGGAAAAAGTTATATATAGAAAATAGTGAATTATATTTATATATTGCCACCGACAGGGGGATGCCCATGTGGCACAAAAGTCATCCGCATTATTCCAATATTAAATTAAATCCATAAAAGCAGCCGGAAAATAGAACACAAGATACCCAGAAATTTATGGTCCACAAAATGTTGCGCCACTGTCATTATTAACTCTCGCAAATATAAATACTTGATCATAAATCAATTTTTCAGTTATAATAACACCATATTTTCACTCTTTAAGGAGTAAAAAAATAGATCTATGATATATTATTAATTAAATAATAAAAAATATTTATCAGTTATATATATATGTATGTATTTTAATTTTCTCACATTTTATGTATTAAACTGATGTAATATTTTTTTTCCTCCTTTCCTTCTTAGTCCAAAGAAATAGTGGATTTTAAATTTATAAAAATTTATTGAATAATGCTTTGAACAGAAATGCAATTTCTTTTTCTTTTTAAGAGAAGCAAGAATAGACAAAAGGAGCAATAATTATGGTGAGGTTGGCCAGCTCATGTCATTTGGTTAAACATAACGAATAGGATAATTCCCAGCTCATAATCAGGAAATAGTGGACCCAACATATCCAACCATTAATAATTCCCGATCTAACTACTCTAGTATATTCTCTTTCTCACTCAAAAATTTCCCCTAAACTAAATATTTGTATAAACATCATTAAAATGTACCCATTTTTCTTATGATATACACATTTCCATTTTGTTTGAAATTGATTAAATTTCAGCATCAGATATTGTTGGTTGAAGCGTTTCTATCACCTTATGCATCCCCCAAAAAAAAAAATTCTGACTTTGTGTATACTTTTATCTTATTAGACGTAGCCCACATGCCTTCAATTTCTAAACAGCGCATAGTGTTATTGACATTATAAACTAAATTTATAATCTTAGTCTCTATAGTATTGAAGTTCGTTTATAGATAATGGTCCTTTTTGAGTAATGAGTGTTGAAATAATATTATTCTCATAGAATATGATTATGCAATCAATTTCTTAGTAAAAATGAAAAGTCATTAATCAAACAATGGATTCGTGACCAAAAAAAGAGAGGAAGAACGAGGAGAGGAAACAGCTAATTAATTGACTTTAATTTGATGGCGAGACCACAAACAGCAACGTGTAAATTTTTTTTTAAAAGAGTTAATTAAATGGTGACTAGGAGGAGTATATGCCAAATCTGCATCAGAGTACGAAATTGAAGTAATCAGTGTCGGCAAAAAAAAAAAGTAGTCGGTGATCTGTATCCGGCTCTCTACAGTATAGAGAGAGAAAATAGTGAAAAAGTTAAATCTACGCCGCGTGGGCAGATCCAGCTTCTCACTTCCTATCTTCTTTCTCTCTCTTCTCTTCGTCAATTCGCCGTAGTTCTAGTTTCTCTACTAATCAGTGACAGGCAGTATTACTCGACGCACCGTTTTCAGTTTTCTTCATTTCCAATCAACTCGAGAAGACGACAGGAAAGCCGCTATCTAGAGTTTGCCGACGACAGTTAAAATTTTCGGGCCTTTGAAAAGTTACCCAAAAATTTCGTTTTTCCAAGTTTTAATACTGAGTAGGAAAAAGTATTCTTCACCAAAGACCGGTGGGTGCACAGCCCAGCGCCACCACTGTCATCTGGGCCCCACCCACCTCAATTAAGAAATTTGCCGTATTTTGTTTATTCTTTGCCCCCTTTTTTAATCCTCCTCTCTCGTTATTTCTCGATCTCCCTATCTCTGTCCCCTCCTTTCTTTGTATCTCCTCTTGACGCGTTTTTGTTTCCACACACTTTCGACCCTCATCCCTTTGTACTGACTGCCTCTCTCTCACTCTCTCAATTTCGCCATAGATTAGGACCTGTCTGGTCACAAAGGAGACTGGAAACTTGGGCTTGTGAATGAATCCTAATACTGGCACACACCCTGACTTTTTTCTTCAATGATAAACAGTCTTTTTCGATCCTGTTGCTTTTCTTTATGAAAGGGTTGGCTGCCTTGTGATGCTGTACTGGCCCTTCTCCTCCAATGCGAAAGCGGATCTGAGCCACAGGTGGGAGTAGTCTCAGAAGAATATTGGTTTTGAATTGGGGCGTCTTGATTTGAGGACTTGAGACTTGTTGACTCGAACAGACGTTAGTGATGAACACCGGAGGACGACTCATCGCTGGTTCTCACAACAGGAATGAGTTTGTCCTGATCAATGCAGAGGAGAATGGACGGGTAAGCTGCCTTGGAACCCTTCATTGTGATTCCTCTGCGGATGTTGGGAGACCCGTTTGCATTTCGGTCTTCTACCTTTTATTAGTTGAAGGCAGTCTTTTACCTATTTGGGTTTGATGGAAAATAGCATATTAGGGTTTTAAGGCTTTTTCCCCTTGGATTGTTGAGTCTTTTTTCCCCTTCTGATCCCGGTGATGAACAAATATTACTTGCCCTTTTGTTTTATTTCTCGTTTCGTTAACGGTTCATGGTCATCTTGGCTTCTGTTTCGTACCCCTTTTGCCTCTGATTACTTTCCAATGAAAACGGCATCCCTGAGATAATTTTGTATTTTGATAAATCTTTTGTGCTTACCATGTTCCTGTTATAGTTGAGAGGGCGGGCTCCCTTTTAATAGCCAGGAGCCACCTTTTTCCGGTCAATTTTGTGTTTGAAGTTGTTTTTTAATGGGTCATTGTGGATTGTTTGCGTCCATCTCTTTAACTGATATGTGCTCGACAATGATGAAACATTTATGGGATTATGTCTGTTTTCCCGTATATATAAAAGATGAATTAATTGATATGCGTTGAAGAATTGCCTTTGTTTTGCCACGAATTGAGAAGATTTGATGGTCATGTATGATTTGCTTTTGATTCACACTGAAACTACTACTGAGTATGAAGTTGGTGTGGTCTCTTCCAATCTTCCTATTATTCTCATCCGTGCAACAGAAGTATTTACATTTACAATTTTTTCAAAGGTTATATATATATTTTTAATGCAGTATCCTTTTGGCATGTTATATCATTAGACTTTCTTGAATTTGTGCATTTGAATATCAGGCGCCTGTAACATTTTCCTTTTTGGGTTTCTTCTGTTCAGATTAAGTCTGTCCAAGAATTAAGTGGACAAATATGTCAGATTTGTGGGGATGAGATAGAGGTTACAGTGGATGGGGAGCCCTTTGTTGCTTGCAATGAATGTGCTTTCCCTGTTTGTCGGCCTTGCTATGAGTATGACAGAAGGGAGGGAAATCAGGCATGTCCACAGTGTAAAACCAGATACAAGCGCATTAAAGGTGAGATTGTAGTTGTCGTTTTTCTCGTTGACTTTTCTAGGTACTTCCATTATGGATGCTTTTTAACCGATGAATGAATTGCAGGTTGTCCAAGGGTTGAGGGTGACGATGATGAGGATGACATCGATGACTTGGACAACGAATTTGATTATGGGGATCCTGATGCTTTGGCCCCATACCCAATGTCTGAATCAATGCTGTCTGGACGCCTTCATGCTGGTCGTGGTTCTAATTCTAATGCATCTGGAATCCCGGCAAATTTGGAACGTGAATCCTCTCTCAATTCTGAAATTCCTCTCTTGACATATGGAGAAGAGGTAAATCTGCATGTCTTCCTTTTGAAATATTATATGTTTCCTTCTGAGTGTGTATTAATGCACACTGGTGATGACAAATGCTACATGATACTTTTTTTCTTCTTGATAGGACTCTGAGATATCTTCTGATCGGCATGCCCTAATTGTTCCGCCATACATGAATCATGGAAATAGAGTGCATCCCATGCCCTATAATGATCCATCTATTCCTTGTATGTCTTAAAAAATGGCTTCATTTTGTGTAGCTACCCTTCATGTCATCTGTTTATATCATTAGTTTGTGACCCTGAAGTTTCTTTTGTCATAGTGCAACCTAGGCCACTGGCTCCAAACAAGGACCTTGCAGTATATGGGTATGGAAGTGTGCATTGGAAAGACCGGATGGAAGAGTGGAAGAAAAGGCAGGGTGAAAAACTTCAGGTGGTGAAGCATGACGGGCATAATGGTGGAAACTTTGGTGGAGATGACTTGGATGACTCTGATTTGCCCATGTATGGTTCTAAATCAACATTCTATTTTCCTCATCGTTATTTTTATACATTACTCCTCTCCTCCATGATTGGATTTGAAACAGAAAATTGCATCTCTATAGCAAAGAAGCCTGACCATTTTACCTCCGAAATTATTTATGAATTGAATATCTATTTACACCCAATCTGTAATTGTTGTCCACCAGTTGTTTAGCTCAGTAACTTGTTATTACTCTTTTCATTTCAAACTAATTGTCATTTTGGGTTTTTCACACAAACCAAGAAAGTCATTAGATAACCTTGATTATAGTAAAATTTAATGTTATTTTACTTAAAATACTCTTGACTTAGTGCTCTTTTCAACACTTTCTCATATTAATGAAGGGAAACAGTAAAAATGCTTCATTAAAAGTCTAAAGCCACAAATATTGTGAAAAATAACAAAAACTCCAAATTGACAATTATTTTGAAATGAAGGGAGTACTTTGTTAGAGGGTAGGTGTTATAGCTGGATCATTTAAATTTTAATTAAAATTAAAATTATTATTATTTTTTTATTTTCTAATTCTCTGCCATATGGTTCTTGTCATTTAGTTTATTTGTCTGTTAATAAAATTTTCTCAATGTATTTTATCAGGATGGACGAAGGAAGGCAGCCACTATCACGGAAGCTTCCAATCCGTTCAAGCAAGATAAATCCATACAGAATAATTATAGTAATCCGCCTTGTAATTCTTGGGCTTTTTTTCCAGTATAGAATTCTGCATCCAGTGAATGATGCATATGCCCTGTGGTTGACATCAGTCATATGTGAAATATGGTTTGCTGTATCATGGATTATGGATCAGTTTCCAAAATGGTACCCAATAGAGCGAGAAACATACCTTGATCGGCTATCCCTTAGGTAATTGATACTGCCATGGCTAGTGCTTTCTGTTACCTCATATAATTACACCTTATCGATAATATGTCTAGCATATGCTATTCTATTTTTTCATGCTCAATTGTAGTGTGCTTTCTCAATATTGGGCTTCTCACATGGGTGTAGGTATGAAAAAGAAGGAAAGCCTTCAGAGTTATCCAGTGTAGATATCTTTGTCAGTACCGTTGATCCCTCAAAAGAACCTCCGCTAATAACTGCAAACACTGTGCTTTCCATCCTTGCGGTTGATTATCCGGTTGATAAAGTTGCTTGCTATGTCTCTGATGATGGTGCTGCCATGCTCACTTTTGAAGCACTTTCTGAGACATCTGAATTTGCTAGAAAATGGGTCCCTTTTTGTAAGAAATTCAATATTGAGCCCCGGGCCCCAGAATGGTATTTTAATCAGAAGATGGATTATCTGAAAAGTAAAGTCCATCCAGCATTTGTCAGGGAAAGGAGAGCAATGAAGGTTTCGAACTTTCTACTCTATTTCTATATAAATCACTTCTTGTACTTAATAGGTTGCAAACAAGAGGAAATCATTTGACGCTCATGATTGTGATTTTCCTATGTGTTACAGAGGGAATATGAAGAATTCAAGGTGAGGATAAACAGTTTGGTGGCAACGGCACAAAAGGTTCCAGAGGATGGATGGACCATGCAAGATGGGACGCCTTGGCCTGGAAACAATGTGAGAGATCATCCTGGTATGATTCAGGTAATATGGTCTGTCTTTTCGACTGATACATTCTTTTTTATATAATGTGATGGTTTGTTGTGATCTTGGCTCCTGCTGAGTTGTCAATTACCTTTGTGTTTCTTGGATTATGTTTTATCATGAAGGTTGTCTTTAAGGACATTGAAAGAGAGGTCTGGTAGTTGTTGAAAACTCTTGCTTAGAAGTGCTAACCCACTTGCAATTTTTTATTCAGCATAGGGTTTGCCAATTGACATGCTTAAGCCGATCATCCTACTATAAGTGGATTTGAATTCTTGCTACCACACTGCATCTGAAGCTGCAAGTGAAAGTAACATTATATTTTCTTATTTTTCACAGGTATTCCTTGGTCAGGATGGTGTTCTTGATGTTGAAGGAAATGAGTTGCCTCGCTTGATTTATGTTTCTCGTGAGAAGAGACCAGGATTTGATCACCATAAAAAGGCTGGTGCTATGAATGCTCTGGTAAGTTTCAAGTTATTTTCATTTTCGACCAGGTGCAGTTGATGATTAAGTACCTTGGATGACATGTTGTATTAAATAATATTTGAAGGTACGAGTGTCAGCGATCCTCTCAAATGCACCTTATCTTCTGAATGTTGATTGTGATCACTACATTAATAATAGCAAGGCGCTTAGAGAAGCTATGTGTTTTATGATGGACCCTCAATCTGGGAAAAAAGTATGCTATGTGCAATTCCCTCAAAGATTTGATGGAATTGATCGCCATGATAGGTACTCAAATCGAAATGTTGTATTTTTTGATGTAAGTGCTATCCTCCCTGTTACTTGGTTTGGTACATGTATTTTTACCCTTTTATTATGGAAATAGCTAACTTTTCAATTGTAACAGATCAATATGAAAGGATTGGATGGCCTGCAAGGACCAATTTATGTTGGAACTGGGTGTGTTTTCAGAAGGCAAGCGCTTTATGGATACGATGCACCAACCAAGAAGAAACGCCCTAGCAAAACCTGCAACTGTTGGCCAAGGTGGTGCTGCCTTTGCTGTTGCAGCAGAAAGAAAAAGAATGGGAAGTCCAAAAAGGAGACAAAGAAGAAGGTGAAGCTTGGGGAATCATCAAAGCAAATACACGCACTCGAAAATATTGAGGAGGGAATTGAAGGTGAATTTTTAGAATCACAATGCTTTTCTTGCAGTGAGAACATTTATGTAGTTTGAAAATTCATAGTGATGGAGTTTCTCTTGCAGGAGTCAAGGGTGAGAACTCATCCGATTTGACTCAAATGAAGTTGGAGAAGAGATTTGGGCAGTCTCCTGTGTTTGTAGCCTCCACCCTCCTGGAAAATGGGGGACTTGCACCAAATGTGAGTCGTGCATCTCTTTTAAAAGAAGCTATCCAAGTCATCAGCTGTGGTTATGAAGACAAAACTGAATGGGGAAAAGAGGTATGCACTGAACAACCTAGAAAGAACATGTGTTTTTTTTTTCTTTTCTTTTTTTTTTAACTAACTTTCAAGTTCCTAAAATGTTTTGGTACATCATCAGGTTGGCTGGATATATGGGTCTGTCACGGAGGATATCTTGACTGGCTTTAAAATGCATTGCCATGGTTGGAGATCTGTTTATTGCATCCCTAAGCGGCCTGCATTTAAGGGGTCAGCTCCCATCAACCTTTCAGATCGTCTACACCAGGTTCTTCGGTGGGCACTTGGTTCTGTTGAGATTTTCTTGAGCAGACATTGTCCAATCTGGTATGGCTATGGGGGTGGGCTGAACTGGTTGGAGCGATTCTCTTATATTAACTCAGTTGTATATCCGTGGACTTCCCTTCCGTTGCTTGTTTACTGTACTCTACCAGCCATTTGCCTTCTGACTGGAAAATTTATAGTGCCTGAGGTATGCTTTATATTCAGTATTTACTAAGTCTGTTGTTGAGAAGACAGATATTCTTTCAAGCTGTTGGGTCTTCAAATAATAAGATGTACATATGGTTGCTAACATGCAGTTTTATCTATCTTAACTTGCAGATTAGCAACTATGCCAGTCTTATCTTCATGGCCCTCTTCATATCCATTGCGGCAACTGGTATTCTAGAGATGCAGTGGGGTGGTGTAGGTATAGACGACTGGTGGAGAAATGAACAGTTTTGGGTTATTGGAGGTGTTTCCTCTCATCTTTTTGCCCTTTTCGAGGGTTTACTGAAGGTTCTGGCTGGTGTGGACACAAATTTCACTGTTACCTCAAAAGCAGCTGATGATGGAGAATTTTCAGAGCTCTATATCTTCAAGTGGACATCACTATTAATCCCTCCAACTACATTATTGATCATAAATATTGTTGGGGTTGTGGTTGGGGTCTCAGATGCCATAAACAATGGGTATGACTCATGGGGCCCTCTGTTTGGTAGGTTGTTCTTTGCCCTCTGGGTCATCATCCATCTCTACCCGTTCCTGAAGGGGTTACTGGGAAAGCAAGATCGGATGCCGACTATTGTATTGGTCTGGTCAATTCTGCTGGCTTCCATCTTAACTCTCCTGTGGGTTCGAATCAACCCATTTGTGTCGAAGGATGGTCCTGTGTTGGAAATTTGTGGATTGAATTGTGAGGAGTCCTGAATAAGAAGGCTGAAGCTGTCATTCAGCTATGCTGCGCTTGGTAGTTGCCTTGCACGGCGGAAGAAGCAATTTCCTTTGATACAACACGCGTGGTGATATTGCACGAATTGTTGGATGCATGTTGTATTTTTGGGGTGTGTAGATAAAGAGGCAGGGAGAGGGAGGCCGACAAATTGTTACCTATGATAGGGGTTTTTCCATTTATTCTTTGATTACATTTCTGTGGGTTTTTTTTAGTGTCATTCTTTATCAAACTTTTTATGTATTCTTACCAGACAGCATTGAATGATAAATTATTCCCTCCTCAAAGTGAGGGATCTTTAGAGTCTCGAATTAGTTCTCCTGTTTTAAGGTATGGTTCCTGTTCAAAACTCTGGAGACTTTGGTCTTGTATTTTTCTCATATGTAATACCAACATCTATGGATATTCTTGTTCCTCACAGTTTCCACTTTTTATTCCTCTTTGGAATCTCGATGCTACATCAAATGCCTGGCTCTATAAACTGAATAGAAGATTTTAATATTGGCGAGTGTGCAGCATGTGTTTTACTTTACAACCGCTGTCCGTCCGTCGGCGACCAGCTTGGTAATTAGTTGTTGAATTTTTGGAGGCGCAGGACTGTAGGCAAGGCGGGACCGTGTGTGTGTTAGTTTGTAATATTGCGTATTCAAGCAAGAGGACACTGAAGATCGTGGACCAATCAATGAGGATTTTAAAAGGGGTGATCCACGAGCAAGAGGCGCCTACTATTGATGAGAAGGAGCACAGGAAACAGCTGATTATCGTCCTCACTTTTTGACAAGTGGTGGTCTGCTTTCTTTTTACTGCTTCTTCAATACAGTTTTGAACCGGTCAAATCAGATTTTTAGCAGCTTAGATTAATTTATAAACTGTTAAATATGAATTATTAAATTAAATCTAATGGTTCTCTATTGTGAAATTAAATCAAAGTAGATGGAAACTTGGAGCTGAAAGGGCTACGCCCTCACTCTTCATTACATTGACTTCCTAATTCGTTTCTTCCGTTACACCGTCTAGTGTGAATGAAGTACTCTTTGGCTTTTTTTTTTTTTTGGCCTGAATATTTGTCTTGCTTGCTTGTTTCAAGTCATCAATTCTAAAGCACTTTTGGCCTTTGGGCTAACAAAGAGGGAGATGCATGAATTATTGTATTGACCAGTCGAAGTCTCCGTTGCTTGACTATAAATGTGTGTAACGCGGTAAAAATGTGGACAACGCCAACATTATTCCTCAACGTCAGGCAAAGCGCGTGTCTGAAACAAATAGTGAAACAACAGAAATGAAAAGGACCCAACCCTGATTGACTAAATTCCTATTTTAGAAAAGAAGAAAATCATGAGACAGAAATATGTTTGTGTTCATATCTAAAACAAAATATTAAAAAAATAACTAGAATTTTTCCTTTTTCACATTTACAACGAAGTACTAATTACTCTTTTTGTTCAATCATTAAACAAAAATAGATGTATCATACTCCATTTATTAAAATCTTTATAATCATTATTTGTAGTATTTTATTATTTAAATATAAAAAAATAAATATATATTTTTAAAATTTATAAAATAATTTTTAATTTACCTTTTTTTTTTTTTTATATTAACCCTATTTTGTATTGTGGCTAAAAGCAAAGATCCGCTAAGTGATTATATGTGATTCCGCATCATCAAATGGGTCCCATAGGTCAATCATCAATCCAACGGTTATCAATTGAATTGTGAAAGTACTTACAAAAGAAACTGAAACGTCAATTCAGGCACCTTTCCGGCCATGTTCATAGAACCAACGTAGCAGTTTCTCCTCAATCTTTCTCCCTCTCTCATGTCTTTGATTGGGTTCCCCTATATCAAACTCGTACATCACGTACCTTCAAAACGCGCTTTTCACACTACCACACCCACTCACAAACTAATCAGTCCATAACCTCGCCAAAACCCGTTACACACAGATAAAAAGCTCAAGGAGGTTGAAAGAGCTATTAATGGCGGAACACGTGAAACCTGAAATTGCCGCGGCTCAGCAGCTTATGCAGCTTAGCGACGAAGATAACAACATCAGCATCAGCGTCAGCAGCAGCAGCAACCCAATGAGACATGAACAAGAGGTTGAACAAAAAGTAATTAGTGACACAACCTTGGCCAAAATTCAAGAGATATTTGGCAAAGACGAGATTTATCGGCCGAAGAAGCAGCGCAAGTATCGGTCTCTTGTGAATATCTACAAGGTCACGGCACCAATTCATGAAGAGAGAGGCTTAAGAGAAAAGAAAATTCATCATTAGATAAAAACCCTAATGGGCTTATTATCTGTCGATCGTATCAATGAAGGTGTAGGAGTGACTGGGAAGGCGGGCTGAGTTTGCTGTCTAAATTAAAGAAGCTTCTTTGAATTTCAGGATGGCGTTAAGTTTCATAGTTAACTTTCCTCATTGTTGCATGTTTGTAGATAGTTAAGGTTAAGACTAATAATGAAGCTTTCCGTTGTCAAATCGACGCCTTTCATTTCTGAGTGGTTCATGGATTGCTCTCTTTAGTTGATTCTCCTGCTTCCTCCAGATTTGACGTATGCTTTTGTTATTAATGAAAACGCTACATCGTTGCCATTCTGATTTCGTAACGATCAATTAATGATCATGCAATCCCGAGCAATAGAACGGACGGTGTGTGTATACAGTGCTATACTAATCAACATACGTAGAGGTATCTGCACTCTAGCTAGCTGACTGTCTCACTGATATGTGAATCCAGTAACCATATCTAGGAAGATTTCCTGCTGGGAGAAGCAACACCTATGCAACATCAAGCTAGTTGTTGAGCCATAGAGAGATATGTTAATTAATTTGATACGTACTAATAACAAAGAATCTTCTATCTTCTATTATATCCTTCTAAAAGCTTGAATTATGGTTTGGATTTGAAGGCTTATGATCATAATATGAGTTCAATTTTACTCAATTTTGGCTTCTATTGCTAATTTATTACTAAATTTGAGTTATAGGAGTGCTGATCTTAATTACTCAGGGATTTTTATAACTAAGAACAATTGATATAAATTAAGTTTCATATATGTGATAAGATAGTGATAAGGTTTCTGCATTGAAATATGAATGATATAATAAGATAAAAGAAGTTTTAAAGTAGATCACTGAGATGAAAATGGTGTATTTTGAATTACTGGAAAAAAAATGAATAAAAAGTACTCAAATGCCATGTCTTTCCCAGAACACATAGAAGAATCGTGCGCAAGGTAGTCTTGGACTCATGGTGTCTACAACGTACTACTAATATGACCATACTGGGCTAATGAAAACTGTAGAAAACCATATGATGAAGGCCTGACTTGCGCACCTCTAGAGGTTTCAGAGCTCAAAAAATAAATAAAGATGGCATTTGGTAGCAAAGGGCAAGTCTGTCGAAATATCTGTGAACCAAAGGAAGCGATGAACATGAAATTAGAGAAGGATCCTCTTGCAAATTTACCTGTGTTGCTCCCTCTGCAGGCACAGTTTATGATTTTGTGTTCACAGAAAAGCGCATAACACCATCTGTCCTTCCAGCTCTCAAAGAGTGCGCATATTTGTATGATATTGATATCTATAGTGTTTGGTTTCTTGTTGGTTATTATCCTAATTTCACTCACATACATCGATTGAATAAGAATAAACTGATGTTTGTTTAAAAAGCTTGATTTAGATGGTCGGAGAAGAACGTTCGGGAGTTAAGCGCTCGGTTCAAGGTGATCGATTCGCTCCTTACATGAGAAAACAACCATTAAAAAAGAAAAGAACTAAGTCAGTAGTCTTTGATCTTGGTTAATTTTTATTTGATTAATGCGTGTGTGTCAAGCGAAATGACTTCCAGCCGCGAGAGAGATGGGGAAAAAAAACAAAGGAGCTTATTGATGGAACCAAGTTTGTCTTTGTAGAAGTTGAAGCTTTTCATTAAAGCAAAATGGACTCTCCCCTGGAGTAATACTCGGTGAAAAATCTGACGGCTGAAATGAAGTCAAACAACCTGTGTGGATCCTACGATTTACCAGTCATGCAAGGCAAGAAAGAGAGAAATCATATGGCTGATTCTTGATTTCATCAAGACGTGCTCTATTTGGTCCGTTTGCCTCATATTCAACGTCTCCTACAATTACCCAAAACAGCAAAGTTGGTAATGGAAACACGCTAGCCGTCTGATGGCTCATGTGGGTTGGTTCCATCCAATGGTTGGCACTTATTCTGGAATAGATGCAATAAATAAATAGGGAGTCATCTTCATAGAAATATCCTCCACTTTCTCCCTCATCTCCTCGCCTTCTCTCTCTCATCAATTCAAAGCCGAATAAATACGCAAGAGCCAAAACCTTCTCAAAGAAGCGCAGAGAGAGAGAGGTTTTGTTCGTCTTTTTCGGTGTGCGGCCCTCCTGGGATTACAATGGCTGAAGCAGAGGCATCTTCTTCACGTAGCAACACCCACAGTGAACTGACGGAGTCGGACATGGCTGCGGCACACCAGCTTATGCAGCTCAGCGACGAAGATAATTACAATAGCAGCATCATCGGCAAGAGGAACAGAAGCTTTGTTGAAGAAGAAGAGGTTGGTCAAAGCCTAAGCGATCTAACCTCAACGAAAATCAAGAAGAATATGATTTGGAAAGATGAGGTTTTCGGGACAAAGAAGCAGCGGAGATATCGATCTCTCGTGCATATATATATGGCGACGACACCGATTAATGCTTGAAACCAGAGACAAGGGGAAGAAAAATTAAAATCTGTGATGGGTTTATTCAATCCAACTGAGGTAGGAGGCTAATCGTAACTAGGTCAGGGTCTGATTTTGATGCGTCTATAGAGATCCACACGATGCTTTTATTTGATTAGTTAGCTAACGTGATGATCGGTTCCTTTGACGTGGGCTTGAAAGTTGAAACATTTACAAAACAATGGTTGTCTTTGTGAGGTAATGAAATATTATTATCTGCTCCTTAGACAACTCGACATTCTGATCTACTCTATGGTTACACATTGAAATCGGATTAATTATAACTGACTACTGAAGCTGTTCATAAATTTAAATCGCATCATAGTAACAGATTGCTGACTTATTTCATAACTTGACAGTAATGTGGGTTATATATTGCTGCTTCAATTAATCTCGCCATAAAATGGGAATCATATTAAACACGGCATTGTTTGACTTTTCAACTTCAAACGAGTTCCGAGGCTTTGTTTCATCTTTTGATCATTTTACCCACAGTTTTACTCCTAAACCTGACAGTATACACATTCAAATTATAAGTGTTTCTGATTAATAATTTTTTTTTTCAAATGTAGTTATAGAACTACAAGGAATCATAAATATGGAAACGCGATTATAATTCATGAGAGCACAAAACTATAAAAGCCACACCTTTTAGTGTAATATAATGGTTAGAAGTCTTAAGTTTAACCTGCTGTGCACTAAAGATAGAAATTCACTTTAAGTAACTATGATTTAACTCAAGTTTTGTTTAGTTCCAAAAGCTTAATTGGTTCCATATAATTTTCAGAATTTCAAATTCAATGAAGTCCTTTTTCATATAGCCAATCTACTCGCATTTAAATTCAATTTCTGCTTCTTAGTTTTGATGAAGTGATTAAGTGTATTGAGTTTAATTTTATAAACTCAGAATTTGTTCCTCCTCCCAACGAAAGTTGAAACGAAATTGAAGAGAAGAATTTTTCATTGGTAGGATGATTAGAGGAAGCACAAGTAATTTAGTATAAATCTGAGTTGAATGAGTTGTCATGTTAGTCTCTTCGGCCAATCTATAAAGTCAGATGTAATGCCACATTTCTGATAGTAAAAATATAGTAACGTCAGGAAAAAAAAAAGGACAATTCTATACTCATTTTGAAATTTTTCGACACCCTATAGAATCAAAATAAATCTTTAATATTAGAACGAACAGTGAGTGAAATCTTAATAGCTATTATTGAACTTTTGCCATCGCAAGAAAAAAGTTGTTGATGAAATATTCATAATGAATAATAATTATAATTATAAATATTGAGTTCGGGATAATTAAGAAAGAAATTTAACCATTGAAAGTTGAGAGAAAAAGAACCATCAACTACAAACAGAAAGGGAAGAAAAAACGCTTAATCTAATAACTCATTCAATTGTGTTTGCGGAGGTTTTTTATGCCAAGGAGAGAAAGTTCATTTGTGGTGAGTTCTTGAAGTAGCGAAGTTATAGTCTAAATTTATGGTTGTTGCTATTTTTTTTCAAAAAAAAAAAAAAAGAGAGAGAGAGAAAGAAAATAATATATTAAAAAGAATGTGAGACTTCGCCCAACTTCAGAATAACCCGAGTTTAGGTTCTAACTTAGTTAAGATATGTTTTTTTTATATCTTTATTATTAAATTTTTAAAAATAAATATAAGTATATAAGTTTTATAAATAAATGTATAACTTTCATAACTCAAAATCAGATAAGTAAATTTTTAATTTTCTTACATACCTTAGTTTTATTGAAAACTTTGATTTAACAAAATTGTAACATTTTTTTTTTCACCAAATGATAATGTGAACGAAAGAAAGATGAGAAGTTACTTCATTGCCAAGCAAACTGCCTTCTATCTATTTGGTACATAACAAATGAGGCAAAAGAAATAAACAGGACATGTTTGGTTCAAAGAAGTTATTTTTTTGGAAAATAGAAAAGGAAGGAGGTAAAAGATGCTTACATAAAGAACTAATTTTTTATAAAAATTTAAATAATATATGCCAAACATGCTACATAAGAATATTTCCTTTTTTTTCCTTTTATAAAATTCCTTTCATGCCTACCATACCCAAAGATAAGATGTGAACGAAAAAATGGGAAGTATAATCTCCCGACAAGATACATCATAATACACCATCGAGGCATCCAAGGTCAATATTAACGTTATAAGTTCGGCTGCCAATTTTGTGCGATGGGGATACTGAAGAAGTGTTCCCAATACAACCACTGCAAGAGGTTAGCTAATCAATGCAATATACTTCGAATTTGTGTTTCATCCTCGCAAGTTCAAAGATTCAGTTAGCAAAGCCCAATAAACATTTTAAAGCCGAAAAAAGTCAAAAACAGAAATCAGGTGTACTGGAGAATAAAAAACAAAAAGATCAGACTCCTGAGTTAAGTTTAAGTTTGATAGATGTGAAAGGAATATTAATTACAAAAGGAAGAAAAAGAAAAAATTTTGCACAACATATTTGGTATATATTATTTAAACTTTTTTCTTATACAAAAACCTTTTAATTGAAACCTATTCTCCCTCCCTTGCTCCCTTTACTCTTTAAGCAAACATAGCCTTAAGGGTTGAGATTTGAAAAGAGACCGAGTCATCACGACATGAATTCTGTCCAATTAGGTAAAGTAAAGCAATGAAAGATATGATTATAAAAAGAATTCACTGCTATACTCTATTAATTAAACAAAAAATTATACATTTTCTGATATGAAAAAAATTGCTAAGAAAGGAAAGGAAATATACCTAACCACAACCTACTGAACTTGGTCAACACTAAAAACTGAGACGTTACAAAAGATAAGTAAAGGAACTAAAAAGACAAAACTGCAAGGACCAAGGACCATGGCTGCAACACTTGGCATTCCAAATTATCCGAAAATATAAGCAGATGTCACAAGGAACAAAGCAAAGAGGGCAACCATCTTCTAACTGAACATATACATAATGACAGCCAAAGTCAGCTTTTGATCAAGCTGCTGCTACTCCCCGACCGGCTCCATCTGATCTTAATATACGGCCACGTCCACGGCCACGGCCCCTTCCCCTTCCACGACCACGGCCTGCAGAATGTCCAAATGAATTACTAACATTTTCACTGGAGGAATTTGTAGGATGTAAACCACTTAAATAGAGATACAAGAAGGAGCAAAAGGAACAACACACAAATTATACTGAAGTATATACAGCAGGGTAAATTTAAATAAGGATAGTTCGTTTCTATTCCTTTCGTACCTTGACCGAACAGAAGTACTTATGAAATGCCACAAAACACGACAAATAAATTTAACTCAAACAAACATGAAACCACACATTATTATGCCAGAGCTCATATGGTCTGAATCAAAATTATAAGCAATAAAGGCATAACAAATTATCTTTATTTTTATTTGCTAAGACTATATTCTATGGACAAGAAGGCTTACCACGTTGGGGACGTGGTGCATCATATTCACCATAATCATAATAACCAACTGACTGGCTGCCATAGCCCCATCCTCTACCCCGGAGAGCACGACCCCTTGCGCGACCACGCCCTCTACCACCATAGCCACGTCCACCATCCCAGCCATCTCCATTATAATCCATTCCTCCATTATAATTTCCTAAGCCTGTAAAACAGATTGTCCTTAAAAGCAGTTTTAGCCACTCAAAAATCACATGACTAAGCAAATCTGCACACTCATACACATCCAACACTCCAATAAAAAAAGTGAACAAATTAGCTAAAAATACCTCTACCCCTGCCCCTTCCACGACCACGTCCTCTTCCTCGCATCACTGGTGTGCCCTCTGTTTCAGATCAAATTATAGTAACTCATGTCATACTAACCACACAAGCCCGTTGAAATGAAAAAAGGATCAATTAAATCACCTCCTTCTTCTTCGTATTCAATGAAAGGTTTTACTTGATCAGCTGGGAGAGGAGGCTGGTATCTGCATGAGAGAAAACACTTAAAATTATGGCAATAAGAATATAATTAAGAAGTTTGCAAGTAGTATGGATCTTAAAAACCTATTAAGTCAAAGGACAACTGAGAAATATTGCTCCAGTGGACGATTAAATAAAAGCCTTTCCAATCATCAATTTAAAAGACTGTATAAGGTCTGTCACAATAAAAAAACTATCATATTCACTTAGACATGTATGAGATATGGCTGGCACATTATAACACCAGGTTATTAGTTCAAAACAAACTAATTTCAAGGCAGTAAATAAATGTTTGCTGCATTATCTTCCAGCAGCGAGCAAACACAGAAAGGTAGAAAGGCTAACCATTCTAAGGCTAAATTGATGAAATTTTTTTCTTCAGACAAAAGAGTCACTACACAAGTCCTTGTCAAGCTGAGTCGCAATTGTATTTATCCAAAGAATGTAAATCACAGATACAGAGAAACATCATTTTGCACACCACAACACCAGTTCTTACCCTGTAGAGGACTTGTCGAGTTCTTTCTTTGACAATGTAATAGTGATCATTGAAACATGTCGAGTAGTCTCCAAACTGAGGATGCAATAATAAAAAAAAAAGTCAATCCCATGCACACAGAAATAAAACATTTATTAGTTAGGGTAGCGTGAAAAGTTTAAGCAGTTCCATACGGAAGAAGGCCTTCTTCTAGTGGCTCCCAGATATCAGTTATATCAGTTGATCCAATAGCAGTATTTTGATGCAGACCAACAATCCTTCTCTGAAACAAAGAAGCAGATCACTCACATAGCAAGAATAACATACGTGAATAATAACATATCCACAAACACACAGAAGCTAGCCTTCTCACCTTGATCAGTTCAGTGATCATTACAGTCTTATTGATAGCTCTGCCCATTGCTTTAAGAACAATTTCCACGGACCCTTTCTCCTATAAACATACTGCCAAAGTAAGATCCATGTGACTGAGAAATGTATCAGGAGCACTTGAATATTGGCCCATTCCAGATAAAAATAAAAAATGCATGCAGGCATGGAACATATCAAAATGGCAAATGAGTTAAACCTAACACCAGCTGAAACTCAATGTAAACAGACGAAGTATCCAAAGTAAATATCAAAATACACAGGAATACGTTAAAGCAACAAGAAAGAGACTGAGAAATGATTATCCTATTCACAAGCTAACTATCAGGAAATTATATCTATATTTCTTCACTTAGAAAAGGAAACTACGATAAATAATATTTCAACCCAAAAATGCAAATTAAAGACATGATGAAAAGAAGGTTAAGAAAGCAATTTCGTCTATTCCTAAAAAGGCAGGAGAGAGACAAAGCTATATAGGTAGTATTCTCATTATCGATAAAGCAGTGTAACCAAAATATAAGAACAGCAAGGCAGTAAAGTTCACAAAAGATCCAAGTAGTAGTTTAAACAAGTCAAACACAAGAAATATTGCATCTTGTCGATTTTCTAGAGTTTGCACCACATCCAACAAGAGTTGTGCTCAAGATTAATCTTCCTCCACCCAACACAAGTTCCGTAAAACACAAGGGCAAGCTCATTTAATCTGACACTAAATGGGTCCGTAAAGTTAGTTAAATGCCAGAGAGCAAGAAGATCCTACGAACAAATATTTCACAGATCTTTCATCCACTTCTCAATAACGAAGTTAATGAGACATTTATGTTCTCCCCTTAGGATATAACTTTCACAGTGAAGTCAGCACTTTACGTGAGGAATTTTCATATTTAATCCCATATTTGAAATTTTATAATTTCTATCTGTGTATCAGGCACACCCGAGAGGAAGGGGTGAAAAATATGAGCGATGGAGAGTACCTGGAGGAGAGTGGTGGCATAGGTAATATAATTCCTCATCCTGCCTTGAGTAGTAATGCGTATCTCGTTCTCGTTTATAGGAGTCTCTGCCTTTGGCTTCTCCACCCTTTGATACCTATCCATCTATTGCCAGCGCCCAAAAAAAAACGATTTTCCGAAATAAAGCATCAATGAAGTTGTTAAATATCGGAAAAACGTGAGAACATCAAAATTCGTACTAAGAGCAGACAGAGAGAGGAGTAAAAATGGAAGGATGCTAGGGTTAAGAGACAGCACTCACGGTTGTTAATGAGACAGCGAGTATTGTAGATGGGAGCAAATCTATGAAGATTGGGTGAAGCGTACCACTCACTCCCTCTAATTTCTTTCTCAGTGGTGAGCTCTGGGGATATACCTTATGATTTGAATTTAGGCCCCGAAAACCTCCCTTGTGGTGTTGCTCTCTTATATGTGCACAACCACGGCAATTTGCCTGAAGAGTAGGGCTCCGAGGTCGCGGTCTTTTCGCCGATGAGACCGCCAAACACACACTGAATCAAACCCCCTCCTTATGTACGGGCCTCTGCTCACACAAAACCACCAAGCTGGGCTTGCTTCATCGGCCTTCTTGTACCCATGGTCCTTTTTTATTTTAAACTTGTTATTGTCTATAAAACTGATACATTTGTTAACCAAAAAATAAATAAATAGTTTACCTTACGTCACTTTTTAAATAAAACCAGTACATTTGTTAACCAATATATTTAATTTGTTTTTTAAAAAAGAAAACTAATTATTTGATCCTTATACCTTACGTCACTTTTTAAATAAGTTTATGTAGTTTCTGAGGTGACGTGGCATTTGACTCAGCTGACAACCTTCACCTTCTTGTTTGACCAAGTAAAACGCAGCAGCAAGGGAGTAAAATGCGTTGCAACGGATAAAGAGGAATCACGAAAGGGGAGAACGAAGCTGGGGCATCTTCAACTGTGGGTTATGAAACTCCGTCATTTCCGTTGATGTTGGCATGCAAAGCTCCTCTTCTACTTCTAGGTGCGTTAAGTGACTAATATAGCTTTGCATCCTCTTCGTTTCCTTCGTTTGTTTGTACCACTTCAACACACACACACATCCGTTGCGCATCTCATGTCCTGATCTTCCTCCACTGTTTTCTTAGTCAATTATTTTTAAAGAAAAGAGCAGTAACTCATTTTCATGTCTTATATAATTCCAACTATGACTATTTTCTGTTTTATCAAAAAATAAAAATTCTAACTATGACGCCTCTGTTAATGTCGCTGCTTGAAACTAGGGTGATTCGAAACTTACACCCTCAATGAATATTTGACAAAACAGTAAGGAGCTTAATGCACGCCATACCTCAAATGAGACCGTGGAGGACTTTGGATGCAATTGATCATATTTTATGCGGTAAAATTCACTAGAGCTTTGCAGTCCAGCAATTTTTTCTCTTAAATATAAATAAAATCACTTCAGCGTCATCCGTCTAAACCAAGAATATTATAAACATAATGAAACGGCGTTGCACAACGTTTATACACTGAGATGCACGATGGTATAATAAATCATAAACAAAACCATCCGGACATGATAATTTCTATTATCATACATCTAATAGCATTGAAGGATCAAAATCTACAAAACTAGAACTCAATTGGTGAAAACCATGACGTGCAAATTATGACTGACATCATCAGAAGCTGCAATTCCTGTCAGACTGTTCTTCAAGCTTCCACTTTAAACTTAGCTTCATATACCTGGGGTTGCTGCAATACAAACAATTTGTCAATTTCTTTAAACATTCCAGATTATAATCCATGAGAAAAGTTGACAAGACATAATTAATATTTACTCCAGCATTTTAGCGTTGTCCATCTGCTAGTAACTTATAATGTTATTATGTTAATATGTCAACACCAGAAGTCCAGAAGCCATTACCAAAGAAATGGGCATCACTAATCTAGCATGATTTACTTCTACTAACTAGGTGGCCCAATTGTTTTAACAATCTACAAATTTGTTACTAGCTAGCTGCTGTTTAACAAAAAGAAACAGTAGATCTTCTTCCAAAAAAAAAAAACAGTAGAAGTAAAAATACTCGAGTTACATGATAACAAGATTATCAGAAGTTAGCTGCTGTTTAACAAAAAGAAACAGTAGATCTTCATAAAAAAAAAAAAGTAGCAGTAAAAATACTTGAGTTACATGATAACAAGATTATCAGAAGTCCAGGGAGGATGACTCCCATATATGCATCTCATCAATCTTCTAAGATTCGTTTGCCCATTTGGTTCCCAAAATGATCAAGAATGGAATGGAATAATTGGGAATGTAATAATGATCAATATAAGCTTGTTTGCTATGATATCAAGGGGATAGAAAAAAATTTTAAAAAAATAAAATTGATTAAATAAAAATAAATATAAATGGACTAAAGGGGCATGTTTGATTTGATTTGATTTCTAGGGGACTTGTGAATGAGATTCCAGATCTTATTCCAAAAATTAGATTGTTTAGTTGCACAATGAAATGGAAATTTAGATTCTATATAAATGAGGACACCCCAAAAATAAGGAATGAGGACTACCACCTTGACCCCTATCTTTTCTCATTCCCAATTCCAATAATCTTTCTATGAACTAAATTACCCTCCTCCACCAACCTCGTCTTCTTCACTTTCATCCCTCTCCAACCCCGACCTCCTCTCCTCCACCAACACCTTAATTGAAATTGATTTCAACAAAATCTTAGATTCATCATCAATTTTAACGGCCAATCTATTCCATTCCATTTCATTCCTTTCCTAGTTATTCTGGGAACCAAACGGACCTTCATAGTTCCCAAAATTCAAGGACAAAGGATTTACCAATCCTTAGTAGAATGGATACAAAACAGATAAAGTAAACAATCCAACATATTAATTAGCAAATCTGAGGACACAGAGAGCAAGACAACAATGAAATGAATTACCATGAAAATAGCTGAAATCAACCTGCGTGCAAACCATCGCATATGCATTGCTTGTTGAGCAGCACTTGCTGCCTCCACTGTTTCAAACCGCAAATACACAAATCCTGCACTTCTTCTGTATATAAGGCTAATTAATTAAGCAATTGCAACTCATAGCACAACATTAAAAAAAAAAAAAAACACTCAAGATCATTTATAGATGACTACCATACATATTCATAAACTTACTTGTCTACATAAATATGCTTCACCCGGCCAAATTTAGAACATTCTTCTTCTACATCCTCCTTAATGTCAATATCAAAATCCGGTTCTGTCTGCATTGAAATTAAGTATCACTACTTGATAAAATGAAACAGCAGTGAGGGAGAGTTAATCAGTTAGTTGCACACCTCAGTGGCAGGATCAAACATATTCTTCAACAGCAGACACTCGCTAGGGCTTCCAACAGGTTCTACCACTGGGGAAGGCATGATTTGCGTTGGGAGAGTTGGTGTAGGCATTAAACCTGGAGCACTAGGCAAGCTAACAGACTGTTGAGCAGGAACTGACCCATTCACAATGGGCACACCAACAGACCCAGCAATGCTGCTATATTGAATATTTGTCAAGCATATGAAGAAGTTACAAAAAAAATTAGGGAAAAAAAAGTTCTATAGAAAACCTTGTGGCAATGCCAGATCGATCCAGTTTCTGCATAAGCAATGCTCTTGATTGAGCATTTAAGGCCTGCATTAAAAAGACAATTCATGAGCAGGGATGTATTGTTTAGAAGAGGTTACGATATTGTTAGTGAAAAAAAATATCATCATCAATGTATTACCAAAAAGAGAGGGAAACGAAAAAAACACCACTTGCCAGACCCCAAATTGGGGGGAGGGGGGGTGGTGGTGGGGAATGAGGTTTCAGACAGAAGAGAAAGGTCAGCAAGCAGGGGACAGAAACAGAAGATGCATAAAAAAGTGGTCTAATTTAAACCAGACCAATGAAAAAATGTTGGAATTATCCAATATTAAAATAAATCTACTGAATTAAATCTCCAAAAACAAGTCATTCATCATGACTTCCAGTTCATAGTATTCATTTGACATCTTGAAAAACTTCACCAAAGAGATTAAGAATGCTCAAAAGCACTAATACTTAAATGCACCTATCTATCACACAGTAATGATCTTGTCATCAGTCTGCAAATATTTATAGCTAGAATTGTTATAGTTATTGAAGAACTATGAAACAAACGAAACTTCCAGCCAATCATGCCTCTAACAACCTGAAAAAATAACCAATCAGGCTAAATTTTTAGTAACTTCATATTAAATATAATTACTATATTATATGATCAGATGAAGATTTTGATAACTCATCTTTGGGAAACAAACTTTCCCTTATCTCAACTTACCAATCCACCTTCATCATCATCAAAGTCAGCAGATTTTGCATTTGTATCTTGGCTCCCAACGTGATCTGTCACACACGAAACCTGAGCACAATAAACAGCATTAGTCAAGAACAATAGGACTGGCAAAGTGATTGCCAATAAATGCAAACACACTTAAGTCAGAAATACACAACCAAGGAAAACATATCTATCTACCTTGATAGTCCTGCCAGCAATCTCCAGTTTCCCATTTAAACTCTGAGCTGCTTTGGCATGTTCAAGATGGGCAAACTGTACAAGTATCAATACAAACAAAATAAATAACAGAATTACTGGAAACTGTCTTTTTCAAGGATACCAATATAAGTAACTAACTTGAATGAAGCCAAAACCCTTGCAATGCCCTGTCTCCAGGTCAAGAGGCAATTGCACAACCTCCACTGGACCAAATGGCTCAAAAATCTGAACGAACAACCAAAAATATGTCAAAAGCTCAAAAATAACACTATCAAATCAAGATTTTAATAGAAAACCTATAGATATAGTAATCCAGTTACTACAAAACTGCAAAGTATGAAACGGCAAGAATAAAAAAATAGAAACACATACCTCCCTCAACTGACTCTCAGTCATGTTGAAATGAAGGTTCCCCACATAAAGTTTCCTGTCTACTGCTCCATACGGTCCTGCTACACCTGCAGCTCCAGTGGAAGCATTAGACTGAACAAGGTTCTTTTCAGCTTCAGAAGGTTTGACCATTACAGGTTGTCCAAGAAGCAATTGACCAGAGAGAGCAATTGCCATCGGCACTGACATTGCATCATAAAATTCAATATACCTGCAGCCTCATCAAGAACTTGCATCAAGTTTTCAGAACTACAGAGTACAAATGGTTGCAATCAAAACTTACAATGCATACAGCAAAGAGATGTAGGGAAACAAAAACTCTAGTGCAGACAGCTCAAGCTGAGTTTCTTTTGATGTATCTGACTCATGTAAAGAAAAGGTTAGCCTGTCATAATTAAGAAATAAAACTAAAGTATACACAATTAATCAAGAGAATAAATGAGGGCCATACAAGAATAACGTGTCATGATCACAGGGTCATGGAAGATTTGGTAACCAGAAACTCATCAACTTCACTTAAATAAGTGCAAGTATGCAAATTATCATATGAAAAAGACCCCAACAAAAGATGGCCTAGTAGGGCAAATTACCTGTCAACTAATTCCAAAAGTTAAACGAAAACAAATCCATAAACATCTCTTCTAGATGCTCGTTACCCATCATCTTCCGCCAAAATAAAAAAGGAAATAGAAGACTAAAGTATCTCCTATACATTTGACCCTAAACCAGGTAAAGGTAACCCAACAACTTGCATGAGAGACTTTAAATGCATAGAGGGAGGAAATATAATGGACAGGCTCATTAGCATAAGAAGGAAACCCTCACTGTAAGGCATATGTAGAGGAAGAAAACTGGGAAAAGGACCAAAAAGAAAACCAGGATTATGTCATCTACCTTGAGCAAGCTGCATGAATTGATTAAACATGAGTGCATGGTATTCCCATCATCCCTCATCATTATCGCAATGCTAGTCCATTTAAGAATACAGTTAAACATGATTCTTGGAATCTGATATCCTAATACCACAATAGCACATGCATATAAATAAGAAAGTCTTTGGTAATCAAAGACATACCCAACTCCTTTAGACCTTCTTGAATTCCTATCCATGATCAAACGGACATCTCTCACCTGAAAATAAGGAACATTAGAATTAGAACTACATAAAAATGAGGAATTATCACATGACAGTGGAAGATGCAAGAATCCACCCTAAGTATGCAAGCACCTTAATGCTTGTTCAAAATATAATCAGTTACTCTTATTCACTCACCACAAGCGTACAGAATGTTGAGACGAAAGAAAGTAACAATGCTACTCAAAACAGAATGGAGAGTAGGATTAGCTGTAACAACAACCAAATGTCTCTTCATAACATGTATCTACCATGCTTATATTTGACTGTTTAATCTGAGTCATAAATAGAATAACATCAATCTACTAAAATTGAGATATAAGATAATTACAAGTACAACAAAGGCACTGTCCACTTTCAATAAAGCATTCAAGATAGAAATCAATCTTAAATATTGCATCAAAAAGTGTGGAAATTTTAAATCAACTTACCTTCCCGGCTTTTGAGAAAAATTCATAAACATCTCGCTCTGTTGCCTTTAAGGGCATCTGCAATTATCACACGGTAAACTGGCAATCATCAGAAACAAATTAAAAAGATCAGACAAAAAAAAAAGGCTTCATACAAACAGAAAAGGGAAATTTCATCGACCTGGTATGCAAAAACAGTTCTCTGATCCCTTTCTGGATCAGCATCAGGCTCTACAGCCTCTTTCTTGTCTCTAAATCTCCTATAAGCCAAATAAAAATTCATCTATAAGAAAAATATACAGAAAAGTTCATTTCAGTTTAATCCACAATATGAATACATCATATTTAGCCCAAAAAATAACCCTATAACTCAAATCACAATGGATTTTCACATCATATCTCCACCATGAATGCTTTGAAATCTGAAAATACTTCGCCTCAACTAATCAGCCATAAAGCAACGCAACACTTCACACTAACAATGCTATGTAAGACATAAATCCAACTCAGTTACCAGGGTGAAGGTTTCTAATGCAGGTATGTAAACATCATAATTAGAATACAAAAAATGGCAAGCTTAAATGCATAAATTTGGTCTTCAAAGCACCAGGGTCACAAAGTATATTGTGTATTAAACAGGGAGGCTGAACAGACTCAAACTAGTTCCATAAAGGATATGATTTAATTAGCAAGCCTTCAAAGTTTAGCTTAACTGAAAACCACATTTATGATTTTCTCAACTAGTGATTAAATAAACAACCTCAATACTTGTTTAGTCAAAACAACCGCAAATCAAAATGTAGGACAAATAGAATTCTGGAACCGCAACATGTTGCATGTTTCAGAGAATTCTATGGGTTGAACCAGCTCCCTAGCTCACAGCTCAATAGCAAATAATGCTTACAAATCATACAGACTATTCGCCCAAGAATGAAATAACATGAAAAAAAATTAACACGACAAACGCAGATACGTCAAGGAAGACGAGTGCAGTAAAGACCAATACCGGACATCTCTAATTTCCAATTCTCGTTCTCTCTCTTTATCTCTATCAGAACGACTTCTACTTCTCCTGGACCTCTCTCTCTCCTCCCTCTCCCTTCTCTCCCGCTCTCTTTCCCTCTCTTTGTCCCTCTCTCTCCTCTCCCTCTCTCTTTCTCTATCCCGCTCTCTCTCTTTGTCCCTTCTTTCTCTTTCCCTCTCCCTATCCTTATCCCTCTCTTTGTCTCTCTCCTTCTCCCTATCCCTCTCTCGCTCTCGCTCTCCATCTCTCTCCACGTCCCTCTCCCTGCCACTCCTATGGCGCTCCTTTTCGCGGCTAGAACGCTCTCTGTCGCGGTCAGCCCGATCCTTCTTTGACCCATTCTCCTCGTCGCCTCTGGTCCTCTTGCTCTTCTTGTCTTCACCGTCCAGATTCTCCTCAACCTCACGCTTACGGTAACTCCTTTCGCTCCTCTCGTTGCTCTCCTTCTTCTTCTTCGAAGAATCTCGATCTTCCTGCTCCTCCACTGTCTTCTCCAAGTAATCGTATTCGTCGAAGTCCATTGGTTCCTCCAGATTCTCTCCCAGCGAAGCTAATTTAGCTTGAGAAACAGACCGTCTCAAATAATATAAAATCCCTGCTTGGCGAGAACTGTAAATGCTTCAAGATTCTGGATTTCTAGGGTTTTGGGGTTTTCTTTTCCTGGATAGGAAGAAGAAGGGGTTTGGTTGGTTGCTCCGCTCTCTGTGATCTGGTGTTTGTTCCGCGTGTGTATGTGAGTGCATATAGATATAAGGTTAAAAAGAAAATTGTTTTTTAGTAAAAATGAAGAAAAAATCCATTTTGGTAGTTAATTATAGCGAAATCTTAATATGAGAAAATTAATTTTTTAGACCCTAAACTATACATCAGTTTGTAACTTAGTCCCTAAATTAAATTTTTTTTAATCACATCCTCAATGATTTTTTCCATTAAAGTATTCATCTTTGAACTTTCAATCGTTTGTATATGCATCCCTAAATTGAACACATGGCAAGACGTCATTTAAAATAAGTTGATGTGTTAAATGGAATACTTATGTGACATTGAAGTAAAGAAGCATACAACATTTTTAATTCTAACCTCATCACTGCTAGTTAAAAAGTAAACATCATTTTAGTTAACCATGTTAAACCTTCTTCTCTTTTTGTCTTAACAACCAATAGGGGTGAAAACAGGTCAGACTCCTTTCAGGTGGCCTAGGGTCTGGCCTGTTTACAGGCTAAGGCCTATTTTAAGGCCTTTTTCTCTTAATAGGTCTGGCCTGTTTAATTCAGGCCAGGCTTGTTTATATATATATATATATACACTTTTAAACCTTTACTTTTTTTATAAACAGATAAATAAAACATTTAATTTACAAATGAAAATGAAAAATAATGCTACTGATGATCCATATGAAATAATATCACCAGAAATTATTTAAAAAAGATTACATTAGTGAGTGATGGACATAGTGTTTCCTTTTAAGTTTTAATAGAATTCTTCCATCTTTTAAAATGAAAATGAAAAGCGAATAACGGAATAAGTGAGGAATTGACACAGCAAGTGGGCAAGGGCAATAACATAGAGGGTCTGAGCTGAGACTGAGCCGAGAGGATTGACTATTGAGTGAGGAATGATTGAACAAACGAACCCTAGCTTCCATCGCCGGTCGCCGCCTTGAGACTTCTTCATTGTCTATGGCTCAGCTTCCATCACCGGCGCCAAGAAGAGTGAAACAAACCCCCATAGCTACTGTGAGCCTATTGCGAGCTCCAACTTCATCTCCACTCTCTTCTTCCTCCTGTTCAGTGCTTGTGGGTGCAACCTTCGACTCTGTCTCCAGCAACCTTCGACTCTGTCTCGAGCGACCTTCGACTCTGTTTCTTGCAACATCTGGCTTCGTCTCCCATTCTATTCATCGCGTCGCCTCCGTCTCCCCGTAGCTGCCGTGAGTTTGGTTCTACTTCTCTGATCTTGACTTTTCTAAATATATTGGAAACGGAATATTATAAGTTTATAACACACACACACACATATATATTTGACTGCATAGTTTTGTTTAGGACTTTGTTTATAACTTGCTACATTATGAAATATTTTGGCGGAAAGGAATTTTGGGCATGGAGATATAATTTTGGCAATTAAAATTGGTGAGGAAAAATTAGAAAATAGCCAACTCTGATACTTAATTAGACTTGTTTTGATGAACCCCATACTTCCTATCCTGGCTCAATCTTTAATCCCATGGCTCTGTGTGATGCTTAAATGTTGTTGCCTTGCTGTCTTTATGGTTATGACTTATGATTGATATATTGATATATTGCCTAGCTAGCTCAGTCTCTAAGACTCCATTTGGTTCAAAGGATTTTGAAGGGGATATATTTCTTTTTTATATGATCCTATTTCCGGGGATATTACTATACTCTTTCAGAATTTCTAAAAAAAAGCTTTGTATCACCATGTGATATGTAATAATTTAATGATTAGAATAATAAGTATGTATGTATATAGTTTAAGTTATACACTTAGTTCATATTCAGAATACAATTAATGATTAGAATAATATGTATGTATATAAAAATTTCTGCATCTAACATTATTGCATTGTGCTAAATTATTTGTAGGCCAACCTATCTCATAAAAAGTAATGACAATACAATTGAATCTACCACTCAAGATCAAAGGAATGAGCATGCTCCAACTGGTTCAAGTTAGCCTCATGACACTAATACTGTTGATCTTACATCCGCTGAAAATGAAGATACTATGGGTGGTGGAGATTCTCTTATCACAAGAAAGAGGCGAAAAACTTCAGAGGTATGAAAAGATTTTGAGGAAATTCAACTTCCTGATGGTGTCAAGAAAGCAATGTGTATATATTGTAAGGAGAAACTCGTAACTGGCGGGAGGGGAGCTAGCACTAGCCATCTTAAGAGGCATTCACAGATTTGCATACAAAGGAGGTTGAATATATCTCAACAAAAAAAGCAAGCCACCATCCCATTTCGTCCCTCTAGTGATTCAGGTGGTAACCCATTCATTATTCTTGGCTTGAAGTATTCTAATGAAAAAATGAGAGAAACCATTGCTGCTGCTATTATGGTGCATGAGCGTCCTTTTAGTATTGTAGAAGATCAAATTTGGATGTGGGCTTTTGAATATGCAAATCTAGAATTTAGGAAAGTCTCTCGTAAAACAGCAAGAAGTGATTGTTTGGCATTATATGAGGAGGAGAAGAAAATCTTGAAAAATATAATGAAAAGTGTGAGTAAGGTTAGTATTACAACAGATATGTGGAAGTCAAGTCACCAAGTAGCTGAATACATGGTTATCACTGGCCATTTTGTTGATTCAAATTGGGGTCTTCAAAAGAGAGTTATGAATTTTGTCAAGGTACCTGCTCCAGACGAGGAGTGGATGTAGCTAATGCAATTTTCAAGTGTTTGAAAGGATGGGGCATTGAAAACAAAGTATTCTTAATTTCTGTGGACAATGCTTCTTATAATGACTCATGCCTAAGGAATTTGAAGGAGAACTTGTCATTGAGCAATAAGTTGGTGCTTGGTGGACAACTATTTCATGTTAGATGCTGTGTGCATATACTGAATTTGTTGGTGCAAGATGGCCTTACTAAGATTAAGGATATCATTCATAATGTTCGTGAAAGTGTCAAATATATAAATGCTTCCGATGCACGGTTGAAATCTTTTTGTGAAGTTGTTGAGTTAAAGGGTTTGAAAGAAAGGAAACTTATTATTGATTGTCCTACAAGATGGAATTCTACATTTGTGATGCTGACCACTGCAATGAGATTTAAGCATGCCTTTGCTGATTATCATGAAAAAGAGCTTCATTATAATTATGCACCATCATTTGAGGATTGGGAGAAGATTGAGAAGGTTTGTAGGCTTTTAGAAGTTTTCAATGATGCCACTCATGTCATCTCAGGCAGTGAATACCCTACTTCTAACTTATATCTTGTTGAAGTTCATAGGGTGAAACAAGTACTTGATGAAGCGGCAGATGATTATGATTTCTTCATGAGGGAAATGGCAAAGCCTATGAAAGACAAATTTAACAAATATTGGGGGGAATGTAATTTGTTGATGGCTATTGCAAGTGTTTTGGATCCAAGTACCAAATTAGATGCTGTTGAGATAAGCTTCCCGTTAATATATAAACCAGAGAGTGAGGCTAAACGAAATGTGGATAAGGTCAAACAAGCATTGCAAGATTTATATCAGGAGTATATAGACTTGTTTAAAGAAGACTCATCCTCTATATCTGGTGAAGTGAATGTTGATGGCACTGTCCCTTCAGAAGCTATTGAACAACAAAGAAGAGATAATAAAGAAATGCAGCGAATGTTGACAATGGTGCGTCAAAGGCATTCAGTTCCTCCTACCAAGTCAGAGTTAGAAATATATTTGAAAGATGATCCTTATATCCCTTCTCCCGATTTAGCTTCATCTTTCTGTGCGTTAGAATGGTGGAAGAACAACAGTACAAAGTTCAAAGTTTTATCAAGGATGACAGTTGACATACTAGTTGTTCCTATCTCTACTGTGGCATCAGAGTCTACATTTAGTGCTGGAGGTAAGATGATTGATGAATATCACTCTAAGTTGAATGAATAATCTATAAAAATTCTCATTTGTGGTGGAGATTGGCTTCGTCATAAGTATGGTCTAAAAAGAAAACCAAAGGTAAGAAACCTTCAATACAATCTTTTTTTTTCATACTGCCAGTTAAAAAAACTATTAGTGTAGTTATATTGTGTAACATATCAATTGTTTTTCATTGTGTAGGAGACACTGGAACAAGAAGAGGTTATATTGAAGACTTGACTATTGGTGCTACGATTATCTCTTTCATATTAGTATTACCTTTTAGTTTTGTTGGTGTTGTTTGTTTTATTATGAACTTATTATTTGTATTATCATGAACTTAAAATTGTATTATGGTGTTATTTGTTTTATTATGAACTTATTGTATTGTGGTGTTATTTGCATTTTTATGAATTTATAATTGTATTGTGGTCTTTTTTATAAACTTGAAATTGAAAACATGATGAAGAGCACATCACTATGGACATTGCTAGCTTTGTTTGAGAAAAGATTGTTGGAGAAAAAGTTAATAGGGTTGACTCTAATGGGGTGAAAGACAAACTAGAAAATTAAAGTTGCAGGTGAGAGTATTATAATTTTTAATCCCTTATATGAGAATATTACTTCTTGCATTTATCTTTTTGCATGTCTTTGCAGGATAGTTGAGCATATTCCATTTGGTGTGGCTATAACTCTCATAAAAACATTATCATCATTAGCCTTCAGAGAGTGACATTGAAAGTATGGCTACAGCCTCCATGTACATCACTTTTTTTCATCCTCAAATTCTATAGTTGCTTGAAAGATTAAAAAGATATGAGAGCAATTTAATGTCATTGCAGAAAATGTTTAAGTTGAATTAGTTGAAGATACATATTATTATACTTGTTTTCTCTCTTACCAGTACTTGGTGAGACTATATTATTGTGTTTGGGGTTGTTTGATATTAATGTAGACTTTAAGTAGGTTTGTGAATTGTGATGTAGGTTAGTGTTTGAAATTATTTAAAATTTATGTAGACTTTAAAGCCTACTTAAAGCTTAGAAGGCCTAAACTTTCAAGCCTATTTAAAAGGCCTACTAGTTTAGTAGGCCTTTAAATAGGCTTCAGGCCAGGCCAGGCCTTTCGAAAGCCCAGGCCTGAGCCTAAATAAAGGCCTGATACAGGCCAACAGGTCAGGCTCAAGCTTAAAGCCTGCCATGCAGGCCTGGCCTGTTTCCACCCTTAGCAATCAGTACTCTATGCAAAGACAATTTTAATGAGTTACACAAATAACCACATGCCAATTCACCCTTCCATTGTTGCCTTTGTTCACAGTCACTACTTCACAGAGTTGCTTTGCAAGCAAGAATTATTTCTTTTGTTTCTGCATCATTTTACTTCGGTCCAATATTTTTGGCCTCTGCTATAAACATTATCATTAAAGCTTGAAACACACACACACACACACACATTATATATAGGTAAACAAAGTAAAAAAAAATACTCTGTTACCCTCTGTTTTTTAGACCAATAACAGAGATAAACAAAGTAATGTTATTTATCTATGTGTGTGTGTAAATATTAGATGCTTCTAGCCATCCATAAAATAAACACTCTTGTTATAAAAAGAGTTTCGTCATTAACACGAGTTTTTTTTTGTTAACTTGTTAACATCTGTTACTCTTGTGATAAATTAATGCAAAGCCACAACCCAAAAGTTACTATTGTACTTTACTTTTGAAGAGGTAGAATTTATTTTCAATATTAAATATATTTACTTTTTTCATAGCAATTAAATATCTTTACTTGGTGCTTGTCAAGAGTTAGGCCTAGGGAATGCAAAGTTCAAGAGAGAGAAAATGAATTTTTTTTCCTTATATAATACATATTATTATAGAGAATACATATTAATTTTGAGTGTCTTTGGATGAATGATACTAAGATGGAATAAAATAGAATAATAGCCAAAAGTCAAAATAGATCAAGTATTGTCAGACAAATTTGTTAAGGAGATAGTGGCATGAATTAATCCAATTGTAAGCAAAGAGTATGCAAATACACACATGCGTATATCCATGCAAGTCCCAGTAGTTAAATTGGTGGAACCAATTATTATTTAAAGAAACTTCGATCGTTTGTCCAAAGTAATTAAAAGATTAATCCATGACAAAGATACTGTAACATTCATATTAATTCCAGTATGTTCATAAAAATACAAGGAGCTAGTTTGGTAAATTCATCGTGCAGTGAGTAATATATGTAGCAATATCTCACCATTTAAAACCCAGAAATTAATCCCATAAATACATGTATGTAACTATGAAAATCAAACCCAATTGATATTGAAGCATAAACATATAGGAGGTAGGCTTATACAGTGAGTGTGATGTCGCTCATATCAAGCTGAGCTGCAATTTCCTCAAGTTGCTTCTTCAAGCTCATGTCAATCAACTTAGATCCAGAATTCCCGTAACTAATGGTGAATCCTGCCACCAAACTCGAATCAATCACAGGCTTAATCCTCACATTTTTTGCCCCTTTTAGCTTCTACACCTGCTTCGCTATTTGCGACAACTGCTTTAGCTCCAATTTCACCACCGAGCTCACTGCCGCAAGCTCTATGTCCGTTAAGTTGTTATAGATGAACTCATACTCCTTTACTATGTCCTTGATTAGATCAATCCTCTAGGCCTCCACTGGAATGTTGAGGAAGTTGCGAATGTGGGGCTGAAAGATCGAGGAGGTTGCAATTTCCTCCACAACCTTGCGCTTCTCCTCAATTTCAATAGTTGGGTTGGAGAAAAAATCGAACACCTGAGGGTCAAAGAAGACTTCCCCAATCTTCTCGATGTCGGAGTTGGTGGCGTCAAGGGAATTGTTGGCTTTGGTGATGTCTACGAGCGCGAGAGCATAGCTGGCAGCCTTAGCAGGTAGTCATAGTAGTAATACTAGAACTAAAAATGATATACACTTTTTTACTTTAATGCCACATAACCATTTCGTTTCACACAGCAGCTTTTTAAATGACATTTTGCGATGTGTTCAATTTAGGGATGCATATACAAACAATTGAAAGTTCAAGGATGAATGCCTTAACAGAAAGAATCATTGAGGATGTGATTAAAAAGAATTTAGTTCAGGGGCTAAGTTACAAACTTATGTATAGTTTAGGGGTAAAAATATTAATTTTAACTCTTAATATTTTTATAACCAATAATAACTTTTTGAAAATTGAATAATGAATTTCTCTTAATTAAGAGCCTGTAGTGTTATTGTTTTTAAGATAGTTTTGTAAAATTATTTTTGAAACTAAATTTTAAAAATAAGAAAATAAAAAAATTTGTTTAAATAATTGTTATCAAAATCATAGTTAATAGGTATTAAATGAGTTATTCAAAATTTATAATTTTATCATTACTGATATGGGTATTTTTTATCTTTTTTTTTATTTTTCAAGATAAAAACTGCAAAACATCTAAAAAAATATTTTAAGTTTTTGTTATTTTATTTTATTTTTTTTTCAGAATATTTTATAAAAAATAAATTTATTAAACAATTTTTTTTATTTTCAAAAACTAAAAAACTATTTCTAAAACCGTTGTAAAACATGTCTTAATTCTTTGTTTTTTTTTTCCAAATGTCTTAATTCTTTGTTAGGAAACAAAACAGAACAGGAAATGCGTACTTGCGAAATTGCATGAATTCGCATTCCCATCTCAGAATTTGGATTCTATCGTTATAAATTTATAACTGATAAATGTAAGGCTTTAAGGAAATAAAAATGAATATACATGTGAAAGTATAATAGAATTATGTAAATTAAATTATGATCCATATTCAATATGATATAAAAATAAAAATATTTTTTAATTTTATTATTTGATAAAATAAAAAAATAATATAAGAATTTTTTAAAAGAAGTGAGTACATACATTAGATAGAATTTAAAATAATAGCATCTTTAATTAATAATGAAAATTTTAACTTTTTATAAATTTTATTATATATATTAATATATTGATTATCAAAACACTTGTGAAGGTAAAATAATATTAAAAACTATTTCCTCCGATTTTAAATATAAAAAATTTTTGGAAAATATGTATTGATCCAAAATATGTAAAAAAAAAATTAAATGTTTGGTGCACTAAATATTTTTTACAATAATACTTTTCATTTAGCAAATCATGTTCTATTCACCCGATACCTCTTTAAGCATTTGATCTAGTGTTAAGAAAAATTAATTTTGGGTAAATTAAAATTTTTTTATTACAAATTAAATAAGGTTAAGTAATTTTTTTATTTATATTTGAGATTGGATGAAGTAATTTTTATTAATTAATAGACAATAAAAAAATAAGAATGATAGGTTAAAATATTTATAATTTTATATTGAATAATTTAGCTTTTAGATTTATTTTAAACAGTTTAAACACAACAAACTTTTACTTTTGTTAAAGTTAAATTCATTATTTCAAGTTAAAATGTTACCATTTTTTTGGCCACGGAGTTAAAATGTTAGCTTTCAATTCTTTAATATATTAAAGGCTAAAATATATAATGCTCTCTTGAAAAGTGATATGCATATAATTTCCCTGTCATTTTAAAATTTAAAATTAATTAACTTAAAGTTTTAGGGCCTGTTTGGTTTGCTTTTTGATAAACCAAACTATAGTTTCTAACCATCATTTTTTCCAAAGTTATCCAAATAGATTTGTGGTAAATTTCTCTACTTTGATCCAAACTTCATTTTTATAAACTATGGTTATTCTAATAGTTATTCTAAACGACTTTTTATAAAAAGATAAACTAAATGGGGGCTTACTCTTTAACTATAAGTGCCGTTACTTTTTCAGTTATCTTGCTAACAGAAAATGCCAGAGGAGATTAGTGAATGCCACATGTTGTTTGACATGGAATAAAAAAATATTAATTTTTCCCACAATTAAAATGAAGGATCAAAATGTAATTTTACTAGTTTCTGGAATAGGAAAAAAATCCCTACTTAAACAAGTTTAATATAAGGGAAGGGAGTTTTTTTGAAAAAACTACTTTCCTTTTGTGAGAAACGACTTTCATTAAAAAAAAAAAGAAGAGAAAATTGGTTACTTTTATGAAATCAAAATTTAAAAAAAAACTTATTTTTTTAACACTTTTAAAAAAACATTTGTGTTATTTAATTATTTTATTTATTTATTATTTTTAAATTTTTTTATTTTCCTATTAATTATTAACATAAAAAACATATATTTAGATTATAAAATTACTTTTTATAAAGTTCTTTTTCTATTCTCATTCATATTTTCATTTCCAATTTTCTTCCAAATGTAGCGTAGTATTCTTCGCAAGTTTGCCGGCTGTCAACCATGTCCCCTTCCCTCTATGAACCACACCCATCGCAGAACGAAGCAAACAGACCCATCGACACCAAGCTTCTCTACTGATGCCGTTAGATAGGATCGTCAAAGACACCATCCCATTGCCTTTGCACATCAATCATAGTGGTTTGCCGTTGACCCCGCCCATAGATTTGTCAAACGAAAAAACCCCATCCTAAAAATTCGCCTCTTCCACCTTCAATCTCGTTGCTGTTCGTTCGATGTTGAACGTTACTTCTTGTTAATGAACATATTTGAGTGTGGTACCTTCACTTCACATCATTCTTGACTCTGTTTTCCTTAAATAATGAACTGGGTGAATATTAGTTGCTTCCCCCAGATCACAACACTCAATCATATGGCACACCATGCCTCCCATACGCAATACTGTACGTGAGTTGTGTGAGAAAATTTTCAAAATAAAAAGGTGTCTCTTAAAGGATTCATGAATTAATGATGACTCTTGAGATGATTTATGGAAAATTACAAGATTCATGAAATATGAAAGGATGTGACTTCTACCTAAATTCATGAATCATTACAATGTATATACATTAATCATATGAAAAGATGTGACTTTTGTCTAAATTCATGAATCATTACAATGTACATACATTGGTTAATGTATATGTCTTTTTATTGAAAGAGTTATATTACTTCAAGAGGTGCCTTCTCATTCCCTATAAATAGTCCACAATCTTTCATCATTTGAGAATTCAAAATTTTCATTCATCCACACTTGTTTCAACATATACAAACTCACTTACCTTTATCTTCAGTGCACAGAAGATAAAAAGTAAATTATCACTTTGTAAAAGCCATTGTTGTCTAGGCTTGAGTTTTGGAAGTACAGCACCTACTCAAGGGTCTTCATTGTATCCTGCAGGAAATTCATCACTAACCCAAGTTGTATCCAAGATTTGGAAATTGGTGGGGGCGAATTAAGCCTAAAGGAAAGTGTTGCCCACGCCTTGAAGACTTGTGCATAACTTTTTCTCCAATCTCTTTTTCTTCTACACTTCAAAGTTTCATCTCTTGTAACAATCTTTAGGCTTAATCCCGTTGAATTCAAATGGCTTCTTTGAAGGATTTGACTACAAATTTTGTGAAATTGGAGAGGTTCGAATGAGGCAATTTTCTGAGATGGCAGAAGAAGATGAAGTTTCTACTCACTACTTTAAAGGTGGCCTATGTTCTCACTACTCCCAAGCCCGAAGAAAGAGAAGGAAAAACTATGACTGATGTTGGAGAAAGGCAAAAATGGGAGAATGATGATTACATCTGCACTGGACACATTCTTAATAGACTTGGTGATTCTCTTTTCGATGTTTATCAAGAGTACTCAACCTCTGCAAGGGAACTATGAGAGAAACTAGAGGCAAGGTACATGCAAGAGGATGCAACAAGTAAGAAATTTCTTATTACTTGTTTCAATAATTATAAAATGATTGATGGAAAATCTGTTATGGAACAATTGCATGAAATTGAACATATTTTGAATAATTTCAAACAATATAACATGCATATGGATGAAAGCATCATTGTCTCCTCAATCATAGACAAACTTCCTTCTTCATGGAAAGACTTCAAAAAGAGTCTTAAGCATAAAAAAGAAGATATTTCTCTTGAGCAATTAGGGAATCATCTTCGTATAGAAGAGGAGTATCATAAACAAGATGATACTAAAGACACCAATGTTCATGAGAAAGTACATGTGGTAGAGGAAGGGCACTCAACCAAGACTTCTAAGAAAAGAGGGAAGGAAAAGGATGAATTCCATGGATAAAATGGCCATAAGAACAAGAAAAAAAAGGGTAAATGTTACTTTTGTGGAAAGATTGGTCATTACAAGAAAGAATGTCATTTCTTCAAAAAGAAGAAAGAAAGCAATTCTTCATCAAAAGACAATCTTGTGGCTGTTATTTCTGAAATCAACATGGTTGAAAATAATGAATCATGATGGGTGGATTCTGGAGCAACTTGTCATGTGTGCAAGAACAAAGATCTCTTCAAGACATTCAAGGAAGGGATGAAAATGTGCTCTACATGGGAAATGCATCAAGTGTTCAAGTTAAAGGCAAAAGGACTGTGAAAATTGAGTTTACTTCTAGAAAAACTCTTACTTGAACAGATGTATACTATGTACCAGATGTTAGAAAGAATTTAATTTCTGTACCCTTACTTAATAAGTTTGGGTTTAAGTCTATTTTTGAGGGAGACAAGTTTATTCTATCTAAGGGAGGAATCTTTGTAGGCAAGGGTTATTTATGTGGGAACATGTTCAAATGTAATGTTGCTAAAGTTAATAGTAATGTTTTCAATTGTGCTTATATCGTTGACTCTTGTGATTTGTGGCATTATCATTTAGGTCATGTTAATTTTGATAAATTAAATAACATGATGAATCTTGACTTAATTCCAAAATCTACTAGAAATCATGACTCTTGCACCACTTGTAGGTTGACAAAAATCACTAGAAAACCTTTTCCTAGAATAGAAAGAAGTTCTAAAGTGTTAAATTTGATTCTATCTGATGTTTGTGATTTGCATGGTTGGCCCACTATGAGTGGTAAAAAGTTTTTTGTGACTTTTATTGATGATTGTACTAGATATTGTTATGTATATTTAATGCATTCAAAGGATGAAGTCTTAGAAAAATTTAAGATTTTTAAAATTGAAGTAGAATTGCAATGTGAAACTTTTATTAAATGTTTAAGAACCGATAGAGGAGGAGAATACTATAATCCAAAATATTTTGAGTCTATTGGTATAGTACATCAAGTAACTGCTCCTTATTCCCCACAACAAAATGGAATAGCCGAAAGGAAGAATAGGGTTCTAGTAGAAATGGTAAATGTCATGTTATCTTGCTCTGGTCTGGCCAGTGGGTATTGGGGTGAAGCAATGTTAACTGCTTGCTATATATTAAATAGGATTCCTAATAAAAGGAACAAGATAACCCCATATGAACTCCGGAAGAAAAGGAAACCCAATCTTAATTACCTTAAGGTTTGGAGTTGTAGGGCAATAGTTAAAATTCCAGAACCTAAAAGGAAGAAATTAGGTGAAAGAGAAGTTGAATGTATCTTCTTGGGATATGCTGAAAATAGTAAGGCATATCGATTCTTGGTGATTGAACCAAGTAATTCATATCCCATAAATAAAGTCATTGAATCAAGGGATGCGATTTTTCAAGAAGATAGGTTTAACTCAGTCACAAGACCTAAGGAAATTTCTCAAACTAATGAGAAATTTATTCCAAAAGGTAAAATTTCTAATGATAATTCATTGAAACAAAATGAATACAGAAGGAGTAAAAGGGTTAGGAAGGCAAAAACCTATGGTCCAGACTTCTTCATGTTCCTTGTTGAGGGAACAAGAGAAGGAATTAAAAGTCATATTAATATTTGTTTAATATGGAAGGAGACCCTGAAACATTTGAAGAGGCTATGAAGTCTCAAGATGCAATTTTTTGGAAAGAAGCTATACAAGATGAAATGGATTCAATTATGGGAAATAAAACTTGGAAATTAGTAGACCTCCCACCTGGTTCTAAACCCATTGGTTGTAAGTGGATTTTCAAAAAGAAATTAAAAGTAGATGGATCCATAGATAAATTTAAAGTAAGGTTAGTTGCTAAAGGATTTACACAAGAAGAAAGGATAGACTATTTTGACACATATGCACCGGTTGCAAGAATTTCTACTATTAGAGTGCTTATTGCACTTGCTTCAATATACAATCTTGTAATCCATCAAATGAATGTTAAAACAGCTTTCTTTAATGGAGAATTGGAAGAAAAGGTGTATATGACAAAACCTGAAGGGTTTGTGGTTCTTGGTCAAGAACACAAAGTGTGTAAATTAATAAAATCTCTTTATGGATTTAAGCAAGCTCCTAAGCAATGGCATAAAAAATTTGATGAAGTAGTTTTAACTAATGGGTTTAAAATCAATGCATCTGACAAGTGTGTTTATAATAGATTTAATAATGGAAAAGGTGTCATTATTTGTTTGTATGTAGATGATATGTTAATCTTCGGTACTAGTTTAGATGAGGTAGAAAATACAAAGAAATTCTTACATGATAACTTTGATATGAAAGATATGGGAGAGGCAGATGTCATCCTAGGAATTAGAATCATACGGGATAACAATTGTATTTGTTTGTCTCAATCACATTACATTGAGAAAATATTGAAGAAATTTAATTATTTTAATTGTTGTCTTGTATCTACACCATTTGATTCTAATTTGAAGTTAAAACCAAATCAAAATTATCCAGTGAGACAACTTGATTATGCAAAAGCAATTGGATGCCTGATGTATGCTATGACATGTACAAGACCAAATATAGCTTATGCTGTGGGAAGGTTAAGTAGATACACAAGCAATCCAAGTAAAGAACATTGGCATGCTCTTCATAGAGTACTGAAGTACTTGAAAGGAACAATTCACTATAGTTTAACCTATAGTGGTGATCCTTCAATTTTAGAAGGATACACAGATGCTAGTTGGGTCAGTTACTCAGAGGACCATGCTTCCACAAGTGGATGGGTCTATACTCTTGGTGGGGGTGCTGGTTCTTGGGGATCAAAGAAACAGACATATATTGCAGATTCCACCACGGCATCTGAATTCATAGCATTAGCTATAAGTATTAAGGAAGCAGATTGGCTTAGAAACTTATTACTTGAGATTCCACCAATGGCACCAATATCTATCCATTGTGATAGTCAATCTACTCTTTCAAAGGCTTATAACCAAGTTTATAATGGAAAGTCGCGACACATTGGAATAAGACATAGCTATGTGAAAGATTTGATTGTGAATGGAGTAATCTCTATTAGTTATATAAGGTCTGAGTTAAATCTTGCAGATCCTTTGACGAAAGGGCTGACAAGGCATATGGTGTTGAAAACATCAATGAGGATGAGATTGAAGCCCATTAAATTATAATCACTAATGGTAGAAACCGTACTCACACTTGATTAATGTCAAGTCTTGAGTTCAAAGGTGAGAGTATACTATTAGAGTGATTGCAAGTACATAAAATATTATCTATTCATCCCAAGATTAAAAAGTACTTGGTTACCATGTATTTAAAGGAAGGCTGAGCTTTAGCTCTTAATAGATCTATAAGCATATATTTGCTGGAGTACTTATCATGGTGTTATTCTTGACAGAGTCTACCTATATCTGAGTGAAGTGGGGCCGCTTTAGGGAGTCCAAGGGCTTGACTCTCAAACTCTCATGAAAAGGATATAAGACACAAGGCCATATTAAAAAGTGTCTACTAAAAATGGTATACAATGGTTCGAGATCTTATGCGTAAGTCATGCACACCTGTTCAAATGGATTAATTGGTTTAAAGCTTGTCTACCATATTAATTCGGATGGGTGAAACCATGTCTTACTAAGTAAAGGTTCAAGTCTTTAAGACACCTTTACCGAAAATATGAGATTTCCGAAGTGATAAGAGTTTGTTATTTAAAAATATATATATTATTATTATTTATTTTGAAAATGGTGGGGGATTGTGAGAAAATTTTCAAAATAAAAAGGTGTCTCTTAAAGGATTCATGAATTAATGATGACTTTTGAGATGATTCATGGAAAATTACAAGATTCATGAAATATGAAAGGATGTGACTTCTACCTAAATTCATAAATCATTACAATGTATATACATTAATCATATGAAAAGATGTGACTTTTGTCTAAATTCATGAATCATTACAATGTACATACATTGGTTAATGTATATGTCCTTTTATTGAAAGAGTTATGTTGCTTCAAGAGGTGCCTTCTCATTCCCTATAAATAGTCCACAATCTTTCATCATTTGAGAATTCAAATTTTTCATTCATCCACACTTGTTTCAACATATACAAACTCACTTGCCTTTATCTTCAGTGCACAGAAGATAAAAAGCAAATTATCACTTTGTAAAAGCCATTGTTGTCTAGGCTTGAGTTTTGGAAGTACAGCACCTACTCAAGGGTCTTCATTGTATCCTGCAGGAAATTCGTCACTAACCCAAATTGTACCCAAGATTTGGAAATTGGTGGGGGTGAATTAAGCCTAAAGGAAAGTGTTGCCCACGCCTTGAAGACTTGTGCATAACTTTTTCTCCAATCTCTTTTTCTTCTACACTTCAAAGTTCCATCCCTTGTAACAAGTTGGGGTCTGGGGGCAATGGTGTAGAGAGATTTTGGTGACTTTCTTATACATACCCATGACTACCCTGTTCTACAAGATCCGAACAGAGGTCTCCCCCCCCCCTCTCTCGTTCGTGTGAGTGCGTGTTTGTATAGGGTAGCCCATAGTGTGGTTTATTTATGCCACAATCAGTAAAGCAATATTTTAACAAATAGAAAAGCAATGAACTTGAAAGTTATGATCAAAACACAAAAGCCATTGCACCATGATTGCCATCTTCTCCGTACTCCAACACTTCTGTCACGATATTTTAATTCCAAGTGATTTCACCTTAACCTTATTTTTTGTGTGATGTGTGTGTATGTGAATGGATAAAGTAGAAATATTTGATATATATGTAATTAGTGAGATTGCTGCAAACATATCATGGCAGTTGAGTTTGTGGGGGTCTGCAGAGAAAATGTGAGGAAACAAGATAGATATCTACCTAAAATAAAACTTGAGAGGAGCTTTGATGTCTTGGGGGAATCTTAAGATATGTATATACATTTATTCTATTCACGACATATACATTCACGCTGTCATCTAGTTCTTCTATTTTATGGTTTGCAATGTCTTCAATGGTCCTATCTGATGGTGCGTTAGTGGAGAAGCTTGCCGATGATGGGATGGTTTGCTTCGTTCTGCGATAAGTGTGATTCATAAATGGGGAAAATTACATTTGCCCCTTCATTTAAATTGTGGGAAAAAATTAATAACTTTTTTATTCCATGTCAGACAATATTTAGCATTAATTAATCCCATGTGGCATCTTCTAACAGAAAAAGTAATGATAGGGGGGTCAATGCTAAAGAGGTAAAAGTTCAAGTAGGCTAATTCTAAACATTAAAATGTTCTGGGAGCCATGTACAACTCACTCAAAGTTTAGAGGAGCTTTCTATATTTTAGCGTATTTTTAAATGTAAGTTCTTTCGGTTAAAAAACATAACTATTAAAATGTATGGTGTGTATTGTCGGTCTATGTGTCTTGTGTGGGCAATGGTGTCGATTTTTTTTAGATTTTTTTTATAGGGACAACTTTTGTTCCTACACTGACATCCACATATTTGAATATGCTATCTTCTATAAGAAATAGAGTCAGTAAAATGGACTAGGCTCGACGGGCCGACCTGAATAGTCCAACAAAATGGGCGGACCGGGCTTTAAAAATAGAAGCCCGAAAGGAAAATGGACTTTTTGGGCCGGTCCATTTAGGCCCGCCACGGGCCGGCCCGATGGGCCTGTTTCCCTTTTTTTTTTCTTTTGTGTTTGTTTAAAATATTAAAAAATGTACTATTTTATTAATTAATGATGTGTAAATTGTAAAATTTAAATATTATATTGATTTTTTTATAAATAATAGTAATAATTAGTTGTATTAATTTAAAAAATATATGAAAAAATTTAAAAAATTATATGAAAAAATTAAAAAATATGTATGAAAAAATATTTTTAAAAAATATATGGGCCCGCGAGCCCGTGTTATACGAGCTCGGGTTTTACAAGCCAAGCCTGTTTGGCAATCCGGGCCTTTTGACCCCGCTCGAGTTTTATAAGAAAGGAAGAATTTTAGGAACAATAAGAATGTCGGTAAGACAATATGCCATTGACACCATATATGGTGTCTATTTATTGCTCCCACTCATTTTAAATGTACGATCCTTTTGGTCTGATTTTAAATACTCTCTCTACTCTTTAATATAAGACCCTTTCAACCGAATCATGCAAATTAAGAATTGGAATTAAAACTAATTAACTTCTTAATTTCACTGAAAATCTCAACATTTTTTTAAAACTACCCTTATTTAATTTGTCTCTCTTTCTTTTTTGATATATTAAATAGGAACATTTTTTTTGGAAATATACAATAAATACTACCTCGTATATTGTAAAGGGTCTTATATTTAGGACCAGGATAAAAGGTCCTATATATAGGACCGGAGGGAGTATAAGATATTTTACAATATATAAGATAGTATTTATTATATGTTTTTTAAAAATATCTCTGTTTAATATATCCTAAGAAAGAGATTGAATAAGGACTGTGATTTCTAGAGAAATTAAGATAGTTAACTTTAACTTACTTTCTTAATATGCGTAATTCAATTAAAAAGATCTTATATTAAGAACCGGTTGGAGTATTTTAACTTGACCTCTATTTTTTGTGTCAATGTAATTATCTACTATGTAACTTTTGCATTATTTTTCTAATCAATGTATTTTCCAATTGGAAAAAAAAAATTGACTATCACGAGAGGTAAAATTGATTTTTTTTATTCCCATTAACTTTCTTTTGCATGCGTGTGTATGTGCATAGTAAATTTGTAGGAACAAGAAATGAACTAATTTCCTTCAAGGTTAAAATTTAATTCGCGATTGTGGCCATTGTAAAATGCTTCAAGAAAGGAGCTTTCACGTTTGCGTTAATTTGAAAGCGAATTCAAACACGCCATGAATCATAAATTGACAACGGGAGAAGAGAATAACTTCATGATGACCCTTCAAAGGGAACCGTTAACATGGTTTGTTTATCTGTCCAATTTCGAGTAAGGGTGGGAGAGTGACGAAAAGCAGCGAACAGTGTTACAATATAAAGATTTAAGCTCTTCCTCTGTAATATCAAACAAAACTCTACCAATTCCCAGCAACTATGAATCCTTTAAGGCCTTTATCCTAATCTGTTCATAGGGATTCTGTCATTCACTCGACCAACCCTTTCCACTGGAGAGATCGTTTGAGGCACAGTCATTCCCCCAGAAACAATGATTTCTGCATCAGCAGCAACAAAACTGTTAATACACACAGTTGAGGGAGTGGAAAGTGTTGTATGTGATGAGTAATGCGTCTGATTCCAATAACTCAAAAACATTATTTTCAAAATGAGACTTTATAAGAGCACTTAGAATCTCCAAGACTTTTGTGGTAAGAAAATGACAATTTCAATTGACGTTCAGAAAATTAAAAGGGAGTCACAAAGTTTGCATTTGTAATTACCAACAATTTCTAGTTCACAATACGATCATATGGGGTCGGAGGTCTTTCATATATCACGCTGTAAAAAACATACCTATGCCTTCCCGTATGGAAAGATTTGGTCTTATTATCTCTTCAGAGTTAACCAGAAATATATCACCAATATACAGATGGTTTGTAGGGACAAAAACGCTACATAGCTCTTCATCTTCATTATCTTTCTGAAAAGGAGAAAAAAGATAAAACCGAAAACCGAAGGTTGAATATACATAAAACGAAACAGAAAAAATTACAGTGGGGGAACAATAGAACAGAAATAGTAACTAAAATGAAGTATTACTAACTAGAGGGATGTAATAAATAAACAAGAGAGAAAGCAGGCGCTAGATGTAAACAAATGTGTTCATATATTTGCATGTTTTGTCTGTGATGGAAAACTGCAGCCCCACAGGCATGTTTTCCCTTTTAGTTTAGAACAACATATTACATAATTAGGTCCCCTCTCTTCACATGCTACCTTATGTGAGATCATTCAACCATCTGATCTAATGGTGAGGTGACCGTTCAATATATAAGGGGGAATGCCGGAATGTGTATGTGTGTACCACAAAAATCACAGACATGCCAAATATATGGCCGAATCAAAGCAATAAAACCAAAAGCTAGATAGGTTTACTTTTTATTCAAACCAAAGAGCGTGAACTCAAATGTTCTACATTAATACTAGGGGGCTAGTATACAGATTTAGAGAGTGAGAGAACTAGGGTTACCTGTAGGGTGACAGTTGATGTAATGAAGCCAAAAGCATACTCACCAACACGTGGGTGACGGATAATTGCTACCTCTTTAAAAGCTGTGGTGTTTTGATCTGAGAAGAAGATAAAATATTATGACAAATAGTTGCAGGCTTGTGACACATATTCAGTAATGGTCACCCTATCAACAATATGGACTAGCAACTCAATGATAGGCAGGAGGTAGGGGTGTAATTTCCAACTGCCCTAGGTATAATTCAACATACCTGGAGATATGGCAGCACTAATCTGCTTGGATGCTGAGTATATATGTCTAACAAAAGGCATTCGCTTTATGAACCATTCTCCAACCCAGATAACAGTTGCACCCATCCATGATGAAACAAAAACACCAACAAGAAATACAAAAACTAGAGATGTAACAAAACCAAGTCCTGCACCACAAATTGAAAACCTTTAAATTTTAACAAATTACATTTATAGTAAGGTCAAATAGCAATGCCTAGATCACCACATGAATAGAAAAATGAAGAATGGGAAAGAATGATAAGAACCCACACATTATGCAACAGGTCTCCACCAACTATGCTTTCAAAGTAAATTAGACACATTTTCTCATGCATTACATGAAATACAAGATGAATCTCACAGTTTATAACATAGGAATACTGCAATTTGCTGCAGATTTTATATTTTATATTGATATTGATGCCAATTTTAAATAAAAAAAAATTTCTTTTATCTTTAAAACATGCATTGGTTAGGTGTTGGTACACTTCCTTGGAACCCTGCCACACCACTATTGACCAAAATCAATTTAGTAATAAACAACAGACAAAGAAATAGAACAAACCAAGCACAAATGTAATTAATAATTAGTCAGTTACCGTTCCAAACTCAACTATTCACTAGGCTCCATCATACCGCAAAAGTAACTGACAAATAATTACAATGAGTCAATGACCATTTCTATTCAGTATAGCGATATGAAACAGTCATCATTAAATCCAGTTGACAGTTCAACTACCATTACACAGAGAATGATAGGAACAAAAACTTAAGTATGTCCATCGTTTTCCCATTCTGTCATTCGGAATAGAATTTGATACCGTATCTCAGATTGGAACTTAGCACTGATAATAAACAACAATGCCTTCTGGTCATTGTACGGATACACAAGTTCATGCATCATTCTATTAACTTACTATGTTTTACACATAAAGACGGAACAGAAAATTTTCTCTCAATTATGATAAAAATTTCAGAAGGGCAATTACATTAATTAGAGCCATCGTTCTTCAAAGTAAAAACAACCAACTCACCAAATATGTCAAATCCAAGCCTGGAGTATAATGGGCTGAAGAAACCATCAACAAACTGAATAAACCACCATGTTATGAAGAAGGTAACCGCAACTGGAAAAAGAACTACGCTGCAAATTCAAAATTCAGAACGATTATCAGGCCAATGATAGTGTGAACAATGAGTCATCCCAGTAAGTTTATTCCATTACCATCCAGTCATAAATTTCTTAGAGACCCAACTTTGGAGAACAAAGCAGCAGGCCTGAAGCAAAAACACAGAAAGAGTTAATAACAAGGCATATAATGATCGATAATCTGCCTATAAATACCTCGAACTTATTTCACTCTAGTAGAAAAGAGGGACATGCTCTCAGCAGCTAGTATTAAACCAAAGAAGAAAGACTTCATGGCCCACCACCATCGATAATCCATTTGCCTCTTGTTAAATGCTTGTCCGCTCAATCTACCACAGTTGACCGAAAAATGGGGATGATCTTGGTCAAAGAAAAATTGAAAGAAGCAACTAACATGAATCCCGGGTTGTCAGCGCTCAACCAAAGAAAAATAACATGAGTTTTCATTAGACTGTCTTCGCAGCTGCAAGTGTTCTAGACATTTTAGAAGAAGGTAACAACGCGTGTTTGAAGATCAATATGGGAGTACCCAATTTTCTTCAATACAATCTACTGCTTATAAAAATACAGAAAATGCAGATCTGTCGTTTAATTTTAGGGGCTACTGGTCAACACCCATCGTTGCCGCAACAAAAATCTGGATTTGGGGAACAAACATATAATCTGGGCAGGAAGTGCCCTAGTGTATCTCCGAAACTGTGAGCGAGACCAGAGAAAATATAATTCCGAATACAAACGATGCCGTTGGCTCCTCGGGTTTTCGACCCTCGAAAGATGCAGAGAATGAACGAGAGATTACACGGAAATAGATAGGAGGGGGGGAGGGGGGTGGGGGGGAGCAAAAGAGTGGGGAGATAAAACAAACCTGGCGAGTGGATGAGTTGGGAGAAGGAGGGGGGGACTTGGCTGGATCTTCGGGATCTTCAATAGCCGCATTATCAGCTTGACTGAGAGGTACTGAAGTTTGATCTTTTTCTTCGGCCATCTTCTCTGCGTCCTCTTCGGTTGCGGAAGGCAATTTCCAGGAGAAGCGCAGCGACTCGCAGTGACTTGAGAGAATTATTAATCTTTTTCTTAGGTTGATGCTAATGAGTAATGACAAGAACTCATTAGGCTTTTTCGCAATTTGGATTGGATTGCAAGCAATCGAACAAATCGCAGGATTTGACTTTCCGAGAGGATGCTCCTAGCTTCGTAGCCAAGACGTTGCACCGGTTACAGTTCAAGGTACTTCAACCACTGTTAACCGAATTAAATTAATTCGGTGATAATTAAATTAATAATTTTTAATTATATATATTACATAAAAAAATTAAAAAAATTAGTAATAATTTTTATAATCTAATATTAAAATTTAAATAAAATAATATTCTTTTATAATTATATTTTAAATTTAAAATAATAATTCATTAATCTATATTCATTTCATTTTCATTTATAAAGTAAATTTATTATTATTAAAAATTATGTATGATAATACTTATATAATATTATATTATAAAAAAATATTTATATAAAATAATAATATTTAGTACTAAAAATAATGTTATTTTATCTTAAAAAAATTTAAAAAATCTAAAAAAATTTAATCGGTCCAAATGGTTTTATATCGATTCATAACTAGTTTGATTGATTTTTCACTGATTTTTACTAGTTTCAAGACTGGCTAGTCATTTATTATGTCCGGATTAGATCTAGCACCGATTTCCAATTTAATTGGTTGAATTGATTAATCTAGTTTGATAATCTAAATCCATTGTTGTAAGTTATTATGGGTTCTGACCCCCTTTTTTTGTAAATACCTTGTTTGTCAGGAAAAAAAAATCGAACCTCACGTGGCAGCCCAGGATGCAAGATCCACCAACTGCAGATAAATGGTTCCTTCGACTACACTTAAAAAGACAGCAACAAAAACTTCTCTTTTAGACAAAAATAATGTTATCCATGATGGAGAGTTGAGCGGCAGCGTTGAACAGATCCTGATGATTGATGGTGTCCTCGAGGATAATATTATGGAGAAGTTTTTTGACTTCAGATTATGATTCAATCAATAATAAAAAATCTAGCCACAGTGAGAGATTATAGGAGTTTATTTATATAGCCCTAAATTCTAATTTAACTAAGATCCTAAAATGATTTAAATCTAAAAAATAAATATTAAACTAAACTATATTCTAAAATATAAGATAAGATAAATCTAAACAACATAACCAAATTCTAAAAAATAAAATAAATTTAAAATAAATTAAATCTAAATAACCTAATTATTTTATGATAATCTAATTATTTCTTTTACATCATTCTTTCCTGCTTGAAAGAACTCTCCTCAGGAGAGTTAAATCGATATTTCATCTCCTTACTTCCTTTCACAAACTACTTCTTGGTCAAAAGATAAAGGATTTGATTCTTTGGCCTCAACTCCCCTTGTTTATCCGAACCTTTATTCTCAATCTCGGGCCTAGCAGGATGTAACAAGATTGTCTTTCTCTTATACTTGAATGAATAAGTGTTCTTCCAACTATGGTTTGTAGCCTTATTATCGTAGAGCCATGCTCTTTCCAACAAAATGTGAGCAACATCGAAGGATATCACATATAACTTCTTCATGATACTCTCCCAATTGAATGGGAACACGACATCGATGTGTAATGATTAAAAAAGTCTTTTTATCAATCCATGCTACTTGAAGAGGCTTAGGATAAGGTTCTGACTTAAGACTAAGCCTAGCAATACCCTGACTAGAGATTACATTCTTGGCGCTTCCTTTATCAATAATTAACTTGCCTGATTTACCCCTGCATTTCACTAAAGTTTGAAAGGTGTTTGTTTTCTTCCAAGAGTTATTAGGTGAGGGTACAGATAACATGCACTCCATCACACCCATGCGTCCTGTTTCATAATCATTCACAATAATCTCCTCATCCACGTCTGAAGGACATTCAACGGGGTCAATCACCACATTAGCATCTACCACTTTCTCTTTATGTTCAGTCGAGGATTTAAGAAGTAGAGCACGTTGTTGACACCTTGATGTGATGTGACCTTTAGAATGATATCGAAAACACTCAATGGCAGAACCACTAAGGCGGAAGTTGGATCTTGTCAACTCAGCATTCTTAGAAGTACTTCCATTAGGACTAGTTATTTGATTAGATTGAAACGAAGAACTGGTCTTAAAAGGAGGCACTCGAGTAAAGTGGTTGGATTGTGTGAAACTATGAGTCTGGCGAGAATTAGTGCCCTGAGAAGCAAAATGCCATATGAATTCTTAAGCAAAGACTCTACTATCAAAACCTTATGGTAAGCCTCCTCAAGAGATTCAGGAGGATTCAACTTAAGTTCTTGCTGTATATCAGCTCGAAGACTATTGACAAACTTTTGAATTGTCATCTAAGGATCTTCCTTAACCTCACATTGAATTATGAGTTCGTCAAAAGGAGCCATGTAATCAGGGACCGTGATGGTCTACTTCAAGTTCAGCCATTGATTGAACAATTAACTCTTGTAATGGGTAGACACATATTTCTCTTTCAGCTTCATTTTCATCTCTACCCAAATATTAATAGGGGGCTATCCTAGAAACTCTAGTTTTTACTGCTCATTCTACCAATACATCTTGACAGGCTCGACAAGCTTCATCGAAACAAACTCGATGCACATTGCTCATCTTATACCATTCAGATTAGTCTTCCATGCTAGCCAACCAATCCAAGAAGGCACTGGAATCTAATTAGTCGTCGAACTCAGGAGCATCAACTTTGACCTTTTTAGAAATGTCATCCATCTGAGTCTGCCTATCACCTCCCCTATGATTTATAGGAGGTGACTCATATCTTCGGTTATAATAATCTCTTTGCCCATGATCAATTTACTGATCTTCTTCATAGTTGTGTCAGAAGTCAAAAGTTGTCTGAGAAGGATTCCTAAGATTCCTATTTCCGTTGCCATTTTCCAACTGACGATTCCCTATAAGTGGAGGTCGTGCATTATTAAAGGAATGAGTGTATTTACCCCCGAAGTTGATTTCTCTGCTAACTTTTGAATCTTCAACTGTAGCTTTTGTTGTATATTGTGTGTCTTTGCCTTTAATGATCTGCATAAGGTCTTCAGATATCTTCTTCAATTCTTCAATGTCACGGTTTGTTTCTTCAAACCTCCAATTCATATTCTGATTCACTATCTCAATTGCATGGAGAAACCTGCTCTGATACCATATTGATGTAGGACAGGATATGGGTAGAGAAGAATTTAGATGAAAATAGTAGAAAATTAAGAGGGAGAGATAACTCACTGAAAAAAACTTCAAATTATGATTCAATAATAATGAAAAAGTTAGCCACAATGAGAGGTTCTAGAGGCTTATTTATAGAGCCATAAATTCTAATCTAACTAGAATCTTAAAATAGTTTAAATCTAAAAGATAAATATTAAACTAAACTATATCCTAAAATATAAGATAAAGATAAATTTAAACAACATAATCAAATTTTAAAAGATAAAATAAATTCAAAATAAATTAAATTTAAATAACCTAATATCCTAATTAATTTATAATAATTTAATTATTTCTTCTGCATCATAAGGTTTGATAGATTATTTCATGAAATTGATGTATTAGAGATGTAGAAGCGAGATTGAGTATGGTTTTTCTCAAGTCTGAAGTGAAATTTTCTTCCTTATTGATGAGCCTCGGCCAAAGGAAAGAAATTGAGTATAAGTTATTCTAGTTATGTTTTGGATGTAATTAAATTCATGAATTCAAGCGGGTGGGATATGAGTTAGATATCATTGGATGATATTATGAAAAACTATAACACTAATGGACCAATTAGGTAGTCTTAGCCATAATACCCATTTGGCAAGAGAGGGATGGATTGTAACTAGGAACCATTAGTTTTGAACCTATGGGGATAATAATAGATTAAAATGCACGTTTTAAAGAGTCAAAATACAAAATTCAAGTTTACCCTTTTATATCTACGTAGGCCAACACTTATAACCGAGGCAACAATAGGTTGTTGAGAGACAGCATGCATCAAGTGGTTCAATTCGCTTGCGTCCTTCAATAAAGAACTTATAATCAAATCCCTATAACAAAAAAATATAACCCATCTCACCCATACATGTTGAGTAACAAAGTTACAGCGAACTGATTTTCAATGTTATTCATCAAAATCTAACATTTGTATAAGTCATTATCTTGAAGGCAAAACAATAGACTTCCTACTTCACACATGCACATTTATATGTGTACATACATATCCAAACTTAATCAAAATATTAGAATTATATCTGACAATTAGAACTTTTGTAGAAAGCTACTCCTAATAGTATGTATATGAGGGGAGACATTTAACTCTCAACATTTAAGACTGTAAATCAAATGGCAAAACCATAACAAGCTCATATCATAAGCACAACAAAATTTAGTGACAAAATGTAACATAAGCATTCACGAAAGAACAACACCAAGAAGGAAGCACACTGTAAAAATGGAAGACACAAAAGTCATGCTTTCTCTAAACTAATCATAGTTGTGTATTACATATTGTCTTAAAATAGCAAGAAACATTAAGGTGCTGGCTAATGCAACTACCAACATGACACAAAGGTTATGCTTTCTCTAAACTAATCATAGTTGTGTATTACATATTGCCTTAAAATAACAAGAAACATCAAGGTGCCGGTTAATGCAACTACCAACATGACATTTCTAACCCAAAAACACACTAAATTCAATTCATCCTATCATTTCTATCATTAAAAAATTTTGCAACCAAGTATATAAAAATGCAAGCAAAGCTAGCCATGCTAAATAAAAAATTTCCATGGAATTGCAATCAAAGTCCTCATCCTTTAAAAAGATACTTTGATTAGTCTGTATATCCTTTCTGGTTCGCTTGATTGGCTTCTATAAGCTTTGGTGGCGATGACCTTCAGAAAGTTCCCTTAGATCGTCCTAAGGACAAGTTGGCCCTTGATGATAAAAATAAGACAAACAAAGACACGAAGCTTAAAACTCAGCCCAAATTTCAAGCTGCTGCAGTAGGAAGGAAAACATTGTTTCCTGGAGTGCCCCTAAGGACGCTAAGAATTGGTTCCTTCCAATGGAGACCTACACTTCAGTAAGGCCAAGGTCCTTGACCAAGTAGGGAGAGATCCAAATATGAAGATAGGAGATTCAAGTAACAAGCAGTTTTAGAGGGATGATATACCCTGCAAGGAGTGGCCAACACTATCCAACATTAAGCCCTTTTTAGCACCTTCAAGCCCTACAATTAAGAAGATGCTAGTAGGGGTGGCTTCATCTGTACCAAACCCTTCTGGGTCACCTTTTCAAGAGGGGCTTTCTTCAGAGGGGCTCTTGAAGCAACCACAAGAGAAGGAAGACATCATCTTTGACCCAAAGGTGGCCTTGCAGGTTATATCGGGAATGGTCTTTCCCAAATTTGTTTTGTTTGAGAAATTGATGGGAAAGTTAATGAAACCTTGAGAATACTCGCTTAGATTTGTCAAATTGATTTCGTTCTCCACGTCTTCCTTGAAATTCATCCTTCTTCCCTTTGTCATCTCTATGGCCTTGGTCTCCTCTTCCTTTACCACGGCCTCTACCTCGACCTTGACCTCTATCTCTACCCCTTCCTCTAGAATTTGAGAAACGAGTAAAAGTAGAAGCCATTAAAGCTTGCTCCACCGCAGGTGAACTACGGTTCATTTTCTGCTCATGAACTAACAAAGGGCTCTGTAATTCATCAAGTGAGAGTGCATCTATATCTTTCGACTCTTCAATAGAACAAACAACATAATCAAACTTGGAAGATTTGGAAGATGAAGGCTTTGTTTATTGAATAAAGTGTATCATCTATTTCCAATATCTCTTCCAGTCTCCTATATTATTATCAGTTGTATCAAAGTCAAGGTTGTGAGGAATGCAAATTTTGTGAGAAAAAAAAATGAAGTTTGCAGTATTAGTTTTCTCTTGTTATTATTGACGTAATTGTTATTTTTGTTTGTTGTAGCAATATGTCTTCTTCAAATTCTAATTTTGTGCAGCCATATATTCCATGCTTTGATGGTCATTATGATCATTAGAGCATGCTAATGGAGAACTTCTTGAGATCTAAGGAGTATTGGCACGTTGTAGAAAAAGGTGTAGTAGCACCTACGAATACACAACAGTTAGAAATAGAGGCATTGAAGCTGAAGGATTTAAAGGCCAATAATTATTTATTCCAGGCAATTGAACGTACCATCTTGGAAACTATTCTTTGCAAAGATACTTCCAATGATATATGGGATTCTATGAAGAGGAAATATCAAGGTATCGCAAGAGTAAAGCATGCATAGCTTCAAGCATTGAGAAGAGATTTTGAGACTTTGGTGAATTTGTCGTTAGCTATTGTGACAGGGCTTTAGAGATAAGTAACAAAATATATTTATATGCTGAAAAAATACAAAATGTTACTATTGTTGAAAAAATATTGCATTTATTAACTCCCACTTGATGAGTTATAGAGTAGTATTTAGGTTTAAGTTGTAGATAGTTACTATAGTAGGTTAAGATTCGATGGTCAAATAAGAAAATCCATATTCACTTACTTTTAGTTCAGTTCCCAATTTTTTTAACATAGTTTACTTTCTCGTATCCTATTGGTTTATCTGACAAGCACGTGTTTCTGTTATAGTTATGTTTTTTAAAGGGAAAATTGGGTTTTTTTATAAAAAAATATCTGATTTTTTTATCTAAAAAAATTAATTTTATATTAAAAATTCGATTCTTATCCAAAAAATTATTTTTGTCCCAAAAATCAAATATCTTTATTTTTTTATTTCAAGACCCAATTATCCCCCTTTTTTTAAATAATCTAAATCTAAATTGCTTTGATGAATATTTTCGTTGATGTTTAAGATTGGACTTCATCTAGCAAAGTTTTCAACAAATGGACCTCTAGTTAATATTGTCGGATTGGATATTAAACCGAATAAAATATAATTGAAGGTTTAACTAGTACTTTGCTCAATTTCATTTTACCTATATAGTACCTTAATTTTACCTATATAGTAAATTATGTATTTATAATTTGATATAAATAAACAAAACAAACAAAATAATATCAGATATCGGATACATATAATAAAACATGAAAATAAAGCAATCATAAATCATATCATGTAAAAACTATAAAAAATATTGAAATTGGGCATTATTCAATTATCGCACAAATAAAAGTACCCAACAATAAACATATAATAACAAAATGAAATAACCCAAACCAAACTTTCATGATTCACATCATAACAATTTTTTTTACACTAAGTTATTGAACATTTTATTGTATACTAATTCAATGTTATATTTGTGGAATTGATTTCACAATTAAAAATAATAATCTTTAATCCTTGTCTACTGCAAACATGAGACACGGCATTATACAGTTGATCATGCATGGATGAATACATGCTTTGGTAAATACAACCCAATATTACAAAGACTTTGATCCTAGTTTTTAATTATAGTCATAGCAAATGATAATATTACATGAAATTATTTCCTTCGAAATGTCAACAATTGCTTAGAGTCTAATGGTATAATGGAAATAAATTTGAGCTCAAAATGAATCAAACTCCAAAATGTAGAATGGTATAATGTTTATTCTACAAATTCATTTCTAGTCTCCCTCTTTTTTTTTTTTTTAAGATTTTCCCTACATCAATGAAATAATAAATGAATTAATCTTGTCAATAGTTAAATTGTCTACTTGAACTCAAATTATGATGCTACATGTGATTATGAATGTATATTGAATTTTTTTTTCATTTAAATACTATGTTATGCATATTAAATATCACAAGAGAAACACTTGATAACCATTCAAGCCTCCATGCAAGGGATGGAAGAAGTTGACTCCATGGTTGTTCTTCACGTCTTCTGCAATCTTTTCTCTTGGTTTCAGGTTGAGTGATAAAATGGAGTGATGGGAGAGAGATGGTGTCATGACATGTGGTGGGTGACCGAAATTTTGGAAGGATAATTGAAAGAGGAGGGATATTCCTTTTTTGTATAATGTTTCTTCTCTATAAATCTCTCTCAGAAGTTTTCCCCTACATCAATAAATCAATAAATATAATAATCATCTCAATAATTAAATTGTCCACCTAAACTCAAATTATGATAGTGCATAATCATTGTATATTGAATTTTTTATTTGAATACTATGGTATGCATATTAATTTTTTTATTTTGTGTATAGTAACTCAATGCATACAATTAAAACTACATTAAGTTATGTCTTACTTACATATGATCCGATGTAGTCCACTGAAACAACTGTGTATCAGTATTTTGATTGGTTTAATAACCAATCCAATTTTAAGAATATTGAATATTCCCTCCATCTCCTTTTGTAAGATACTTTCCAAAAAAATTTATTATACCTTAATATATGATTTTTTATAGGATATAGTAAAATATTTATAATTTTTTTTTGTAAAGGTGCTCATCATAAATTCACTTTACAAACAACCTTAATAAATGTGATGGAAGAAAAGTCAATGAATTTAATGAAATTCATTTTGGTGCCAAAAAAATGAAATACAAGTTCGAAATGATAGTAGTAATTTTTTTTTTTAAATTTAAGATTTTCAACTAATTTTAATTAATTTACGTGATTTTGTTGAAGGGATTTTATAAACGGGGATGAAAGGAGTAGCATATTAAAATAGACAGAAAGACCTAGAGAGGCATATGACTGGTGTACCGTCTACTGCAATGACTGTGTTGATTGTAATATCAATTATTAATTATTAATTAATTGATCTATATAAAAGTAGAAAGATGCCAATGCTTAAGAAAAGGCTTTATTTTTTTTGGCTTGGCTTATTTTTTCTATGGGTGTTCAATTGTTGCCTGAACCAGATAAAGACTCAGGTCACACCAAGCTAGGTATTGAGTGGGGACCAAATAAATTTTTTAGAAAAAATTAATCCTTCAGTCCCTATAGTTTCAATAAGTTTTGAAATAAGTCCCTACACTTTAAATTTTTGTAAAGTACTCTCTACAATTTTTACTGTTAACACAGTTAATCCCCATATTTTAAAAAACCTAACATAGATCCCTAAATGATGTTAAATAGTGCTTATGTGACTAACGGAGTCTAACATTATGAGTAACATGTTGACAGACATGCAAAGATGGAAACACATAAGATGTAGACATAATAAGTGGGTAGATGATTCTTTTAAAAGAAAAAATAGATGAGAAAATCTGAAAACACTGAACGCCTTTTTCCCGGTCAATGGTTAAAGATAGATTGAGGTCTCCTAGCTTGGGTTCGGGTGAAGTTCTTGTGGTTGAAGACATGATTCTTTTCAATGAACGACATGTGCGAAGGAAAGGTTGTTGGCCTGATTTAGTGGGCAATGTCTATCTGCCTTGGCTGTAAATAAAATACTATTCTTTAGTGTAGTTCATTGCATGAGTTTTCTCTGAGAACTCGCTTCTTCATCCTCCATAACTATCTCATCTCTATCAAGATCATATGATTAGTTAGATGATACCTACACAAAAATGGGTCCATCAAAACTAGTTTTCATATTTTTTGGTCAATATATCTTTGTCTTATAAAATGGGTGACTTTTAGACAAACAAAAGGCAACACAAAACCCATTTAAAATACAACGTAAAATTATTTTCATTTTTGCTTCAATAAAATTATTTAAAAAATATAACACAAAACGTATGTTCTTTGATTATTATTAACTATTATCTTATTGAATAATTTGCGCTCTGCGTGACTAAAGTTTAAGTTCTTTGCTTAGACAAAGAATGCATGCAATATGTATCTTATGATGTAAAGATCATCTTAAGATAACCATTGTATTTAATATTGCATGTCTCTATGTATATGAAGCTCTTATATCGAGATAAAATTATCTGAGACATACATAATTATTTAAGTCGAATGATTTCTTAAATTGTTGTTTTACATAAAGAATATTAAGAAATCAGAGGACTAATAAGAAATAATACATATAATATATTTAATAACATAAGGGTACTATTTCTTACCATACTTCTAGACTTACGATCCTTGTCGACATAATTGTTAATATATGTGACTATGGTTGAAATTATGTCTATTAAATGATATAAAGTTGCCATAATCCCATATTGATGATCTTGTTGTGTTGAATCAGAAGTTTTTATGATTTCAAACAACTAGAGTTTGGAAGGAGAATATCAAAAGAGTATGAAAGAATAAAGTGAAAAATTTAAAGAAGAACAAGTGAAAATTTAGTTTTTGGGATTTTTCACTTTGTATACTAGGTAAAAAGCTTTAAATTTTACTTATTTATGTTACTACAATGTTTAAACATGTTATGTCAAAGTTATCTAATATTAGCAAATGTTAAAATTGAGAAATATTGGCTAATAGAAGAATTTTGGTATTTGACTCATGTTTATTTTGTGTAAAATTCACATTTTACTTAATAAATTTTGAAGTTAAAGATGTTTTATCTCTGATAGATGAATTTTGGTTCTGAAATTTAAATTTTGGACTAAGTATTTTTAGTGAAAGTGTGCAAAATTTACATGAAGTTTAATTAAAATTTGAATGTTGGTAAAGTTCAAAATGAGTTCAAAGTCATTTCCTCTGACAGATGAACTTTGAGCTTCAAAGTGCAAATTTTGAAGTAAGAGCTTATGAGTCACGTTGGAGCATGTCTTTGACAGACGAACTTTGTAGTTCAACATTCGAACTTTATAGAGAATAACTTTTGTACCATGTTGAACATCTCTGATTGAAAAATTTCAGATTCTGAAATTCAAATTTTGAAGTGTCATGCGAAAGTTTAAGACAACTGTTCAAACATATTAGATATACTTTCAATATAAAAATTCGTATGAACTAACATTGGTTATATTTGGCAAACTCGAAATTCAAATGTTATGTTATAACAGACGAATTTTGAAGTTCAACGTTAAAGTCTTTAACTTTCTGTCTCTGTGAATTTCGCCTGTTGAGTCCCAGAATTCAAATTTTGGTGTGTCAAATACATTTAATACGGTTGGTGAACAGCTAGTTTTGCAAAATAACCATTGGTTAATATCTCTAATGGTTAGATCTTGTGTCTAACGATTAGTTAAATCATAAATTTATAAATAAAACTTCATTTGAAGTTGTGAGTAACGAATTTAAGTCTGATATTGTAAAAACTCTGCTAAATTTCTTAGTCAAAACTTTTTTGCCTATACACCATATTTATTGTGCCATAACTTTTATATCTACTCTATTTTAGAGAATATTCACTTCTGTATAAAATCTTTTTCTTCAACCAAAAGAAAGATTCTTTGTGAGGGGATTTACAAACAGATTAGGGAAACACTTGTAAGAGTGTTGAGAGACATTCTTAGTGTTTTTAGAACAAAGCACAAGTATTGTACTGTGACATTGCAAGAAACTCACTGAATTCTTGTTGATAGTGAAAAATCTCAAGTGGTGACTTGAGGACTTAATGTAGTTCAAGTGGATTGGATCGAACCAGGATAAATTACTGAGTCTTCTCTTATCTTATCTTACATATATATTCATTTTCATCATACTCTTTTTTTCTGCAAACTTTTACTTTCACTGTTATATTGTGTTTTTGAAAAAAAATTTTAAACTTCCTAATTTACCCCTTCTTGATAAGCCGGCATTCCTAACATGTTGGACTGGATTGATTTCGTATGTCGTCTTATAGACTATTTTATTTGAAAAGTGTGCATACATAAAAGTTTTAGTTGTTAACCCATATAAGTCATGTTGGACCGGATTAACGAGTTAGACATACACAATTTGATTATAAGTCTAGTTAGCAGTAAAAGGTATGGATCATTATATTTAACCAAAGGCCATAGTGGGTGTGCCTGGTAATGTCATTTATTTAAAGAATGTTAGATCTCCTCTTTAACTTTATCCTAGTAAACTTCTCCATTGAAAGCCGCTAAAAACTTAGGGATCTAGAGAAAAAGATCTAGACACAGTATTCTAAAAATGTTGTCAAAAGGTACATTTCTATTCATCTATTTATTTGTTTTATTCACATTCATATGCATACATAGATCAATTGTTATTTTAGATCTTTAAAACTTACAGTGTGATCCACAAGTGTTGAACCTCTGAAAGAATTCTAAGTGGAGAAAAAGTTTCATAGTTAAAAACTCTTTTGTATTTGACTTGCCAAAACTTTCAGCACATGAAACTGAAAGTGAGACGCCAGTCCTGCTTCCTCTTCTGATGATCAAGGTTGTCCATAAACCAGTCTTGTAATGGCATAGTAAGGAAAGTGTAAGGAACATTATGGGGAATAATCAATCTCCATGAATGGTTCGCTAGAGGACATTGTCTCAACACATGATCAATGTTTTCTAGGGGGCTATTGCACAGTTGACAGCAAGTGGAATCCGTTAAATGTCTACAAACTCTTCCTCCACTAGTTAGCAGTTTATTCTTCGCTACCAACCAAAGAAATGTTCGAACATGCTGCATTCCTTGGCCGTTTCCAATAATTCCCCAAAGTTGGTGCCTATCATTCCAGCTGTCCATGTGGATTCCTTTGTAAGCTGAAGCCACAGTAAACTTTCCTGAAGAAGTGCCTACCCATAAAGCCTCTCCAACACTGTTAGGCTACAAGGTAGTATCAGTAATCTCTTTTAGTACATTGTCCGGGAGCAAATGACCAAAGAGACTCATATTCCAAACGCCATTATGAGATTGAAAATCAATAATAGGTTTAGCCAACTCAATTTCAGGGATTTCAACAAAAGACAAATTCTTAAGGAGACCAAGATTCCCCAGCCAAATGTCACTCTAAAAACTGACTGAAGCACCATTCCCTGGTTGCCAATGAAAAGACATACTAACCTCATCCCAAATTTTGTGCAGGTTCCTCCAAAGGTACGATGAAGACCGTTTAATTTTTATTTTATATTCAAAATTTCAAAAAATTATAATCCTACTATCCTAAATCATATTTTTTTGGTAAAATATTTTATATTTTGTTTTAACCTAAAGAAAAAGTAGATTTAATTAATTACAAATAGATAAATATCACAAATTCTTAATCATAATTTAAACAAATACATATAAAAATTAAATGATTTTACTAAAAATAAAAATTAAATAATTAATGCCACTAAAAATATAACAAATATATGATATACAAGAGATATAAACTAAAATTACCAAAAAAAAAATTGTACCATCAGTCCATCACACTAGGGGTGAGCAAAACTGAACCGAAACTGATCACCGAATCGAACAAAATGAAATTCGGTTTTTTTTGTTCAGTTTTTTTGATTTTTGGTTCATGATCGATTATTTTATCAGTTAAAATTGGTAATATCAATTCAGTTCGATTGTAGGTGGGAAAAACCAAATAGACCGACATATATTTATATTTTTTTTCTAGTTATTTTTTTTTTGTTTTTTTAAGCATTAAGCGAGCATCCCTCCTTGTTGAACCACCCTAGCCCAGCCCATTAACTACCCAAATTTGACCCAATTCTGAAGCCTAATAACCTAAGTCCCCTTCACACTTTAATCCCCATCGTGTTTGTCACTCATTAATCCATGTCTCAAATTGAAATTGGCAAAGCAAACTGAACTCTAATCTCTGAAAAAGTGAAGTACCGAAGTTGAAAGTTGAAACCCTAAATCCCCTTTCGGCCCTTCCTTGCATCACGTCTCTCCCTCCCACTCCCAGAGTCTCAGTACGACCTCCAATGGCTCAGTGCTCTCTCCCAATCCAACCTCGGCCTCTTTGCTGTGAATCCCACTTCTCTGCTCTGCTCTCACTCTCTTTCTTTTCCACAACTCGGCTCCATCTACATTCTTTGCAAAACTGCAACTACATCTTAGATCTCCATTAGCAATTTGGCGTTGCACTTCACTTCTCCATGTCTTCATTCTCTGCATTCGTTCTCTTCTCATCGACAACGCAAGGTATTGATTTATGAGAATATATTTGCTATTTACTATATAATACTCTGCTACTGTACTTTTAAAAGAATTGAAGGATTTCTAGTTGCTATTGTTTGAAGAATCAGATTTGCTTGTCGCAATATGAAATAGAGTTTGAAATTATCCCTGCAAAGCACAGCTTGGTCTCACTGTTTTTTTTTAAGTTGCATGCGTGGCAAAAAAAAGAAACCACAGAAATTCTTTATATATATTTTTTTGGGGGGCCATCAGTTAGTTATGTGTGTTTGACGTTGGATTGGAATAGCAGATCATCCACCCACTCAACTTAAAGCAATTCTTTTCGAAGACTGTTCTGGAAAAATCATGAGGCAGACTTTTGATTCGTGTCATTAGTGGTCGATATGATATTAATATATATATATATATTATTTATTTCTTTTTGTTTCGTGAGTTATTTAACATTTTAAAATAAGCAATCCTCACAAATAGTATATTTAATTTGTTCCCTATAGGATGAGTATCTGATGTTTTCTAGATCTCCATGGCTCATCCCATCATCCTATCTTCTATTAGCGAGGCCAAGTCATAAAATCTGCAATTAGAGTTCTGGGGTTTTTTAGGAATACTTGAATATTATTATTATTATTATTATTATTATTATTATAGTTTCTTGTAGATGGCTTAACAGAAGGATTCATCTCCCCCACCCCCCTTTTTTTTGTTTCATTGATTGAAAAGTTTATAGTGTTATTGTTATGTGGTGAATAATTATTGATCTTAAATTATATTAATAGATTACTAATTTAGTAGATAAAATTTTTATCGGATAAGCAACGACCATACAATATTAGCCCATATAATTAATATATCTAAGTGAAAAAGGGATTATATATACATATAAATATATACTAATGTGGACAAAATGATTTAAAAACAAAAATATGATATTAAAAAAAATATGATATGTTGTTTCATTCATATGTTCACATATTTTTCGTTTATTTTAGATATCTTGCTCATAAATGAATGTCCTTCTTTCATTGAAAAAAATGGTGGATTAATCTAAATAGGTATTCTTTTTTCAGCAAAGGTCCATTAAAAGCTCATTAACAGCCCAAATCGAATAAGCTGAACCAAATCAAATCGAAATATTTCAGTTCCGTTTGGTTCGATTTTTTAAGCTAATTCGGTTAAGTTCGGTTGTCAAATATGTGTTATTTCGGTTTTTGGTTATTTTGATTACTGATCGAACCGAACCGAACCTAATAAACTGAATGTTCACTCCTACATCACACAATCCTAACTATCCAAAATCACAGTATTATCTTTCATAAAAACAAATCTTGGACTAGGTCAAGTGACTCTCTCATGATATTTCAAATCCCAATTTCCATGATCTCTCAGATAATATTAAAAAAAACAAATCCTGCTTTATCCTCCTCCTCCTCTCTCTCTCTCTTTTCACGATTAGTCTATCTAGCAAATTATCTCTTTTCTTCTTCTTCTACCCCGAAAATCATAATCTGAAACAACAGTCTCACTCTCTATCATATCATTCTTCTTCTTCTTCAAAATTCATAATTTGAAATTGGTCTACCATATCAAAGTTTAAATGCACAGCCACCATTATTCTCTAGTGTATTCTTTTCTCTCTCTCGATATTTCATCCCTTTCCTATGGTGGGTTCAAATTTGGAGGAGTGGGGGCATTATATAAACCCCATATTCATTTACATGAAATTTTTAGAAATTTGAGGGAGGCATCTGCCCCCACTCATGGAAACATAGGTCCGCATGTATTTAAAGGACATAATTATTTGCTAATTATGTCAAATATTGTTAGTAAAAATGCATTGATCATGAGTAAGATAATCGTTATATTTCCAACGTCTTAGAAAAGGCCACAAATGTTTAGTGGTAAATGAATAATAAAAAATAATTTAGGAATTAGCGTATATGAAGTTTATTAGAGTCATGGAAACAATGTATTGGTAACATATAAACAAAAATTAGGTACATTATAATATTTTAATATTAAGCATGCTAGAAGTTGAAATATATTCGTATTGTTTATTGTTTGGTACTGCATGAATAAATAAATTGTAACCAATTTCTCCATTTTGTTTGGGTGAAAATTGAGATCAAATTGGGTCATTTTTTTCTTCTGTATTTTTTAATACATGATAAAAAAAATACATGCCAAAAAGTTGTTGTTATTATTAATATTATTATTATTATTATTACTACTACTATTATTATTGATTTTGAAATGATTTGGTATAGAAGAATGTTTAACCTCATAAGTAATTGAGTTTTTCACAACAAAAGTCCTGTGTGATGATAAAGTAATAATTTATATAACACTGATATGAGAATGTGTATCGACTATGATATAGTATGTTACAAAAAATATATCAATTTTTAAAATTTTAAGATATAAATGTAAGAATATTTTTTCATATATAATATTATTTATGTAATTATTTATGTGTATAATTAATAAATTAATTAATTAAAATAAAAAATAAGTATTAAATATTTTAAAAATTATAATATAAATGTTAAAATAAATTATAAAATATTTATAACAACTTATAAATAAAATCTTTATTGTTTTTTCTTGACAAAGAAACATCTTTTAAAAAAAAATGCAAAAACATTACAATTTTACAAAATATTTATGAGACTATTTTTTTTCCCTATTTTAAATTCTAAAATAGTCATATTTTACTGTCAAAATTTGAAGTAATACGGATGGGTCTAAAGTGACACATATAAATATGTATGCTAAAATTTGAAAAACCAAACTGGATCGATATGACTGTGAATCGGAACCAGGTCCAATCTGGTCATAAATGTCGACCATTCATTTTTCAAACTGGTGGAAAACTAGTCAAATTGATACAAAATCGGTTGAACTGGTCTAATTTTTAATTTTTTTTAATTTTTAATTTTTTAATTTTTAAGATAAAATAACATTATTTTTAGTATTAAATAGTATTATTTTTTGTATAAAATTTTTCTATATTATAATATTGTATAAATATTATTATGATACATAATTGTTAATAATGATAAATTTACTTAACAAATAATATAAAAATAAAATATTAATTGACTATTTTAAATTTAAAATATAATTATAAATTAATATTAATTTGTTTAGATTTTAATATTAAGTTGTAAAACTTATTAATAATTTTTTTAATTTTATATAATTTTTAATTTTTTATATAATATATAAAATTAAAAAATTATTAAATTTATTACCACCAGTTTAATTTCGGTTAAACTATGGTTGAACAATTTAACCTTTATTCAATACCTTGACCGATTCAATGTCTAATCCCATTTTTTAAACTATAATACATGCACAAGTATGGTATAGATATGGACATAGTAACATTTATTGGATATATATATATACACACACACACAAACACACATATATGCGTCTATTTTTTTGAATCGGTTTTTCACATATAACAATGCCATGAAATCATGTAATCGAATCATCTAAAATAGTTGCTGGCTGTAACGCGTTACCGAGTGTACACATTGGATATTAATTATTATTATTATTATTATTGTTTACTTCCTTAAGTTTTGAAATATATCCCTCTAAAGAAGAAAAAATTGTACCCTCTCCCAGTTTGTAAAAATTGTTATTTTAGATATTTTGAGATTTTTTATAATATTTATCACTATAAAATTTCAATAAAGTACTTTATCTATCTTATATTATAAGATATTATATAAACATTTTCTTGAACTATAATATACTCCCTTCATTTCAAAATATATGATAGATTTAACTACTTCACTCCCATAAAAAAATAGTTAAAATTAATTAAATATTTTAATTTTTTCAAAAATTAATCTTATTAAATTACTCTATCTTAATTACTATTCCTTTTGGTCCTACAAAACTTTTGAAAGGTAGATTTTATTTCTTTTTATAAGAAACAATCCACCATTGTCCCCCTCATTAAATAGTAATTTCTTATTTTACCCTTTGTCATTAATTCACATCATATTTACGAGACAATGCAATTTTTCACATGTTCACTTTAGTTCATGAGAGAGAATACTAAATCCTTTCAATTAATATGAGTATTTTTGGAAAGATTTTTCATATTAATTGCAATTAATTATATTACTTGATCTTAATGAATTAGTTATTTGTTTCCTATAAAAAAAGACCAGAGGTAGTACTATTTTTTTTAATCTTTATCCATCATAAGAAAAAATTAAATATCCACCTTAATTGATGTCTATTATAAATAAGGGCAAAAATGAAAAAAGAATATTAAATAATTACTAATTTTTATAAAGTTACTTATATTTTGAAATCTTATTCCCAACTAAATCTATCCTATATTTTAAAATGGAGGAAGTACTCCCTCCGGTCCCATTTATGAGATGTTATTTTTTATTACACGGGTATTAAGAAGGCAAAATTATGCTCTTAAATTTATAAAAAAATAGTATAAAGTTCCAATCTTACCCCTACTAATTAAAGACTAGAACAATTTACGAGACAAAAAAAGTTATTAAATGAAGGGTAAAGAAGGAAATTCAAATAAAAAATAACACAACACTTTATAAATAGGACCAAGCAAATTTTCAAAACAACATCTTATAAATGGGACCGGAGGGAGTAAGTCATTTTATAGAATTTAGTGAAGTATTTATGATCTTTTTTTTAACAATAACTTTCATAATTTTATTCTACAACTAACTCAACTCTCTTTCCAAAAAGGAAAGTTAATGAAATTAATGAAGGGCATTCTTGTAAAGATAGTATTTTTTTTTTTACAAAATTAAGGCTTTCAACTAACTTTAACCACTTTCTTAATATGTGTGATTTTTTTTAAAATATCTTACAATAGAAGATGGAGGGAGTATTGATTACTTATTTTACTATTTTATCTTTCATGACTCCCTTCACTCATAAATATAGAGTCTTTTAGCCAGATTTTAAATATATGACACTTTACAATATATAATGTAGTATTTATTATGTATTTTCAAAAAATAACATTTATTTAATACTCCCTCTGTTCCTGTTCCTTAATATAAGGGACAAAAGATGAAATCACATAGACCAAGAAAAATAATAAATTTGTCTGAAATATAAAGTAGTTTCCAAAAATATCCTCATTTAATGTTAATAACTCTTCTATCATGCAATTAATATAAATAAATTATATTGAAAACATATCATTTTAATTAAGAGTATTTTTAGAAAAAGTCATTAAATACATTAGACAAATTCCATATGTTCCTTATATTTTGAAATATGGAAAATCTCCCCAATTATCTCTTATATTAGGGAATGGAGGGAGTATATCCCAAAGAAAAAGGGAATTAAATAAGAGTAATTTTGAAAAAGTGTATTACATTTAGAAGAAATCAAGATAATTAGCTAACTTTAACACCTATTCTTAATTCACATGATTCGATTAAAAATATTTTGTATTAAGGACTGGGAGGAGTAATATCAAATAGATTATTTAATATGACATTTAAAATTAAGATTATTTTGATAAAATACTATTAAATTTTATAATATTTAGATCATGATTTCCTTAATTGTTTAGAATGATAGTTTTACGAAAGTTTATAATTTGAAAAATTAATATGTTATATATATAGAGAGAATAATTAAATGAAAATATTAATAAATGATTAGAAAACAAAAAGTTTGTCGGAGTCTGATGTCGGCTCAGAAGCCTTAGCCAGGAATGTAATCCATCGTTGACTGGAAGTGTGTGTTCCTCAGAGATCGAAGTATCATTAATCCACATCAAACAAGAGTTATATCCAAACATTGACTTTGCTTCCCACGTCATCCACGTCGTGTATCCTCCGTGTGGGGTGGCCCACTTTGACGTCAACGCTTCACACTTCAACACTCAAGCCACATGAAAAGTCACATGATTATACGTTTGGGTTGATCCAAAATACTACAAATAATATTACTGTACATCAAACTCTTTATGGGTTTCTAGCCCAAGCCTCTTCAGTTCGGGGAAAAAAATACCGTACAGGAAAACGCAGAGAAGTCTCCGAGTTCACATTCTTTCATCATTGAAATTTGACACTACAATGGACAAATCATTCATCTGACTTTAAACAAATAAAACCTGATGCGCATTTAACTTTTTTTTTTTTCAAAAACTGGAAAGAACGATGGTATAGGCACTTTTCGGATAATGGTTAATGACGAGAGTTGGCTTCAAGTGGATCATTCCCCTGCCATCCTCTCTAGATCCTCAAGTTAAAATAAAATTAATAAGAAACTTGTGTTATCGACCGTCTTCTCTAATATATTAAATTTAGCGATATTAACAAGTAGTATCAATTATATTTAATTTAGTTTTAGTGTACCCTAGAGGACCCATCTAACATGAAAGTGACTTTTTTAAAAGAGAGATTCACGTCGGCTCCTCCTCTTAGCCGCACGTTCACACCGACTTGCCTGCCAATTGTCAAGTTGGTTTCTCTACAATATTACACAAACGCCAGCATTCACACTGACGCATACTGTTAATCGATCCATTTGCTGATATTAAAGGATTAACCTCCATGTTTTGTACTTTGCCATCCTTATGTTGTTGTCATCATTATCATCTGGAAAGGGAAGGTGGGGAATAAAAAAGGGCAAAAAAAAAAATAGAAAAAGGATCTTTTTTTTCCCCCACAAACCGCCAATGCTCATATTTATATTTGTAGTTACTTACAGCAGAGGTTGATATCGATTAAACAACGATTGTGTCTTCGATTTAAACCCTTTGTTCCTTCTCTTGCTCACGTGAAAGATTGATTTGTACATTGGTGTCTGAAGAATTTGCATGCAAAAACAGAAGGCGAAGTTGGTTGATAGATATATTAGTAGGTCAAAGGTGGCGAATCTTAGAGAAGAGGCAAAGGAAGTTGATGAACAGAGAAGAAACCCCATAACGTCGATGCCAATGATATTTCCTGGGATTGATAGGGAGAGGGAGATGTCTGCTATGGTTTCAGCTTTGACCCACGTGGTGTCTGGAGAGGTGCCTTCTGATTATACGGTTTTTCATCAATATTGGACAGACCCAAGTGCAGTTGAAGCTTCTGCAACACCATCTTCGTTGTCGTCATCTTCATTTTATGGTGCTAGTTCTGCTTTAATGACTAGTATGGAAGATGGTACATTCTCACAGGGAGTTTCATCCTCATCCCCTGCGGTTCCAACAAGTAAGCAGTAAAATTTAACTCTTTATTATGCTCCTATTTCGTTCGTGTAAGAGTTCGGATTCTATATTTATTTTGATGGGTCCACGGATGTTTTTGAGATTAGAATATAGAAATAGGAAAAAAGGTAAGTTTTGCTTAAGAGTATGTTGTCACACTGGGAAGGACTAAGCAGGACAAAACAATTCAAACACGTTGGCTTTAAGCTCGAAATCATTAAGGTTATACCTACACATGACCTAAAAACAAGGCAAATGCATTGCACTTTGATGGAACATGAATACAAAAGGCACTTAACTACTAAATGAACGGAAGTGGATTTGTGCATTGCATGAAATGAATTGTATGGTTTATGGTAGTAAATAAATAGTGCAGTATGGCTTATTATAGATTATATATGTATATATTGATATGAATAAAATGGAACTTATTTATGAAAAGAAGATTGATTAATGTTTGATTTCTTGGAAAACAGTTGGAGAAGGATCAAGCGGAAGAAAAGAAATGAGGGAAATGAGAAATGCAGTGTATGAATACAGAGCAGAGAATATGAGGGAGCAGGGGAGAAGAAAATACAGAGGAGTGAGACAGAGGCCGTGGGGGAAGTGGGCTGCAGAAATCAGAGATCCATTCAAAGCAACGAGAGTGTGGTTAGGCACATTTGACACGGCAGAAGCAGCAGCTAGAGCATACGATGAAGCTGCCCTGCGTTTCAGAGGCAACAAGGCCAAGCTCAACTTCCCTGAAAATGTCACACTTCGTCACCCTCCCTCAGCTCTTCTCAACTCTCAGGCTACACACTTTGCTCAGCTTGATCACATGGTCCCCTCACCTTCTATGTTTTCTCATCTTCAATCATACTTGTCGCCACCAGCCACCGTGTTTTCTACTTTTGCTTCGCCTGTAACTTCACTTCCCGATCTCTACCCTGCACAGCCTCAGACCAGTGGTTCTGATGCCCATGTAGTACCTTCGTCGTGTTCTCCTTTCGGCTATGCCACGTTTTCCTCTGGATGATCTTGTTGTTACTAGTTTGTTAATTTGTTTTTTTCTTTCTTCCTTTTATTATTTGAACTTGTCTTTTGTTTTGAATAAACGATATTTTTGAAGTTGAAAAACAAGTTTGCTATTACAACTGGTGTAATGTAGCTCCAGGGCTTGCTCTTCAACGGTATAACTGCCAAAAGAACATCATCCTATTTTTTTGGGATACACGGCCTAAACCTTATTTATATGTGCTCAACCGCCTTAGCTAGAATATTTACGTGGTCAGAGGGCTTTGACTACAGAGCCCACCATTTTTGCGGGATTTGTTTACGCTCTGCACGCGTGAAAATTCAGCAGAAGAACAAGGACAAATGGGAAGTATTGGTCAAAATATTTTACGCGTTAAAAGAAAAAATAAGAGTTATGAACTAAGCACAATGTTATGCCTTTTTGAGGATGATTAAACAAACCAGAAAATACATTAGAAACAACCTCATAAATAAAAACGAGTTAATTGATCACGTATTAGGATTCTAAGTCATTTATTTCTTAATTTCAAATAATGACGTTCACTCAGTTAATCACCCTGAATAGTAAGTTATGAGTTTTCAAGAGGACACAAATTTAGATAATTTTCACACAATATAATTAAAAAAAATAATTCTTATTAAACTTGATAAAAATGTAGGTCTTGATATATATATATATATATATATATAAAGATGCCTAGAATTCTCTAGAATAATTAGAAGATCACATAAAAAAGGAAACTAATTATTCTTAAAGTTAGGGGAGTGAGACTCTAAATAATAGAAAATTACTAAAATTTTAAGACTAAATCTTGTAGGATTACAAGAATTTCACTTATTTGAAAACTAAGATACTCTAAAATATTTAAATTTGAAAATTAAGTGTAAAATGTCACTTTAGAGAAATTACAAAGAAAGTGATGTTTTTTATTTACAAACTTGCCTAATTTATTATCTATTTGAGTGTCAAGTAGTCATAATAGATCTAAAACTCTTAAAATACTATTTGGTTCCCTTGGAAATACTATTAGAAACCCAATAAAAATTTAATGATTTAAACAAAGTGGACTTATTTATTAATCAAAGTTCTTAGCCCAAAAACATAAACAAAACACAATTAAATAACTAACTAATGAACCCAAAAGTACTATTCATGTCACTCCTTTTTCTTGAGCTAGAAGAGCTTATATTTAGGCTTGAATAGAAATAATTAAGACTCTATTGGACTCCTCCATATGCATATTGTTACCATGGACCTTCATCATGATAATATAAGCTCCAAATAGATCTTATAGTCCCTTTAATGTATCACTTGTCATTGGAATCTCCAAAATTAAATCTTCAAAACATGTGGTCTTTAGGTAGATTCATTCATTTGATCTTGGATCAAGACTTGGAAAAATCATGTTTGTTCTCTTATTAGGCTATGGAGACACAATCAATCCATCAAGGCAAATGGGCTCTTTCCATTAATAGTCATAGATCCTTTGGATAACTCTTAAATCTCCATCATTCCCTCCTTCCTAAAAAGAATTCATCCTCGAATCTCCATAATCTGCATGAAAGAAGAGACAATGATTAAAAACTTCAAATATATTACAATGATTAGGCTTATCCTTTAAGTTGGATTGATATGGCTTTTCTTTGATCCTCGCATGAATTTGAAGGGTAATGTTTATTCTTGGCCGCAATGGCATTCCATTGAAAGACTTATCTTTGCATGCTTGCAACCATAACCAATGCCCTGGATAAAAAATAAAGTGACTAAAGCTTAGTCCTTTTAGCCTTAACAAGGTAAAAGAAGTCATTCAAAAGATACCTACAGGACAAACTTAGGAACGCATTCTAGAAACAACTTGAGACAAGGTTGACTTGATGAAGGAAGATGGGACAAAGAAAGAAGATATGGTGACAGAACCCATGTGAAATGTGACTTATGTAATGAATGAAAGATATGACTCAAAATAGGAATAAGTGGGCTAACTAGACACACTATGAAATATGATACTTGAAACAAACAAGACAAAGTTGAAGGAAGGAAAAAAGCACATCACTTATGAGACACATAAGACACATAGAATATAAAACAAATAAGGAAGACGTGAGAGACAACTTGATAAAACAAATCACAAAGAAGATGAGATGGAACAATAAGGATGGATGAACTATATGATGATGACACTAAGTCAACACTTTGACTCACTAAGGACTCATGAGAGACTTTGGACTCATGACATAAAGATGAAACACTCAAAGAATATAGATCTAGAATATAGTAGAAAGGAAGAGAAAGATGCAATGAAGAAACATGAAAAGAAAAAAGAAGTTTGGTGAAAAATATGTTTACCTCACTTTCACCTAAAGAGCATTTCACAAGTTCCTTTGAAACTTCAATGTCATCCTTTTCAGTACTGACAATCTCACTTTTTCTGTCTTTTTTTTTTTGTCTTTTTCACTCTTCTCATTTTTCTTTTCACTCATTTTCTTTTCTTTTTATCCTCACAAGATTGAATATAATGCAAGCATTTATAGGCTTTTTCTATAACAAGGGAACTATCATCATACCCATCAACTAACCAAGGATACCCAAACACCATATCAACATGAAGAACTTTATCATATGCATGAGAGCCAATTTCTAAGGGCGTAACAACATAAGTACTACTAGAGACAAGTACACCATTATCAACAAAGTTTTGTATTACCTCACTAACATCTAACACAATTTCAAGTTCACCACATTCAACATATAACTCTTTTGAATCTTTAAGAATAACACATTCCAATTCCATTGATTTATCATAAGAGTCATCACCACAAGATGTTTGAGAATGAGAAATACCCTTAAGTGTTGAATCTCTTGTTTCAACATCTAGTGTAGATGTTGTAGAAGCTATCTCCTCCAATTGATTTTTTTGCTCCATATGAAATTCACATGAATTTTGAAATACAGGAGCTTGTATATTTTCTTTTGGTTTAATTGAGGATGATTCTTTAGCTTGAATTTCCATCTTTTGATTTCTTCTTTTTAACAATATGAGTTCATTTCATAAATCTATTGTGGTGTCAAGGAGATTAGTTTGAACTTCCGACCTTCCTTTTCAAAGAGGAAATAATTTTTGCTCTTTCTATAAATAGCACTTCTTTGACGTTGCTACAGCTTGTCTAATTTCAAATGAGTATCCATAGGCAACACATCGTATCATACCTTATTAGAATAATTCCTAATGAGAATGACACTAATACTTGCTTGTCTATCATGATCTCTCTATATTCATAGTCTATCTATGTCATCGTCTTGTATAGTCTGGAATGTTCAATACAAGATAACCCCAATTTCTCCTCTAGTGTAGTACTAGAAAAGTTTCTACAAAGGTCTACATCAATGATCACAATGCAAACTTTATCATTATTCCCTTCAACAAGACAATGAGTATGAAATTGTTCTGCGTAAATGTTCATGAGCCAATCCTTTAGGAATGAATAATTGCTAAGATCTTCATCTGCCATAGTTAGTAAAAAAATAAGGACCTCATCTCACTTTTTTTCACTATAAAAAATATTGTTAGTCGCTCGTGTTTTACTCAATTTAACTTTTATCAAGATGAAAACACTCTTGTCTTTTTCTAATCAATTATGAATTTACAAGTGTTCTCAAGTAAACCAATTAACCAAACCACAAGTAGTAAAATTAGGAAAGTGAGCAAACACCAAATTAGAAACTTAGAAAACAAGTTTCAGGTTTAAGGCTGAAATCATGAATTTTCAAAAATTAAAGAGCTCAATGTGTTGTACAAGAAAAAGAAGAAAGGAAAGAACTTGAACACTAAAAAACAATGAAGACACGACAAAGAAGAGAAGGAAAGAAAAAGGAAACTAAGGGAATCACAAAAATAGGAAACAATTCATAATAGAAAAGTGATGGGGAGGAGATGAAATTGAAGAAGTAACAAAGGAAGAGATAAAAACAAAATAGGAAAGCGGAGAAGAAAGGAAAGGGGAGTTACTTGGGGACCAAATTGATGTCTTGGTGGTCAAGTAGATAACTTGATCTTCCCTACACAAGAACACACAAGTTAGGAAACCAATTGATAGAAAGAAATTAGGAAACAACAAGAATAGGAAAGTGAAAGAATTTAGGAAAGTGGAGAGAAAAATAAAGGTGGCGTTAGAAGTAAGAAAGAAGTAGGAAACTATGCTTGACTTAAGTGCAAAGGAAAGATCTCACTAAATAAAAAACTTGATACAACCTCCAACTTAGCCTCCAAGTTAAGCTGCAAAATAAGAAACCAATACAAAGAAAGCAACAAATCTTTTTTTTTTTTATAATTTTTCTTTTTTTTTTCTTTTTTTCAGCACTTCTTTCTTTTTTTTCAATGTGATGTTCACTTTTTTTTTTTGTATTTTTTTTGGATGAATTTTCTTCTTCTTCTTTTTTTTTTTTGCTGGATAATTCACTCACATAAGAACACAAAGAAATAGCAAGACACAAATGGAGACCACAAGATAAGGAGGAGAAGATGGTGAGGAGGATGAGACACAAATACAAGTCAGCGATTAGGAGAGAAATTATGCTACATATAAAGAAAAAAGTCATCAAACAAATCTAGATACAAAGAAAATAACACAAAAGGAATACAGACAAGACACAACCAAATAGAGGATAGAAAAAGGAGATGACCTGAAGTAGGAAGAAGGGAGACATGAAGGAAACAAAAGATAACATAACTCAAACATAAACTCTGATACCAACTGATATAACTCTCTTGGTGGATGACTAAGCAAATAAAAAAAAATAGTGGAAACGATCTCACGAACAAGAACAAATGGATTGATCACGTACTAAAATCTTATATCACTCATCTCTAAACTTCTAACAATGCCCACTCAATTGATCACTTGGGATGATAGGTCACAAGTTCTCAAGAGAATACAAATTCAGATAATTTTCTCACTAGAGAATTGAAAGAAAATAATTCTTATTAAACTTGATAAAAACATAGGTATTGATACACATATTTATAAAGAAGCCTAGAATCCTTTAAAATAATTAAAGGATCTTATAAAATAAGTAACTAATTATTTCTAAAGTTTAGAGACTCTAAATAATAAAAAATTACTTAAATTTTAAGGCTAAATTTTGTGAGATTGCAAGAATCTCACTTATTTGAAACATAAGGCACTTTAAAATATTTCAACTTACTAATCAAGTAAAAATATCCTATAAGACACAAAGAAATATGGAAATTAAATATAAAACGTTATTTTATGGAAGCCACAAAGAAAACAATGTTTTTAACTCACAAACTTGCCTAATTTATTATCTACTTGAGAGTCAAGTAGGCATAATAGACCTAAAATTCTCAAAACACTATTTAGGCCCTTGAAAATATAATTAGGAACCTAACAAAGACTTAATGACTTAAACAAAATAAACTTATTTATTAATCAAAGTTCTTAGCCCAAAAATATAAACAAAACACAATTAAACAACTAACTAAGGAGCCCAAAAGTATTATTCATGTCACTCTTTTTCCTTGAGTTAGAAAGCTTGTATTTGGGCTTGAATATGAATGATTAAGGGTATGTTTGATAGTGTTTTTTATTTTCTTGTTCTCAAAACAGTTTTGTAAAACTATTTTCAAGAATAAGTTTTGAAAACAAGAAAATAAAAAAATCTGTTTGAATGATTGTTCTCAAAATTATAACTAGTAAGTGATAGATGAGTTATTTAAAATTTATAACTTTACCATTAATAAGGTGAGTGTTTTTCACATTTTCTTTTGTTTTCCAGAACAAAAACTACAAAATAACTTAAAAATGTTTTGAGTTTTATGTTCTTTTGTTTCTCAAAACATTTTATAAAAAATAGGTTTACTAAAAAAGTTTTTTTGTTTTTTAGTTTTTGAAAACAGAAAAACTGCACCAAACAGGCCCTAAGGTTCTATTGGACTCTTCCATGTGCATATTGGTATCATAGGCCTTCATTGTAATGATATAAACTCCAAATAACTCTCGTAGTCTCTTGAATGAATCACTTGTCATTGGGATCTGCAAAATTAAATTTTCAAAGCACATGATTTTCAAGTAAATCCACTCATTTGTATTTGGATCAAGACTTGGAAACGTTATATTTGTTCTCTAATTAGGCCAAGGAGACGCAATTAATCCATTAAGTTAAATAGACTCTTTTGATAAGTAGCTATGGATCCTTTGGATGACTCATAGATCTCCAGCACACAAGAAACTCTTTTGTCGTCTAAGCAGAGTAACTTTGACTCTTTCTAATTTAATTTGGTGCATCCTCATCAGCATTTCTAATTTAATTTGTTGCACCCTACATTACCCTCAGAAAAATGAGAAACCAAAGCCCTATGCTGAACTACATCTGCCCTCACGTTCACACACAGGACCCAGCCACCTGCTAAATTCAAAGAAAGGGACTCGCAAGCAGTAAATTGATTAAGCTTGTTAGTTAATATTATTCCAATATTTTCCTATAGATCATTAACATAACATCCAATTCAATAATTCTCCGCAATGACCATCATATTTTTTCACATCTATATTGGAGTCAGCTTGCAATGACCAGAAAGAAGCATTACGACTAGAACAAAAATGCTTCAGAAGTCAGCGCCTACAGGATTTTTACATTTATTACTATTTTTCCTTCCCAATCTCTAACTACTCTGAAAGCATTGACTTCAAACATATTCCGTACTTGTTCAAATGGACCTTCTTAAACCTTCAGTGTAGCTCTATGCTCCATGGATTCTTTGTGAATTTGATGACTGATCATTACTATCCTTAGTTGTTTGGAAACAAAATATTGCCATAGGCCTCCTATATATCAATCTTAGCCACCAGTGCCTTGGACACAACCATTCTTAGAGATGCTTGTCAGATTCCTAAATTTTTAGAGAATTAATTAGAATCTTCATGCTAAGGATCATAAAAATAATTTAAAATAGGCTAGTGAAAAGAATTTACAGTTGCAGCATCCATATTCACATGCTAAAAGTAAAACGAAACCAAAATATAAGCAGTTTGAGGTGGCAAATGGAGAAAAGCATTTACACTTTCAGCACGCATGAGAACAGCATTTTTTATCGATCAAAATCACTTGTGTATCTCTCTTTTTATTTATATTCTATTCTAGTCAACATACCCCGCAATAGATGGATCAAGCTGCAAGGACGGAACCAAGCGAAATGCTTTTTTGGGGGGATTTTTTTTTCTTTTTTTTTTAGAAAAAAAGAGAAAAGGGTTGGGGGCGGGGTGGGGGAGGGGTCTTGTATTTATGACACAGATCAAAATGATAAATTTAAGTAAAAATGAAGCGTGCAGCAACGCTTTGCAGGATGTTAGCAATTACTTAGATAGAAACATTTAAGATGCATAAAGTTAGAGTAGCAGTAGAAGGATAAGAAAGCATGGGCATCTATGGTTGGTGTTTCCTAGAGCAGAGCAGTTTTCTTTTTTTGAAAATAAAAAATAAAAAAACTTATTTAATAAACATGTTTTTTATGAAATATTTTAAAAAATAAAAAAATATAAATACAGAAAACTCAGAATATATTTACGATATTCTTCTTTTCTATTCTAGAAAATACAAAAAAGAAAGTAGAGAACAGTCGCATCATTAGTAGTAAATTTGTAAATTTTGAACAACTTATTTAATACTTACTAGGTGTGATTTTGAAAATGATTATTCAAATAATTCTTTTTATTTTCTTATTCCCAATACTTATTTAAAAAAAATACTTTTAAAGAATTGTTTTAAAAACATTAAAATAAAGAACATATTTAAATAAACTCTATATATATATTGGGTATTTATTTATATTTGTATACACACACCTTTTAGGCTTAAATTTGTAATGGGTCAAGTATAAGTGTCTATATTTATAGTGGGTCAAGCTTAAATATTTATAAGCCCAAATCTTTTAGACTACATGTCAGTTACTTGAAATGAGTAAAACGGCCATGATGTAAACGTAGTTTTTTTTTCTTGAAAGTCATTAGGCAGTCAACTTTCTTAAACTTTGACATTGAAAAGAAAAAAATGAAAGCAAAATTTCAATACGAACTCCCTTTACTTTATATATGTCTTCATCTTTCTCTCTATAATAAATCATAAAAATGTTTTTTTTTTCTACTGATGATAAGTAGAAATAATTCAAACTTCTTTTAAAAGGATGAGCTATTCTGAGGATAGAAGCAATATCAATTGTATATTTCATGATGATTACTTAACAATACTTTTTGATATTTTTTATTTAAAAGCACAAAGATCATTCTCTACCATTTTTTTGTCTTTCAATTCTAACAATTTTTTTATACCAGATATATAAATATTTTAACTTTTGGGCAAGATCTTAAAGTTAATCTTTTTTTTACAAGAAAAAAATTGCAGGGATATATGGGTGGATCAGTCGCTCGCTTTAGGTGTCGCATACACCATGTTCTGCAACATGAAGAAGAGTAATTATGTCAAAGATGTTGATTAGTTTTTTTAATTAATATTGTATATTGATTAACTTTATTAAGGAATAATTAGCAATTTAAATCACGTTTTTATACATTTCTAAATCACATGGACGTTGAAACAAAAACAACTTGAAAAAGCTGTACAACGCATGGAAATTCTGTTTAGAAATAATATTTACGCATAGAACATACAAACTTGAAATTTTCTTAATATTTTTATCTTATTTTCCATTTTCAAGGTACATAATATTTGCTAAAGATAAATGAACATTAGATGGAGGGGGATTTTTTTTTTCTGGGGGGACGGGGGGAGGGGACAGGACTTCAATGTTCATGCACCCCTGCCCTTGGGTTTGTCGTCTTGAACATGTTTCCTTTATTTACATTTTATATTTTGATAGATATTTAAATATTACATAATTGAAATAGAATGGTTTGCTCACTAGATGCCTAGAGCATGCAAGCGTGGAACATCTAAAGAAAATGTTTTCACTACGTCAAAAATAATCTTTCTTAATACTTAATAGTTGGCGGTTATAGGGGAAAATATTAATAAAAATGACACTGAGGCTTTTCTTTTCTTGGCGGTTCTAAAAATAACCGTAAAGAAAAGTCTAACTTTTCTTAGCGGTTATTTGGCGAACCGCAAAGAAAAACCTCACATTGTTTTTGTTGGCGGTTTTAGAAATAATCGCAAATAAAAGTCTGACCTTTTCTTGGCAGTTATTTGGAGAACCGCCAACAAAAATGATGTTGGGGCTTTTCTTGGCGGTTCTCCAAATAACCGCCAAGAAAAGTCAGACTTTTCTTTGCAGTTATTTGGAGAACCGCCAAGAAAAGTTTTTACAACTTTTAAAAAAAAAAACACAAGGCACAGATCAGTAAGCAAGTCACGGATCAATATTTATAACTATTGATAAAAAAGATCTGACGGCCTTCCTTTCTTTTCATCTCTTTCCTTAACACATCTCTTTCTACATCCACTCATACATTTTCATGTCACGCATCAAACTCCATCACTTTCATATATTTGAATTTTTTCTCTCTCCACACCTAATCACTTTCGTTCCCTCTCTTTCTCTCTCCACACCCAATCTCTTTCTTCTTTGATCTGTAAGCTCGCTTTCCGTTACATGTCTTCTTCCTCTTTCATCAGATTCAGATCATCGTTCTTATTCTTTCAATCAAATTTTATCATTCTCTCCTTTTCTGTTTTCTTTTATTCTCTTCTCCCTCAGTCAAGATTTTCAAAGCTTGATCAAGATTTTGTACAAATCTCGAAGCATAGTCCACATCTCATCTTGGCACCAACAGATTACAAGCTTCTTCTTCATCGGTGATTTTGTCCACTGCCTTCATTGCTGGCTACAGTGTCTGTGTCTACCTCCACCGACAGCTTTGTTCTCTCTCATCTCATCTTGCCTTTGAAGTAAGAAAATGAATCTTGAAGATGGAAGAAATTTTAAAGCTTGTAATTTTTTATGACTTAAGGTATAAATATTGATTTTGTGGCAAAATTTTTTCTTCTCCTTTTTGATTTTGATTTTTTTGTTACGGTGTGGTTATGTAAAATTTCAATTTAATCTATCTATAATTTATGTTGTACATTTTTTTGACTTTTGGATAATTCTGAATTACTTATTAAGAATGATTGTAGTTGTTATTACTTTTTCTTAAAAAAAAAATAAATTACCCTTTGTTGATTGTTATTTAAAATAACCGCTAAAAAAGATTATTTTTAATAAAAAATTTATATTTTGTTGGCGGTTATTTCAAACAACCACCAACAAAAGGTAAATATTTTATTAAAAAATATACCTTTTGTTGGCGGTTCTTTCAAATAACCGCAAGCAAAAGTCTATTTTTGTTGGCAGTTAATTACCGCCAACAAAAGTTACCCCTTATATCGGCACTTAAATAGTTGACGGTTTTAAACCGCCAATAAAGACCAAAATAATCACAAAAAAATCTCATTTTTGGTGTAGTGTTTGGACTTTGTGATTAGAAGATTTGCTGTTGAAATTGATATATATTTTTTTGGATACAGTTGAAACTGATATTTTATTTCATTTCGTCCCAACTTCAGCTTCTTATGTTAATTTTATGAGTTGATTCACTATATATTTTATTGTTTAAAATTTTGACAGGATCAAATTACTAAAAAATCCCGTGTGTCAGCACGGGGATGGAAGTAAGTTTTGCATAAACTAGAGTGTGTAAATCTTATGAATTATTATTATCACAACAAAAATATTAATTTTATCCTATTAAATGAGGTTACAAGCACAACATCCCTTTTGTTTTCTTCATAAAATTGCCAAGTACATTACAAGTAAATTTATTTTGATTATGATTACATTTATCTGGGATATATTTTTTTATATATAACAAAAAAAAAACAGAAAGAATTATAACCCATTACCACTATAGCATTTATTATAATTCATCAGCCACAAATTACACAGATGTACTAAGATTGGTCCTGGTATTAATTCTAAGGACAATATTAATTCTAGTAGAAAAACACATAGTATTCATCCCAATCAAATTATCTAAACATATGAAAATAATATATTAAATATTGCGAGCACATTATTATTTGCCAAACGAAAACAAAATAGTATCAGTCTATGATATTCAGATTCATAAAAAAAAAAAGTTATACGAAACACTAATCAGTAATAAATATATATATATATATATAATCTAGAATTTGGAAAAACAAATTATTGTAAGTATATATATTTCTAACGAAGAGAGTATGAATGATATATCATCTCAGAACATGTAATAATTTCTTGTCCAATTGTAATATTCAAAGAAAGAAAAATGGAAGATGAAATAATTTTTTTTGACAACGAAAACAAGAAAAACACATGTGGCAAATAGTCAATCAATGAAACAACCAATTAGGGAAGTTTTGTAACCTAAATCTCCCGTTCACGTCCTTCTAGTTTCTAAGTCTGTTACGACAAACTGGACACGTCGTCTTGATCCTCATCCATCGCATGAGACACTTGCGATGAAAAATGTGGCTACAATCGAGGAAAACCGCGTACTTATCTTCTTTCTTGAGTTCCTCTAAGCAAATCATACACTCAACAGGATACACCGCTTTCTTCGCCTCATTATCGTTTAAAAGTTTCTTTCCATCGTCGTCCTCTGGGTCTCCGTTTACAACGTTAGAATTAGAATCCTGCATGCCTTCGATCTCCGAGTTATCTCCTCTGAACCTCTCTAGGAGCATGGTCGTCAAGCAACACAAGAGGGAGACGACGTAGACAATGGTTAATAGAGTGCGAAGGGAATCCTTAAAGATATGGCATACGATTGCCATGGCATTCATGCAGCACCATAGGGCTGCTTCGGTCCTTCGAGGAAACCTATCGTTGTCGTCGTTGTTCATGGGAACTCTGCTGTGGTTTGGGTTTATGAATTTGTATGGTTACAGAGTTGTTGGATTTGAAGTGAAGGTTGGACACGGAAATTGAAGAGTACCAAGCTGTTAAAGTCTAAGAAATCGTGGTAATGGCTGAAAGTACTAATGGAGATAAATGATAAATCATACCTTGTTCGATTTTATTTCTATACTTTGTTAAACGGGTCTCTTATTGTCGTAACAGATCAATCTAGGATTCTCTTTGGATTTTCTTTACAATTGACGATATTTTAATTTAAAAATTGTGTTTTTCATTATTTTTTTATTGATTACAATTTATCGATAATTACTAAATTAATTTAAAAATTAATTATGTTATTTAGTGTATTATGCACATGCAATCTATTGGAAATCCACGAAATGATATTTGATTATAATATGAACATAAATAAAATTTAATTGGATTTGGAAATATATGATTTGAAAATCAATCAAAATTAATTATGTCATTACATTTCCATACAAAGTTTCGAACTACATATTTGAATTACTAAAAACCAATTGATATTTTAATATTAGTAATATGAAAATAAATTGATACTCCCTCCGTCCTAATTATTACCTTAAGGATTGAAGTTAAAATTAGTTAACTACATTAATTTTTTTTTTCAAAAGTTACAATTTTTTTTTAGAACTACTCTCTCCAGTTCATATTATAAGTCTTCCAATTATTTCATGCTTATTAAGAAAAGTTAGTTACACATATAAAAATTAAAAAAAAAACTTAACATCCCAATTTTACCCTTATTAATTATCAATAAAAATTGTTTTAAAAATGCATTTTCTCTCTCTTTTTTTTCCAACTTATGAATCGATAATCAATATGGGTAAAAAAAGAAAAATTTCTACTAAAATTTACACAACTTTTTATATTTTAGACCAACTAAGGGTTTTGGAAGAACCCCTATAATATGGACAAGAAGGAGTACCTTTATTCAATCATTTTCTTTCTCTTCTCTATCCTTAATTAAATAAGAGTATTTTTTAGTAATACATAATAAAAACTGTCTCATATTCTAGAAAAGATTATATATTTAAGATAAGACAAAATATCTTATATTGAGATCTAATGGGAGTGTTACTACGTATAGCACTTCTATTGTTCAAATTTATTAGCCCAATGTCTCATTTTATTGGCATTTTAAAATTCGGCATAAAAATTAAAAAAGACAATAATTAACTTAATAAATAATGTAATTTTATTAAATTAATCTTAATTATTACTATTTTATTAGTCATAACTTCCTACACTATCCTTTAAGTTCTTGAGTATAGAATTGAAAAAAAAAATTCTCCATTGATTTTTCAAAATGACTATTGAATTGGGATATTTAGAATTTTTTAAAATGATAAATAAATTGAGATTAAGATAGTAGCCGAAAAAGGGAGTAATTATTATTAATTTATAGATTTTTTGTGGTTAACAATTAATATGAAAATGTTGATTTTCAATATTGAAAAAACACAATCAGTCGATTTATTGCATTAATTCTACCTTATCAATTACTAATTATTTAAAGATTTTTGTGGTTAACAATTAACTAATAATATTAACTGGAATTTGACCTGAACCAAAACTAAATTGAATGAATTAGTTAATTTGATACTATAAAAGATAATGTTGATCTACCGTAATTTATAAATTCAAAATTTAATTAAAAATTTCCTGATAAGGCATTTTATACCCTAAGTTTTGAATTATTGATTTAATTTATTGAAAATTGAAATCTCCGAATTAAGAAATAAAATCTTCATAATTTCATAATTAATTAAATATATTATTTTTCCACTAATTTATTTCAGATTTTTTTAATCATAAAATCTACTTAATAAAAAAAAAATTGGGAGTGGGCCTCACGTGCTTGGAACTCTTACCAAAAGATGGAGACTTTTAAGACCCATATTAGTGAGGAGAATGTGTTTGTACATGTACCTATATAATTAAAAAATAGGGACTTTGAATTGCCAACTATTTTAAGTAGTTTTGTCTAATTCATAAATTCAATTGGCAAAAATGAAATTAAATCAATTTGTAATAATTAATTTCAAACAACAGATGTTATTGCTAGCAAATCCATATTAATCTCTTCAAAATCTTCTATCTTCCCTCCTTTGTAATGAACTAATCATAATCATAATTACTATTAAAAAAAAATACGCCAACCTTGTTTTTAGTTTGCTTCGTTTATTTATAAATAGTGCTTGTATACATGCTCTTCTGCCTCCTATCCAAGTTCCCTCGTCCTTCATTCTTAGCCGCACCTTTTTCACTATCCATTTCCCATGTCCCTGTAATTGTCCATTCCGGGAGAGACCACCTTCACCATCCAATCCAGCCTCTTTATCAATCTGACCATGAGGGCGTGTTGCTGAACACCTGTGTTGCCATTGCAAACGCCATAAAAAAATTGACCAATAAAACACAGAATTTGATAAATAACAAATTAGGAAACATTACAAAGCCACCCTCCTTTGGTGTTGACGACTATATCAAAAATCTTATTGACACATGCCCAGCGGTACATCTGAACCTTCAGAACCACCATGGTCATTTGAGGCACAAAATCAAAATTATCTATCAAATAATTAAAAAGATATGTGAATTATATATAAATATATATTGAAAAGAATGAAACTTAAAATAGAAATGGTGCTTTTAAACTTGGGTTGAAATTGAGGAGTTGACCTGTTCAACCTTCTTCTTGGCCAGCTTGTCTCGGCGTTTCACAGTTTCCGCGCCTTCATCATCAGTGCAGAATTTTAATTGAAAATGCCAAAGAACAAACTCATCTGGCTTATTAGACTATAAAGAGCTGATGACAGGTGTTTGAGCAGATGGCTTTGCATGATTTTGTAAGATGTATAATCCTTGATACCAATTGTCTTCCGTAATTGTAGGTTCTGCACAAAACAACGTGTGCGAGCAAGAAGAAGACAACAATCTAATTGCAAAGTAAGCCTTGTGCATGATAGAAATGATATTGAAGGTAAATTCTGGGATGTATAAGACATCAACTATAAACTTGAAGCATCCTTTTACACCTAATTCATTTATGTCTTAACTATTCAATGTGGGATTTCTTATATTATCTTATATTTCCCCACTTACTCTTTTTTAAATTTTTTTTTCTTTGGAGAGAAGATGTTCTAGCAATTGCCCACCACAGTACTTTACTTGATAACACTTCACTCGACTTCCCTGGCATTGGAAGTCTCCATAGGTTAGAAATCCTAATGAAGTCTCCATCAGAAAGAATCCTTTATAGGTAGCTCTTTCCCCAGACATTGGAAGTCTCCGTAAGTTAGAAACCCCAATGAAGTCTCCATCGGAGAGAACCCTCTATAAGTAGCCCTCTCCGTAACTACAAACAACCAAGCTCTGATACTATGTTAAACTTCTAGGACTAGGACTGTAAACTTGAATAATACTTTACACAAAAATAACTTAAGCTATCAGGAAAAGAACGCCTCAAACTTATATACCTTTAATTTTTTCTTAACTATTCAATGTAAGATTCCTTGTATTATCTAATAAATAGGATGCCACAAAAACAAAATCACCAAGAAGTTTTACCTGGATTAGAGAAATATTACAAAAGGAAGTAAAATTAGACAGAGAAGGACATATGTGGTCAATAGCACCACTATCAAGAATCCAAATATAAGAGATTGAACAAGTTGAGAGAACAAATTTTTTATTAAAGGATGGTTTATCAAAAAGAGTGAGCAAAGAAACATGATGAACTTGATGACTGTCAAAAGCATTCAATGATTAAACTATGGCTAAGAGCTTGTGATATTGATCTTTAGTGAACTAAGGAGGAAGTAACCCTAGTGCAAGATTTTCCTGCTCTTTAGTGATGCTAGAATCAACATTCACGCTATTAACAGAAGCATGTTGGTTCTGAAACTTAAAACTAGGGGGAAAGCCATGCTTCTTGTAACAGGTCTCAACAAGATGGCCACGTTCACCACAAAATGTACAAAGTTTATTTGTAACAGCAGAGTGATTTGAAGCCTTAGAAAAACAATCAAAACAATTGGAATTTTTATCAACAGCTCGATTGAGAAGAATCTTAACAAGATTGAATATGTTATTAATGGAAGGCAACAGATCTAGCAGCATGATCTGAGACTTCACAACAGTATACTTCTCATTGAGACCCTTAAAAAAGCGAAGTACAAAATCTTGCTGTTGATAAGAACAAACTAGATAAATAACACCACACGAACAAGACAAATTACAAAAGCACTTAGGGAGAGATCAAAAATTAAAGAGCTCATCCCAAACTATCTTTAGCTTTGTATAATACTCTATAACAAAAAGCTCTCCTTGGCGACATTGAAACAATTTATCTTGTAGCTCACAAATATGAAAAATATCACTATGGCTGAATTGATCGTGAAGATTACTCTAAGCACCGCATGCCTTATCGATCTACATAGTGCTTCCAGCAATAGTTGGAGAAAAAGATTGATTGAGCCATCCAAGAACCAATTGATTGCAACACTGCCATGCTGGATGCAACCAATCGTGCTTGTTAGGAGTAACAATTGGAACCCATGAAGCATAACTTATTATTGGTGATGAGAGCCATTTTCATGGCTATGGCCCAAGGATGATAGTTGGTGTCATCCAAAGCAGGGGAGACCAATACAAGAGCAGGATTTTCATTAGGGTGTATGTGATAGCAATTGGTCAAATTTTGTAAAAATACTGGATAATCTTCTATTGCAGATGTTTGACTGTCCTACGAATTTGCCAGTGCAAGTGAAGAAAGCTATGCATAAGGGTAAGGGTTTGTGAAGAAGAGAGAAGAAAATACTAGAAAAATGAGAGACGAGATCGAGAGAAACAAGGATGAAAGAGAAGTTGATGACAGGACCAAGGTGATGAGAGAATAAAGTGATGGAAGGATCTGAATGGCGATAAAAATGAGGAAGAGAGAAACTTTACTGCTCTAATACCATAACACAGTTTATGGTAAAAGAGTAATTTGTATTATTGAAAGTACACAAAGATATATATATATAGTAGAGTAAGTGAACAATTATGATTTAATATAACTCTAACCATACTGTAATTAAGTCAGTTGAAAAACTTTATCCTTCCTCTATTACTAGGAACCACAATCCAAGTCGATGACATTCGACCCCACATTGGGAGGGTTACGTTCCTCTATCTTGGCCTGGGTCTTCTTATGCAACACAACACAATAACCAAAAAGAAGAAAAAGCATGAAGGAAGTAATGGGATTGGGAAGGAATGAGGGTTTAGGAAATTTTGCCGATTTGGATTCTCATGCCTGAGGAGCGCATCTTGCCTATTATGTTTGAGGAACACATCTATCTCATCTTGCCCATTTTGCTTGAGGAATGCACCTCGCCCATTATGCTTGAGTGACCCAGCTTCTGAGTTGAGATTTTTGAGATTTCTGAGAAACGCTCCTCGTGCATTATAATGTTGAGGAAGGAGATGATAATTTATCCCTAATTATATTAAATCCCCAATTCAATAAGTTGTTCTTTTTTTTATTTTACAAAATTCATTTTGATTAATTTTTCATGGGTTATAAAATTCATAATTTTTATAATATGATAAAAATTTTAAAAATATGTGTTTGAATTTTTTTTAACTAATTGTTTAAAAGATTACCAAATAAATAAATTTAAATAAATGCGTTTAGATAATTTGAAATTATAAAATTATTCATCAATTGGTTTTATAATATGATAAGAAAGTTTAAAAATATATATATTAATTTTTTCACTAACATAAATGTTTAATTTAAATAATATTAACATCAAAAAGGGTATTTTGATCAACAAAATTTAAACAAGCAATTTAACTTGACAAACTATTTGGATGGATAAAAATAGAATATTAAAAATAAATAAAAGATTTGTATAACATAACTTTTGATTTCAAGGGAGGTACATATAGGTTTTCAAAAAGATAAAATAGAAGGAAGATCAATGTATTTAACTCTATATAAAATGGGGGACATTTTTCTTAAATATGAATATTTCTTAGAAAAAAAAGTCTAATTTTGTTTAAATGCTTAATTTGAACCGCAAAGTTAAATTTTTATTCATGAAGGAAAGGTAGAATTTTCCACAAGAGAGAAATGTTTCATCTTAACCTCAACAACATGATGGCCCATAAAACAATCTGATCCCACATAAAAATTTATTCAAGATAAAAAAAAATTAATCAATATATTTATATTTTAAAAAATCTATATAAAGTCACATTATTTATAAGTTATAATATTCCGACTCATTTTAAACTTTATGCAAAGCACATGCTTCATAATTTAATTAAAATAAAATATAATAGATTGATACTATAAAATTTTTTGTTTATTTTTTTAAATTTTTTGGATTAAATTTTTTACACTAAGAATATCTCCTAATCAATAATCGAAAACTAATCCATTTGAGGCTAGAAATTAGCAAAATGGATTTTGCCTATTCCAATAAAATCTTTTTTATAAAGATCAAATCTCAATGATAGCATACTTACGAAACCAACTATTTTCCTCCCAAGATTTTGTTGGTTTATTTTATCAAATTTATGTATAAATTTTGATTCTATATAGGATGTTTTTTTTCTAATTTATATAAAAAAAGTATGCAGCCTTTTTTTTCTTTTTGGAATGCTGATACGGAATTTATTTTGTGAGTGAAAAAGGGAAGAGAAATAATTTTGTATTCCCCATAACATAAAGCCCTAGGGCGTTTGATACCAAGAAACATTAAAAAAAATATAAAGTCTTATCCTTTTTAAAAAATTAAATTCCTCTTTTTGAGAAAAATAAAGATATATTTTTTGAGACGTATCAAAATTTTGTATATTAATTTAATTAATAATAATTTTTTATTTTTATGTCAATATGGTCAAATCGAGTAAAATGAATTTAATTTTTTTAGTAAAGTTAAGAGTTTAAATATTATAAATAAAAAAATATTAAGAAAATCAGTCTAATTATACATAATAATACTTAAATATAAGTTAATAGTAAGAAAATATAATTTATTTTATTTAGTTATTGTGTAAAAAAAAAAGAAAGAAAGAAGTGACGCATGGCATAAAAGTATGAAAAAAATAATGAAAAAGGAAGTGCCCGCGGTGATCCACTCCCCCAGTGAAACCCTTTCTGGCCAGAAAAGTGACACCCTTCTTTTGCGGGGTGAAGCTGTGGGAAGGAAGAGAATCGGGAATCTGTCAGAGCTAAAAATGCTGAGGCTGGTTTCGAAGAGAATTTTGGTAGCAGCATCGTGGGAGGTGCGGTTGCCGGCGCTCCAGGTTCCGGCCTGATTCTACCACGGGAGGAAAGTTGTAGTTGGATCCTTTGACGAGAATGAACTCACCGTCGGTACGGGCTTGGTTGGGGCACCCGCTTGTCTGGATGTCATGAAACACCAGTTTAAAGACGATGAGAAGAACGGAAAGATCGTTGATTCTCGCTCCAAGACCGTGGGCTGTCAGCCGGCTATCGCCTCTTCGTCTATTTGTATGTGGTCCTGTGAATTCCCTTTTTCCCCCCTTGGCCCTTCGCCTTTTTTCTTGTAGTTCGTTGGGATAGAGACAAATTAGTATGAATTCGTGCTTCGGAGGTTTTGCTGGGAAATTTGCATGTGTTTCTTTATTCGTGTGAAGTAGCTGTGGAGTTTGAACGAATTGTTTTCTAAACGTTTCATCTTGGAATTGTAGGGGGAGAACACAAACAAAGTGTCAAACACTTTCTAGGTAAAAGAAAAACTGACTTTATTGGTAAAATATACCGCAATTTTCGTGCTGTATTTCAGAACTGAACAGCCTTTAAATAGGCTTTACAAGGCAACGGATAAATACTAAAAGATACAAACTAGAAAAGGGAGATACTCGGCACTAGATGGATTATTCCTTGACTTTGTAAGCATGCTTGGCAAAAGGAAGAGACTTTGTAAGAATGTCTGCAAGATGTTCTTCACTTTTACAGAACTTCAAAACTATTTCATCGTTTGCAATCAAGTCTTGGATGAAATGAAGATGAATATCAATGTGCTTGGTTCTACCGTGAAATGCTGGATTTTTTTGCCATGGCTATTGTAGTTTTATTATCACAAAATTTCAGTTGGCTTTGCTTCTTCTTGATGAAGATCTGCAAGTTTTATTCTCAACCAGACAGCTTGACAGGCTGCAGATGTTGCAGCTACATACTCAGCCCCAGAAGTTGATAAATGCTTGCTTCTTTGAACTCCATGTAATAGCTCCCAATCCAAGGCTGAAAATGCTTCTCGAAGTGCTTCTTCTATCATCAAATCAACTTGCCCAATCTCTGTCAGTAAAACCATATAAGTCAAAATTTGGTACTTGAGAATTTTAAATTCCATAATCAACTGTTCCTGCAATGTAGTGCAGAATCCTCTTTGCTGTTCCAAAATATGCTCTGTAGGCCCTTTCATGAACCTAGACACAGCCCAATAGAGAACATGATATCTGGTCTAGAATGAGTCAAATAGATTGGTCCCCCCACTAAACTTCTAAACTGTTCTGCATCAGCCAGTTTAGTACCATCGGCATCTTCAAGCTGCAATTTCTCATTCAGATTCATTGGAGTAGTTGCACACTGACAATTTTCCATTTTAAACCTCTTCAGAAGGTCCATAGCATATTTTCTTTTTGCAAACAAATATTCCATCATCTCCTTGTCTCACTTCAAGTCCAAGAAAATAATTGCAATCAACCTAAATCTGACATTTCAAATAGCCTCATATTGGCCTTAAACTCAGCTGCAAAAGAAGGGATGGACCCATATAGATCACGTCAGCAACATAAAGGGAAACAATAAGAAAGTCAGTACCTTTCCTTTTTGAATATGATATTGGTTCATTGGCACTTCTTTCAAATCCACTTTATTGGAAATTAGAGTCAATTTTGTTATACCAGCTCATGGAGCTTGTATTTTCCTCAACAAACAAGGCTTGATGAATGTTTTAACTGACGGATTTAGAGAGGACTGTGAAATAGATAATATATTAAACAGGATAGGTGCTTATTATTATCAATCAATTTTGATGAGTTTTGTTCGGAAGAGTCCTTTCCTCTTGTGTCTCTTCATTCCTGACCCTTTTATCTGGCCTTGCTGTGTAATGTCATAGTTATTTCTGTTTCTCTAGTTGCTTGAAATTATCAAACTCATGGACAGCTCTTGGAGTGAGACAGATTTGGATCATGGGGTTTTAGCATATGGGAAAGTAATATGTAGGGCTGGTGACCTAAATCGTATAAGATTAGAATTTTATAGCTGTTGGATTTCTTTTGATGCATTTGTTTTGGTGTAATAGTTTATTCAAGTATAACTTATCTTATCCTCATTAAATATGTTATTAACTCTTTTGTTTCGTACTTTACAACTACTGAATGTGTAGAAGGAAATCAAATGGACGAAGTTGTATCCAACAAAAACATGTATCTATTTTTTCTTTTTGGTAACTTAAATTTCTCGAAGCATACTGAATTAAGGTGGTGATCCTCATTGGAAAGAAGTATATTATATTAATATGGTAGACGATGAAGAAATGGGAGATATACTTATATATATTTGTATGTATGTATATATTGGATTCATTTGTAAGAGTGAGATCTCCTTTCCTCCTAGTAGATCTCTTATTTTTATAAAATTCCAATTTTTATTTAGGGCCCATTTGGTACAAGATGAAAATAGAAAAGGGAATGAGAACGTGAAAGCCCTCTCCCATGAACATGGAAAGCTTTTTTTTTCCCAATAAAATCACTTTACCATCTATCAAACATAACTTTTATACTTCCACTCATCTTTTTCCTTTTCTCAAATTCATTTTTCATGTGCTTAATACAACATTAGTTTTTGTTATGCTCATTACTCTATCATTGGCTTTGGTTCTCAAATCCAACTTCTTTCATTTCAACGAGAAGGATTTGCTAACAGAGGATAGATTGTTGGACTTGTATGAGAGATGGATGAGCCACTGAGATTTCTCAAAGCGCTTATGAGAAACATAAGCGATTTAATATTTTCAAACGCAATGTCTTCTTTATCAACGAGTTAGGGTGTGTTTGGATTAGATTATATATAAATGATTATGAGGATAAGTGATTATTCATAAATCATTATGAGAATAAGTGATTATGTCAAAAGTGATTTGTGTTTGGATATTTTTACCTTATAAGTGATTTTGAGAAAAGAAATGTGTTTGGATATTAGGGTTTAAGTGATTATTGGGTGGATAATGAGAAGGAAAAATGAAATAAGTGATTATGGGAGGATAAGTGATTATCATAAGCTGAAAAAATTAGCTTCTTCCATAAACACTTATTTGAGGAATAAATGCTTGTTGAAAAACTGTTTCCGTTTGGCAATTCCACCACATAAGCACTTATGGATCCCCATAAGTGCTTATTTTCACAATCCAAACAGGGTATTAAGCAATGTGAGTTCAAATTATGATTTTTAACTAGACGATCTAGCTGACAGGGCCGACAAGGAACTCTCCGGTCATGAGCCAGAATTGCCTCTTCCAGTGTCTACCTGGAATTTAGTCTAAATTATTGTTGGTATTTTTCCTTGGTTTTTCATGATTGTGATAAAAATCATTTTTTTGCTATAGGTGGGTGTTGGGCATTTTCCATGAATATAAATAGATGATGACCATAAAAAATGAGTCGGCTGTCTTTTTGACCATAACTCTAATTGGTGAAGGGACAATAAGAAACAGATGAGGAACTTGGAAAACTGGAATGTTATTTCTTTCCTATTTTTGTTTGATTTGGATTTAGCAGCAAATAAATTAAAAGCTGAGGCTTGTCCGAAGGAGAGTTATAGTGGGTTTTTTAAATGGTTTGACCTTCTGTCCTATTTCTCAAACGGTTTAAATTATGGTTTACAGGATTTGTGTATGTTGTTGCAGTTTCATTTTAATTTTCATGGAGATTTTGATATGTTGGAAATCCTTTCTTTTTTTTGGACAAAACTTATATGATTTTCCTTATATGCTGTTTATACTTTTCTCCAATTAAAATTCGACATGTGAACTTTTTTTAACACATCATAGATTCGGTTACTATCCATACACTTAATGGTGTTAACTTATTAATAAACTTAATATAATTTTAAAAAAAGAAAAATTCTAATTCCCTACCCTACATCAGACATCTACTCTAAGTTGATTGCACTTTATGATTCTGGCAAGCAAGTGAGCCCTAGGAATACAATGTTGGTGGTGATTCAAAAAGGTATTGAATTTTCTCTATAATTTGTGATTTTCTTATATTAGTTTTTGCCTTTTTAAGGTTTATGATTGGTTCCTAATTTTAGTTGTGGTCCATGCTTGAAGTTTGGTTCCCTTTTATGCCATAGACGATGATTGCTAATTAGCATGATTGCTCCTCCATGGCGATTGCTTTTCTGTCAGTGATCTCTCACTCCCTCTTGGTGTTGCATTGCAGAAGAAAAGAGATGATGATTTTCATTTTGGTACACCGCTACGCAGAGGATGAGAGAAGGCAAGGAATTATAATTAGGATTTTTAAAATTTTTATTAAATTTATTAATAAGTTAACACTGTTAAATGTATGGTTAATGATTGGAATTATGATGTGTTTAAAAAATCCACATGTCGAATTTTAAATGGAGAAAAAACATCAACAGCACAAAAGTTTTGTCCTTTTTTTTTCAAGTTAATTGACTCTAACCTTGTTTTATTCTAGGAAAGGAAATGAAGTTCTTAATTACAGGTGATCATCAATGCATTTATACCTTGTTATTTGGAATTCTGCCAACTATTACTGTGTCTTTTTAACCTTGCTTTTACTTAGGTTGCCAAAAAGGAAGTTACACACAGGCATAAATTGATAGCGAATTTATTCTTGGTTGGTGCCATTGGCATTAACAAAATTTATTCATTGATCATTGAAATCATAAACAAAGAGAAGGCTAAATAATGCCTAGTTTTTGTCGCTAGATTGACCCTTAGTAAGTTTGTGATCGTTGGGGAAGACTAGGAACAGTTGAATATAGATTTATTATTATCGTGATGATTTTGGTGGGAGACTTTGCACGCAAGTTCATGTCTTTCACAAGGAGGGAAAACATCTGATTTGAGTCTAAAGATTCTTCTTGTCGGATATGTGAGATGTTCTTTTTCTTCCTTGATACTTTACACTTTTAAAGTGTGTCTCAATTCATACTCATGTTTTGGCGGTTGAGAAATGTCAATTTCTTCCAGATCCAGTCTACCATTTTATGTTGTTATTTTCATCAAATTCGGAAGTGATGAGGATAGAAACAATTACATGAGCAATCTCAGTTCATTAGGCTATTAAACCTGTTTCCATTCCTATCACCCCAAATCTGAAGAGGAGAGAGATCAAAAGAAGGTCTCTGGACCTTAAAAGTTATAGACATGTAATGGCTGTTAGGTTCATTAATTGTGTATAACAAAAATTGAGGACTACAACTATGATGCTCCTTGATTTATTGTTGTCGTCGTTGGTGATGCCGGTTGTTGGATTCTTCTGGTAACATGAATTGTCATTCCATTAAATGGGTTAATTATGTTCATACATTTTATTCCCAGGAAAGAATAGTTCGTAAGATTTTTCAATAATGTTTGGTTGTTATTTTGTTGCATTTCTGTGTAGCTTAGTGTATAAAGTAACATTTGGGGCCCATTTGGTGTATAGAATGACTAGAAATGGAATGGATTGGAATGATGATCACTTATGAGGTTGTTTGGTATGGCATTGAAAAAGTTGAAACACAAATTTACTTTTTATATTTAAGTAAATGAAAATAATGAGAAAATGACCAAAATACCCATTAACCAAAAAAAAAAATCCTCCTTCCTCCTTCCATTTCCTTCCCAAAGTTGACATCCATCTCAATCCCTCTCCTCTCAACAGATGCTAAATCTAGTAAAGAGAAAAGAAACAGATCCAACAAAGTGAAGGGACAAAGAAATAAATCCTAATGCTCTTTGATGTTTGTAGCTCCTTCTTGTTCAACATGCTCAATGCCAAGATCTGGAAAGAGAAAATGTGAGTTGATGACAAGGTCTTGATTGAAATCTTGAATAGGAGACAATGCCAACTGGATATCTATAATAGAGGTCAACGTTGAGATGGATCGAAGGTTGATGATGTCCAATGGATTTATGGTGGAGGAGGGGTGGTAAATTGAAGATTGTGGAGATGAGGTGTTGAAGAACCACACGGGGATGAGAGCCATAGTTAGATTTGAAGATGGTGGCGACCTTTATTGCCAAGGAAGAAGAAGATTCAAAGATGGAGGTCTTTCAGATTTGGCAATGGTGAAGGCGGCCTCTGCTCTCTCATCGTTGGATCTGCTCTGATGACCTTTGCTTCCTATTATGGAAGGTTGATGGTGGAAGAATGGAGAGGTGGAAGGAGCCTCTGTTCGAAGAATGAAGGTTGAGGTGGAAGGGTATTTATGGCAACAAGATCAGGGAATGGTGGAAATGATGATTGTCAACCATATTGAAAGGCTTGGTAATTCCCACATTTGTGGTATTGTGGCTTACCTGTATAATGGTGACTGTATAATGGTGATTCCTAGAGAAAAAGCCAACAAAACACACTGGGAATGTAATCACCATTACCATTTTCTACCTCTTATATAATTGAACCAAATGGGTTGCTAGTTTTTTTTTTTTGTCCTGTCAATTTAGTGACTATATAAACTGCATACATGTTATTACTTTTTTACCCTTCACAACTTCCCTCTACATTTTTGGCAACAAAATAAGTAAATAAATATAAGAAGAAGAAGAAGAAAACTTTCCTCTTCATGTAGAAATTCTAGTGATTGGACAGAATCTTAGATTTCAAGTTACCATGTCAGTTTGAACTTTTTTAAAAAAAAAAACAATTGGTATCCAATGTCCTTTGAATTCCGACTAATCTGAATCAAGTTGAGTTGGACTCTGAATTAGGGTAGTTCTTTTAAAGGTGTTTTCTGCATTTACATGATTTTAAACTCAAGACATTATACTTAATCAATCCTAATCCCATCCACTAAAATTAATGCCCGTTGGCTGGAATGTTGATTTGAACTTTGAATATTAATTTCTATTGCCCAAAAAATTGGTGTTGCCCACAAAATTGGGGACACTAGCTAAGGCTGAACATTCAGTTTAACGGTTCGGTGCAAAAACTAAACAAATCGAATAACCGAAATAACACATAAATTGTAACTGAACCTAATCAAACTTCCTTTAAAAACTAAACTGAACTAAAGTATTTCAGTTCAATTCGGTTATTTCAATTTGTTTTGGGCCTCTACAAGAGCCCAAACTATTTTTTTCTACCAACCCAAACCATAATTATATCATAAATAAACCTAAAAAATACAACTGAAATCCAATCCAAATCCATTCTAAACATAGAGGAAGGAAGCTTAAAAATTAAAAAAAAATTGGTTTTTAACGGAAGTGTACGCTTGTGATGAGTAACAAACCATGAATTCTTAATAGAGGCAAGCGATAAACCCTCAATTGAAATTTTAACAAAAAATTTGGCTCAAATGACCTGTAAGTGTTCTTGCTCATAATCACCCCAATTGAACCATAAATCACAACAAATTCACACAACATATTCCCTTCAATTTATGAACCCTTAATTAAAATCTTAACAAAATCTTCTGAAATGCAATCACAAAGAAAAACCTAAGCAGTCAAGGAGAAAGCAAATTACTTTGCAAATAAGGAAATATGTGTCTATTAATGAATCTAGAAGCTTTAGGACCAACATGGCTATCGTAGACTCCAACATAGGTGGCAAAGGGAAATGTTAAGACTTGGCTCTTATCTTTGAGACTAGAATTGGCTTGAGCTACGACAATGGAGAAATCACCGGAGGCATGCAACTTCAAGTTCGTGTGCCAGAGAAGACTATCGCCGCCACACCCACGCCTGCCAAAGCAGCTCCCCAGCATGTTACAACACGAACACATCATTAGTTGCGGTCATGCAAAGGTGTGAGAGACTGAGAGGCATCCGTCATCAAAGGCGATGAACATCCGATGAGTGAGAGGCAAAAGCTGAGAATGAGATTGAGAGCGCAAGGGCTGAGAGGTGAGACACAACAAAAGTGGAGTTGCGGAGGTGAAGTCAAATGATAGATAAGGAGAATGATCTAACTTCTAAGGGAGGTAGGGTTTGATGAGTGTGGGTTGGACTTATGTGGGCTATGGGCCATTGACAAAAAAGGAAGTAAAAATCTCAAATTAGACCTACTAGGCAATAGCATGTTATTGAAAAAAAAACAAAGAACACATATTTTGGTTCGGTTCGGCTTATTTGATTTCAAATTGCTATAACCAAATTGAACCGAATGCCCCAAAATAACCAAAAAATTTAACCAAATTTAAACCAAAAATCGAATTAACTGAACCATATAAACTAAACTCGATTTGGTTCAGTTTTGCTCACCCCTAACACTAGCTTAAATCTAGGCAACATGATTATTGAAATGCTGTGAACTTATAGCCCACTGGTTTCTTTTAGGTGCATAAAATGATATTTTATATTTTAGATCACTATCATAAACACAAAAAGATGACATTTTAACTTTTAAAGCCTTTTAATATGACTTCAACTTAGAATAAAATTACTGCATTAATGTGTGTGAATATTTCCTTCATGTAATACCAATAATTTGTTGCTTTGCCAACATACATCCCTTGGAAAATTTGATATTTGGCTTCCCGTGAACATGTGAAATGTAACTTTTTGGTAAAGGTAGAAATAGGCCAGGCCAAACCTATATGGTAAGCCTTAAGCCTAAGCCTGGCCTGTTGGCCTATATCAGGCCTTTATTTAGGCTCACGTCTGAGCCTTTGAAAGGCCTGACCTGGCCTGAAGCCTATTTAAAGGCCTGCTAAACTAGTAGGCATTTAAATAGGGTTGAAGGCTTAGGCCTTCTAGGATTTAAGTAGGCCTCAAGCCTATTTAAAACTTACATTAATATCAAACAATCCTAAACACAAACCTACTAAAAACCTACATCAATATCAAACAATCTCAATCACTGCATTAGAAAATCTTTGGTTCTATCTAGACAATGCAAGCATGGCCACCATGCCAAAAACCAGAATGATGCACTTTATGCCAAAGGAAAAGGAGCTCTAAACTACTCAAAGGGAAACTTCAGGATGATGGTGCAAAATGATGGGAACATGGCGATTTCTACTTATCAATTGTTAGCTCCTCCTTAATGGGTCTCTAACACAATCACATATGGAGTCAGGATAAATTATAGGCCTAAATTCTATTACTAGGAAAAAGAAAGGAGCAATCAAGAGAGCACAAGGATTGACACTAACCAAAATTGAAAAGAAACTACCATCTTTCCTTCACTCAATCCTTAAATTCACATAAAAACATTTCATGTATTTTCTTTTAGTAAAGAAACAATAAATAAAATCCATATTAATTTCAGTTCAGTACTTCCAAGTTCCCGTCAAAATGGTAAATGGACCTAAGTATAAACATGACACTTACTACTCATAGGCTCACAGCTACTAGAGATGAGGAGAATGGAGGTTGAAGCTCATGGCTTGAAGCTCGCAGTTGCAAACTCAAGCTCACAAGTATGGGAAGTGGCCGAGATAGAGGTGACAGATGGAGGTGGGGTAGAAGCTCGTAGATAGCCATAACTCACTAGAGATGGAGACGATGGATGAAGCAGCTTGAAGATTCGAAGCTCGATGTTGTAGATCGGTTCTCGGTGATAGATGAAGTTGCTAAGCTCAGTCTTTCCACTCTCTAGATGCGGCAAATGCAAGGCTTCTCCAAATCTCTAGTTAGCTTAGGGTTTGTTTCGTGCTCGGTGTCAGTGCTCCATTGTGAGTAATTGAATAATGCCTAATAATGAGTATTGTGCTTTACTTTTCAGTTTTCACTTTCAATTTTAATTTGTATACTCCCTCCGGTCCCATTTATAAGATGTTATTTTGAAAATTTACTTGATCCTATTTATAAGGTGTTGTGTTATTTGTTTATTTAAATTTCCTTCTTTACCCTTTCTTTAATGACCTTTTTATCTTGTAAATTATTCTAGTCTTTAATCAATAGGGGTAATATTGGAAGTTTATACTAACTTTTTATAAATTTGAGAGTATAATCATATTTCCTTAATAGCCGTGCAATAAATAATAACACCTTAATATGCGATCGGAGGGAGTAGTTATCTATTAAAAAAAAGGTTCAAGATCAAAGAGTTGTAAAAATATTATGATATTATATTTTATTCATAATTTAATAAAATTAATTTAAATATATTATATTATTTACTATTATATTTTATATTATTATTATAAAAATCTATGTAAACAGGCCTGGCCTGGAGCCTCCAGGCTAGGCTTGAGGTAAACAGGCCTTAAAAAAGGCCTTGACCTCGCCTCTTTCCTGAACAGGCCAGGCCTTAGGTCAACTGAAAGGGGTCTGGCCTGTTCCCACTCCTATTTTCTAGAAAGTAATCTAATGTATTGTAATGTGTGGTTGTAGAGTTGATTGTACGACATATTATTTCTTGCGTTAGTTATATATATTCAGATATTTTACAGGTGGAAATACTGAATCATAAATTAGGGTAAAGTTTTTATAAAACGCTTTCATCCTTTTTTTTATTGACCCCCGCCGAGGGGGGGGCTGGACGACTTTCATCCTTGAAAGCGTTTTCAGTAGGAACCATTTTCATGAAACGTCGTTTTGGGGGGACGCGTCCCTACCAAACACGCACATAGTTTATGGTGTTTCGTTTCAATTTTTAAATAAAAAAATTGTATAGATTTTTTTATAAATTACACATGAATATAAAATATATTTGAATAAAACTTACTTTACGTCTTCACTTAAAAGCAATATTTTTATTTTGGCTAATTTCATTTCCAACATTTCCTTTTTGGGAACTTTTGTGGACAAAAAAACATGAGATAATGGATTTATTTGAACCGTAAATTGTAACAAGTTTAAAATAAAAAAACTAGGCAAAGATGAAAAATTGTCTCTTGTGGGAGAACAATTTGAAAATGAATCGTGTGGAGATGAAAGACTTTATTAGGGATAATCATGGGTCGGGCCGGGTTGGGTTTGACCCCTGCCCGATGCCCGGCCCAAAATATCTCGGGTCAAGTACCGAGCTGACCCGATACTATATATTTTTTTTTAAAAAAAATAAAAAAATTTATTTAATAATAAAAAATATATTTATTTATACTTAAAAATAGATTTTCTTAAAAAATAATCTTAGAAAAAAAATAAAATTTTTCAAAATTTATGAATATTTAACCATTATACATTATTTTTACATAAATATTAAGTTAAAAAATTAATTCAAAATTTAAAAAAATTTGAAACATTAAAATCTTAAAAAGTTTTTATAATATTTACATAGCAAATATATTATATTAGATACATAAAGAAAAAAAATTCTACAAAAATCAATTAAGATATATAAAAAACTAAAAAAAATTAAAATATATATATATAGGTCGGGCCGGGGTTAGAGTGCTTGGCCCTAACCCCGGCCCGACCCGATTGGCCCGAAGTGGCCGGGCCGGGTCGGGCCAACCGAGCATCAGGCTAACCTGTTTAGCCCTAGACTTTATGATGTCTTCTGTGGTTGATTGTTGGAGCCACTGCAAATCATATAATTCAATGATATACATAAAAAAACCCTTTTCATTATTATTATTATTTCTTCTCTGATCACTTCAATCCGATCTGATGTGTTGGATGAGCAAGTATTAAGCTGTTAATATCGTCAAATCAAGCAGAAGGCGGTACTAATTAATTAACTATGCTCAAGTAGTTGTGGTCAACAAAGGTTATAGATGCATCTAAAGAAAGTTGACGCTCTCAGCATGCCCAAAGAAAAAAAAATAAAGATCATCTAAGCAAAGATGGTGAATGGTGTGATAATTAGGATGAGATTGTAATTAGGATAGGTAGGTTGTTCTTATCATACTTCGTAAAATTGGGGAGGTGCTGCATTTGAAAAATTAAGAAGAATGGAAATCAGGTTAGGGTACGAGGAGGTTCTTATTCTTTATAGAACAGTACACGTTGCTGCCAAAACTGAAAAGGGTGGTTTTGGTTGATTTTGAGTTATTTTGGCATGTATATGCTTTTACAGAATTTTGGATTTCAATTTCGAACCTAAAACTGAATTGAAATATTTTGTAGACGTTGTGTTAATAGTGGTTTTGATTTAGGGAGTCCCTTTGGCATGGTTTTGGAACGCTTGAAAAATCCTTGAGTCCCTAACCTGGCATAGAATAGAGTGATGCACCCAGGTATTTCTTATGCTGTTTGTGTTTTTGTGTCTACGCGTTAGGGAAAAAAAACTGTCGTGGGATGGGACCATCAAACTTGGACCATACCTAGAGTCAGGCAGAGGCAAACTTGCCAAAGGCTTGGCTCTTTCGGTTATATCATTTTTTTGTTTTTTTCGATAGACAATGAACCACAAATAGCAAAGCTACATCAATGAGGGGATAGGCATCCCAACAAATAGCTGTTCACCAGAGTTCTAGTATGCTCTAGAACTATGTCTTAGAACCGATATGGGGTTCGAATCTGCAAGCTCCATTAAGCTAAGGAATCAGCCACAGTGTTCGTTTCTCTTGGAGCAAAATGGAACTTCACTGCCAGGAAAGTACTGATTTGCAGCATCACAATACCGAGATACGGTCTAACACCATGTATGTATCTGCTCTATGAGACCCTTAGCATCAGTCTCCAAAATGATACTTCTAAATCCAAGTTCCCAAGCCGTTAGAAGACCCCTGAGAACACCCCATTCTTCGGCTTTATAATTAAGCTGTACAGGATCCAATGATTCCTCAATTAACACACCCGCATAGCCAACCAACAAACCATCCTTCATTTGTATTGACTTTAATACAGGTCACCGGTGGAGCTTCCCATTTCCATGGACACGCAAAACAAGTATTCTCCCTTATATCATAATGCATATCCTTGTCATCAAAGAGAAAGATTTCCGAAGCCTATCAATGAGCAAAGCTGGATCACATGGTCTCACAAAACTGGTACTAAAAGCAACTCCAGAGCCATAGTTTCCACACAGCAAAACCCCAAGTCAATTTCCATTGCACTTCATCCCTGTAACTCAGGATTCATATTAAACCAGTCTTCTAAGTTCGCATTATAAAAGGCTGGTCGTATCTCAGTCCGAACTAAATTGTTCGCTACCCTTCTTGCATAAATGCAATCATGCAAGACATGCAATGTATCTTCAACAATTGTACCACATAATGAACAGCAGGCGTTGCAATGCAACCAAGAAGCCCTTCGCGCAATAGTCATCAACCTATCATTGAAAGCTAACCAAAGGAAAACACGGATGCATCAACCCCTCGCCATTTCCAAATTGCTTCAGAGGTCTTCTTATCACCTGAATGATTAACCCGTTCTTCAAGTGGATAATAGGCACTTTTAACAGATCCAGAAAATTCTCCATTTGAAGTATCTCCAAACACAGTTGGCGGTGGAGGGAAAGAAACGATAGACGAAACAATATGAGGAGGAAAAACTGAATTAATTCGTGTTATATCCCATTGGCCATCTATGCACCAGTCTTTAACTTTGCTATTTGCTAATTGACTATTCAGAGGTCCTGTGCACACATTAATAAGCCGCAACTCATTCTTCAACCAACAATCATTGAAGAATTTAATAGATTCACCGTTCCTAGCTCCCCACAATCCGGTCATTGAGGATTTTCCAAGCTCGATCGAGCTTCAAAGCATAGACGCAGCATGCATGTCAGTGACGGAACTTTTGGTGCTGATCACATTTTCTGCTAGTCTCATCCGTTTCTCTACACTCAAAAAATGGTCCATTAACGGGTCAAATTTTCCCTTATTCTCCTGAAAATTCAGGAGAGTCCTAAATGACAGAGATCAAAATGATAAATTTAAGTAAAAATGAAGGGTGAAGTCACCACGCTTGTTAGCAACTTCATAGACAGAAATGTTTAAGATGCTTAAGTTATATACTAGCAACAGTAGGAGGATAAGAAAACAAAGTATATATCTAATGGCATAGCTAAATATATATACCTAACGTTGTAGATCACGAAACTCTCTAGTTTCAAAGCCATACCGTTAGGTATAAGCGAACCGGGAAAGGTTGCAGTCATAAGATTTTTTAGAGGAAAATTTGCACTGCAGGGTTCCATTTTGAACACCGCACGGCATGCGGATTATAGGAGAATCGAATCGAAGGAAACGAGGGGCGCAAGAACTAAGTCGAGACGCACTAACACTATAGAGTTGCCACGGGCCAGGCCCATCATGGATTTAATATGGGCTAGCCTAAGGCCTGATCGCTTATTGTTCTAAGAAAATTAATTTTTTATATTTGAATTATCATATTTTTAATTAGAATATGACACATGAATAATATATCACACATATATAATTTAATTAAAAACTACATAATAATTTATATCAATAATATATGTTTATATTATTTTGGTGTATTTTTATTAAAAATTTATGTACTTATTTTTTTGGTGTAGTATATTCTCGTTATAAGTGAAGATTGTTTTAGTATAAATGCAAATTATCCTTAATTTTTTATTTAATTATTATAACTATTAAGTATTAACCTCAATAAAACAAAACATTCTATTCGGTAATCATCTCAAGAAGACAAGAGTAAAGATGTTGTGCTCTTTTTTCTGATAAAATTTGGACATTTTCAAATTTTTGAACGGTCTAAATTTCATTTTTTATTTTTATTTTTAAGTTAAAATATTATTTCTTTAAAAAAAACTAACAACTAAAAATTTATCTTCATGTTGCATTTTTTTTGGGTAATATCTTCATGTTATATTCTATTTTCATTAAAATAAAAAAAATTATAATTAAAATAAATAAAATCAGAATGGTACAAGTTTAATCTTGACAGTCCATATGAAAGATGAACATACTATATATCTATAATCATCTCTAAAATAATCGTGTCCATGGCTTTCGATGGTGCTGAGATCAGGTTAGAGAATTCACAAGATAGAATAAGAAATCATGGATCCGTTTATAAGATCAAATAACCAATACGCTTATTTGTTAAATTATTTTAAATTTTATTTTAAAATTAATGCTGCTCAATGCCTTTTGCGCCTACACTTGTACTTCATTTGTTACGCTATATAGTGCACTGTTTTGAGAAATTTATGTTTCAAAATATAGTGCACTATGCGGATTACATTGTGTTTTTTTATTATCTTTTCAGTATTGCTTATAATAAGTAAATACATATATTCTATAGTTATCAATACATTTAATGAAATTTCTTTAATGATTTGGTTAAACCATAAATGAATAAAGAAGAATTTTTCCCAAAAGTCTCACTCTTCACGATCGTCAATGACCCAGGGAAACTTGGAAAAAATAATGAATGAGAGAATAACTGTAATTTATTAATGTAGAAAGTATTATTAAATGAGGGTAATTTAGGAAATAATGAAAAAAAATTTTGATTACTAATTATTATCTTGATATATATGTGACAGATAAAAGTGTATTATAAACTGTGATGGATGAAGGGATAATAAAAATGCGACCACGGTTCAGTTATTTACATAATGCGCAGCAGAGGGTGCTTTTCCTTTTAAAGTAATCTCGGCAGTTGAAAATGTCTAATCTGAGCCGTCCATTTTGGAACTCAGATATTTAGGAGAGACGGTGTTCATACATGGATACTCTGATGTGAATATATTAAACTGTATTAGTATGAATGTAACTGGAAACACGCCTTTGGATACTGTAAATACTTAACTATTATTCAGCAGTTATATATATATATATAGTTCGTTAGTTAGTTAGCTCTATGAGCAAGTGATATCCTTGTTGTAGCAAGAATGTTTCCATTAATTAAAAACATCTCTGTTCTAGAAATATTATGGAAAGCATATATAGAATGTAGCGCATTATGTGAATCATGGAATCACGCGGTCCCAAAAAAACACGAGATAAATTGTCTTCACTATTTATGAAAAAAAAAATATTAGTTTAGAATAAATGGAAAGAGACAGAGACTTGATCACAAAAGCAGAACAAAAATCAAACACTACTCCCTTAATCACCGTATATTCTACATAGCCTTAGTCACTGTATATTCACCGCATATTCTACAAAGCCACATTCTTGCTACAACTACAATATATGGCAAGCACGTACTCGTCCATGACCATTACTTTTTTCAGGACAAAAAACAAATATTTATAGCATGCATGAAATTTGTAAAGCATAATTCTTTAGTTGTGAATGGGGGGTTTCCTTGTGGCCGGAGTGTAATCCATTGAGAATACTTCACCATTTGCATCTCCCTCATTTTCTTTTGGCTTAAATATTTTATCATGTACCTCCTTGCCATCTCCATTGGCATCCCTACCATTAACATTATTGATTCCCTCTTTCACTGTTCGCGCTGCTGCATGGATAAAAATATATATGTATTAATTAATAAAATTGAATTAAAATTAAAAAGCAAATTAATTTAATCATGAAAGTGGCTTTGTAAATGCAACAATATATGTACCTGTGGCTTGGATGGAGCTGAAGCAGAGAAGGAAGATAACAACAAGTAAAAGTCGCTTCTTGTGTTCGATAGCCATAATATTAATGTTTAAACTTGTGCGATCTATATGGTGCTCCTACTCGCATATACCACATTGGTTTCACTCCCTTATATAGACATGGAAGACTGATGAGATTTCTCTCCTATAGCTATCTAGCTGCCAGTTGCCACCAATATAAAAGCATTAGGTAACTCAGTGGAATTTTGTGAACATGCATGATGGTCTACGAGGGTCAACATCGCTGTCTGCTGCTACGTCTGACAAGAATAGACGGCTATGTGCTTTTTTCGGGGAAAGGTTCAAATGTGAATATTCCAGATATCCAATATCTCCCTCCATTAACGTCATCCCCTTCCATATCCTTACGAGCTAGCTAGCTAGCTTTTCATTCAAGCGATAACGTTAATTAATTATTCCTAGCCTCTGAGCATGTACTAAAACACAAAAGGAAACTCACTCCGCCAATTCTATACCACCAGAAAGTGACTCTATTCACTCTTTCTCGCGCGTCTTTTGTGTTATTTACTCCTCTACTATACACATCATAGTAACACTGCCACAAAAAATCCATTCACCATATATATATATATATATTCAAGGAAGGTCGGTTGTTTTGAATGATGAACGTTTCCAAGCAGCGATTGAAATGTTAATTGTGGATGAGATGATAAGTATTTAAACCAGATCATTAGCCAGATTACTGCTTATGCACACTGTTGCTGTAGATGATGAAGCCGAAGTACGTACGTCTTAATAATTTGTTTGCCAAAGTCATTTAATTTTCTCCATCTCGTGTGAAAAGTCTCCGCATTATTGAGTTAGATGATAATAACATGAATGGTTGGTACCAATCTAAGTGGAACTATAGATGAACTGGACAAATAAATAAATGTGTGTAAGGTTGAGTTGGGTTATTAAATTTGTGAGGGAATATGCAGACATGGTAAACACATAGGAGCATGCAAGAGGGCCATATATATCAGGCTCTACACCTGTTTCTGCAGCCAATCTCAAGCATCTTACCTCACCTTCACATCGCCTCAACATTTCAAGTGAACGTCCATTTGAGTCATGCTGCCACACCTGCATCTTCATTTAATTTGGTGGCATGGCGCTTCAATATATCCACAAGTTCGTTTTTACATCTTAATTTAATTATTACGATATTCAACACACACACATTCATATCATATTATCACTAAACATTACCCTAGCCCTTGCATGGCTGGGGAGAAAAAAGTCCATAAGCTTTTAAATGCGTGATCTTTTGTAAAGCAATGGAATTCCAAGATATTAATTATTTCAGTGGATGATATTTTTTCCTCCAATAATAATGTAAAGCAATGAAATTCCTAGGTATTAATTATTTGAGTGAAGTTAGCAATAATTCACTGGCCTAGAAGTTGAAGAAGATGCCAAGTGAAATTTAGTGTAAGATGCATATATTGTGATGTACTACAGAACACAGTGATTGTTTTGTTTTGTTGCGCTCAAGTTAGATAGCGTGGTTAGAATCAAGAATTGATTATATAATGACGGAAAATGGCAAGAATTAATGAATGGAGGGAGAAAAGCCGACATTGGTGAGACGACGATCATTTTCAGATAAGACAATGGACAATCTTTTTTATTTATTTTGTGTGGAAGAGTTAGACAGTGGACAAAGTTCGTACACCTCACATGGGGTACGATCTGCTTCATCGTCTACCCGGTAGGCCTGCCTTGTCCCTTGCATATTGTGCCTATCACCAGACATGATTTAATATAGAGCTAACAAAGGCTATGCATGATGGAGAGTGAAACCAACAAGCCAAGCATCCGACGGGAGCGGATCTGAATCATCTGATGCAACATGCACTTCTTTTTTAATTAATTTCCTCTTACCTTCAAAGTTATGCGTTCCCTTCATTCTTTCCTTTTTTTTTTTTTATACAATAACTAGATAAAGCACTTTTTTACTGGTAAATATATTTTATTGCTTCCTATCTAAAAAATTACTATCATTTCTTTAAACAATCATTAATTATAAAATAAAAAATTATTGGTACAAAATAAAAAATAAATTACTTTTTAAAAATTAGATCTACGTGATATTTAGTAACATCATGTTATATTTAGGTATTGTGAGTTTAATTAGGATAACTTTCCTAACATGATTCGAACTCTTGATCTTATTTAGAGAATTGAGTCCCGTTCCACTTAACTGATTATATTGGTGTAAAATAAGAAATTATTACTAACTATATCAATATGTAGAATTTAAATACATTTTGTTTGCTATTATCAGAAAATATGTTTTTATTTTCTTAAACAAAAGAACCTGATTTTTTTGGGAAAATCCCAAATGAAGATCTCCTAAGGCAAATTTTCCCAAATTGGGAACCCCAACAATTAAAATCCCTTAAAAGACCTAGGTCCTTAAAGGGAATAAAAAAAAGCTACATTGATAAAAATACCCCTCTACACTCCCTCTCTCTTTTCCTCCTTACCTCATTGGTCACTGGCGACATCACCGGAGCTTCGGTCGCTAGCAACATTGTCGGAGCTTTGGTCACCAACCATGTCACCAAAGCCCTAGTGACCGGAAATATCGCTGGCATGAAGTTTGTTAAAATTGAGAGTATTGAAATTAATTATACTGAATCAGAAATTATGAGTTTTTCATTTAGAAATTTCATTGATTCCACTTGAAAATTTTTTACAAAATTGCCTTCTGAAATAAAATTGAGAGTCTAAAATTAGTTATATTAAGTTTGAAAATTATGAGTCTCTCACTTGAAAATTTCGTTAATTCAACTTGGAAATTTTTTTAAGATTGCTTTCTGAAATAAAATTGAGAGTGTTGAAATAAGTTTTGCTGAGTTGAAAATTATGAGTTTTTCACTTGAATTTCAACTCATTATAACCGATTTCGACACTCTCAATTTTATTTCAAAAGGCATTCTTAAAAAAAAATCCCAAGTTGAATTAATGAAATTTCTACATGAGAGACTTATAATTTTCAACTCACTATAACTGATTTCAGCACTCTCAATTTTATTTTAGAAGATAATCTTGTAAAAAAATTTTCAAGTGATATTAAGAAATTTCCAAGTGAGAGACTCATTATTTCCAACTCAGTGTAACTAATTTCAGTACTCTCAATTTTATTTAAGAAAACAATCTTGAAAAAAATTTCCAAGTGATATCAATGAAATTTCCAAATGATAAACTCATAATCTCTAATTCAATATAATTGATTTTAGCACTCTCAATTTCATTTCAAAAGGTAAGCTTGAAAAAATACTCAAGTGTAATCAATGAAATTTTCAAGTGAAAGACTAATAATTTCCAATTCAGAGCTCTGGTAATCAGAGCTTCGACAACGTCACAAGCAACCAGAGCTCCAGTGATATCGCTGGCAACCGGTGAGGGAAGGAGGAAAAGAGAGAGGGAAGGAAAAGGGGTATTTTTGTTCAAGTAACTTTTTTTTATTTCCTTTAAGGACCTAAATTCTTTTAAGAGATTTCAACTTTTGGGGTTCCAATTTGGAAATATTTGTTTTGAAAGGTTCTCATTTAAAATTTTCCATTTTTTTTTCTAATAATAAACTTGGTGGAATATAAGAATTTTATTTTTTTAATATTTCTCAAAGTTTGTTATAAGAACTCGATGATTTTTTTTTAATATTCCTTGAAGTTTGTGTATAAGAACTTGATTTTTTTTATACTCCTCCAAGTTTGTTATGAGAAAAAAAAATCAACTTCCTCTTGCTTTAGGAAATTAATAACATATGTTTTTTAGAACAGCTAACAAAATTATCTAAATTATGTAAATTAATATAATTAGTAATAATTTTTTATTTTACACCAATATAACTAGTTAAGTGAAAGGGGTTTAATTCTCCATAAGGAAGGTCAAAAGTTTAATCACGTTGGGAGAATTACTCCAATTAAGCCCTACAATATTTAAATATGACTTGATAATATTAGATATCACATAATTGTATAAAAAATAATTTATTTTATTTGTTTTCAACAAATTTTATTTTGTAATTAATAACTGTTTGAAGTGCTAATAATCTTTTAGGTAGTAGGCAAAAATATATTCCCTCCATTTCAAAATGTAAGAAACAATAACTAATTATTAAAATCAAGAAAACAATCAAATATCTTAAATGTCACAAAAAAATTTTTTTTTACAAATGATCTCATTTAATGTTATCACTTAACTATCTTTTAATTCATGTCTAGTAATAATAAATCTATTTTAATTAAGGATAAAATTGAAAAAATTACATTAATTTATAAGATAAAAATCATTTATCTCTGATATTTTACAACAAAACATATTTTAAAAAAACATATTTAAAAATGTCCTAATTTTGAAACACAGAGTATATATTTACTAGGGAAAAAATGTGCTTCATTTAGTTATTGTATCAAAGAAAAAAGAAAAGAACGCAAGGTAATGATGAAAAAACTAATAAAAAAAGAAGTGCACAGGATCCACGGCCGGCGCTGGCACTTGAACTTGCCTAATTCTTACCACTGCCAGAACTGAACCTCTTTTATTTGCCTATACACACACACACACACACACACACACACACACACACACATCAATATCTCTTCATTTTAATATTTAATGTATTCGGTATATGGGCATATATGATTGATAGTACAAGTGTTAAAAGATGAAAATAACATAATTGAAGATCGGATTGATCTCCCTTATGATATATCCTTACTTTATGATATTCATCACTCTTTTGATTAATTACTTAAGAGAAGATGAATTGAATGATACAAGATTTTTATTCTTTTTGAAGCAGAATACAATTTTACCAAGAGAAGTAGTAAAATAGGGGTAAACAGATAATGATGAAGGATATAAATGAAATAATAAAATAAAGAATCAAACACAGAAATTTATCCTGATTCAACTCAAATCATTTGACATACATTCAGTGCTCAAACTACCTGTATACGTCATTAGTCTAATCCTTTGTAGGAACTACCCATAATAACGAACTTGCAAAAGGAACCCTTTAATCATAAAGGGATTCGTTGTTCCTGACTCTGCGTGAACACCGTATTTTGTCCGGTCCATTTAGTAAAAAATAATAAATACATAAAATAAAATGTTTCTGTTATGATTCATAGGGAAAACAGTAAAATAAATCCATAATATTCTAGAAGATTTAAAAATTTGAAAGAGATTAAAACATAAAATATTTTTAGGGTTATCTTTAAAAATTATGAAGTAAAACTTGAAAATTATCTTTTGATTAAAATATATAAAAAATAGAATAAAAGAAATCAAGAAATTATCTTTTAAGATCTTACTAACTTCAGATTTGAAAAAAATATAGAAATAATGCAAAGAGGAAATAAATCAATAATAATAAATATCTCTTAAATAGATTAAGAAATCAAAATATTATTATTATAGAATTCTCATCTTCAAAATTTAAAATATTTTAAATTAAAAAAATGAATTATAAACTCTTCTATAAATAGAGAGCTTAAGAACCATAAGAGAAGATGGGGGGAGATGAGAGCTTTAGACAGCTAGAAAGCTTTGGAAGGCGAGATTGAGGTTCCACACATATATATCTACTCTCTCTGATTCTATTTATAAGATATTATTTTAAAAATTTACTTGATCTTATTTGTAAGATGTTATGTTATTTTTTTCATTTAAATTTTCTTCTTTATCTTTCCTTTAATAATTTTTTTTATCTCATAAATTGTTGTAATCTTTAATTAGTAGAGATAAAATTAAAAATTTATGTTAATATTTTATAAATTTAAAAATATAATTATATTTTTTTAATACTCATATAATTATAAATATAATTATAAATAGGATTGGAAAGAATATGAGACATCAATTCACTCCTTCCATTAATAAAGAGTAACGCCTTTAAATAATTTGTCCTTCATGTGGTCTCTTTTTTCTTTTTTTTTTTTGGGTAATCAAAGAACAGCATGTCTTCGCACAGTGAAAGGAGCCCTGCAATGATGACTTTTGCATGACCTGTAGGTCTTTCATTCTATCGTTGATGAAATTTTTATGAGTCTGGCCTTTAAATAATTAATCAATGATTGGCCCTCTTCAATCTCTATTTTCTTTAGACCATGGGAGATATTAATAATCCGTGGGTGCTTATAATGTTAACTAAAAAATTATGAGTGATACAAATTTTCACCATAATTACTCATGTTTTTTTTAAAGATAATCCTAAGAAATATTCATAATTTTTTTCTTTTTTTTTTAACCCTTTAGAGTTTACCACAAGAAACACTAATAATTTTTATGTACATTTAATATGTTATTTAAAAAACTACGAATGACACTATTTTTCATTGTAGAATCTAATGCTAGTTAAGATATTATAATAAAAGTTTTTCTAAAATTTTCTTTCTAAAAATGATAATAAAGTCTCTTTCTTAAAAAGTACAAAATAAAATTAAATAATAAAAAATAAATCATTCTTTTTATGAAACTAAAAGACACTAACCAATTATAAAACTTTTATTTAAATGATACAACCAATAGACGCACCTTTTTATCCCGAATTACATGGACTTTGATCCCTTTTAAGGGTACGTAAACCTTAGACTCTAATTCTTGGTCAAGTCCGTCTTTATAAAAATATGATATTTTTTCCTCTTTTTTTGATTAAATAATAACATGTAATTAACAAGGATAATTAAAATAATAATTAAGGCCTTATTATTATAGTATAATAAATTTAGGGTAACTGTTCTCTCGAACGAGTGGTTTAGGGTACCTAACACCTTCCATACACACATCTGACTCATGAACCTAATTTTATTATTTGTAGACAATTATTTCCTACATCTTTAGGTTTTCCAGAATTTTTTCTCAAAATTTTGGTAGCGACTCCATTTTTATTTTTTTGATAAAAAATTGGGCGCGACACCACCATTTGAGATTTTTACTATATTCAACAAGTTTGATACAGACACTTGTGAAGTCTTAATACATCCCACAAGTTTCAGTAAGCACTTGTAAAGCCACTCTCCCTTCACCCTTACAAGATGTGCAAACCCCTTAGTGTTTCCCCATACTAAGATTCTATCCAGAAATTTGTAGAAAAGAATGATTATAAAATGGAAACTCTTTTATAGAGTAGATAATATAATAAAAACTCACTCTAATGAGGTAGGTTTAACTATGAATATTGATACAGAAAAATGTTATGATTGAAACAGCATTTTGACATGGCTCTCTTAATTTCATTACCTTTAAGTTCAAATGAGGTTTTATTTATAGATTTGTGGTGTAACTAGATGTTAAACACAAGTTCTAGTCGTTATTTTGCAAAAAGAGCTATTCAACAACCACATTAAATGTGTTTGACATACCAAAATTCAAATTTTGAGGCTCAATAGATGAATTTCATAAAGTTAGCATAGTTATGTGTTTAACGTTGAACTTCAGAAATTCGTCTATCACAAAGTGAAATTTGAATTTTGAGTTTGCCAAAGTTAACCCATGTTAGTTCACGCGAATTTTCATATTGAAAGTCCGTATGTTAGGGTTGAACAGTTGTCTCAAGTTTTTACAATGTACTTCTATCAGAGGCATGTTCAACATGACATAGAAGTTTTCTCTTCAAAATTTAACTGTTAAACTACAAAGTTTGTCAATCAAAGACATACTCTAATGAAACTCACAAATTCTCATCTTGAAATTCATACTTTGAAGTCCAAAATTCATCTGTTAGAGGTAATGATAGTGAACTCACTTTGAACGTCATCGACATTCGAATTTTGACTAAACCTTATGCGAATTTTGCACACTTTTACTAGCACTTCTTAGCCCAAAATACAAAGTTTAGAATCAAAATTCGTTCATCAAAGATAAAAACTCTGTAATTTCGAATTTCACTAAGCAAAGTTCAAATTTGGCACAAAATAAATATAAATCAAATACAAAATTTATCTGTTAGCTAATATTTCTCAATTCTAATATATGCTAATATCATATTTACTTAATCTAACTTGTTTAAAGCATATGTTAACAAGATTAAGTAAATTTTAAGGATTAAACCATCTCATGACCTAAGTGAAAATAAAATATAGTTAGGTCTTTAAAAATTGAACTACACTTTTATTAGTCATTATCATTCTTGATATGCTCCCTTCTGATCTTCCATTATTGGAGCGTCATTTCTCTTCTTTTTCTTTGAGTGAGACATGATATTGATTTTTCTTTCTTTATTCCAATACTCACTCTTTTTATTTGGACAATCCTACACTTAATGTGTTACACTTACAAACTAAGTAGTTAATCCAATTTATATATCCAGCTTGTATTATAAAATATAACACAATTGGTATATCAATACATAACATGATATATATATATATATATTATAAACATAACTAAATATATATTAATGCATATTTTACTTCTTTAAGAAACAATATATATACTATATAAATATGTTATATTTGTTCATTTATTTCTTGTTATTTTACATTTGTCATTATTAAAACTTATATTATATTAAACCTAAGGCGTTTATTTGTTCATTATTCGTTATTTGTTCATTATTCTTGCTAGGAATTGTATCCATATGTAGTTCTCAAATTGGCAGTGAAAAATTCTCTGTATGGATGGATACCATATTAATGTGTACCTGTTTCATGTGTCTTCCCTTGTCATTTTTCATGCCTCTCTCTAGTACTTATAAGTTTTAATAAGAAATAAACCCTGAGGTACGCGTATTTATATTTATTTTTTTGTTTTTCATGGAGTATCAAAATGGAAATAAAATATAAAATGTATAAGCCCCTTATCACAAATATGAAACAACTGATTAAGCTAACACATCCCCTTATCAACTGAGAGCTATATATGGGCTTGTTGGTTGGTTTTACTAATTTCTCTATAAGTTAATTATATACAACTTTAAATAATTTATTTTTCACTATTATATATATAAAGATTTTTGACTTTTTATTCTATTTCTTGCAAACATAATTGGAATTACTTCCAAATACTATATGAACAATATAACCATTCACCTCAAATACATATTTGCCTTGAAAACTTGCGGCTTGGTGGTTAGTATATATGCTTTGCACTCAACCGTCAAGTTATATGTTCGAATTGGCAAAGGACCGAGAAATAAATTAACTAGAAATTCTAATATGCATTGCATGAGAAAGAAGTATTGAAAACATTTAGACCACGTATTAATTGATTTGACCAAGTCTATGAACTCTACATAAAAATAATTAGACCAAGTATTAAATTAGAGCACTGTCCATAAGCCAAATTTACAAAGTGACGCATTCTATAAAATTTATATGTATATATATTAGTAAATTTGTAGATAATATACGATAAAACTTCCCAATAAATTTTATTTCCCACACTTTAGACTTTAGGGTATCTATTTTTTTTTCTTAATATTGATATGTGTGCATGTGAGAGGGGATGTGTGTGTGTGTATATATATATATATATCATATCTATGCTCAACTTTAAAGGAATAATTTTATATATATATTCAGAAAACAGTATTATTTGTTCATTGTTATATTTGATACCAAATCAAAGGCCATTTTAATTAAAGAATATTTTATCATGAACCGATCTCAACTTTTTATTCAAATATAATTTTAACTGACTATTCAGTCAATCGAAAAGGAAGCTACATTGTTTATGAGTTAATTATATAGTAAGACATTTAAATTACATAGAAGTTTTAGTTTCAAACTTTCAATTCTCGCAGTTGTTTGTGAGATTGAAAAGCACCATCACTTTCTTGTTAAAAAGGAACACTTATTTTGAGAAGCACCATTCAAAGGGATTGAAAATCCGTAGGACTTTCACATTTTTGGGGGGCGCATATGAGTTCATTTCTAGAAGTCAAAAGACACTTTATTATTAATTAGTTCAATAACGTGTTTCACCAGTTTCTTCCATTTTCTTCTATCAAATATATCACTAATCTCCTATTACAAGATCAAGCAAGCTCAAGAATTAAATTACAAAAAAATCAATAAAACTACTACGTCAGTATAAGCATGGCAATGATTGATCACTTTTCCTACTGCACTTTTTGAGAGCAACAACCTAAAATAACAGTACCCTATAAAGCGAACTTAGATCCCCACTAGGGAAGAAAAAGTTCAATCTAGAAGGCCTCTATATCTAACTTGACATTTCTCCATATTATCACATTTGTTGACATTTCTTTGTCTCCATGTATCATCGAGGTTCTAATTTATTTAGTTTATGATGATGATTGGCGACTGAACCACTCATCATCAGTTGTATTATCTATATTTACCATCGTGTAATTTCATGGATGGCTCGTGAATTAGAAAGCTTATTTAATTTTTAATATTCACCGATGCTGAAAGTAACATGGCTTTCTTTTCACGTTGATAACAGAAGTTTATAATTGCACCTCTCTTATATTCTTCACATAATGCCTGAAAGAACAACTAGTCCGCTCAAGCTAGTCTCCCTGATCTTGAGATATACATAGTTCTTCTGTGAAATGAGCATGCAGAAGCAAGAAATTGATTGGCATAAGGATAAGATAAGGGGTAGATATTTTAGTCTTCAAAGCAATTTTCAGTATCTGGTTCTGCTCAAAACTTCAAAAAACTTTGCTCCATATGCTTACCCTCCAACTCTCCCGACTTGGAAACTATTTACATCTAAATTTTAAAGACTAAATATAGTAGCTAGCTAGATTGGTGTATCTGGAGATTTGACAGTGAGATATCCGAGAGGATCAAAAGTTCATAACATATATGACTATACATACATAGTAAAGCAGAAAAGCGGCTGGACTCTTTAGGGCTTCCTCTCAGAAATTAATAAAGATTGAGGACTCAATTAATTATGGATTGGAGGGTTCTTATTAGCAGGAGTGTAGTCCATTGTAACCAAGTCATCACCGTTTAACTGTTCCCCTCCTTGTCTCTGTAGCTTCTTATCATTAAACGCACTACTCTGCCTCTGTCCCTTCTCATCTACCTCGTTTGTCTCTCTCAAACTTCTAGCTGCAAATTAAGAAAACCCAAAGCCAGCGTTACTTAAATGAAATGATAGATTATTAGGCAAGGGGGTGATTAAAAATTGTGAGTGTGTATGTGTGTGTGTGTGTGTGTGTATGAATATGAAATGAGGCGTACCTGAAGCTGTTGAAGAGATGATGCAAAAGAAGAGAAAAGCAACAAGAAGGAGGCGGTGGGTGGGTAGCATAACCATTTTGAATATTAATGTTGAAGAGTGTTGGTATAAAGGGAAAAGCTATAGCAATTTGCAGAAGAAGATGGTGGGGAGGGCATGTTTATATAGGGAGAGAAATGAGACCTTGAGAATAGGATGTCGAGAAAGTTGCATGACAAGATCAATAAATTGCTGCAAATAAGGTTCAAATCAATGTCTCCTGCTATGTCCTGCCTGAAAAGGACAAGGCTATGCTTGCTACCATATTCACCATCCAACTTAACTGCACAGATGTGTCTTCTTCCTTCATCATTGTTATCTCTTTGGCACTTAGTGCCCCCTAATACCTTCCCTCCTCGCTCTCTCTCTCTCTGCACGCTAATCATTCTCTACCCTAAAATTAAGAGAAGAAGCCAAAGGAAAAGAAGAAGAATAAAACTTGCTTTAGGGAGATGATATCTGTAGCCACATTTGCTAACTTTTTTGGCAGAGACTTTTTAACGACACAAAAAGATTTTTTTTTATATATCAGGAGGGTTTGAACTCTTATCCTCTACCTAAATCCCACCTCACTCTAACCGTCAGAACTAGTCTCAAGTGGTTTGACACAGAAAGACATTTAAGTCTATACAAATACCGGAATTCAAAAATTAATACATAGCACAGAGAATAATTACCACTTCAAACAAGTCTGTGTCTTTGAAAGGTTACTGATATCAAACCAACATCAAGCGGCATACTAAAACAGAATAAAGGAAGAACAACATGCAGTAATTGACCCAGGCAAACAAGTAAGGAATCATAGCAATAACATCATTTAGCTGGAAAAACTTATATGTTATACATAATTTTTCAATTTAAATATGATAAAAATGTAATTTTTAATAAATATATAATTTTTAATTAAATTATACGTCTCATGTTAGTATTAAAATTTATACATATATACTTATCATAATTTGACAATATAATACAAAAAATAAAAAATATAATAAATAGAGTGAGTCTATTGTAAGTTGAAATAAACCTTTCCTTCATTTAGTATAGGAAGACACATTAAGCTGATTGCATTGGCGCGATGTTTCACTAAAAATGCCAAAAAAAGACTAGTGTTTCTGAGGTAGTCTATTTGATAGGAAGAAATGGCAATAATATTGCTCTATAAATATATTTCTTTTCAGAAAAAAAAAATTCATGGTGCCAAATTAGCGAACTTTGCTGTGAAGAATTTCACCTCTATGCATGATTAGAAAAAAAATTAATTCTATTCAAATTAAGAGAAAATTTTAATAAGTAAAAAAAAAAAGACAACTTACTTTAATTGGAGGAAGCTTAAATATGGATACATACATGCATATAGATGTATACTTTTTGTTGAAAAATTAAAAAAAAAAAGATTCAACGAAAAAAATAAATTTGTACTACACTAACCTATTAAACTGACAGGAATAACTTTTCTGTTTAAGAAAAAATTCAGCTCGCTTTACGTACACGAATTCTCAACAAAAAAATGCATATGAAGACATACATCTAAATGTTTCACTTAAAACAAAAGTGTTAATCAGGCAGCTGACAATTTGGTAGGAAGAAATCGCAATAACATTGCTCACATGTCTCCAAACAAAATCCAAATTGAAGATCCTAAATGAACTAGATAGGGGCTGAGAAATTGTATCTCTTAAGATTTTTTTAAAGAAAAAAAAATACACTAACCTAATAAATTTGTGGAAGTGATCTCATGACGTTAGTTTGTTTGAGCAATTTGTGTGATGGCTCAAGCAGATGGAGAAGTGGAACACACACTATAGCTCTCTCTGCTCCTCGGAGCACAGGGCACTTCCCCTGCAAAATCCCCTCTTGGCCTTGGGACATCCAATTATCCATTGCTTGCTCCTTTTTCATTACTCCCTATTAATTTCCCCCTCAATTGTTTTTTCTTTGTTTTTTCATTTTAATATTTTAAACAGACCCCAGCATTGTGTATTAATTATTGTTCCAATCATGTCTGGGTTTGATTATGCAGCAAAGGAACCAAGCATTTACCACTCAAACCAGATAGCCGACACCTGTGAGGCTTCCATCACATTGAGATAACCCCATCAACAAATGGCTGTGCAGAAATAATCACGTGGGAGGAGGCTACACCTTCCTATAATTGTGGGGCTGCTCTGTCCCTTAATCGCTACGAATCTAAACATGATTTGTCTTGGCAATTAATTAAAGCTTAATCAGCCACGATATGGATGGAAAGTGTAGCAATGAGTAGGAAGGATTAAATAAATTAATAATAATGTCAAGGATATTATAGGTAATTAAGCAGCGTGTAGGAGGGAAAATTAACAAGAGGGAGGGGAGTGGTCCCAAATGTTAGGAAGGTGGTTGGTCACGCATGAAGCAGAGATTGGGAGGTTGTGGTATGTCACGTGCTTCCCAGTGGGTGATGCTCTGAGTCTGAAGAGGATTGGATTAGGGAAGAAATCACGCTTGGTTTCGTTTCGGATTTATTTCATGATTGGGACTCCTACTTCCTCTCTTACTCCACACTTTCGGATGCCAAACTAATAAAGATTAGTGCTGTAGGCCACAATCTCACGTTGCTATGCCTGCCTGCCTGCCCCACTCAACCATTTTCTCATTCTTTCTAACTCCCACCTCATTCCCAAATCTCTATTAGTTTTTTATTTAACTATTTCATAGACAGTCTTTGAGTATGTATAATTATTTTTGCTTTGTTCCCACTGACAAGAGATCACAAAATAAGATTTAAGGTTAAAAAAGTTTTATTGGCAAAGAAAAAAAAAGGAAACTTTAAATTTTTATCATACAAAAGAAGATTATCATATATCATAGGCTAAGGCGCCCTTATGATGTATCTGACACCTGGGTTATAAAATCAGTGTTATAATTTTTCTTTTAAATTTCACGTATGAAATCAGCGTGATAGTAAAAAGTTGACTAGAGTTTGGCCAAATTAAGGTCATATCAGAAGCACAATTGATTATGTTATGAAATACTATCTCCATTATGCTATACAGTACACTATTATAAAAAATTTATGTTTCAAAATATAGTGCATTATGTGGATTACATTATACTTTTTTAATTGTCTTTCCAGTATTACTTCTAATAAGTAAACTTATATATTTTACGATTACCAGTGCATTTAATAAAAGTTTTTTAATGGTTTAGTCAAACTATAAATGAACGAAGGAGAGTTTTCCCAAAAATTTCACTCTTCACAATTACCAATGACCCATGGGAACTTAGAAAAAAGAATGAAAAGAGAATGACTGCAATTTATTAATGTAAAAAGTATTATTAAATAAGAGTAATTTGGGAAATAATGAAAAAAAATTTTAATTATTAATTATTATCTTAATACATATGTAGTGGTTAAAAGTGCACTATAAAATAAATGAAGTATTTAGCAAATATTTAATGGAAGAAAACGCTGCATCGGTACAAGCGGATTCTGCCTAATTATTTTAGATGGGGAGGGAGTGCAGTGTGCCTTCCAAGTTCCAACCCAAACAATTGAAAAAGATGGATGACCAACAAGGAAAAAATTGGGAAAATATATTATATAGTCTATCCAAACAGAAAAATTCAAAAAAATAATAATAATAACAACTTAATAAGGACAGTATTACTAGTAGTGTTCTCAATCTTACTATCATATCCTCGTATCCAAACAACCCTCTCCGCCCTTTCCAAGGGGAAAAGCAGTCTAAACCCATACCACACTTCGCAGTCGGGCGAGCAGAGAATGTCTTGGGCGAAGGCCGACCATTCTGTCCCATGACGAAGAGATCTCGATGCCATTCACCCCACCCAACCGGCACCGTTTTGGTCGGTGACAATGACCAAACGTCAGAGAATCAACAGCCTCCCTGAGTTGTACTTCCAGCGACCGTGTGCTATCACATTCCGATCTGAGGTTGCAATCGTGGAAGGAACGCACAGTAGCTTCATCTGTTTCTGAAGGGCTTCGACTTCCGAGCCAAAGTTTATCGGTTAGTTAATTTTCCTATGGTTGCTAGGTTTTCTATTTTGCTGCATGCTCCCTTACGTGTGTCAAAGGAGTGGAAATATTTTAAAAATGTTGATTCCTTTCTCATCCTTCCACTGTGTGTTTCTCAGACACAAAGTTGGGAATCTGAATGACATGCGTACCTATGATCTTATCTGTTTCCATCGTCTTTCCTTCATTCTATTATCCTTCTCTATAACTTTGTGGCCGGGACGAGCAGAACTGCATCGATCGATTTCTGATCACTTGAAGGGGAGAATGACCGTATCGCTTGTGAGTGGCCCTTAGTATCACTAGCCATTATAAGTGACATTTTGAATATGGATAATATCATCTATTTTTTATATCTATCTTCTCTTTTAATAGTCTTAGTCCTTTACCCTCCCTTGGTGCTTGGCAAAGGAGAGAACTGGGAGGCAGCAGAGTGAAAGTGAGGGGAGAGAAAATGGAAAGAAAGAAGAGAAAAAGTTCGAGAAGTGATTATATGTCCGGTTAAATTGAGGTAAAGAGAGAAAAAGAAGGTGATGAGGAAAGTAATTAATTTTATATTAATAATAATTTTTTTGTCTTTTTTAAAATATATATACATAAAATAAAATTTTTTATTTTTTTATATTATATATATGATTTTCATATCATATTAATAAATAAAATTAAAATATAATTTTAATTTTAATTTAAATTTTTTTTATTCAATCTTAATTTTTTTAATTTTTTTAATTATTTTTTATATGTTGATTTCAGAAATCCTAAAATTATCTTAAAATTAAAAATATATAATATATTAATATTTAAATATAAAAATAATATAGGAATTTTTTCTATAATAAAAAAATTAGTGGGATAATTTTGAAAAAACAGTTTAGACGACGTACAAATCCCAGGTCACGTTTGGTTCGCTTGAATTGAGAGAATGGAACTTGAAATGAAAATAGAACTCAGAATTTTGGTTATTTGATACATTGGAAGTAAGTTCCACGAGAACCCACATCCCTCAAATTAACTGGAATTGACTTCCATGCTAGGTACCAAGGAAGTGGCGAGAGTTACAGAAAAGTGTATTTTTTTTTATCCATTATACCCTTTTAATTATTTTATTTATTGACAAATTTCCCCACCAAAATAATTAACACATGCATCGTCCTTCTCTCCCAAACGCGATGGCCTTCTCTTCTGCAAACCACCAATGAATAGTAGCATGCCTCTGCCTCCGACGACCACCTGTAGCAAGAACGGCAACCACCTGCTATGAAATCTGCAACCTTATTCTCATCTTCACACACTGGTTCGAACGCAGATTTAGTGACGATGACGAGCTAGACCCCTCTAAGTGATGGTGTTCACTGGTGAAGAGAACGACAGCCACCTACTCGAGAAATCGATAGCAACCTATCAATATAAGCCGCCATGGGTTCTTCTCATCTTCACATGATGGTTTAATAGAAACAGATCTGTAAATCACAGCTTAATACTTGAGAAATCACAGTTTTGTTTGTGACAGATCTATGAAATTGTCCATGGTGGTTCTGTGTTTCGAGTGATGAAGGTTCTAATCAATGATAATGGTGGTCCACGGTGGTTCTAGTCTACGAAAAGGTGGTTCTAATTTTTTGGGTTCTTGGTGATGTGGTGTTTTTGATTTTTCAGATCTGTTGCACTTTTGGCTAGAGGTGTTATGTTTTCGGTGGTGTGGTTTTTTGAGGTTCAGGTATGGTGGTTTGTGGAGGTCCAAGGTGGTTTCCAGTGGTCTCCTCTAGTCTTGGTGGTGGCTGTTTGGTGACAATTTTTTTTCTAACAAAATGGAAGGGGGTTTTAGTACTTTCATATTATAAATCTAAATATTAAATTAAAATTATATATTATTTCTATCACCGTACCAAACACATTTTTAAACTTGATGTTAACCTCCATTTTTATTTCCACTTTCACTCCTATTTCCATTTTCATTTCCATTTCCAAATCACTTCCACTAACCAAACATGGCACCAGTTTTCCTCCCAACTTCCCTCCTCCCCCTCTTCTTTCTCCCCTGCCAAGCATAGGTTAGAGCTTAATCCTCCAATGATCGTAACTTTCCATATCTTGTGGGCAGTGCGGGTTCTTCTGTGTTTGAAATCTTTATTTCTGCCCCGAAATTTTCCATTTATGTGGGTACTTAGAAATTAGAATCATGCGAAATAAAGAATTTTCTGACTGAATTGAAGGTAAATACAACACAGAAAAAGACGTAGTAGACAATATTTTCCAGCTAGCATATAACTCATGAACATATATGCACTAACCCCTGTTTTTGGTTTTTTTTTTTTAACATATGTTCTGTTATGATGTCATGAAAATACACTATAAAATGCTTGAAATTACAACCTGTCCAAAATGAGTTCCATTTCTCTGTAGCAGTAGCACTGTGCTGCAATAAGAGAAATTGACACTTGGGGTGGACAAGTGGAACGCTCCCAACCCATGTGTCTATTTCTCTCAACACGGTTCTGCTACTTAAAATCAGGACGATCAAAATATGGACTTACTTGTTTATCACACAGCTTCTAAGAAACAAGAGTGAGTCAAATAAATACTAGAAAGAAAAAACTAAAAAAATCCAACACCTTCGATTTCGAGATTTGGATCACTTAAAGTGCACCTCAGGTAAATTATAGAGAGAGATAGAGAAGGCACGGTAACCTCACTTCTAAAGTTCTAATAATGTGGTCCATTAAGTGAGATCCTCTATCTCTCCACCCTTCACATATAGTGTACTTCAAGTGATCCTTTCCCTCAATTCCGATTTCCCAACCTCTTATTGAATTCAAAGAAATCAGATAACTTGTCCGGATCAAGCCGACCATCCACGATAGAGAAGGACCGGCGAAATTGAGCTGGATCATTGCCATCTTTACCCCTCATCATGCCCTGCAAGTAGCTGCCGTAGTTCTTGACGTTCTTGAGAGCATTAGGATGTGCGTCAGTCCTCGGACATTTTTTCTCACCACTCGACAGAAAAACTGGAGACAATGTCAGTGATGTATTCAAGCTGTTCCCTTCCGTTGTATATTGTTTTGAGCTCGACGATGTGCTGCTTACACTAATCCCCGTTTCTAACCCATGCACGCTTCCTTCCACATTCTTCTTCTGTCCAAGGTACGTAATTTCAGATTGTGAAATGATGATCTTCATAGAGACTTAAATATAAACAGGAGTTTCTGTAGGCTCTCACCTCTTTTGACGGTTCTGCATTTCTCACGAGTTGTCCAACAGCCATTTTGTTCTTTCCTGACTGACTCACGTTACTTGTCTGGGTTATTTGACCTTTCTTGGCTGTCCTATGCCTACACATATCACGAAAAGCAACGAAGTCACAGACAGCAGGGAACCCAGTAGTGAACTCTCTGGTACTCCAGGACACGGTGACTTAAATTCTGAGTTATTTCCGGCGCGCCGCACCCCCCCCCCCCTCTCATCACCATTTTCATTGTAGTGAAAGAAAAAGATAGTTCATGTCATGAGAAAGTAGCTTACTTTTTGCGTCTTCTAGCATGTGAGCGCTCATCCTCCTCTCTGTATATTACTGGCAACGCTGAAAGAGGGCATGGTAATGGACTGGTCTTGAAGAACTGAAAGCACAAACCAACTGAATTTATATACTTAACGAAGAGTTCACTAATATCTTTGAATTAATAACGAGGAATTAATTTTAGAGACGAAAAAGAAAAGGAAAGAAACAGAACGGTAAATGGGGAAGAAGGAAAGAGCTCACTTCAGTTTCGAGAGCAGAGGCAGCAGTGCCACGGTAGAAAGGATCAAGATCAAGAAGTGTAGTTAAGAGGCCAAGAGAAGAGGGAGGAAAATCCTGGAAGGCTTGTTCATAATTAGGCTTGTAATTTGGCGGCCGATAACTTGTCATCAGCCTCAATTTCTTCCAATAATCCTCCGATGGAGAACCACACAGTTTGAAGATCATGTGCAGCTGTTCAACCTACAGCCATCCCATTTCAGCCCCAAATCTTTCAGTATTTTGGATAAACCCAATATAGTTTTCAAGTGAATCGACTTTCAATCTTAATGTTTAAAAGGAGATTGAAACCAAGTGGCAAGGAAAAAAGTGAATATAGTGGAAGCTTAAAAACCTCAGTCCTGCCAGGCATAAGTGGCTTTCCAATGAACATCTCAGCCATGAGGCATCCAGCACTCCATAGATCAATGGCAAATCCATAATCAGTTGAACCTAAAAGTAATTCAGGAGCTCTATACCAGAGCGTCACCACTCGATTTGTGAAAGGCCTTTTTGGTTTAAGATCAAAGAAATTTGCAAGCCCAAAATCTGCAACTTTCAGCACCCCTTTCTTGTCTATCAGCAAGTTTGAAGCTTTTATGTCTCGGTGCATCACTCCCCTCTCATGGCAATGTTGGAGTCCAGAAAGCAATTGTTGCATGTAACGCTTAATCTGTGCCAAACACAATCATCCACTTATCATATTTTTATCAGACAGTTTGATAGCAAATGTTTGAATTATAATCTAGAATCTATTACTGAAGACACTGGCACCTGTGCTTCAGTGAGTTTCTCCCCGGGGCGGGTGATGATTCGGGTCAGGTCGGACTGCATGTAATCTAACACTAGGTAGAGACTATATTGCATCCTGGAGGTGGCTAGGCCTTCAAGCTTGATGACATTGGGATGGTCCAGCTTTTGCAGGATCATGATTTCTCTTGCCATGAACTTTATACTATCTGAATCCGATGTGTCAAAACGGACCTTCTTCATGGCAACAATCTTTCCTGTTTCCTTATCTCTAGCTTTGTACACGTTACTATATGTTCCACGTCCTACCTGTAACCAAAATGCACCAAACATGTTCAGATGTTGCCGGCCTCAGGTATGTATGTATCTAATAATTATAAAAGCTTAAACCATTCTTTGTTCTTCCCTGCATTTATCCACGATCGACAATATGCTGAGGATTTCAGGAGCCAATTCATTGAACTCAGATCAGAAACTCCTAATTTTCTTTTCTTTTCTTTTCTTTTTTCTCTAAATAGCAGATAGATAGATTGATTGATAGATAGATAAGTGACTTGAGGTTCTTAATTGTGACAAGAAGAAAAGTATCGCACTAAACATATGGAAAAATCACAATCCGGCGTTTCGATCTTGCTTAAGGGAAAAAACGGTGAGGAAAAATTGGATAAAATTTGATTGTTTACGTTGGATTTCCAATGCTAGTATGCAAACATGATAGACGAGGACACTAAGTTCGACTGATGTACTTGTGAATGATGCATGAAACAATTAAGAATGGATAGAAGAAACATTCAATACCTTGGCGAGCATTTCATAAGAATCGGCACTCCTGGGAACCAGGGTAGCCAAAACAGTTGGAGGTATATTATCAACCAACCACTTAGGCCACCCACCCACATATACATCTTTCCCAATCCTCTTGTCCACAAATCTCTTGGAAACATTGCCAACTTCATTCTTGTCTTCTCGAGCTACCACCCTTTCTCCTCCCACTTCTTTTCTGACACCACCACCACTACCATTCTCTGATCTTCTTGAAGTTGAAATCCTATGCCCTCTCGTCTCTTTATTCGTCCTCCTCTCCAGCTGTAGCTTGTTATCGGAACGTGGCCTCAGATTATTGTTGCTGCGGCTGATGGGCTTGGCTACACTGCTTCGCCAAACATAGCCATGGTCCTGTTCAAACCTCTCCTTGTGACGGGGAGAAAACTTGCCGTTAGCGCAACCCATGGCGACAGAGAAGTTATGGATCACTCAGAGACGATGTGGGAGACTGTTTTGGCTGGCATGGTTTAGATTCTTCAAGTCTGCAATGTAACAGAAGCTAAGGACGATGCTTTCTCCGTCATTGACGATTGAAGAAATGAATGGGAGAACTTTGTTTGGATTATCCCTCGTAATCAACAACGGAGACACTATGTTCTTAACGATATCGGCAGGTTTCAAATTTTTTTCTTTAAAGATGTCGAGATAACTGTATTTATTACTGATTTGACTTATTTTAATCTACATGGATAGTATTATAATGTGGAAGAAAAATTTAACAAATTGGTTATATGGGATAAAATTAATGGCTTAAGAAATCTATTGTTGACTGTCAACAATAGATTTTGGTCTAAGGATTACTATGCTAAATTACTGTCTAGAATTCTTTATGAGATACTTAAATTTTTATTCAATAAAAACCCAAATTCAATTCGTTTATCAAATGATTAAATTTTAACAACATATTAAACATATAATTAAATTTTAAAATTAATAGTAATAGACTTGATAAGCTCAGAGCTAATTAGTAATTAATATTTCATCTATTCTCTTATATAACATACAAATAACTACTTCCTCCTATCTCATTTATAAGGTGTTATCTAGAAAATTTATTTGATCTCATTTATAAAATGTGTCATATTTTAATATAAATTTTTTCTTTTACTCTTAATGACTTTATTATCTCATAAATTGTTGTAGTACCTCAAAATCATATTATAATTATGATGGAGTGCCTTAAAATCATATTCATTAGCTAATTATAATTAACACTTTCTCTCTTTCCACACATAATTATTACTTCTTGAATGAGAATTATATTATTTTAATCAATAAGAGCAAAATTGGAAATTTAAGCTAATTTTTTTTTATAATTTTAAGAGTATAACTAATTCTTTTTAATACCTGCGGTGATTAAAAATATCTCATAGATGGGACTGGAGGGAATATTAATTTATACAAATTAAGGAATACATGAGAGAATTAAAGTCAAGAATTCAAAATAATTTTTTAAAATACCCCCATTTAATGTTTAATATTTATTGTGGCCAAAAAAATGTTTAATATTTCTATTTTGCAATATTTCTATCTTGTAATGAATAAAAATTAATTGTATTCACTTATTTAATGAAAAATAAAATTGAAAAAAAAGAAATAAATATATCAAATAAATCAGTTTTATATCTTATACTTAAAAAAACACACATCATTTATATCTTATATATAGGAACATTGGGAGTAAAAGTAAATATTCATATAAAATTCTACCTATGTTTTTAAACTTTTTTAAAGTTACACCATACATTAAGAAATCACTAATGCAAAATTTTACTGTACATTAACAAAAATATACTTATTTAATAATAAGTTACATTTAACTAATATGTATTGTAGAGGGGGGGGGGGGGAACTTAATAGTAATAAATAAAGATATATTGTTGAAAAAGAAATTTTGATCAAATCCTGAAATTCTAAAATAAAAGTCTTGAAATAAAATAAAAACTCTAAAACTAAGAGTTTAAAAACGGAGGGAGTATTTGTAAAGAAAAAACAAATATATACCTCCCCCAATTCTATTTATAAGAACTTTATAATTAAATTAGGCAGATTAATAAAAGTAATTAGTTAAGATATTACCTTTTTTGAAAATTATTACTCTCTCCAATCTATTTCATAAGGTAAAATTTTAAAAATCATTTTGATCCTTTATATAAGATATTTTACTAATGTTTAAAAAATCGGACCGGACTGGTTGATTCAACTGATTCCCGATACCAAGTCTGGTTATGGATCTTGACTGACTCTTTCTAGAACTGGTGGAAAATCGATCAAACTGGTATCGACCAGGTGTTAAATCGGTTTATTTTTTTAAAAAAAATTAAATTTTTTTTATTTTTTAAAAATAAAATAATATTATTTTTAGAACTAAATAGTATTATTTTTTGTATAAATTTTTTTTTATATATAATATTGTATAAACATTATTATGATATATAATTATTAATAATGATAAATTTGCTTAATAAATAATATGAAAAAATATTAATTGACTACTTTAAATTCAAAATATATTTACAAATAAATATTAACTCATTTAGATTTTAAAATTAGATTATAAAACTTATTAATAATATTTTTTTTATTTTTTATATAACATATAAAATTAAAAAATTATTAAATTTACTATCACCAATTTAATTTCAATTAAATCACAATTAAACCATTAAATCTTGAATCAAATAATCAATTAGTACTTTAACCTGATCTAATTTTTTAAAACTTATGTTTTACAATTTCGAAAACTCAAATGATCTATTAATGTAAAAAAAATTTATAAAATTAAATTAATTTTTTAGAAATTCAATAATATCAACTAATTTTAATTAGTTTCATTAATTTATGTGAAATTAATTAAAATCACCTCATAAATAGGATGGAGTACAACATTCCAAAATTAACATTAATTAAAGTCCTTAAAAATGAAGATAAAAACCATATTTTCAATAGAATAATTATGAAGGGTATATTTAAAAAAAACTAATAAATGTTCCATACATTTAATAAAAAAATCTTATATTAATAATCATGAAAAGCTTGAAGAAATCTTTTTAGAACAAAAGTACTCCCTCCGGTCCCTATTATAAGATGTTTTTAACTACCGCACGTGGATTAAGAAAAATTGGTTACAATCTAAAATTGATGAAAAAAAATTATGACATTTTCATTTTGCCCTTAAGAAGAGAATAAAAATATATTAAATTAATAATGATGGTAGGAGGAGAGAGAAGTTAATTGAAACTTGTAATGAAAGCATTCAATAGAGGTAAAATTAAAATTAAAATTAAATTTATTACTTAACATCTTATATTTTGAACGAGACAAATTTTCTAAATAACAAACTTTCATTGGGAGTGGAGGAAGTATATATTAGAGGGTTAATTGAGCTCAGCCTCCGATGACATCAATGTGGTTGAAATTATTGAAGTTACAACTGAGCTCATAAAGAGTTGACATCTGTTTCAGAAGTATAGGATCAAAGCGAAGACAAGTCACCACAACGTAACAGAAGACTCTCTATGAGCTCCGATCTTGTCACCTGACAACTAGCTGTTGCTATAATTCTTATTTCTTAATGCTATACTGCCATTACTCTCAAGGGAACTCGGTTTATACTTTATATCAGGTCCCTTGTTTTTTTATCCCTTGTCTTTACAGCTTGTGTTTCTATCATGTACATTTTCTTCAATATGCATAAATCTTCTTCAAGAGTATGAAGTTAATTGTTCTCTAACATATGCATCCAAGCTACTACCTGACAAATCCACCGATGCTAACACTGTCTTCTCCTGTAAACTTCTGAGCTGGCATACCAAGATCAAACGGCCCCAAAGAGTCGCCCTGCGTTAGAATAATATAATTTAAATCAGCCATCAAGGAAAGCAAAACGTAACAACCAGTGACATACTTTTATAAGAAAGTTAAGTACCCAATTCATGCCTGTTAACCCAAGGCTTCTTTCTTGATCACATATACGTGAAAGAAGCAAGTCTGTCTCATACCTTCCGGAGGCAAAATCTTGGGGCAATCCATCTTGATTATTAACCTTTATAACACCATCACAGACAAAATAAACTGCAAAGTAAATAATCATAACAAGGCCACCATGCGACATACATTCTACAACCAGAAACAGCAAGCAGCAGGTCCCACACAAAATTAAATCCTGATTCACAGTCTCGTGCAATGCATACACTTATTTCACAGCAGCCCACGAATTTAAAATTTATCGTTCGAAGGTTAAAAATGATAATCAGAAAGCTAATATATTTGGCCAATTTGGCCAAAAAATAGGCTAATACATAACAGGTTAAATATCTTACATAAAGAATTTAATAGCTTTTGCATCGCAGAATCAAATATGAGCCACGTGAAATTATATTACGATTCATTAAAATATTCTAACTGAAGACTAAGAGCAATAAACCTTTTCTCCATTTGGCAACTTGAATGAGTCAGAAATATCCAGACTGCTGGCTCCAGAACAAGCCTTCCCACATGAAGTCTGCACACGAGTTCCTGGGGAAGAGAACTTTTGAAGGGGAAATGCATGACACGTTTCTTCAGCATCCAATATAGATGGGCGTGAGTCTTCAGTGGATACCTTAGGATGACTATTTTGGGAAACAATAAAAGCATCCAATGAATCAGAGATTATTTGACTAGGTTGCATGCGGGCATTGCTGCCGTTTACTTTCGAATCTAAGATGCTTAATTTGCCCTGTAAGGATGCTTCAGAAAGTAGTCCTCCAATGCTTATATTCGACAGATCATCATACCACAGTAATGACGGCTGTTCTAGCACACTACTTATTGGCTCATTATCCTATTCAAAACAAAACAAGCGTGAATAAGAAAAAAGATAGGAGATGGAACATATTGAAACTAAATTTCTGGACAAAACTTGAGTTATTTACATAATAACTGCCGCATAGCAGCATTTAGAAGCCATATTAGAATACAGGCCAATCCACTATAAGATTTTTCAGATGTGTCAGGACCACAAATGAGAAATACTGCCATCAATATTCTATTTGACCTCATTCTATTGCAAATGTGTCAAAATAACCACTTAGGATCTTTTCATGTAAACATTTTATTCCAGCATTCGCCATATAATGCTTCGAGTCAGATATAATATGAAATAAGTGCTCAGAATCATTTATGTTCCATGATCATCACATAAAATCAGTATATACATCGTCCATGTACATCAGCAATTCCTATCTCTCCTGTAACAAATTGCTTGTTAACTTTATGCAACCGTTGCATGTAATAAATGCACAACAAAACACCTAATTAACAGCTTACCAGCGAGGCAACTGATCCATTGTCCATTTTCTGAGCCGCAACTGCATTTGTTGCATCACCCATATCGGTTGTTTTGCACGCCATATTTGTTGCCTCAAACTCATTGCAATCATCATTTGAAGTCATAGAATTAGAAATACAACCTCCCTGTAGGCCTTTAGACTGTAAGCCAGCCCCAAGGGAAAATGATGCCGAAAGCTCACCCACAGATCTCAGATCATTGGTAGAGAACCAACCGTACCTTAAAAAGGGAGGAGAAATCACAAAATTATACAAACTGCCCACCTTCCACTTAGAAAAGGAAACTCGTAAAAGAAAGTATTCAGAAAAGATACCTCAAACGAAAAATTGCAGGGCTTCCAACAGCAGCATAGACTGCTCCTGTTGTTATTCCACTATCATCCAATGTCCATCTTCTGTAGTTAGATTGGTTTTCCTTCATATAGAATGGAAAAAGCATGGGCTCCCCTACAGCTATCGTTGAACTACCCCACTTCTTTTTAAGGTGTTTCAGCACCGAAGAAATTTTCTTTTGACCTCCAAGAGTGAGTTCCAAAAACGGATTGTGTCCCCCCTAAATAGGAAACTACGTCAACACATAATACTCATGCAGGCTAGTACAGATGTAAAGCATTTAAAATTTGTCCAAAGGCTTCATGTTTCAGCATCTGACCTTTTCCAATCCTATTTGTGTGCCTTTATTTATCGGAAAAAGTTGTAACTTCATCTTTCCAGAAGAAATGTTTTTTTCTTCGAGATAAAGTTCCTGAGTTTCTCTCTTTTCCGGGCCCGTTCCCCCCGCTTCCCGAAAAGGTAAGCACTGAACCTCTTTTTCATCCAACAAATTTCCACCACATCCTAAAAAAGAATCAATTAGATTCAGCAAAGTATCCAATAGGACGACAAACGAATATTTGCATTAATTTATGAAATGAAATGTGCAGTTAAAGCAAATAAAATGACTAATTGCCTTAAGATAAATAACAGATGGATTTGTTCTACCAAAAATAAGAGGATAGTTTTTTTTTTTGCCACGTAAGAGGAGAGTTCAATCTACAGATTTGAATCCAATTTTTTTCTACAATACAGACAAAAAGCAAATCTGCTACATATACAAAGAACTATATTGAAGAAAGATCTATCACCGTGTGTTTTGCAAATCGACATGTTAGTTCTCTTCGACGATTTTCTTACTCCGACGGTTCCTGTCTTTTGAGTGCACTTTTTAGAAGTCCTCATAGATTTGCGGTCTGGAGATCTTCTTGTTTTCATGATGGTTCAGCTTTCCTGAAACAGACAATAGGAAACTAATCCTTAACCTTTATCATGATCCTTCTTCAATAGAAGGCATCAATCAATATGTGAATTTTCTGGTATAACGAAAAATCAAGCACTAGAAAATTCATCGAATAAGCACATCCGGACTACTTTTCCCTTTCCCATTTCAATTCCTTCAAAAATATGTTCAGCATGTCAAACGGGCTTGTATCTACCGTTAGGAGACCGTGAGTATATCATGAAGACGAACAGATTGATTGAACAAAGCAACAGAGTCAGGGTATCTCAGTGAACAATTAATTATTTTTCTTAAGATTAAAAGTAAAAAATGGACCAGATTTTACTCATTAGTCCTTCCTTCTCCGACGCTCTCATACCCAAAGTCCAAAGATGATTGAGTACTGTCGTTGTCAACATGAGAGACGGACGGAAGAGCCAAGAAACCCAATTGTGATTGCGATCGTAATCACATAGACAGCCACCGCAATAAGCTAGAGTTTGGGTATACTAAAATAGTAAAATAAAACCCTAAAATGGTTTTTGGTCATACCAATCAAAACTAAATTGGTTATATGAATCTAATTAACAAGAACGTAAAATCCCAAGCAATATGAGAAAATCATAACCAAGGATATTCTAACATAAAAATTCACGTAAACGAGATTTAATCGAAACAAGTCGTACGCAATTTGATATTCGGGAACTTGAGATACGTGTCATAAACAATCCAAACTAAGAATTTTTTTGGGGCTTATATGCTGATGGAAAATGATTCAGTATGACTCAAGAGGGAATGGAATTCCAAAATTTGGTCGAAATTTAGAAATTCCGGGGAGAATACCTCACTCGAATCACAGAACAGCTTCGCACACGGAGAAGAGGGAGAGACGGAGTGAGCGGGAAATGATGTCGAAAATATAAATGGCTGCTTACATTCAACGAGGCAAAAGGCGGGAAAGAATTTTTATTTTTCGGTCAAATTTGGGACCTTATTGGGCTCGCTCTTTCCTGGCCCTGTTGTGTTCCACGTTTTATCAATATTCAATGTAAGTTGTTTTTGGTGGGGTTCAATACAAGTTCTTTTCACCAAAAAAACTATATTCAATATAAGTTGACTGGGTGCATAAGGATTGGGCTGTCAAAATTTCATTCAGTCCTAGAATCACTAAAAGGCCTGTTGATGGCATAGCTAAACTTGGAAAGACCATATGAACTTCCTTTCACCTTCTTTGATTGTGTCGCTGTGCCAGTTTGGTTCAATGATTGTGTCGCTGGCGTGCCAGTTTGGTTCAATACCCAAGGAGTTGGGTGATTTAATAGGAATGATGTGAAGAAATATGATTAGATAAGATTATATGCCGGTTTATTAAGTATGACATTTTAAAGATAAGGGAGTGATTTTTTATTTTTATTAAAAAAATAAAAATAACATTGAAATTACTCTTTTAACCCTAAACCAAAAAATAGAAACTCTCCCACCATAGCATCCACCTTCTCGTGGCAATGATGCCGATCAACAAGACAACAACATAGACCAATACGCATCAACACAGATCTTGTAGGGAGGCCCATGGAAGATAATTAGCCATGGAAATATTATAGTTTACAGATCTTGATGTGGACCCTTTAGGATCAGTGCCCTAGGAATTCAAAAAGTCGAGTTGTCTGCAAAGCGTAAGCATGAATCCAAAAAGAAGGATGATCAAAACTCTGAAACCCAATAGAATATGGAGATTCTAAGAACTCCAGAGGGGGATGCCACAAGAGACAGATCAATTCTCTTGATAAGTCGAAATATGTATTATAGGAAGAACACAAAAAACTAGTGAAACTCACTAATTGAATAAACTCTTAATCTTATTGATCTTCTAAAAACAATAGCACTATAAAGGTTTATAAATAGGAAAAGAACTAAATCCTAATGAATCTCTAAGAGATATTAGATAAAGATAAGCTCTATCTAATAAAGTTTAAATTAAATTAAATTAAATTAAATCTAAACCTATGATTGGTTTCTTTGAATACAAATAGGAATCTACAAGTTATTTATCCTAATCTAAATCAAATAAATTTAAAAAAAATAAGAAAAATAAAATAATTCAAATTAATCTTAAAAATTAAAATAAAATCTAATATTATCCTAAAACAAATTCTAGGCGGCTTGGGTTACTCATTTCATCTGGGCTTCCCCTGAACCATGGGCTTGGACAAGAATTATAACTCTCTTTTGGACCTCATACTTAGACGCTTCTTCTTCAAGTATCTTGGACTCATTATCTTGTAAAATTCTAATCAAACCTTGTAAAGCTTTCTTCATGGCCCTATTTTCTGCTCTACTCATTAGGCTTTCCAAGGCTAAGACTTAATTTGAGATTGATTATGTAATGTATTGAAAGAGCCTTTTAAATTCATATCAGATCTGGTTCAAAGCCCATGGAAGATAATCTGCAACAGACAAATCAAGGTTTATAGAAGAAGCTATGACGGCGAAGAAGGATTCGAAACCCAGATCTGGAAGAACCTATGATAAAGAAGGATTTGAAGCCCAGATCTAGAAGAAGCTATGCGCTGGGAAGGACAAAGCTGCTACATCCATGGAAGCTCTTCACTTCTAGCTCGCTCAGTCTTGTGGCCATCGAGAATGAAGGATTACGAGAAAGATGAAGGAGGTGGTTGTTGGAGGGAGGGCAAAGAATGTAAGAAGGTAGAGGCTGCCAGAGGTTGAAGAGGGTAGTTGGAGATGGAGAAAGATGATCGAGAGGTCAAGGAAGAAGAGTGAGGCAAAGATTGTCATCTTTGTCATTTTTTGTTTTGATGAGGCCAATTTAGACTTTTTATGGCTGATTACACAATGGTGAAAGGGATTACATAGTAAAATGAGAGTGATTCCCATTATCTCAATTGAGGTAATCTGTGTGGGCCAGTAATCTTCATCACCTTCATATCTAACCAACCAAACGCAAAAAGCTACATAATGTTAAGCCCATCCCCTCATAGACCCCTCAAAGTAATTGAACCAAACATCCCCTATGCTTGAGTGTATACAGGACCTCGTTTTGTTTGACGCTCATGAAACACCGGTTCCTCCTTGCTTTAATGACTAATGTATGAGGCCTTGCCTCTCTTGGTTCATAAAAAAAATATATTCAATATAACAAAAATATAAGGAGGTCTTGTTTGCAAAATTAATATATGAACAGTATAAATTCTTTGATAAATATACTTGTCTTAGCTAAAGAGAAAACAAGACATAAACAAATATCAATATCCAATATTTAATTTGGTAAAACTATTTTTTGTGATTTATTTGAAAGGAAACAATTAAAAAGTTGAAAAAAATTGGACACAAAAGTACAATTAAAAATAAAGAGTGGGAAATCCAAAATGAGTAGGAGAATAGGTATTGGAGAAATATAAAGTATAATAATACTACATTATATAAACAATGAGAAAGAGAATTGAAAAAAAAAAAAAAGGCATAAGGACATCGAGCAGAAGCAAGATAACACATTGTCCAAAAGTTAGTGACTTCATTAAAATTAAAAGCATCAGTATGAGGTACGCCATATTGTTTATCCCTAATGAATAACATTGCTTCTTACGGATTTGATTGTACATTGATAATTATTGTTTTATTAAATATATATATATATATATATAAAACATACAGTAAATCACTCTTCATATGTCATGAAAAATGTAATTCATTTTTCATATTCCACCACCCAATGCATGAAGAATCATGTCTAATTAGAAAATAATAGCAAAAATGGACGAAATATATGTTGAACTCTTCATAGGCCGCATTTGGTTGCAGCTCAAGAAAGGTATTCCTTTTTCATTATACTAATTGAAATGTAAAATATCTATTATATCCCTATAATCATTACATACTGAATTTTTTTTATTAATTTTTATCCAGAGACATAAAACAATTTATATTTTTTTTATTTCATTTCATTTCATTCTTCATACCAAACAAGTATGGAAAAATGGAATATTGATTTTGTTTTAGGACTTGAATGTGTAATTTGCAAGTGGCTATGAATTTATTAATCAACCAGGTTTAATCCGAGGTACTCACATGAGAGTACAGAATTTTTTTTTAAATTATGCAAATTAAAAAAAATTATCATTTTAAATAAGAAAATAAATACACAGTCATGTCAATAATATTAAAGAAATACTCATACATTTTACTTTTATATAACAATATATTGAAATTTCTATGACTACTAATAATAATTCAAAACGACAAGTACACGACAAGTACATAGAGCACCCATTCATATTCTCCCCCATTTGTCCATTAAAGCCAATGATCAATCACATACTAAAGTATAAGTATGATGTGTCTATTTTATAATTAAAAAATACTTATATTTTGTATTTATTTTTATTTTAAAATATTATGATGTGATACTTTTTAATATGATTCTATATTACTTAGAGTATATTTACATCGCAGAAATATTTATGAGGATTTTGAGTTACATTGAGTCAACAAGTTAGAGTTAGACGTCAAACACAAAATCCATCCGCTTCCCCCATATTTTCTCACCCACGGACAGGTGAGAAAGTGAGAAGAATTCCACATTATGAGTTGACCTGGTCCTGGATCATTGAAGAAGGGAGCTTAGCCAGTGAGTTCGGTCTCGGGAAAGAAGATGCGCAGAAGACAGTGTCGGGTGGAGAAGGTGTGGAGCCGGTGCTAGCTTGTCTTGCATGACTTATCTTTTTCGTAATTTCATATTTTATGGCCTTCTATAGGCTTCTGAACTTTTAATATATAAAGAGACACGAGAGGAATATAATAAGACATTTACAAAAGTACTCGGAGGCTAGAGAACACGGTTCAAATGCATCTTGAAGCAACTAGAAGCAATATGTAGATAAGGAATAAGGAGATTTGGATAATATCAGAGATAGATTCATTCTCTTTTTCTATAACTCTTTCTTCTTATTATTTTCACTGTGGCTTGAGATTTTAATTATGTTTTGATTTTTATTTCTATGTGTGACTAAATTTTCTAGTCAGGGGTAGGGATATAGCCTGATAGAGATTGATTGAATTTGCTTTATTTAATTATAACTCTCGAGATTTGTTCTTCAAGTTACATTAATTTGTTTCTTCATTATATTTGTCGCACCCAAAAATGTGACGTGGACGACGCGCAGAGAAAGAGGAAAGAAAAAAAGAGACAAGTCAGGTTCCCAAACGAACTCTGACTTGTGAGGACTTGAGAGAAACTTCGTAAAACTAATTTAAGAAGGAAAATGATTGTTTGCGTAGTCAGAGTTGGATTCAGAAGTCGATTATATGTGGGGAAGGTATTAGGTACCCCATAATACCCATTCCTATGAACGGTTACCTTATGTTGATTGTGTAAATTAATATGACTTTAAAAGTATTTTTATTATCCTTTAATTGTTCACATGTGAGCATAAGGGTAGAAAGGAAAGAAATTAAGAGAATTAAAAACAAAATAAAGAAAATAAATTAAAAAATAAAGGAGATTTGGAATAAAAAATGAGGAAAAGGAATTAAGAAAATAAATTTAAAAATATTTATTTATTTACAAGGGCATATTTGACTTAAAATCAGAGTTTGGAGTTTATGTAAGGAAGGTAAGAAAGAGAGATAAAGAAGGGAGAACTCAATGAGGGAGAAAAGGAAGAACTCGAGAGAGAGAAAAAAATTACTATAATTCAAATCAATAATCAAAGTCTCTCTACAAATGAATAATGAGCTCTTATTTATAGAGTTTTAATCCTAATTCTACTAGAATTCTAAGATAAGATATCTCTTTTCTCTTTTCAAAATATCTTAAATTTAAACAAAAGATAAATCCTAATTTAAATAATTAAATGTTAGGAATAAATAAAAGATAAAATTTAAATCCTAATAAATTCAAAATAAATAAAAGTAAATCTAAATATCCTAATGATCCTAAAAGATATTATGAAATCTAATTAAATCTAAAATATATTTTAAATATCCTAATTTTTTCTATCATTATTGGGTTAAAAATACGTGTATATAGATTGATATCGTTTAATTATAATAATTTATTTTTTTTATGATAAGAGAAAGCTAATAAAAAATAATTTACTATTTTGCAAACAAAAGGATTTTCTAACACTGGGTTGGTGAGTTTTAATTTGCAAAAGATAATTTTAATTCCACTTACTTATTCTTATTTATTTGATTTAAAAAATATTTTTTTTATTTTCTTTAATTCCAGAAAAAGCTTGTAGTGGATTTTTTTTACTTCTAAAAATATTTTTCTCTTTTTTAATAAAAGAAAACACTGTTATTAATTTAATTTTGAAAATATTTTATTATTTTTGTTTTCTTTAATTCAAAAAAATGCTTGTGGTGGATTTTTTTTGGGTTTTTGAAAATATATTTTCTTTTTTAATAAAATAAAGTTGTTCTACTTGTTGCAAACTCGCAGTCATACCCAACAGATCAATCCCTCTAGTACCTATAGAAGCTCTTAAAAACCTCCACTGTATAAAGAGTTTTATTATGAAAGACTTATTGTATTATCACAGTAAGATATATTCATTTATTTTATATATTTATTTGGAAAACCATCTTTCAAATAAATATTGTATTTTGAAATATAAAGTGTAACCTAACCAATATATCTACTTGGGTTCATAATCTCATGCGACAATATGATTAATATCTGTGTGGGTTCCAAAAATCTCACGAAGAATCATTAAGCCAATTGTTATTATTTGTATATATATATTTTTTAAAACAATATTATTATTCCATTTTGTTATTTCTTCTTAAAACATTTTTATTTGTATGAGGCATTTAGAAACACCATCTTGTCATTATTATTATATTTTGTTTTGAAACCCTTTTATAAATAATTGTTTAGTCAATTCCTTTTCAATAATATTATTATTACTTTTAACAAGAGATTAAAAAATATTTTGACACACATACTTGTTTTAAAAGGAGAACTATATATATAAAGTCATTCGTAAAATAAGTTACCCAACCAATTTATGTATCTATGTGAACTCGTAGTATCACGCTACAAGCAGTCAACCAAGATGCCTTCAAAAATTCTAAAACCTTCGAGGTAATGGTCATTCGGGTAGTTATTACAGAAAATGAAGGTTTTATTGTTTAAATAACCTTCTTTCTATCTTTTTTAAATTTTTTAAGTACTACATTATTATTATTATTATTATTATTATTATTATTATTATTATTATTATTATTATTATTATTATTATTAGCAAAAAACCATTAATTTCTTAAAAGAAAAGCGCTTAAACAACACATCTACGTGGATTTACAATCTCACGTGATAAACGGTAAACTCTCTTACCTGCGAAAATTATGAAATCTCCGAGGTGTGGCTATTTGGGTAATTATCATAAAATACAAGGATTTGAATAATTTGGATAATTTTAAAAGAAAAGAAAAATCATTACATCTATTTGAAAAGGACATTGAAAATTTATAAAGTAAAAAGTTATTTGTTTTAACAAACACAAGCTAACTTATGTATCCATGTGGATTCAAAATCTCACGTGATAACGTGATTAACTAAGATGCCTGTATGGGCTCAAAAACCTCACGCGACATAATTATTTAGGTAATTATTTATTTATTTATTTATTTATTTATTTATTTTATTATTTTATTTTACTTTATCATAATGGTTTTACTTTTTTCTATTATCTATATTTTTTAAGAAAAGATGTCAATGTCATAAATGGTATCATCAAGTTTAAATCTCAAGAGTGACAAAGTGTCCAAAGCTACAAAAATTACCATGCTAGCTCACGAAATACAACACAAGAAGAATTCATTCCTATCAAGCATCTAGTTTTTGCTACAAATCACAATAATTTAACAAACATGCACAATAACATCTTACTGGACAAGGATGTTTCTTGGAATTTAAGATAGAAAATTCTAGTTGGTGCTAACACTTCTTCCTTTCTCAAATCACGTCTTTACTACAAAACTTCTAATCATTCAAGAAAATCATAAAGAGTTCAAATCCATGCCCAAAATACTATCTTTCACATACACAGAAACTCTAGACCTTTCTTACCAACACCCTAAAAGCTAACGTGCTTAATAAATTGGCTCTACCTTGAGATTTTCAGAAAACAGACCAAATTCACCAATTCAATAAATAAAGCTTAGTATCTCAAATATAACATCCACATCGTTAGACCAACAAGAGATTCGGAGCCAAAATGAAGTTTTCCTAAGACAGAACACCAAACAGTAATAACCTTGGAACAAAATTCCCAAACATAGGGCACTGAAAGGTCAAAGCGAACCTAAGATTCAATGGATCATTGGTACGCTAGCCTGATCCACTAATCACAGGTTCAACATTTGATAGAGAATCACCCATATTTAGAGATCACCAAGGAAAGAAGCAATGTAATGTGGATTAAAACCATGATTTTGAACTAAATCTCTAAGCCAATCAGCATCTCAACCAAGTCATTTCCTTCTTAAAACACTTTATGAACCCAAAAACCATACCCCTGAAACCATTTTCTTTTAAGTTGTAAAAGACTAGACACCACATAAACCTGTTGAGCTTAACTCCCTAATACTTTCTTGACCACTAAAATCAGTCCATGCCATACCAATCTCCAAGGAAAAGTGATGTGAACAGGGAGAGGGTAAGGTAGAGAGAATCAAAAAGGGAGAGAGAAAAAGAACTCAAAGGAGGGAGAAAAGGAAGAACTCAAGGGAGAGAGAAAAATCACTGAAACTCTAACTTAAATTAATAATCAAAGTCTCTCTACAAATGAATAATGAACTCTTATTTATAGAGCTTTAATCATAATCCTACTAGAATTCTAAGATAAGATATCTCTTTTCTCTTTTCAAAATATCTTAAATTTAAACAAAAGATAAATCTTAATTCAAATAATTAAATCCTAGGAATAAATAAAAGATAAAATTTAAATCCTAATAAATTCAAAAAAAAATAAAAGTAAATCTAAATATCCTAATAATCCTAAAAGATATTATGAAATCTAATTAAATCTAAAAGATATTTTAAATATCCTAATTTTTTCTATCATTCCCCATTTCTTCGAAAAGATTCGTTCTCGAATCTTTATCACCTTAGGATTAACTTGGATTTGCTTCTTTGATTTCAATCTCCACAGTTACTTTTGCTTCATCCATTCAAAGTAATCTTTGATGCTAACCAGTCCATCTAAGAAATAACTCGAATCTAATAGTCTATCAAACTCAGGGGCTTCACTTTTGATCTTCTTGGTTATGTCATCAGGAGGAATCCGCTTGTAAACTTCTCGATGATCTCTTATATAGTCATTTTGGTGGTTGTCGGTCTTGGGAAGAGGACCCCTACCTTCTTGGTTTCCATCACCATGTTCAGATTGACGAGTCTTATAAGGTAGAATCTTAAATTAACTAGAGGAAGGTATCTCTTTGCAGCTGTTTAGATTTCCAAGTACACTTTCTGATGTCTTACCCGAAAGTTTCTTGCTCATCATGTTTATAGACTGTCTCATCTCCTCGATCAATTGGTTTGTTTTCTCTCGATCTTGCTTTATCTCAATTCACAGAGATTCAAGCGCTTGATCCACATACTCTTTGTAACTCTTTTCAATTTACTCAAGGCTTTGTTGGGTAATTTGGGAATTTTTGGGCATGGTAGAAATTATGCTCTGATACCAAATGATGTGAACAGGGATAGGGTAAGGTAGAAAGAATCAAAAAGGGAGAGAGAAAAAGAACTCAAAGGAGAGAGAAAAGGAAGAACTCAAGGAAGAGAGAGAAATTACTGAAACTATAACTCAAATCAATAATCAAAGTCTCTCTACAAATAAATAATGAGCTCTTCTTTAATCCTAATCCTACTAGAATTCTAAGATAAGATATATTTTTTCTCTTTTCAAAATATCTTAAATTTAAACAAAAGATAAATCCTAATTCAAATAATTAAATCCTAAGAATAAATAAAAGATAAAATTTAAATCCTAATAAATTCAAAATAAATAAAAGTAAATCTAACTATCCTAATAATCCTAAAAGATATTATGAAATCTAATTAAATCTAAAAGATATTTTAAATATCCTAATTTTTTCTATAAAAAATGGTCTACAAAACTAGAGATAGTTTCAAGGGTAGAAGCACTACTTCTCACTGGTTAATCTTAAAATCAGTAAGGTATAAGGCATTACCAATACATGTACAACATATCATATCCATCAAGAAGGGGTATTATTTCAGTGGTTCTAATTCAGCATTCAACCAAGCTCTCCACATGATCAAAGGAAAGTGCTATGAAAACAAAGACATGGAATAAACTAGTGACAACTCTAGGGCTAGGTTTCTAAGACAACAAATATTCATAATCCAATCAACTCTAAATTAAAGCATTTTATTGGCATCAAATAAATTCCAAAACACCAAAGGCAACATTATTTGGAAAGAATAATGGTCTGGAAACTTCACAGAATGTGTGCCAATGAAGATGAAAGTGACACCATTTTCAAACAAAAATTATAATGAAATGAAGAAAAGTAATGTATCCCAAAAATGAAATCCAGATTCATCAAAGCACATGTAATGACCTCAGAACAAACGCAGTTGAACAATGACTGAGTCCAACTGCAATTTTCAACCAACTAGAAGCACAACAAAGTATTTAATCATACCCACATAGCCACCATAAAACTTTGCTCCTAGGCTATCCAATATTCTCAATCTATGGCTTGAACACTTAAGGTTTTGAGAGAAAGCTTACCAATTGAAGCCACTCGAATGTTTGCATTGAATGCTCCACAGCTTCCCCAGAGTTTTCATTAACTCCTTCTTCCTCCCTGGTTCAAGCTCGTCCAGAGCTTCGCCTCCAGTTTCCCTTTATCTCCCTCTTTTTCAGGCTTCTATTTTTCTCTAGGGTTTTCAACGTCTTCCTTTGGCTCCTCAATTTTTTCTCTTCTTCTCCGTCTCTCCTTTTTAGTCTCTCTTCGATGATCCTAGGGGTTTTTTCTTGCCATTCTTCTCTTTGCCCCATCTCCAATTGTTCTTTGCTTCTTATAGGATCTCCGAGAGCGGAAGAAGAAAAGCATCCCCGAGCACGTGATTACTTCCTCGTATCCTTTCGTCCAAATTTTGTCTGTCCTCTATTCTTCTTCTCTGTCCTAATTGCCTTCATCTTCAAATACCTTAACCTCCACTACTCTGCTACAGGAGAGTACGAAGTAGTGGAGGAACTTCTTTGTTATTTCTGGCCCTCTCTCGCTCTTTTTCTCTAGTTTTTGCGCTCGCCTTTTGGTCTGTGTCTTGTTCCTTCAAGCCATCGTTTCCTCTTATTCGTACCTTGATGTCTCTCCTGAGCTCCTTTTGCCTCACGTTTTTACTCACCAAGGCCTCTCTGCCTCACCATTTCCTTTTCCCTAGACTCCCTCAGTATACTTTTCTCGTCTCACCCACGGTTCCATTGCTTCTTGTATCTGAGCCCTCTCAGGGAGATTTAGGCTCCCTACACATTTTTTTTCAAATTAATTTTATTTATTTATTTATTAATTTTATTTTTGATTTAAATTTTTAAAAAAATTATTGATTTTTTATTTTGTTTTTATTATTTTTATTTTATATTATTTTTGTTATTATCTTTTTTATGTTTTTATCTTTTTTTTTACGTTCGGATTATAAAATTTTTATTATAATTTATTTATTTTTTATGCCCGGATAAAATGCAATGTTCACAATATTTATCTCTCTTATTTATTCATTTGAATTATATACTTGATCACCATAGAGTTTAATCAATGAGTAAACTTGATGGACTAAAAGGTAATAAGCAAATCTAGATCTAGAGAGATAAACACGAATGATCAATCTAAAATAGAATTAGAAATTTGTGGTGATATACGTTATAGCTTTCAAGATTTAATTAGGAATATTAGTTGCGCAAGAGCAAACTGAATCCTAATTAAATAAGGACCAATTAACCGAGAAGTAATTAGTATACTTAACAATGATTACTATAATTATGTAGAGTCTATCTAAAAAATATAATTTAGTTATCTCATAAGGTTAATTTGATCCCTTGACTTCTAGTAATCGAATCAAAACTTATACATTAATTTCTTATATATTTCTTTTATATCGATTTCTTGTCTATTTCTTTCCTTTCTAATTCAAGTATCTCAATTTGATTGTTAATTACTTTTGGGATTAAAATTTTGGACTGGTAAATTTACTACCTCCCCTAGATTTGACCTCTGAAATACTCCGGAGAACTTTCTACTACTACAATTAATCCTAGTTGTAGTACCCTGTTCAGAGCACAAAGGAAATTTAAGAAGTACTTATTTGTACCGTGCACCCCATTACCCCCTTCTTTTCTTGTTCATTCAAACCCATTATCTAACAAAAGAGATGTTCCCACTAATAAGTTAAAAGTTCAAGAAACAGTGTTAATACTTTTTTGGTAGGCATCTCGTAGTGAGATTCAGTAAGCCATGTTCACTCTTTATTAGTTACTTTTTATATAAGCTTTTTTAGTTACGTTTTAATCAAAGCAATATTAAATAACATTTGTGAGTTTTGTTTTGAAAGCTACAAAATCCTGTTTATGATGAGAAACCAAACACACTCCTAATAAGCTCTGATACCAAGAGAGAGACAAAAACAAGGAAGGAGGGGAAAAAGACAAACAAACAGGCATAATCACGATGTGTATATATATAAATATATTAACTGAGATGCCTTAAAAATGAGTCAACATATGACAAAAGTGGCAGTGATTCTATCACATTTCATGTATGCATAAATATACTAACTTCTATAAACTATAAATACCTACTCTTCGCAACTCGTAATTTGTGATGGAATGTGTGTTTTCTTCTTTTTTTAATACCACTATGGATTTCTTTTACTCACATAGAAAGACCAAATTCAAAAATTTAGCATCAAGTATGGATATTTAGCACAGCTAGCTTTGCTCACAATTTTTTTATACACTTCATTATGAAATTTTTAAATGATAAAAATGACAGGATGAATTGAATTTAGTATTTTTTGCGTCAGAAATGCCACATTAGTAGGGAAAGTGGAAGCCGAGCTCTCTCTCTTGGTTTTCATGCTTTGGCTCCCTTGCGTGTTACCATGGATATGGAAGCAATAGTTGACCGTAAACAACCACCGGACCGCCCTGCTGAGGATCCTGCGTTGGAAGGGAGAAAGAAAAAAAAGAAGGAGGGCTGTGAGAAGATTAACTCGGCACCACCAGGGAAGAACCCGATTGCAGAACAACACAATTTGCAGAGGTGTATGGAGGGGATTTTGAAGAAAGAAGATGTGGTTAATAGAAACAACATCTACTCCCAAGATATGGTGATTGGAGAGAATATCCAAAGATCCCACACAAATCAGGAAAACATAACTAGCCAGAAGTTGGTGGAGGTGACAAACAGGAAAGACCAAGGTCCGACTTTGGAGGGCAGAGAAACAAAGCGTAAAACTACCTCATACAGAGATTCGCTAATGGGGTTCAATGGAGTGGCAAATGGGCACGCATACATGGAGGAAGACATGATGCCGGATGATTTAGAAGATACCTCATGGCCAATGCCCAAACCATCTAAAGAAACAAAGAAGTTAATGGATATATATCTAGTTGTTCCATTCACGGAAGAGGAATGGCATGAATTTCGCGATCCATGGAAGGAAGCCTTGATCATCAAAATTTTAGGCAGGAAACTGAGTTTAGGGATTCTATGGGCCCGCCTACCAAAGGTATGGGGGATCTCTGATGTGGAGATCATTGATATGCCGAACAACTACTTTATCGTTCGCTTTTCTTGCAGAGAACACTATAAAAGGGTATTGTTTGATGGTCCACGGATGATAATGAAATAGTGCATCTTTGTCCAAAAATGGTCACCGGAGTTTAGTCCAAGCAAGAACAAACTGGGGAAAACTGCATTATGGGTAAGAATTCCTGACCTACCTATGCATTTTTATTCCAGAAAATACATTTGGCGATTGGGAGAACAGATTGGCAAGACTCTGAAAATCGACATGAGAACACTCTCAGACTGGAGAACAGAGGATGGTAGGATCAATCGTGGTTGTTTTGTTAGACTGTGTGTTGAAGTAGACCTACAGAGGAAATTGGTTTCCAGGTTAATTGTGGGAGATAATGTGCTCAATGTGGAATACGAAGGTATCGGTATGGTTTGCTTCAGTTGTGGGTGCTTTGGACACCGTCGAGATTTATGTCTTGAAAGTAATGTTAGTAGCTCAGTACCACCGCCGGACCTACATACTCCGGTATGTAACAAAGAACACAATCTGACAACACACATCTCTATCTCACCGGAGGATGCGAAATTTGGGCCGTGGATGTTGGTGACGAAACTAGGGAAGCATAGGGATGCGAGAGGCACAGTAGGTAAGGCCTTACCAGTATTGCAGGAAAAGATGACCAAACCTATCCAAATCAAAGGAGAGTATGGGTCAAAATCACGATTTGCAGTGATAGCAGAGATTGGTAATAATGAAAGTCTAGTAGTTAACACTATTGATGGGAACTTTGAAAGGGAGTCAGGAAAAGTAGGTAAAGGGGAGGCCTCAGAACGTATGGAAATAGCAAGCCAATCCTCAAAGGAAGGGAAAGATAATGACAGACAACCTTCAGTTAAGAAAGGGGCGGGAAAAGTCAAAGTACAAGGTAAACCCAAGGGGAAGGAGAATGAAACTACCTATGGGCCGAAGAAGATAGAAAATAATTTTCCAAAAGAGAGGATGGACCTAGTATCCCATGAGAGCCCAAAGAAAAATAATACCTTAAAATCTAATAAGAAACCATTGGGCCGAGTGCACAAAGTAGTTGTCACACCCGAAATGCGACGCGGATGGCACGGGAAAAAGAAAGAAAAAGAAAAAAACAGAGAAACCGGCCCGCCCGACGGAAGGCCGATTTAGAGGGAGTCGCCACCAAAATTTTGAGGGAAATTTTGGAAAACTGAAACAAAAACAAAAAGGATAAGGATTGGTCTGCGAATCAGAGTTGGGTTCGGGAGTACAATTGTGAGTGGGGAAGGTGTTAGGCACCCCCACAACACCCGTTCCTAAGAACGGTTACCTTAGGTTGATCATGCAATTTTTATGGCTTTTAAAAATTATTTTGGTTGCCCTTTTACCATTCACATGCAAAAATAAATGCAAAAAATGAAGAAATAATAAAAAAAATGAATGGAATGAAACTAATGAAAAGTTGGGAAAAATAAATTAAGTGGAAAATGTTATTTATTTACGAAGGCAGACTTGAAAAAAAACATATGGTAAATATTTATTAAATTAAGAGAAAAAACACCAAGTAAATAAGAAAATATTTATTTATCTATTAATTAAGAGAGAAAAACATCAAACAAATCAGAAAATATTTATTTATTTACGAAGGCAGATTTGGAAGAATCAATTGGTAAATATTTATTAAATTAAGGAAAAAACACCAAGTAAAATCAGAAAATATTTATTTATCTATTAATTAAGAGAAAAAACACCAAATAAACCAAAAAAATATTTACTTATTTACAAAGGCAGATTTGAAAAAATCAATTGGTAAATATTTATTAAATTAAGGAAAAAACACCAAGTAAAATCAGAAAATATTTGTTTATCTATTAATTAAGAGAAAAAAAAATACCAAATAAATCAGAAAATATTTATTTATTTACAAAGGCAGACTTGACCCAGAATTAGAGTTTGGGGCCTATGTACCCTGCGATAGGGATCAAAGTCGACGTAGCTCAGACTAAAAATGCATGTCACTGGGTTGGTATCTTTTTATTTCATATTCTTTGAAAAGAGAGGTTCATGGAAAATAATTTACCTTTCCACAAAGAAAACCATTTTTTTTTAGAATTGGTTGGTGTGTTTTAATTTGTAGAAGATTAACCTCCATTATTTACTCTATTCATTCAAGAATATATTATTATTATTTATTTATTTATTTATTTTTAACTAATTTCTAAAGGAGAATATATGTTTTCCTTCAATTTAGAAAATATGATTAACATTACGTGTGATTTTGAACATTTTTATTTTGATTTAAAAAGGAAATATTTGAAAATAATTTTATTTTTACAAAATAAAATCAATTGGCTTATGCGGCGACTTTATCACTCACAATATACCCATTGATACCTAAATGTCCACGGTGACGCCACTCGAGACAAAAAGGCATAAAAAGATTTGAAAGAAAACAAATAATTTTGGCACCCACATTTTTCTTTTCTTCTGTTATAAAAATATAAACAAATAAGATCCTTTTAACATAAATTTACTTATTTAAAGGGAAAATATTAAGGAAAATACAAAATGTGATTATTATATATATTTTTGAAGAGAAATAATCAGTATATGTGGTGACTTTATCACTCACAAGTTACTGATCAATGTCTGAATACCCACGGTGTTACCACTCGGGGCAAGTAAGCGAAAATGAAGCAAATTTGAGTGAAATAAATAATTTTGTTTAAATGATTCTTATTTATTTATTTCAAATTACGCGATAAAAATATGATCGGGGAATACCCTTTTTTTTTTCAATGATCAATTTTCGTTAAAACGATTTTTGTTCCCTTACTTCGAATCATAAAATGCAATCACAAAGCCATCTCTCTTCTTCTTCTTTTTTTTTCATAAAAAAAATTAGAATAGGAAGAAAATAAAATTGGAAAAGCAAAATAACATTTTTCTTTTGGGTACATTTATTTTACCCTTTTTTTTTTACTTTTTTTTTTTTACTTTCTGGAAGATGAAGAGATTATTAGAATTCTAATTCTTACAAAAACGGCCCAACACGGTCACACAGATAGGGCATTCAACAGGCAAAGTATACGGGCCCAATTTCAATCCCTAGGTAAAGTACCTAGGCCCAATTCCCCTCACCCAAATCCAGACATGCAACTTCAATCACTCTAGTCCAAACATAAGCTACACATATTCAAGGACCATAAAGAAAATCGACCGAAGACCAGATGAGTTTAGACCCAAAATCCATAGCCCCAGATAGCATCAATATCGCTATATCGAGTGGCTTTTCTGAATCAAGTGCCATTCAAACACACGTCACAGACCATATCATGTTAATGGAATCTGGATTCCGGAACCTCATTGAGGTTATGAACCAGCAACATGCTTTTTTTTTTTTGAAGAGGTGAAAATCAGGAACAAGTTTACGTAAATCCTCTTGACACCATTTCCAGAAAGCTAAAACAACAGGCATAAGACTCAATGAATCCCAAAAAGAGTTACAAATTTGTTCACAGCACCTTTGACTAGCCAGACATACCACCCATAATCTAAAAAGAAATTCCAGTCTCTAGGAAACAAAGCAGAATGCACAATGTATATTCTGGACGGCCAATACTCATTCGTAGATTGAACCCAAGTCACAAGAAAAACTCAGAATTGAAATGGGTGTTACCAATTGACCGGTGATGATGGCCACGCTGCTCCTTCGGGCCTCCTTCCTTTCTTCTTCTCCGGTGTGCTCCTCGGGTTTGCTCAGCACCCAAGATTCTTCCTCTGTTTCTCTCGCGGGCTCCCCAGAGCTCACGGTTCCAGCTGCCCCTTCTCCGAAGCTCCCCTGTTTTCCTCTCTCGGTTCTTTCATCTCCAGCCAAAAAAAACTCCCCCCTTGACTCGGCTCCCTCCTCGGTCTTTATAGAGTCCCCGAGTGGTCCCCTCCTGTTTGCTTCACACCCGCGGCTTCCTCGTCCTCTTTTCCTTTCGTGTACGTCTTCTCTGGCTCCCTCTGTTTTCGCGGCCACTTTTCTTGCTTCCGTGGCTGTTCTCTCTCTGACCCCTCCTGTTCTCACGGCTCCCCCTGTGTTGTTTCTTTTCGCGATCCACTCTCTCTCTCTGGCTCACTCTTTCTCTGTCTCGGTCCCCTGCTCCCCCCCGCTGCTTTTTCCTTTTTCCTAGTTTGCCTCCTGTAACACCTCCTTTATAGGCCCATTTCCCACATAATTAACCATTCTAAAGTCTATTTATATCATAGTAGGATCTTGAATCACAATAAATGCCATAACAAAATTTTTTCAACTTTGTCACTATTCATTTAATCTAATTCATTTATTCCAATTAAATTTTGGAAATTCATAACTAAATCAATAAAAATCGTATACATGTGATTCAAGTCTCCATGTGTAGCTTAAAACATTATTTACATGGAAAAAATATCAATCAGAGCAATTATTTGGCCAATTTGTACAGTATATTTCGTGAATTACTACCATTCATATGGTCAATTTCAGAAATTCCAGTTTTCTGAGCTAACTTTGAAAATTCACTATAAATCTTACACTCATCCTATTTGAGTGATCTTTAGACCACATGAAAGCTCTTTCTATCTAGTTTTTAAATATAGATAATATTTATACTTTATACATCAACTAGCCCATACTGTAGAACATTCATTTGGTAGTGGTCAGAATGATCGTTTGTATCCTTATACTTTCAATACAAAAATTGTAAGATATTTACATGACCATAATTCATCTTCATATCATGCCACACCTTAGCTAGAACTTAAAGGAATATTAAAATCTAGAAAAAACTTATTTATCATCACATTTACCAATTTATGCAATATATCAAAACTCATGGCCGATGCTTTAATTATCACATTAATGGCCAAAGTCTTTCTCCTTTCCCTTCTCTTCCTTGGTGGACTTGCCATTGCTGCTACCTATTCATGGTTAATATTTGGGAGGGTGAGATTCAGAGAATCTCAGTATTTAACACCCAACATGCCATCACATCATCACATTCAACATAAAAATATCAAGATAACACATTTTGCATACCTTAACACATTTTGAATGCATTATCACATTTGTATCATATGAATTCATAAAAATTTTGGCAGAGTTTCGTTTTGACAAATGGACATCCCGGGGTCTCAATGCCCCTCCAACAACTCAGCCAATACACATAAATCATCTCAAATCATCATTGCAATCATATGACAAGGCATACAACACATTGAAACAAACATGATAACATAATGCTAGTATGGAAAATTAACTACCTTATGATGCTCCCTTGCTTTCCAAACTTGGTCCACCACTTTTTGAGCTTTCCACAACCTTCTTGAACCTATCCATATCATCATTGAACCAATTTATCCATTGGTTTTTCGGAATTACACAATTCTTTATACAACAAAACCCAAATTTTACACTTTGTTTTCCTTTACTTTTTCTTTGTACAACATACTTGTTTCTAAGGTTTTGGACCATGGGGAATCCATTTTTGAGGTCAAAATCATGAAATTCCAACTCTAAATACCTCCCCTGTTCTGGCCGAAATTATCTCATAGTGATTAAGAAAAATTTCCTTCAAATCACTTCAAACCTTCCATGGATTCATGCTTCTAGTGTCTAGTCTATGCTTTCCCTTAAGTTTCATGGTCCAAAACTCATTCCTATGCTAAAACCCAATTTGGCTGAAACCCTAAGGTGTAAAGGAAGAAAACTAAACCATAAATCATGCTTTAAAAACCATGGATAGTAAGCTTAGGGTAGTAACATAAAAGCTTACCGATTGGTTTTTCAATTTTGCTTTGACTCCTCTTCCTTTTCTTCCTCTTTTTCTCCTTCCTTTTCTTGCGTTTTCTTCCTCTGGTTTGGGGTTGCTGGACACGAGTGAATGGTGAGGAAAGAGAAGACTTTAAGTGATTAGTTGTGTGCCTACACAAGTAACTAATTATAGTTACTTTTTACTAATCTCTTAATTACCTTTTTCACATACTTCTTCAAGAAGTATTCAAAAAAATAATATAATATTGCTTTGTGTCACATGGCTGCAGGAAGTCACGTATGAGGGAGAGAGAAGTGTCCAAAATTTGCCCAATTTTCTTGATCCAGATATACCTCAATCCGGATACATTTTAATTGTACTGATAAAATCGTCTTTATAGTAATTTAGCATTTTTGGGATGCAGGACTATTCTAATTTTATTTTTATATTTTCATAATTATCCTATCCCAAATGGTATCTGTATATGGCCCATATCCTGATCCAATTTCTTTTTAACCATCGGTAGGGCCCACGATTTACTTCATCGGTTTACTGTTACTTTTGGACACTCGGCACTGATTATTTCTTTATTCTTGAACATTAACCCTCAGTTCCATATACCATTGGACTTCACTCGCCGAGGGCTTCATTTTGACGGTAATTTTACATATTTACAAAATTACCCCTGACCCGGGGTTAAATTATAATTTCTGAAACTTTCGGGTCATTAGGTGTAATTTTTCCCAACACTTTTTATTTCTTTATCCACGTGCATCCCAATGGTTTTGGGACATGGATGTCCTTTTCATAATTTTTTGGGGGCAAAAATATAATTTTCTCATTTTTCCATTCAACCAGGAAAAATAATTTCTTTGCCCTTTTTCACGCAAAACGGTATCTGTCCGTTTTTGCAAAATCTCTATACATTTCTACATATTTTAGCTTTCTTGGGATGTTACACCTCCTCTGCCTCTGTGACCTCTCTCTGACTCCCTCTGTTCTTCTTTTCTCGCGGTCAACGTCTCCCTCCGGTGTGCTTCCTCCTTTTCCCTCTGCCCGCGGCCAGTCTTCTGTGATTCCTGCTCCCGCGGTTGGCTCCCTGGTTTCCTTTTCCTCTGTTCATTTGGGGCTACACCCTAGGTCACTGTCCACGAGCCCTCCCTTGGGCTCGTGGTGTGTTTTGGGGGCTGAAGCATTTCAGCCCAATGGGCTGAAATGCTTCAGCCCAAATTTTATTATATTTTTTTTTCATTTTTAAATAAAAAATTTTTGTTTGGTTTTTTTTTGTCTCGTTTTCTATTCTTCTCTCTCTCTCTTTTTTTTTTCGGATATCAAATTCTAAAAAGATAAATTTGGATCTTGAAATTAAATTATAGTTATTAATTTTCCTGCTTAAAAGAGAATTTTATTTTATTTTGTTATTTTATTACACTTTTTTCCTTTTATCATTATATATATTTTTTATTTTTTATTTTTTTATTAAAATTTCTGGACAAAATAGGGTGTTCACAGTAGTAATGGGTAACTGGAGTCAACATGGCAATACTGTCGGAATTGAAAAACAAGTATCCAACCATAAAGCTTCGCTTTCACCACCTGGGCATTCAAAACCTCTACACCTGAGCAATCACTCTTCCATCCCTCTTACCCCTTCACCAACTTTAAAACTAGCATCGTCAGAGAATGACCCGCCGGATCAATTAAGTCCCAACCATATGCAAGATAGAGGCATAGAGAATGTTGAAAGCATCGGGGCTAGTAAAATTCCCGTGGGTAACAGTGAACTTGCAGTCTGGGAAGATGAACTGGACAAGTAGGTTAATCCTAACCTCCTCTTGGCTTCTACTTCTCGTTATTATGATGATCGTGGCATTTTCGAATTGTAAGGGGGCGGGGTGCAGGACTTTTCCCTCCATCATCAAAGATTTAGTTAAGAAACACTGTATTTCTGTTTTCTGCTTCCTCGAAACTAGAATAAGTGGCTTTAAGGTGGACAGGGTAATTAGCAAACTTCCCTTCAATAAGTGGATTCGGGTTCAAGCCATGGGCTTTGCTGGGGGTATCTGGGTTTTGTGGAATGACTTTGAGGTTAGTATTGACTACCTGTTTTCTACGATGCAACTTTTGCACTGTAAGATTACCAATCTAAAGAATAATGACTCTTTCTTGGCCACTTTTGTATATGGAGAAACTTCAGTCACGCTCAGACGTAACCTCTGGGCAACTTTGAACTTGCTAGCAACTGGAATTGAGGCCCCCTGGATTGCTCTCGATGATTTCAATGCTTTTCCCAATAGCTCAGATAAGGTGGGAGGATCAAGTGCGAACGCTGTTTTAATGAATGAATTCAAATCTTGCTTAAACAATACTGGGCTAATGGATCTACCAGTGGTAGGAGATTGGTTCACGTGGGAGAAAGCAGGAGTAAAAGAGAGAATTGACTTGGTCTTGGGAAATGATCACTGGCGTACAAATTACGAACATGCCACAGCCTTTCATCTCCTTAGATACAAATCAGATCATAGGCTTGTGATCATCTCGGAAAGACAGAATGAGAGATTTAGGGACAGACCTCCCTGTTTCAAATATCAGGCTGCCTGGCTCTTGGAAGACTCTTTTGCAAATATTGTGCAGAGTTCATGGAATGATAGTAGTTAGCAGGCTGGAGTAGATGCTTTTAAAACTACTGTGAGTAGATGGAATGCCAGTCACGTGGGTAATATCCCGCGTAAAAAACACGAAATTATTAGAAGAATAGAGGGTATAGATAGGAAGAGATCACTGGGTGACTCAAATGGTTTATATAGGCTAGAGAGAAGTCTTTGGAAGGAGTACAATAGACTTGCAGCTCAAGAGGAATTGATCTGGTTCAAGGAATCAAGGTGTAATTGGCTGAAATGGGGTGATCGTAACACTAGATTCTTCCATGTTTCAACTAAGATGAGAAGAAAAAGGAACAACATTGAAGCCCTTCTTGGTGAGAATGAGGAGTGGGTCACTGGTCAAGAAAAGTTAAAGCAAATGGCATATGCCTATTTCAAAAATCTGTATGCAAAAGATACTTTTATTGTACAGGATTCGAGTTTGATTGCAAACTTCCCAAGATTGTCTAGGGCCCAGCTTGACCTAATCCAACGGGAGGTGGATGAAATGGAGATTAAAAATGCTGCCTTCTCTATGGGGGCTTTTAAGGCTCCAGGACCCGATGGACTACCAGCACACTTTCTTCAAACGCAGTGGGAGGCTATTAGACCTACGGTCTGCAAACTGGTTATTGATATTTTCAGGGACCCTGCAAAAATTGCTGACATTAATCAAGCTACCATTGTGCTTATACCAAAGGTAGAGAACCCCAGTTCAATGAAGGATTTTAGACCTATCTCCCTCTGCAACGTTAGTTTCAAATTGGTGACAAAGATCTTGGCTACTCGTCTAAGAAGTGTCATGGATTTTCTTGTGGACCAACAGCAATGTAGCTTTATACCGGGACAGGCAAGGTTGTGATAACATCATTATTACGCAGGAAGCCATTCACTCTATGAGAACCAAGAAAGGGGCCAAGGGCTACTTGGAGCTAAAAGTTGACTTAGAAAAGGCCTATGATCGACTTGATTGGGACTTCATCGATGACACCCTCATCTGTCTTGGCCTTCACTCTCAACTCAAATCACTCATTATGGCAAGTGTTAGCCTTGTCAAAATGCATGTAAGCTGGAATGGGGAAGTGACAGAGGGTTTTACACCTTCTAGAGGAATTAGGCAAGGAGATCCCCTATCCCCCTACATTTTTGTTTTGTGCATGGAAAGGGTAAACCATCTAATCAAACAAAATATGGTACTGGGGAATGAAAGCCTCTGAAGATTACTCTAGCGGGCCCTAATATATCTCACCTTTTCTTTGCTGACGACTTAGTGCTATTTGCAGAAGCTTCTATTAATCAAATGGAAGTCATCAGAGATTGTTTAACAACCTTCTGTGAATATTCAGGGCTCAAGATGAATGTGACAAAAATGAAGCTTTTTGTCTCCAAAAATGTTAATTTCAACAGAGCGATGGAGTTGGGACAAATTCTGGGTGTCTCTTTGGCAGCAGATCTCGGGAAGTATCTGGGGATTCCTCTTATCCATAAGAGAGTAACCACAGTAACTTTTACACCTCTACTTGAAAAGACACAGAAACGGCTCTCTTCATGGAAAAGTCAATGCTTGAGCTTTGCGGGCAGAAGAACTTTGATTAACTCAGTACTGTCCGCAATTCCGGGATATACCATGCAATCTATGTTATTGCCCAGAAATATACTAACAGCTCTTGAGAAATATAGCCGCCAATTCCTCTGGAATGAACATAGAGAATGCAAAAAACTCCATCTTGTTTCTTGGGATTCCATCATCTCAAACAAAGAATATGGAGGTTTGGGTATCAAGGACCTCATGTGCCAAAATGAAGCATTTATTATGAAACTATGCTGGTGTCTTATCACCAAACCGAATGCTTTGTGGGTGCGAGTGCTGAAGGCTAAATATAAATGTGGTAGCAATGAGATGCCTTTAGTAGAAAATAAAAAATCTGCTTCATACACATGGAGGAGCATTACCAAAGTGTGGACAAAATTTCTTGAAGATGTTGGGAGAAAAGTAAACAATGGAATAGGAACAAGATTCTGGTGGGACAAATGGTCTTGTTTTGAAGAGCCACTTATAGCTTTTGTTGTTGATGATTTGAATCTTAACCATCAAGCTAGAGTAGCAGAATTTGTGGAAACTAATGGCACATGGTGTTTTGATGGAATTCAACAGAATTTACCTAAACGAATACTGGAAAGGCTAAAAGGAATGCTAACACCTAAACATGATAAGGGGGAGGATACTTGCTGGTGGCATGCATCGAGAGACGGGAACTTTTCAGTGAGCTCAGCCTATAACTTCATTAGAAAAAGAGATCAACCCGGGGCTCATTTTCCTTGGAAGAGGATCTGGAGCTTAAAGGTCCCTGAGAAAATCAAAATGCTAATATGGAAAATGGTTCACAATAGGCTACCAACGAATTCCTTGAGAGAGAGCTGGGGACTCACCTCAGATTACTGCGGTCCGTATGAGTGCAATAATGAGGAAACCATTTTACACATGTTGAGAGATTGCAATATAGCCAGAGTGACCTGGAAAAAATTTCTTAACCCTTTGTTTTGGAACTATTTTTTCTCTGTTGATTTGCAAGATTGGATAAAGTGGAACCTTGCACATGACGCGGGAAGACTTGGACATCATAAATGGTCCTGGCAGATGATGTTTGGATATATTTGCTGGCAAATTTGGTGTTCTCGCTGCGACAAGGCTCTGTCTGGAATTAATATTGAAGCGGAACATATGTATCAAGGCTGTATTAGGAACTTAATGAATGATCTCTCTTTATTGGATCACTATGGAATAGTCATGCAAACCACAGCTCGGCATGATGTTAGATGGAAACCTCCTCCTACAGGTACATTGCGTTTGGATGTGGATGCCTCTGTTAATCAACAAAACATGGCAACGTGTGGTGGCTTAGTTCGGGACTCAAATGGGAGTTGGAGGATCGGTTTCCAAGCTAAACTGGGTTTCATACCAATCTTGATAGCCGAACTTTTAGCAATCAGGATCGGCCTGGACATCTGCCTGGAACAAAACTTAGAGAAAGTGAAGGTGTTCAGTGACTCTACTGAAGCATTGAACCTTATTTGGAGGGATAACATTGAGAGCCACCCGTTCATGTGGGAAGTTAAAAGGATTCACAAGATCCTACTCCAAAGGAACTCCTTTTCCTTGCACCACACTCACCGTGAGGCTTTGAATTGTGCTGATTCTATCGCCAGGAACGCCCAGAACATGACAACTTATTTTGAAATAATCCTGGAAGCCCTGAGCTTCTGCAGAAACCAACTTTTGGATAACCTGCAACCTTGAGCCTCTCTCCTTGGGCTTGGCCTGACTCTTCGAGGCCCTTTCAAGCTTTGCCTTGCCTTGTTTATTCAAAAAAAAAAAAGAAATGCCACATTAGTAGCTGGGCACCTTGATGTTTCTTGCTATATTATGGTGATATGTAATACATAACTATGATTAGTTTAAAGAAAGTATGACCTTCGTGGTGAATTAATGATAAATTGTGTCGATACGTGGTGCACAAGGCTCGATATAAGGGAGAATTGTTAAAAAAATTTGAAGTAATTGTGCTTTAACAAATCATGTGTCTAGGAATTTAAAGGAAAAAGTTAAAAGGTTTTCACTACTAAATGGAAATAGAAGAAAATTATTTACCTACACTTTAGAATTTTAGTAAAAATACTATGGTAATAAGTCTTTTGTAATATGTTTAGGAGGTAAAATAAAGGGAATGTTAGGCAAGTGGGAACTTTTTTACTACATCTTAGTTGTTCTCCATTTATAGCCAAATGCTATGAAAATTTTTGGTATATCAATACGTAAATTTTTTTACTCAAATCAATAGAGTACTTTTAATTCTTCAGCCAACCTAGCCAATCTATTATTATTTCAGTGGATAATAAAGTCTTATCTCGCTCTATTTAGTGTTTTTACAAGGCATTATAAGAGAATATCAAATCATGAATTTTGTAAAAATGTTGACAATGTTTGGTCTTCATTTGAAGTAAAGCATGATGTTCTAATCATTGGATACAAAATAAAATTTGACACCTATACTGGATAATAAAAAACTTATAGGACCCTAAATGAGGAGCAAGCTATGTGAAATTGCAAAGTGACCTTAATCAAGAATGTGGATTATTTGGCTTAACAACTAGACCTTGGTTTCTTATTATTTGCTAATAGACTTGTAAATTAAATACAACAAAGTTATTGTTATTTTTAATGTTGAACAAAGTTACTACTATTTGGTATAGTATAGTTTGCAATTGCTTACTGTTCTTAGATGTGTTATACATTGCAATTTTTTGTCAGTTGAATAGACCATATTATTCACTTTTCTTACTTTCACAGTGCCTGATAATGCCCAAAAATCCAAAGAAATATGTTTATATAATAATATAGACCTAAGCCAAAAAACACTTAATACAAGTTCATATATTTTCTTATAATCTCCATGTAATTTATGTAAAATCCATAGAGTAATTTACAAAATTTGGTGCATAATTTTTATCAAACACTATGTATTTCTCACTCTTGGTATTAGAGCGACTATGAGGAATGGAAAATCAAGATTCAACTTAAGCATTATTAGAAACTTATAACGCCAATGGCCAGGTATTTGATAATGGTATACCAAGTCTTCCAATGTATTTTACTCTTCTTATGATCATCATACTACCAAAATCTGGCTACTGTACTACCTAGGTCAAAATAAGAACTTTTTTAGGGAACTTAAAGAGACTCATAGCTAACATGTTCCTACAAGCCAACAGGATATCCCTAATACACTAGATTAGCTGTGGTACATTGTGACACTCTGTAGAATTTGTCCTGGTTGAGTACACTGTCCAAGCAGTGTTTTGGTTTAAAATTCAATAGGACTCTTCTCTTATCTTCTGGCTTCTCTTTGTATTTGTCATCATCTTACAACTTCATTGAGACAAAATCCCCTTTTTGGATGACTGACCAGATGTCCAGATCAATGGACTAGAGATGGATTTGTATTCTCATCTTTCAGTATCCATAATGCTCTCCACTGAAGCTAAGAGATCTATTTGTATTGTCTCCTTCTTGAAGAACACTCTGTTCAAAGCCAGCCATTGATTTTCCCGGACTGTTAGATCTTCTGCTTGGGAAACCGGGCTCTGATATCACTTGTTAGGTTTGCTGGCTTCCCAAGAGAGGGTGAATTGAGAAGATTGAAATTTTCTGTAAAAGTGTAAGAGAGTAGTTAAAGCAAGAATAGCAAAAAAAAAAAAACAGAGTGCAAAATATAACAAAGTAGTAAGTAAGATAAAGAAAAAAAAAGACACTAAGATTTATCCTGGTTCGGTCTCTTTCCTTGACCTACGTCCAGTTTTCAAGCTACCACTTGAGATTGTCCACTATCTTGCAAGAATTCAGTGGGTTTCTTACAATGCCACAGTACAGCTTTATGCTCTGTTCTAAGAGCTTACAATCTCACTCTCTGCACTCTAACTAAGTGCTTCCCAAATCCCATGTGAAGTTCCTTCACAAGAAAATCTTTATTCCAGATGAAGATAAGATTGTTTACGGCAAAATAAACTCTCTAATCTAGAGTATGTATGACAGTTCAAGTACACTGTATGAAGTGTGCAAGAGCAGAAGGTTTTATCTAAAGAATTTGGCAGAGTTTTAGTATATACAATGTAATCTTGTTACCAACACCTTTTGAATAAAGTTCTATTTATAAATTTATGTCTTAACTATACGTTAGAGACAAGATTTATCTGTTCACCAACCGCATTTAATGCTTCTGACATCCAAAGTTTGAATTTTGAGGTATCAATAGACGAATTTTGCAAAAACCGTAAGTTAAAGAATTTAACATTGAACTTCGAAGTTCGTCTATTCAAAAGAAAAATTTGAATTTTCATCTTTGACAAATATTTTTATGTTAGAACATACGAATTTTCAAGGTTAAAGTTTTTCTGAAAAGTGTGAACAGTTATTCCATATTGCTATAGTGCATTCAAAATTCAAATTTTGGGCACCAAAATTCATCTGTCAGTGAGCAACTCAATATAATACAAAAGTTTTTCTTTTCAAAAATCGAATTTTCAAAATCCAAAGTTCGTCTGTCAGAGAGACTTATTTCAAAGTTCGAATTTCTGAAAACCAAAGTTCATCTGTCAGAGGAACACCTGAACAGACTTATGCATCATCTTTCCAAAGTTTGAATTTTCAAAGTCAAAGTTTGTTTGTCAAATGACTGATTTGGAACTCTTTCTAAACTTTACTTTCAGATGAACTTTGACATAGTTTCAAAAGAATTTTTCATTTTTCACAAGTTGTTCTTTGCCTGAAGTTCAAATTTTAACAGTCTGAAATTCATCTGTCAGAGGTAATATCTTTGTAAGTTCAAATTTCAGCCTTCAAAGTTTGAATTTTCAAGGTAACATATGAAGTTTAACAGTTCAAAATTCATCTATTAGTGAATATTTTTCAAATCTATAGTAAGTTAACATAGAATTTTTGAAAAACACACTTTAAAAACATTTGGGTGAAAGATCAAAGCCTTGTACTCTTGTGATTACAGTAAGAAATCCTACAACTTATTCTTGTGCACATTTTTTTTTGGATTGACTTGAGATTTCTTATACTCCTTTGATATTTTTTTTCCAAACTCCAGATGTTTGGAATCATTAAAAACACTTGATTCGGCATATTTTTCTTTTGTCCAATATATCAAGTCCTACAAGTGATTCATATTGTGTAAATAACTGATAATGTGCTACTCTGGTTGTATGCAATTGTTGATCATTCCGTTTTTCAGTATTGCAGCCTCTGCCAGTGCATATGCATTGGGAGGTTCACAGCAACATCATTCCAAGTAATTGGGCATATAAAGACTCTATCAATTCTGATATTGGGATTCAGTTTGTTTGGAAGGGAGGGTCTAATTATGCAAGTGGTTTGGGAATGATCATGGCAATAGTGGGGCTGATATGGCATGGCAATGCTTCTTCAAAACCAGGAGGGAGGGAGCGTCCTAATAGCTTTTCCAATACTCCCACTCCTATCTCTTTGCGCTACCGCTCTTCTCTAAACCCAATCACAGGGTCTAGAAATTGGCGGAATGTTACAAGAAAATAATAGCTTTGAAACTTTTGATCCCCTTTTATCTCAATCAGCTGTTTCTGTTTCTTTACAATCACTGCTACTTCATATCTCCCACTGCTTGTGTTGCTTACGATGGGAAAGAAACACATCATATGATTACAACTTCTAGTTAAAGAAGACCAAAAAATATCTATGCTCGTGTTGGTTAAATGATTCAGGAGTAAAATTAGGATTTGCGCAGAAATTATTTATATTAACTGTGAGTGATTGGTGAGAAACTTTTAAGTGCAGGAATTTTATTTATCTTGCTTCGAATTTTTTTTTAAATAAAAATCCTATTTGAAGTGTATATGATTTAGATATTTTCTTTATCTGGTTAAGAGATTTAATAAAAAGGTAAGTTTGATACTGATATATAATTATGTTTTACACCCATTCCATAATTTTAAGAAATCTGGATTCCATTCAGAAACTCATGGAATCACTTACATTACAGGAAATAACTTCTTGAATTTCGAACTCTTTCCAGTTAAGAAAACTGCCATTCTATCCATTAATCCTGCAACTTTAACATATTTAAACCTTTCATATACAAATCAATTACTTGTACTCACCCATCAATTAAACTTGATCATATCGTATCAAACTATAATCACTCAATTCATACCATGATTATAACTATATTGACTAGATAAAGTTATCGAGACATTAAACACATTACATAAAAATGTCACCTTTTCATTGATACTTGGCATTATTTTTATATATTTACAACCAGAAATGGTAACATTTGCATCATCATAGCACTATACATCACGATCAAGTCCACACATGAACAAAAACTCAGCAATGCATTATCATCAAATAATCAATGATCAATATTCATAGCAATTTATACTATAGAAAAAGAAAACACTTACCCATTTAGATTGATTATATTCAATTCCTCGAAACACAACCTTCGCTTTAATCTGTACCTTTTTTGGCTTTTCTCCTTTAAATTCTTTACAAAACATTAACACAAATAAGTGTGTACAATTTTTAAGTTCAGCATACCAGCTTGAATCATATGTCAAAGCAATAATTTCAGCATGTATATATGTATCATATCATCCTAAAATAAACCAAATAGAACAACCCTTAACCAAATATAACAATACCAGAACTAGTTAAATACTCCACATTAGTTCATAAACATTTATTATCGAGTATCTACCAAAATTTAAACCAATTACCCGACATTACCGCAATCCAAAATATCAAGTTTCCACACACTTAATTGTAATACTTCTCTAGTCATATAAGAAATCAACAATCAACTAATATTCTCTACCACAAGCATCAACCATCCTAATCTAATTTCTACTAGCTTCCTAACAATTAATCATGTTGCAATTTAATTTCAACCGTACAACTAATAATAACAACACTCTATCCTCTCTAAAGACTAAAACTGAAGAATTAAAGTCCATATATCATCAAATTTAACTTCATTTTTCAAAGCAAGGATATGAGTACCTACCTCTGGCTTTTTTCACCCAATTTGCCTTCACTTTGATTCAAAGATTTTCCCTCATCGAGACCTCATTAACAGCATATTTTTCTTTTATCAAATTAATATCCATAACAACCTTGTTCCAAACATTCCCAATAATCTACCAAAATAGCATACGAAAAGGATTGCTCATGAAATGGAATAATGTAGTGAAGATTCAACCAAACAAACCAAACATTGGAATCCTATTCACATTCTTGTATTTACATTAAAGATTACATTGTACAAAACACTACATTGTGCCAGATAAGACATTAAGGAAAAGAGTATTCTATCGCTTCCTAGAAGGTGGCTTGAGCCATAAACCTAGTCAGTAAGAGAATCAACCAAAAAGTGAAATTGCACATTCAAAGTAGTTCCTAAAAGCCTGAGATACACAAGAGGTATGTACGTATCACTAATCCCTCTTTGTAACTACCTTGTCATGTTTCTCCACTTATCTTTGAAATCAAAATAGTTCAGAAAACCTGAGATATATAAGAGGTATGCACATACAAAATAATTCCTCATTTTGAGACTACCGTGTCATGTTTCTCCATTTATCCTTCAAATCAACCTGGGAAAAAAAATATATTGCGGTCATATCAAAAGCTTAAGTTCACAAACAAATATGGCACAGCAATTTACTACATAAGTTGCCATCCTTGCAAAAGAAACTTGCGCAAGTTCACAATTGCTGGTATGAAAAACTGGTAAACAAGCTAACTCAGAGCAAAATGGTGTTAACGCATGAAATCACAGTGACAATCTGATTTCATCTGCATGTTCATAAATATATAAATATATTATTGTCAGAAATATATATATATATATATTATAATAACTATTTATTGCCGAACACGAACTATCGTGAGTTTAGGGGTCAAGTTCATCTCCTGTTCATGTGCACTTAAAATAATGAGTTTAACATTATTGTAAGTTGCTTACTTCTGTTCTTCCTGTCTTTGTGAATATCTCACTGTAGAATTTTAGGATTGACTTCCAGTTTCCTTTGCCAAACCTGTATAGAAAAAGGAGAATGTGAACATAAAATCACAATATCTGAAACTTTCAAAAATTGATTTGTGTTCTCCAGCCAAGTAGAAAAGGTCTTAGAAGCACAACAAACTTTCAGTTGTTCAATAGTGTGAAAAAACTTGTTGACTTCTGAGTTCTGAGAAGTGAGAACCAAAACTTACTTCTTTACACCTGCCCTTAATGTGTCCTCTTCTACAGAACTCCATCTTATATTTCTCCTCCTTTTCCTAGGGGTTCCCCCATGCAAGTTATCTATTGAATCATCCCACTGAAAAGAGAAATGATATCCAATATGCTTTAAGAAAATTTAAATAGAAACTCAATATCCGCAAAATTGTTTCTGGAGAAAGAGACCATGAAGGACATATCTTAAACAGGATGCCACCCTTTAGATTAACACCTGGCCCATCCTGATTATTATAACCTTAAAAGAACATGCTGACATAAGAAAACAGAATTGAAGAACATAGTTACCTCATAAGTATGGGCAGTGCTATTTCGTTCCATTAAGCGGGGACGCTGAGCATTACTACGATTAACATTAACAGAAGATTGTTTCTTTAAAATATCATCGATAGGTTGATAAAGCACCATGGTCCGGCAAGTATTTCGTTCTGGTACATCTACATTTGCACTCTGGTCTTCATAAGGTGGCTCAAAATTCATACCTTTTATTGTTAATTCGGATCTTACAATATCAGATTTATGTAATGCATCAGGAAGAGGATCTTTCACCAACGCTTGCAACTCAAAAGAACTTGATTTGAGAGATTCCCGAAGTTTTTTAACTTGAACACTAGATGCATGGTCATATTCACTACTCATTGTTGTTGGTCCTACTTTCTCAGCATCAAGAATTTTAACTCCTCTATGTGTTCGGGCTGCAGCGTAATTATGTTTAAGTGGCAGCTTGCCCTTTTGAATTGCTACGTGAGACAAAAAATCATATCAAAATGCAACGTGATCAAGAAAATGTTTTTTTGAAAAAAAATGGCAATTCAATTATGTTTTATCGTCAACTTTTTTGTGTGATATAATAACACCTAGAAACAAAAGAAACTAAATTTTTTTCTAAACTAATTTAAATTGGCAAAGTACAGTGGTGGGTGGGGAGTAAGAAAAAAAATAAATAAGCATTAGCCAATTGGTTTCCACTGGTAACTGCAACAATGAAGATAAAATACCAACAAAGTATTCAAGTAATTGTTCTGCCTATTTATGGTCAATCAAGCAAACAATCGTACCAAAGCAACTTTTCCTCCTCTGAGAAAGACTAAAATAAAGTATAATTCATAGAATGCGAATAAAAATGATTATAATTTACATCCTTACTAAAAATAACGAAAAATAAGTAGCATCCAATGTTAAAAAATGTAAGGAAATAGGAAAAATGAAGAAAACCAAAATGAACCTCAAATTATGCAAGATAATAAGCAATTACGCAAGATGATAAGCAATGCTAGTTTCTGGAACAAAATTAAGCAATGCTACTTCCACCACCTATGCTGTACGCCCCCTTAAAGCGCATACTAAGTACTATTTGCTAGTGCCTCATACTATTCTATATGAACATGACTCTTAACATGTTAAGATAATAATTTTCTAAGAAAAATGTGGTTCAGAAGGCGTAAAGAGTTAGCACAAATTGAGATCAAGAACAGAGATGAATAGGGAAGATGCAGGGTAGAAAAACATACCTCTCTCTATCTTTGGAGGCAACTCAATCCCACCCAACGCCTGATTTCCACCAACGGAAGATACACTTCTCTTTCCCAATTGCTCACCGTCCCGGTTCCCACCTGCCGCGGGCGCCTTCTCCTTGCAGGCATCATTATCCAATGCAATTCCATTGGATTCAGAAACACCTTTGTCGCAACCCTCATTAGGTGTATTTATAGCAACCTCCCCACGCACGTCACCTATCTTATCCGAATTCTCTTCAGACAATATAGCTACTAACTCAAGAAAAGAAGGGCCCATTGATGCCCAGGTTTCTTCCAGATAAGCCCTAAGCTTATTGAGTGCGGTTCGTCTGGTATTAGTGTTCGCTAACCTCTCACACACCACCGGGTCCTCGCGTGCAGACTCTATAACATCCTTCCACTCTATCAACTCATCCGTAAATAAGTGACTCCTTTTCTCCGACGCCGCCGCTTCCATCATTTGCCGAACCCGGCCCCTCCAAATCCTATTGACCGCATCGTCAAACAAACTACAGGTGTTGTTAACTGGGCATGCCTCGAGGTACCTGACGGTGCACTCCACAGCAACGGCGCAATATGCCTGCTTCATCGCCTGCGTGATTGCAATGCCACCAACCTTATCTATTTCCTCAATAATCTCTAGACATTCCAATAGCGTTTCTGTAATTGAGACCCTGGCTACTTCAGATTGAATAGACCTGAGTATCAAGGTTTTTTCCAACCGCGAATCGACGACAGAGACCTGCAAAACCTTAAAAATTTTCTTGACGATTGAATCTGGAACCGAGCTCCGAAGAAGATATTCCAGTATCCAATGACCTATATCGGGGTCCATAGCAAAGGGAAGCTGGAAAGAAGAAAAGGTTCAATTTTGGGACAATTTCTAGGGAATTTGCTTTCGAGAAAGGTTTTAGTGATGGGCAAATCTGTTCGAAAACAGAGTTCTTTTATCGCGTATTGTATTGGAACGGCAAATCATAAACTTAAACAGCCCGTCAATCTTGCCTTGGTTAAGCCCTGCAGTATTCCTCGGAACGAACCAAGCAAATCACTCATCGAAAGCGGCTTCCTCTTTACTGGAGAATTGAACTGGGGTTGGGGAATAAAGTTGGGAGGGAAGATCATGTTGCCGTGTGTGAATGTATATATATACATATACATATATATATATATGAAGTCCAAAATAGAGATATACAGTAAAGTATATTAATTTAAAAATAGAAAATAAAAAGCGAAAAACAATAAAAAGGAAAATTTAATAATGTGTTCCAAATCTTTTAAGTAAATTGTCTAAAATTTGATTTGTGACTGTGTATAAGAAAAATTTTGTTGAAAGAAATGAAACTCATTTTTGTGTCTTAAAGATCCATGAGTATATAATTATGTTAAATATTTATTAAAAAAGTTTTATCATATACAATTATATCAATTACTCATTAGACAAATTTTATGAATTTTATAGTTCTATATAGTTTTATTTAGATTAGTTGGAATTTAAAATAACCAAATAACAGATGATTCAATTTAAAAATATTCCTAAAATAAGGCCATGATTGTGTTTTGGAGGGAGCTACATAAAAACTAAAAAGTAGCTTAACTATACTTCTATGAAAATTCATATTTTATGTGTTTATTTAATTTTTTAATTCTCAAATATTTTAATATTAAAGATATAAATTCTTTTTATTACAGAAATAAATTAAGTAGTAGGGAATTTTTTTATAAAATATTATAAACTATTCAAGGACAAGTCTCAAAGTCTTATTCTATAAGTAAAACTTATCAAATTGAATCTACCTTCATGGAAAATTTATATATTTTTTTAAATCAAGTAGTAGCCCATAAAAATCTTTTCCTTACTTCCTCTTCCATATCAAGTGACAAAAAAAAATGCATTGAAATTTATCCTTCATACATACTTTAGTAATTTTTGCAACCACACAAACTACATTCAACTTACGAAAGTTTGAAATCAATTGATAACTCTTGATAACAAATTAAACAATTACTCGCTACCTATATTAAAGTTTAATTTTTATAACAAACTGAGTGATTTTTTATATTTATAATGAAAAAAATTAATTTAACACAATTAAAACTTAAGACTTTTTTTAGTTGGGAATATTTTTAAGAGCAAAAGAGAGAGGATTGAAAGGATTCCCCCCACTTTTTTGGACCAAAATTTTGGAGGGGAAGTAAGGGGATTGATGGCTACCCCTTCCCTTTTGATTGTTCAATTTTATTTCCTCCCAAAAATAGAGTTTTGTTATAGAGAAGAGAATATGACATAAAATATACTAACTAATTTGTCCTTCCTTTTATTTTAACATTACAATAATATCCGCAGAATGAAAAAAAATCCTTCTTCAAAGCTGTCATTTCATGCATATTGCCCTTCCTTTCTCTTGTCTATTCACGCCTCTTGCTTGCATTGTGTTGTCCCTCCCTACACCGTCGCCTACTTGTTGGCTAGCAACAATGTTGTCTCCTAAATTTCTGACCATTGTGGTTACTGTCTTCCAATCCCAAGTGATCCTTTTTTTTATCTTGCTTCATTTTCATGTCCATCATTTCCATCTTCCCATCCCAGATTACTCCCCCATTTCCTTGGTGATCTTAGTTTTTTTTTTAAATTTGCTACTTCCTGTTCATAGCTCACATAGCAACTGTGATCTTTTTTTCTTTTTTTGGTTATTTGCTTCTCCCTCATTTGAGCCTTTGCCTATGTAGAACTGATATAGATACATGTATTGGATATGATATAGCATGATATGAAATATACATCGATTTCTAAAATTTTAAAACATAGGTGCGGAGTATATTTGTATATATATAATATTATATATGTAATTATTTGTATATATAATTAATAAATCTACTCATTAAAAAAATGAGTATTAAATATTATAAAAATTATAGTATAAATGATAAAATAAGTCATAAAATATTTATAACAACTTGAAATAATTATATTTTATTATAAAAATTTAAAATGATACATATAAGTACAAAATTATATGGATAGATATATATATATATATGTTTAAATATAATATATATAATATCATATTATATATCATATATGAATATATTTGTTTTTTAACTATTAGTATTTCATAGGACTCCGCCATCCACTTAGGAGTATTACAAAGCATTAGAGCTCCTGCTAGGCCCATTGTGGTTGCGTTCACAAGTCTAGTCCAATAGAACTTGTACTTTTTGCTAATAAAAAATACGAATTGGCAGCCAAACCAACTCTTGGAATAATCATTTGCTTCTCGTGGATTTTTTTTTTTTATGAATGCTTAATTATGATATCTAGTTTAATATGTCATCTAGTTATTTTTGGGTTAGTTCAGGCTAAGCACCAAACTCAAAAGAATGGATTCAATAATAAATTGCAGTGTTTTAGTTAAAGTATTTGGAGACTACATTTTTCTTTTAATTGCAGTGTTTTATTTAAATTATTACAAATTTGTACAATTTTCAAAAAATCAAATTATTATCTCAGGGAAAAGATATCTAGTATAATGATAAATTAATAACAATGTACAACGGTGATTTAGATTTTTTTTAAAATAATATATTATATAATAAAATAGAATAGATTGGTATAATAAAATAGAATATATCAATTAAATTTGACATATCAAAATTAAAAATAAAAATTGTTTTAATTTGAAAGTTCCTTGTAACATTATAAATATGTAAATTTCATTTATATAAGAAAAGAGGAAAAAATAAACTAATATAAAATATTAGGGTATAATGGTAAATTGATTATTAAATCCCCTCTCCTCCTCTCTTCCACCAAATAAAATTTTATTAAAATCTCTCCAATTTCACTAAATAAAAAAAATTTAAAATTCTTTTAATTTCTTTAACTGCAATCTCTTGCATTAAAATATCCATAATTCCTTCCCCTCCCAAAAAAAAATATCCTAGGTTTAACCAAACAAAGTTTAAAAGTTAAAAATCCCTCCAAGTCCCCAGCAACCGAGGTGACAAGGCTGCCATTGTTGAACATTATTGTGAATGTTGACGCTTGACACGTCTATGGAAATTATAATAACCATGGTCAATAAAGTTGCCAAGGGTTCAATTCCTACTTTAATGGCTGCTGGAAGCACCACCCTTCAACAGCACACGCACGTTACACTATTAATATATTCCTGTTTCAGGTTTACGATGCTTGTTCTAATATATCAGCACGTTACTGCTCTTTCTTTTCCGCTATATTGTATGGCATGGAATTGTGTTTGGATTGCCCATATGTAAATCATTATAAGGATAAGTATTTATTTATAATAAATTATAAAAATAAGTGATTATATTAGAAGTGATTTATATTTGGATATTTTTAATTAATAAATAATTTTGAGAAAAAAAATATATTTAGATATTGAGGGTTTAAATAATTATTTGGTGGATAATGAGAAAAAAAATGAAATAAGTGATTATGGGAGAATAAGTGATTACCATAAGCTGAGAAAAATAAATTATGAAAATAATCACTTAAATAGTCATAAGTGATTATTTTATACTTGGGTGCTTTTGGTAACTTATCCTCATAATCATTTTTTTTTCCATAATCACTTTTTTCTTAAATCCAAACAAGTACTGGATTTTTTTTTATTACTGCTTATACATTAAAAAAATTCACTCTTATATTAAAAAAAAAGTAAGACGACTAAAAAGAATTTTAATTGGTTTAATATTAAAGAGGTTATTAAAGAAAGGAAGAAATTAGAAAAAAATATTTCTAATGAAATATGAGTACTATTTTTTCACAAGAGTGTTTTTTTTCTGTGAATTTCACAAGAGTTTGTTGGGTATTAAAAGGATCTTGGTCTCCTTTTATAGGCCCAGGCCTAATTTAATGGCCCAAAAAAAATCATCCTCATACTTATCATTTAATGTAGATTCCATTTTTTGGTTAGCAGATGAGGGAGGGAGACACGAATCACTAAAAATGAAATACTGTATACATTTGAGATTAATTGGCTAGCTTCGCAACTTATATTATAGTTTGATGTTTTATAGAATTCGTCACACAATATTTGAGAGAAAAATAACTCCATATATTCAATTTGTGTGGAATTAAGATCAAAATCTCTGAAGAGAACGCAGTGAATGATAGCAACTCCTTGCTAATTAAGACCAACAAAAAGAAAAACTAACTTTGTTTTGGGAAAAAGACAATTTAAGACCTCTTAACAAAAATACTGACAAATGAACAGTATCAGTGCTGAATTCAGTTAATTCGAATTGAGAATTCAGTTTATAGAAGTACTGAATTTTTAAACCGAGTCCTTAAAATAAAATATTTTCATATGGGATCCTTAAATATTTTTTTTTCTTTTGTTTTCCACAGAAAAAGTTGACCCCCATTTGCGATAAAATGCAAACTGACTGCTGCTAGCTTGAGCAACCCCCTCCAAAAGGCTACACCTCAATGTACGTAATTTCTTTTTCGTCTTTCCACCTTGTTCAATCAGCAAATTAAAACGTGAAATTTTGCTACTCATTTCTCATATTTTATGTAGTATACAAAATAGGCGAGTCCGAAGATAAGCACATATTTAAAATGTGTGTTTGATTTTAAGTTTAAACAAATTTAAGTTTTATCAAATTGAAATTTGGATAAAAATAAACTTGTCTTTATGTATAAAATTTTTTTGTAAAAATCAATTTAACAAATGAATTGTGGGAATTGAATACTTTAAACTCAAGTTTTTCAACCTAAAAGCAGGATGTCCGGTCCATTAGTAAAATGTTAGTTTAAGCTTAAAATGATTTTTGGAAAATGAGCCAGACAACATTTTAGCTAAGATGTGGGTTTAAAATAATAATTTGAGAATCTTTTTTTTTTCTCTAGAAAGTATTTTCAAATATTACAATAAAGTAACTCATTTATAAATGTTTTATACATATTTTCCTTTCTAAAGTTAGAATTTAATAATGTCATGAGAGTATTTTAAATTTGTCATATACATAAATATTCATTTTAAATGAATATAATAGCTTCAATCATTACTTTATACTAGAGTAAATATAATAATTCTGTAAAGAATTAGTAATAATTTATTTTTATAATTGTTAAAAATAATTTTTGTGTTCCGTCAAAAAGCCGAGATATACTATTCCTCTTTTTTTACAGTGTGCAGTGCTCTCTCTCTACTCTTCTTCTTGCCCCCTCTTTATTGACCTTCTCCTGACTGTTAAGGTGTAACCGTCTTCTCCCTCTCATCCCTTGTTTATCGGGATATTTCATAAATAATCATTATGGAATATCGCACTCTTTTTGCTTGATCCCTGATTTTTCGTCCTTCAGTTATAATTCCGTAATGGTTATTGCTCTCATTACCGTTACTCCTAGTCGAGTATTTTCAGAGCAACACAATTTTTGCAGAGAAACTCAGTAGTTGGTCCTATGGCCGAGATGTTATTTAATCGTACGCTCATTTGGCCGTACAATTACTCGGGCTTACCACTTGATAACTGATGTAATACTCGGATCGTTGCGCTTAAGCTCGATGTATATGAGCCCGGAGAGTGGTACATTAAATGGACGTTTATCTTCCCCGGACCTGTAAGCTTGGCCTTCTCATCCCGGCCAGTACACTAGCCCCCCGAGCCTCGAGTCCGATTCGGACGAAAAGGCTCTGGATCACGTGACCAACTAAAGACTAGTTTTTGAATTTTGAACCGTTTCAGTATCCTGGGGATTCGAGAACCTTCCCTAAGGCTCCTTGACGTTTCGGCTTCTGAGACGGTAATACACTTATACGTACGGCTACACGCGGCGTCATTTAATGCTGCGTCTTTTCGTCAGTTGGAGCACGTTCCCCAATGGTGACGATTTTGTTGCCCAAAGTCATGATTACATTACTCGTTTCAAGGAGGGGTTTCATCCTTTCACTTTAAACTTCATTTACTTTTCATTCCTTCTAAATCTTTCCATCATCTCTAACCTTTCCGTCGTCTCTAACCTCCTTTTTCTCGCCCTTTTCATCATTTTTCCAGGTACGCCCTCTTCTATCTTTCCCCTTTTTCTCAGTTTCTACATTCTATTCCATATTTTTTCCAATCATTATGAATTCAAGCCGAGGATCTGAGACGTCAGCTGGGTCGTCCCCTCATCGAATCTTAGTTGAGAGGGAAGTTATGGGTATCGGAGAAGATCCTTCGCCATCAAACTCTTCCTTTCCCAGCGCAGAACTGAATTTTCGTCTGGCCGACTTCCCGACTGAAAGGGAAGCTTCATCTTCGGCTACTGCAGTGCAAGTAACTGCACCCAACCCGCGAAAAATCAGTTCAAGGGTTCGAAAAGATCCAGTTCCCGACATTCAACTTCCGGGATATTATTGGGTTAAAGGAGAAGTTGGATCTTATCACTCAAGATTTCGGACTGCTGAGTCTATCATGGAAATGAGGAAATCCATCTCTCTGTCTAGCATACAAACAGAGGAGGCCGTGATTGCTGAGCCGTGTACAGAAGATGAGCACGTTTTTATGTCAGCACAGCGAGGGCAAATACATTTTACCTATATGTATAAAACATTATTTGAGTCACTGGGAGTTGGCCTTCCTTTTTCGGAGTTTGAGTGCGCTGTTTTAAGGGCGTTGAACGTTGCTTCGACTCAGCTTCATCCCAACAGCTGGGCGTTTTTAAAGGCTTTCGAAGTCCTGTGCAGAAAATTGAACATGACGCCGACTGCTCCAAAATTTCTCTACTTCTACCAAATCCAATTTGGAAATAAGATCGGCTGGATTTCTCTCAGTGGCATGAATAAAAAGGGAATAATCGGTCCATATACCTCATCCTACAAAGACTTCAAAGGAAGTTTCTTTAAGGTGCGCCCAGCCGAGGGATACTCGGAAATGTTCTTCAATGAGGAGGGACGACCCAGGTTTCCTCTATATTGGACTCGGACCCCGATCAAATTCCAGTCTTGGTGCTATGAGGATATGTCGGCATCCGAAAAGGCGGATGTCGACAAATTAAATAGATTACCTCGCCCCTTAAACTGCAAAATTTTACTTAGGCTCCCTTATTCCTCAACTCCTAATAAAGATTTTTCACGTGAGTGCTGAATTTCTTTTTCCTTCTACTGCCACTCTTGTCTGAGTTTTTAATATATATATTTTCTACTCTGCAGTGATGATGGGGAAATTCAACTGGCGATCGATAAAAAACATGGCCTCATCAGCAGGACCTTCAACCGAGAACCTGCAAACTCGCCCTGATAGAGAGGAGAGAGGACATGCCGAGACAATGACGACAACGGAAGTTATTGAGATCACCTCCTCTCCACACAGCCCCCCAAGCAAACGCGCCCGACTTCCGACCACCGACGAGGAGCCTGTTTCTTCGATTCGCTCACCTCTCCTGCCGTCTCCCATTAGACGCTCTCCTTCGAGCACTGACCCGAACATTGCTAGGTTTTTTGGGAGCGGCATCCAGGAAGTCGGGGACAAGGAAGCTTTGCAACGATTGGGTCCCAAGGCTGTTTTGGACTCCATGTCGGCTATGTGCCTGCGTGCCGCGACCATGGCCTCGCTCTGTGGGGAGGAGTTTGAGGAGAGTGACCGTCGCCTGAAAGCTGCGAAGGCCGAGCTTCTGGAAGCAACCAATGCAAAAGACAAGGCTTCTTCAGAACTTGCCGAGGCTTCAAAGTCTCAAGCAGCTCTCCTTCTGCAAGTGGAGGAGCTGAAAGGATCCCTTGATAATGCCGAGATGAAAGTGCAAGCAGTCGAGAAGGAACGGGATGCCCTGACAGCTGAGGTTGCTTGGGCAAGGAGCGCTGAAGCCGAGTCCTCGGCCCTCGCTGCTAATTTGCAAAAGGACTTGGAACAAGCGAGGGAGAAACAGTCCGAGCTCGAGGCTGATGTTAAGGAAGCCGTGCAACAAATAATGAAAGAGCATATAGAAGGCCTCCATAAAGCACTTCGTCAGGTGCACCTCTTTCTTCCGAAGATTGAGCTTTCAGCTTTCGATGTACATAAAGACGTCAAAGATGGTGTGCTTGTTGACGAGGAGGAATTGGAGAACTGAAAAGCAAACGGCCCACCTCCTTGATTGTCTATTTTTGATGTTTATCCAGAATTGTTTCTAATTAATGATAATCCGTCTCTTTTCTTCTTGGTTCGATCTCGACTAAAATTTAATTCAGTCTCTTGGTTTGTACTTGATCGAATTTTAATTGAAAACCTCAGTTCATACTTGACCAAATTTCAATTGAAGACCTCGGTTCAGACTTGACCGAATTTTAATTGAGGATCTCGGTTCACACTTGACCGGATTTTAATTGGATATCTCGGTTCATACTTGACCGGATTTTAATTGAAGACCTCGGTTCACACTTGACCGAATTTCAATTGAAGACCTCGGTTCAGACTTGACCGGATTTTAATTGAAGACCTCGGTCCGCACTTGACCGAGACTTAAAATGAATGAAATCATGACAAAGAATTTCCTTTATTAAAGTAGGTAGGCGTGCCTCGTTAAAACCTTCTCGGCCAAAACCCTTTTTTGTATATCCTTTGGGACAAAAGACCAAGTTAGGAAAAAGAGTACACCGCCTTCTTTGTATACATCAACTAACTGAAATAAATTTTGAGGTGAGAAGCATTCCATGTCCTAGGGATTGCTTCCCCTGACAACTTTTCTAATCTATATGCTCCATTGCCCAACGCTTCAGTAACTCGGTAAGGCCCTTCCCAGTTCGCAGCTAGCTTTCCCTCACCGATGTTCTTCCTAGCTTCACTCTGCTTTCTCCAAACAAGATCTCCACGATCAAAACTCCTTGGTTTAAGTCGAGAATTATAACGCCGAGCCGCTCTTTGCTTACAAGCCTGTTCTTGTATACGTGCATTTTCCCGGATCTCCTCGGATAGATCTAGTTCGACTTCCATATTTTCTTGGTTCATATGTTGATCAAGAAGTGTTCGCCTAAAGGACGGCTCTCCCACTTCCACCGGGATCATTGCATCAGCTCCAAAGGTCAGCCTAAAAGGAGTTTCCTTGGTGATTGACTGAGGCGTGCAATGATAAGCCCAAAGAATGCTCGGTAATTCTTCGGCCCAGGCCCCCTTTGCTCTTCCTAATCTCTTCTTAAGTTCCCCAAGAATAACCTTGTTCGCTGCTTCTGCCTGTCCATTTGTTTGAGGATGCTCGACCGAAGACACTCGATGCTTAATACCAAGCTGATCATAGAATTGCTTCAGGTTTCCATCAACAAACTGCCTCCCATTATCAGTAACCACCGAGTGAGGAATCCCATACCTACAAACAATATTCCTCCATACAAATTTCTGTACTTGTTGTGCCGTGATCTTAGCTAATGATTCCGCCTCAATCCATTTAGTGAAATAGTCTATGCCAACTATTAAGAACTTGACCTGCCCTTTTCCAATCGGAAAAGGTCCAAGAATATCCATTCCCCAGACCATAAATGGCCACGGAGACGTCAGTGTGTGCAATTCTTCCTGCGGTGCATGGCGTAGACTGCTAAACTTTTGGCACTCAGTACACTTCTTACTATATTCGGTGCAATCATCTCGGATAGTGGGCCAATAATAGCCAGCCCGAATTACTCTTACTGCCATAGATCTTCCACCGGTATGCATTCCACACACTCCTTCATGGATTTCGCTCATAACATATTTCGCCTGTTCAGGAGTGAGGCACTTTAATAAGGGGGTTGAGAATCCTCGCCTGTACAAGTCATTTCCCATTATTATGTAATGGGAGGACTTTAGCTTCAATCTCCTTGCTTCGTTCTGGTCGTTGGGTAAAGTCCCTTCGGCCAGATACTTCCAAATAGGGGTCATCCAGTTCTGGTCCGGGCTACTTCCGACCATAACCTCCTCAAGATCAACACTAGGCTGATATATGGTCTCCCTGATGATCGTCTCGTGCTGCCCGAACCTTTTAACATTAGCCAATCTGGACAACAAATCAGCTCGAGAATTTTCTTCTCTTGGAATATGCTCAATCGCGAATTCATCAAAGCATTCAACCAAGTGTTTCACCTTGTTCAAGTATTTTGTCAATTGTGGGTCTTTGGCTTGGTAAGCTCCCGAGACTTGTTCAGAAACCAGCTGTGAATCACTCCGACATTTTACCTGGCTCGCTCCCACCTCTCTGGCCAGATTTAACCCCGCGATTAGAGCTTCATACTCGGCCTGGTTATTAGTTACCGGGAAGTCGATCTTAAGAGACTGCTCCAAAGTTATCCCTCTGGGGCCTTCCAAAATGATTCCCGCTCCACTTCCCTTGGTATTGGATGAGCCATCCACATAAAGTATCCATTGATCCCCATCTTTGTAATTTTCGGGTGGGGTCAGTTCGGCAACAAAATCAGATAGACATTGCGCCTTAATTGGCCCTCTTGACTCATATCTGATACCGAACTCTGACAACTCGACTGACCACGAGATCATTCGGCCTGCCAACTCAGGTTTCCTCAAGACCTGCTTTACGGGATGATCAGTTTTTACAACAACCTCATGACTTTGGAAATAAGGTCGCAATCTTCTCGCCGAGATGACCAGAGCCAGAGCTAACTTTTCAATAGTCTGATATCTTGATTCCGCGTTGTGCAATACTCGGCTGATAAAATATACTGGTATTTGTTGCTTGCCTATTTCCTGCACCATCACCGAGCTAATTGCATGTTCTGTCACCGACATATACAGCAGCAACTCTTTATTAGGAACCGGCCGATTAAGAATCGGAGGTGCCGAAAAGAAGCCTTTGAAATTCTGAAATGCTTGCTCACATTCCTCATTCCACTCATACTGCTTAGCCTTCTTGAGTAACCTAAAGAACGACCTAGCTTTCTCTGCTAACCTCGGTATGAAGCGAGATAGTGATGCTAATCGCCCTGTCAATTTCTGTACTTCTTTTATATTTTGGGGGCTTCTCATGTCAATAATAGCTCGGCATTTATCTGGATTAGCTTCAATACCTCGATGTGTTAGCATGAATCCTAAAAATTTCCCCCCGTTGACTCCGAATACGCACTTCTCAGGATTTAACCGCATGTTGTACTTCCGTATTCTTCCGAACACCTCGCCAAGGTCGGCAGCATGCTTGGAGGGATCTTCAGACTTTACTACCATGTCGTCAACATATACTTCCAGGTTCCTCCCGATCTGTTCCTGAAATATTTTATCCATCAACCGCTGGTAAGTAGCCCCAGCATTCTTCAGTCCGAACGGCATCACCTGATAGCAATAGTTAGCATTCTCAGTCATGAACGCGGTTTTCTCCTCGTCAGGGGGGTACATCCTGATCTGATTATACCCGGAGTAAGCATCCAGAAAGCTGAGTAAGCCACAGCCCGACGCTCCGTCTACAAGCCGATCTATGCTGGGGAGGGGATATGTATCTTTCGGGCATGACTTATTTAGGTCGGTGTAGTCTGTGCACATTCTCCACCTTCCATTAGCCTTTTTAACGAGCACCACATTGGCCAACCATGTGGTATATTCAATTTCTTGGATGAACCCAGCATCAATCAGCTTTACCGTTTCTTCCCTCATTGCCTTCCGCCTTTCCTCACCTACTCGCCTCTTCCTTTGCGCTATCGGCTTAGCTTCAGGGTATACCGCCAGTTTGTGGCATAGGAAATTTGGATCAATTTCCGGCATATCTGAAGAAGTCCATGCGAACAGATCAGCATTGTCCTTCAACATCCTTGTTATCTGCTCCTTTGTTTCTCCTCGGAGTTGACTTCCAAGACTAGTGCACCGATCTTCACCGGCGAGCTGAAATTTCTGCAATTCTTCAATGGGTTTTGGCCTTTGGTCCTGTTCATCAAGTCGGGGATCAAGCTCCACCAAATTTACTGATGTGGTATCTTTCTTTGTCTGTGTACCACTACCGACTACCCCTCTCCTGGTGACTTTTAGACTATCCACATAGCATTGTCTTGCCACCTTCTGATCAGCCTTCATTGTAATTATATCTCCCGTAACCGAGGGAAACTTCATCATGAGGTGTGGAGTGGAGACCACGGCGCCGAGCTCGTTTAACGCCGGTCGACCTATCAAGATATTATAAGAAGTTATTGCATCAATAATAAGGTACCTGATCATGATGGTCCTTGACCCGAGGTCTCCCCTGAAAGTGGTCAACAACTCCACATATCCTCGGGTATGAACCTGTTCTCCTGCGAAGCCAACCAGCTGATCGTGATAAGGCTTGATCATCTCGTCGGGTATCCCGAGCTTCTGGAAAGTGGTATAATACAAGATATCCGCCGAGCTCCCTTGATCTATTAACGTCTTTCTGACAACATAATTCGCCACTTCTACCGAAACCACCACAGGGTCATCCTGATTAGGATCGACTCCTTCGAAGTCCTCATCCGAGAAGGTGATGGGACGAGAACTTCGAGGCGCTCGGTGTGTTGTCGCATTTACTGTCCGAATGGCCCTCAGGTGCCTTCTCCGAGCTGAACTGGTCGCTCCTCCCCCAACAAACCCACCTGCTATAGTATTGATTATCCCTTTTACTCTGTTTTCCTCCCTGTTCTGAGTGTCGTCGGGTTGTCTTCTGTCCTCATTTTGCCGTCGAGGCCTTTCTTGATCTCGGGGCTGACCTCTATCACGTCCTCGTCCATTATAAGGTTGATGATTACCACGATTTCTTTGTACACAGTTGCCGAGATGCCCGGCCTGAATTAATTCCTCAATCTTATCCCGTAGCGTCCAGCACTCCTCCGTGGTGTGCCCATAGTTACGATGGTACCTGCAATGCTTTGATTTATCTGCCGTTTCTGGGGTATGTCCGGGAGGTGGGAGCCGTATCAACTCAGTATTGCACGCTTCTTCCAGAATTCGAGCTCGGTGAGCGTTTAACGGAGTATAAAGGTCATACTTCGGCCCTCGACTAGTTCCTTCTCTTTTAAACTTTCCCTTTTCTAACATCGGCCTTATACTTCCTCGGTTATTTGACTCCGTCCGCCTATCCAGATCTGTCCTGACTTTATTTCTGAACTTGGACACTTCCTCCATTTGTATGTATCCGGCTGCACGATTTCTAAGTTCATCCATGTTGACCGGTGGTTTCCGACATAAATGATCAGCGAACGGTCCCGGTTTGAGGGCCATCAACATCGTGTGCATTGCCACTTCAGGGTTTAGATCTCGTATTTTTACCGAGACTGATGAGAAACGCTCCATGAAACTTCTTAAGGACTCATCCTTCTCTTGGCGTAAGTTCACTAATGCAGTCGAGGTGAGCTGGTGGGGTCGGCTGGTAGCATACTGCGCGCTAAATTTTTTTATCAAAGTTTCAAAGCAATCAATAGATCGCGGTGGGAGCCGAGTGTACCAACTCAAGGCTGCTCCTTTCAAAGACGTAGGGAAGACCCTACACAAAACTGCGTCCTCATTCGTGAACAGATTTACCTGCGTGACATACGCATCCACATGCTCATCAGGATCAGTAGTACCATCATACCTTTCCAAGTTTAAGCCCTTCCATCCTTTTGGCAATGGCGTCTCCATGATGCCATCAACGAACGGATGCCTCCGGATGGCCTGCTTATCCCCTCGCAAATTTTCAATGTTCGTCTCTGAATGATATGTTTCCTCACGTCGACTTGCCTCCGGATGCGACCGCTGAGCATCCCTGTTGGTATTTCCCCGTTCCCCTCCTCGAGGAGGAGAAGTATCTTCATGATAGCGTTCTCTCTCCAATTGCCTATTCCTTTCACGCATCTCCTCATTCTCCTTTCTTAATGCTTCCATCTCTTCACGCATTGCCCGAATGACAGGATGGTCCTCCAAAGAAGTCCTGTCTTCGTGGTGTTATTCTCCTGCACCCGCACTGCTCCTGGTTCGCACCATGATTCTTGGTGGTGGGATAGTTTTCCTCGGACCCACGGTGGGCGCCAAAATGTTCCGTCAAAAAGCCGAGATAGACTATTCCTCTTTTTTTACAGTGTGCAGTGCTCTCTCTCTACTCTTCTTCTTGCCCCCTTTTTATTGACCTTCTCCTGACCGTTAAGGTGTAACCGTCTTCTCCCTCTCATCCCTTGTTTATCGGGATATTTCATAAATAATCATTATGGAATATCGCACTCTTTTTGCTTGATCCCTGATTTTTCGTCCTTCAGTTATGATTCCGTAATGGTTATTGCTCTCATTACCGTTACTCCTAGTCAAGTATTTTCAGAGCAACACAATTTTTGCAGAGAAACCCAGTAGTTGGTCCTATGGTCGAGATGTTATTTAATCGTACGCTCATTTGGCCGTACAATTACTCGGGCTTACCACTTGATAACTGATGTAATACTCGGATCGTTGCGCTTAAGCTCGATGTATATGAGCCCAGAGAGTGGTACATTAAATGGACGTTTATCTTCCCCGGACCTGTAAGTTCGGCCTTCTCATCCCGGCCAGTACATTTTGAAATCTATGAAAGAATATCATCAATATAAATTAAAAATTCATAACATTTTAGATTGAAATACTAAATATATAATTAACATTTGAATAGAAAATGTAAAATTGATATCAACTCACACTGTTAGAAAATCACTAACAATGAACTCATTTTTGGCACTTGAAGAGACTTGCAAAATCATTAACCAATAACCACTTGCTACTGCGAACGTAGGTGAGGATCGTAAATTGAGGGTAGGTTAAAATCCAAGGGATATTATTGGGGTATTCTTGCGAAGGCTTGTCACTTCAAGTAAGTGATGCTGCGCATGGCCAGGGTAGGGAGCCACATAAAAGAGCATAGTAAATGCCTAACGTGAACTGAGATGTTCCGTAGACTTGAGAGAGAGAAGAGTAGTGTACATTTATAGGGCCCGTTTCGTAAAAGTGCCGATTTGATTTATTTTTTTATAAAAATATTTTTAAAATAATCACAATTTATAAAAATAAAATTTAAATAAAAATATAGAAATTTATTAAAAAATTATTTAAATAAAAAATAATAATAATAGTTAGAAAATATTGTTTAATTTATAAAAATGTAAATTAAATATCCCTTAAGTAGTTATGTTTGGTTGCTTATTGATGTCTACGGGGGTGTTTGGTTTACATTTTTACAAACTAAACTGTACTTTCTAACCATCATTTTTTCCTTTTTCATCCAAACAGCTTTTCAATAAATTTCTCTATTTTTATCCAAACTTCATTTTTGTAAACTGTGATTATTCTAAAAGTATTTTTATAAAAAGACAAATCAAACGGGCACGTAGTTATCACGTCAAGAAAAAACAAAAAAAAATTATAATCTTCATTACAGCCCGCCCACACCCACTTGTTGGTTAACTCTATCAAGGTTGTGGATTGCAAAGTTCAGCTTCACCAAGGAGAAAATTGTGTATTGTATTAACATATGTAATATTATTATTATTATTTACAAATTAGACAATTTTAGAAAATAACAAATGAAGAAATAAAATTGTTAGCTGAATAATCGGGGAATAATGGCTAGATAGAGTCAGAAATGGTCCCATCAACAGCTAGATCCGCAGATCTAAAGGCCACACTTTTTTGGAACGCTGGGAAAAAAGCAGTACTTGGGGTCCTGTCACATGGGAAATGATGTTTTCCTTCCTTCATTTCATTTAAAACACACACACACGGGGTCAAAATGTCAGCAACTTTTCTTTCTTTTTTTACTTTTTTTTTTTTACTACATCATCCTCATCATCATCTACTCTGGTGTTGTTCCACGCCACCCCCCGGCCCCTGCTACGCCCTCCGTTTCTTTCTCAGGCTGTCAATGCCTCAATCTATACCCCTTACTGGCTCTCCAGATTGCTCTACATGGACATGTGTCTATCAACGTTCTTCCTTTTCTTTTTTATTTTTTGGCCAACAGCATTATTCTTTTTTCTTAATTCTTAATTTCACTGCTTTTTTTCATGTTTCTTTTCTCTAGTAGTAAGCAGTAACTACGTTTGTTGAAGTTTGAGTTATGAAAAAATCTTGGCGCCTATAACGGATGCATACATATTACAAATCATTTCTCTTGTTTTCTATTTCCTGGAAAATCTGCATATAAAATGCCAAATAATAGGTCATAATGCAGGTAGCGTGGGACCCACTATGTAGAATTTTTTCTTCGTTCGAGTGGCCAGGCCATATTGGCCTAACATTTCGGTGGCAAAACGGTACAATAGAAAAAAAATACCCCATTGAAGTGTCTTCCTAAATACTTAAAAATTAATAAAAATTAATTATAAAAATATAATATAAATGTTACGTTTCTTGATCTTCCTGCCGTGAAAATGATCATTCTCCTTTGTTTATATCACATGAAGTCTTATGTATTGGTTTGAAATGTCAGTCTTAAATATAAAACATTACTATCTACCTTAGACAAATAAATAAGAATAATTAAAGTTAGTTAAATTAATTAAATTTGTAGCAAAATATGTTTATATATCTTTTTCCCATTCATCAATGTATACTTCATTTATTTTAAAACTTTTATTGTTTAATATTATGATATATATTAAAAAATCATTAATCAATATATATTCACTTTAGTCCAAAATATAAGACTTATTTCAAAAGTTTATTTTATCCAAACTATAAGGAGTCGCTTGGTATACTTCCCGGGGAGTATACTTCCTGAAAAGTTAACTACTCGGGAAGTATTCATATAACTTGTTTGGTTTATTTTAAGTTTTTGGAAAGTTTTAATTATATTTTAAGAAAATAGATTACAAATTAAGGGTCTTTTTTAAAAATCATTATAAGATATTCAGAAAATAGAATTTTCTAAGGGTTTGCTCGGGAAGTAGAACTTATCGAGTTAAGCTCAACTTCCTGGGAATTTCCAAATTTTTTTTCAAACCAAGCAATACTAGTTGCTTTACTTCTCGGGAAGTTGAACATTCAGTCCCTACTTTCCTCATACCAAGCAACCCCTAAGTTTTATTTAGTAATTTCTAGAGTATTAAATATTTTGTTCTTATTTTACCCTTATCTGCAATTAAATATATAAGAGATGATAAACTTTAAATGCAATGCATTAAATAAGGATACTATTAAAAATAATATATTTTTTTACAGACATAATGAGTAAAACTACCTTTCTTAATTTTTCTATAATTAATTAAGTAGGACTTATATTTTGTATTGGAGGAAATATATCTTTCTCTTATATTGCCCTTAGTTAATTGTTGACTTTCATGCAAATCCAATTTGTTCTCCTACTTTATTTAATGAATGGTATTTTGGGAATACAGACATTTAATGATGTAGAAATTTTAAAAAGTACTCCCTCAGTTCCATATTATAAGACAACATAAGAAATTTTTCTTATTTCATAATATGAGGCACTATATATAGTAATTTATCATTTTTATCCATCATTTATTGTATTATTAGTATTATAATTTATGCCATATTTAATAAAATGAGTGGAATTAATAGGAATAAATTAAAAAATTTGCTTTATTTTTAAAAGTTTAATGAAGTAATAAATATTTCTTAATATGTGTGAAACATCTTTCATTATCTTTTAATATGAGACGGAGGGAGTAACTTACACTCCTTTTAAAAAGGCTTTTTTATCTAAGTATTGATTTTGTAAAAAATTACTACTGTAACATTCATAAAATACTCTTAATAAAAGTTATTAATCTTTATCTATATTCATTATTGGAGAGAGAAAAATTTAAGACTATCAATAATATTTGTGGAAATCACTTATTAATACTTCATCAAAATTTAAAAATACATTTATATTAAGGACTATGAAAATTTTCTTAAAAAAACACTTATATTGAGTGTAGGAGAAAGTAATAGTTTGAACCATATGAACCCTGCACAAAGTGTCTTATTTGAAACAAAAGGGGGTAATATTTCCTTTTTTGAAGATGGATTAAAATTCAGATCCGAACATCATCCTCTTTCCCATAATTATTGGTGACAAAAAACATGAGATCACATTCAAAACCTATTAAATGAAATTTCCTTTATTTTCTATTATAAGTTATATTTATCTACTTTACACATACCTATGAAATTAGTTGAAATTTTTGATATTTTAAAAAATTATTCTAATTTTTTAAAATTATAATTATTAAATTATAATTTATTTTAAATATATCTCTCTTAATCTTTCTCTACTATAACTTTTTTTAATATTTCTAAAAAGAGTAAAAATAAAAAAATATTAAATAATACATAAATTTCATATTTATATTTTAAAATTTTAATTTTTTAAAAATATGTTTTATAATAGAAAATAAAAAAAGTAATAAATATAAACAATTAAGATGGAAGCTACTACTACATGAAAATTGAAAATGCCACCCTCTCTCTCTCTCTCTCTCTCTCTAGCACTTACATTGTTGTTGTCACTCTCAAAAAAAAAAAAGTCTCCCGTTCGCTCTCGTGCGGCATTCATTTTCATTCTCATTTACTCGTCTCTTTTATTGTTCTCCTCATTTCGTGCGAAGAATGACCAACTCCAGTGTGGGACCCATCTCCCCCCTCATCCCTCCAATCCATTCATCCTTCTCTGTCTGTTTATCGGGCCTACCCTGATAAAACTTCCTGTTAGTGTTAGTCCGACGGTCGGTCTAATTAAATGAGTTACACTCGCCTTTCATTCTTGATCATGGCTGATTTCACATCAGGGTTAAGACTTAAGCCAAAGTTGGGCCTGATCTGGATTTGGCCCAAAATCTCCAAACAAAAAGACAACCGCGTTCAACTTAACTACTCCCGTGTTATTAATAATATTAATATGGTTTGTTTTCAAAAACAAAGTTCTTTCAATTGTTCGATATTATCTAAAAGAAATTATATAACTAATAATAATTCGAATTTAAATATGACATTTTATACTTTTTAATCACAAAATAATGCAGTTTTTTTCAATAAATACTTGCTTTTTAATATACATTTACCTTATAATTATGATATTTTGATTAAAATATCAATAACAAAATGTAAATAACTATACAAATATATATATATATATATATTTCTGATTTATATTATTATCATAAATAAATAATTAGTGGTTTCATTTCATGATAAAATTGAATAAACAAATTGGGTTGGCAGTGAGGGACAGTGAAAAGGAACGTGGGTTGAGTAACAGTGACCGGTTGGCCAACGTGTCGGTAACCAAGCAATCAAAGTGACTGATGGTGGATGGACATTTCGCGCTAATTGGGCCACGTCATCATAATGGACAACTGCACGTGTTGATCGCAGCTTGAGGTCCCTCCTCCACATCATAATCATCCCGTCATCATCATTTTTTTTCTTCTCCTTCTTCTCTTATAGTGCTAATTTTTCTAGTTTTTCTTCTCTCTCTCTCTCTCTCACAAAACGCACTCCCACTCACTCAGACCTTTCTCCTCCATTTTCAGTGCCCGTTTTCATTCGCATGACCGACCCATCAATCTTGGGTCCCACGTGGATTCATCCTTAGGTGGGTCCTTTAGAACACCGATACATTCAGCTCGGCTGCTTTCTGAAATAAAATAAAATAAATAAATAAAAACGTTTACAAAATCAATAGGACGTAATTCACCTATCCAGTCAGCAAAAGTTGGTAAATTATGAATAATTGACTCGGATCAATTGATTGGTAAAATTATCTTATCGGCAAATTTTGATAGTCGATGGGTGAAAATTAAATCAAAACAAAATCACTAATTCCTCCCATTTCAAATATAAAAAAAATTACTTTACACATATTAATAAAATTAATTAAACTTATTTAATTTACTCTTATTTTAAATATAAAGTATTTTATTTTGATCCTAAATATATGATCATTTATAATATATGAAATAGTATTTATTATATATTTAAAAAAAATTATATTTAATATATTCTAAAGAGAGACAGAGAAAGAGATTAAATAATGGTAATTTAAAAAAAATATTATGATTTTTTAGAAACTAAAATAGTTAATTCTTTTCCTTTACACTAGATTAATTAATACTCGTTAAAAACTACAATAGTTGACTGGTATTTTTGGAATACCTCATTTATTATTATAGAAATCTACATTTTTTTCTTCTATATTTTGGACTAAATATCTCCTCCAAGATTCTCTTATGTTTGAGACGAGAGAGTATTAACAAATTGGTCAAAATTATTGAAACAAAGAGAATCTGGCAAAAATATAAGAAAAATAATCAAGAAAAATCTCATGTTAGAATTTGATATTAAGGAGCTCGGTCAAATTCATTTATTTATTTATCTGCCATGTTATTTTTAATCTCATGTTAGAACGCCAAAAATTTAACATTCAATATATTTAATATATAAATTTTCAAAACTATATTAAATTATCAACCATGACATGTTAACTAATCAATTTTAAACTTATTAAAAGATTACTCTCTTGGTGACTGCTTGTTTGGTACAACAAACAGGGAGAGGAAAGAAATTTTGATGCTCCCTTGTTTGGTTTGAAAATAGAGGGAAAAGGAATAATAATAAATTGACTACTATCAAATTTAAGTTTTTTTATTTAGAAAAAGTAAGATAGTTATATTACAATTCATTTTTCGCTTATTTTAAAAATGTCAACAACTTTCACTCACTTATTTTTGTATTTTTTTTAAAAAAATTAATTAAACTTATTCTACAATCTCATTATGAAGGAAAAGATTAATATCATAACGGTATCTCTTGTTAGCCATGAACCACAATGAAGTGAGAATAAGTGATTTTTGGAATATTGTAAAGATAATCTTGAAATAAAAAAAAAAGTGAGAATAATTTGATGATTGTAAAAGTGGCTCCTCCCTACCCTCCAAATGTCAAATCCCCTAATTTTAGGGAGAAGTGAACTAAAGAAAAAATGCTTTTAAATTTTACCGCCCATTCTCTTCAATTTTTTTTTAAAATCAAATGAGGGGAAGATAACAAAATTCCTCCCTTTTTATTAAAATTTCTCAAACCAAACAAACCCATAAATGAACTTAGCTATATGCAACGTTATTCTAAGAGGTTAAACATTTTTTTTTGTTTTTAATATTTATATTATCATTAAAATATTCTAAACATTATTTATTGAAAGTATATTTATTTTGATAGTATTTTTTTGAATTTTATCTGGATGCATGATTTGAGTCATTTGACTGATGAGTTATGAGGAGATAATCATAAGAAGGAAGCATTTGAGTATCAAATAATGGAGCGACGCATGGAAGTGGGGAAAATCATTTTGATAGAAATAAAGTAGTTGTTGTCGTCAGCAAAAGATTCACTTTTTTCCCGCGTCGAAACAGCGGATCTAATAACTGTAAAAACTGATGAATATCCTCTCAAATCTTCAAAGAATCTATAGGACTGCTTACTTACCGCATTGACTCTTTGAAATGCTTTATGACCAAAAACAGACATCCCACTTACCTACAAGTTACTGATTCTAGTTCAACAGTAAAAAAAAAAATATTGATACTGGTTACAAACAAATTACAGTTTCAATCTTACATATTTTAGTTCAGGCATAATAATTGAAGACAGAAGTAAAAGTGGATGGATGGAGGGATAGCTAAAAGTTTTCGGTATGGATATATAATATAGTAAGCATCCAGTGATTGGAAACTGAAACACCATAATTAAGTATGATCATGTCATGTATGGTGCTACTCCCATATACTTATTTTGTCACTTTGCAACAATGACGATGTTTCTTATCATTAGCTTAATTACTATTTCAATCTCCCTACTCAAAGCGTATCTTTTTGAATTTGCTTTTCGTTATATATGTCAAAAACCATGCAAGGAGTTAAGACATACTTTCTCTATTTCTTATTATAATTTATTTTTAATTAATTTATACATAAAAAAAAGTAGTTAAGAATAATTGAAATTTTTAAACTTTATAAAATTTATCATAATTTTTTAATATTATTTTCATTAAATTATAATATATCTTTCTTATTTTTTCTCCACCATAATTATTTAATGGGGGACAAACATGAGAATAAATATGTAATACTTACAAAGTGACTTATATCTCACGTACTAAAATTGTTCTAAAATATGACTTATAATAAAGAATAAAGAGAATGTTAAGAATGAAAGAATAAACATTTTTATTTTTAGGGTAATTTTTTGTTATTAAATTTAATAATAATAATTGAGATATGCCCAACAACAACAACAATAATAATAATTAAAGTTATTATTATTTGATTAAAAGTATATTAAGATCAATGTTGTCAGATAAACATTGAATCGGACAGGATACTGATTTAAAGTTTAATAGTTTAACCGTAATCTAATAGGGATCAGACAGGTCGTAATTAAAATAATATATTTTAAATAAATAACGTAAGTTTAAACAAATTTTATGACTTAATTAAATCTTCAAATTAAATAATACTAAATTATTAATCTATTATTCATCACAAACAAATTATTAATAAGTTTCATAACTCAATATTTAAATCTAAATAAACTTATATTCATTCACAATCACATTTTTAGTTTAAAATAGTTAGATAATGCTCTATTATTATATTATTTATTGAGTAAATTTATAATTTTTAATAATTGTATATCATAATAATATTTAAATAATATTATAATATAAAATATATTTTGTACTAGGATGATGCTATTTTATCTTAAAAGTTAAAAAAATATATTTTTTAAAATAAAAAAAATATCAGTTTATAATTAGTTCAGCCCAGTTCAAGATTGATTTCTGTACCTGCCAATTCTCACCTATGTCCAGATCAAATTTGGCATAAATTTCTGATGAAATTGATTGGTTCTGTCTGATTTTTACAACTATATTTAAGATTGCCATTCATTTTTAGACAAAATACCTTGGCGACTAGGGCACATTGGGAGGAGCATGAGGGCTCGCTCTGCTCATGTTAGCTTTTGATATAGAGTAGTTAAAGTTTAATTAATGGGCGAAAAAGAGGCATGAGGGCGAGGAAAACGATAAATTAAGAAAAAAAGAAACTGCCAAATACTACTCCCTCCAGTCTTATATATAGGAGCTTTTGACTTGATCCTGAATATAAGACCCTTTACCATATATGAGGTGGTATTTATTATACATTTCTAAAAAATGCTCCTATTTAATATATCCAAAGAGAAAAAGAGAGAGAATAAATAAGGGTAATTTTGAAAAAATGTTGGGATTTTTAGAGAAATCGAGGTAGTTAATTAGTTTTAACTTCCCTTCTTAATATATGTGATTCGGTTAAAATGATCATATATTAAGGAGAAGAGGGAGTTGTAACTTAGTTAGTAATTAAAACCCTCGTGAGCTGAAGATCCCTATTAATTAAGAGATGGAATCTCCATTAATTGATGGCGATGGATCAATGCTTCGTCGCACGTACGCGGAAAGCTAGAGAGAACAAACTGACAATTTTGCTTAGAGAGAGAGAAACTGATTTCAGAAATGGAACAATCTCGCCCCAAACGCAAACATTAAATATTAAGGGGGAGGAGATGGAATTGAGAGCCAAAAAGAGCACATTAATGTTAAATTAATCGAGTTTCGTAAAGAAAGGGTAAAAATAATCACAAGCATGTGAGCAACAGCTGTGTCCTCTCGATAAATACCCCTGTTACCTTGCTAAATAAGACCTTTGACTCCCCTGGCCCCCCTTCATCCTCTTCCTTACTTTCTCTTTCTAATCTTCATCACTCAAATCACTTTCTACATCTACAGTGTTTATCAGAGCTTCTGCGCTCTACCTCTAATGGCAGACCTCATACCCTAAGGGAAAAAAACTACCCACTCTCTATCTATCTATCTCTCTATGCTGCCCAAGATGAAACCCCTCTCTCCCACCAACTTTCACCACTCCTTCTTCCTCTTATTCTCCCTCACTCTTCTCTCTCTCCACCCTCTTCCTTCATCCTCTGCTTCTTCAGACGCCACCCACCAGCTTCTCACCTTCAAGAATTCCCTCCCCGACCCTTCCGTACTCCCAAACTGGCTCTCAAATCAGAATCCATGTTCCTTCACTGGCGTTTCCTGCCAGGAAACCCTGGTTTCTTCCATAGACCTCCACTCCACCCCCTTGAACACTAATTTCAGCCTTGTCTCTACTTATCTTCTCACCCTCGAACACTTGCAAGTTCTTAATCTCAGGTCCACCAATCTTTCCGGCACCATTTCTTTCTCAGCTAGGTCCCGGTGTAGCAACTTATTGAGCTCCATGGATCTATCTCAGAACACTTTGTCTGGTTCTGTTTCGTTCTTGAACTCTTTGTCCTCTTGTTCGGGGCTGAAATCTCTCAACCTCTCAGTTAATCTCCTCGAATTTTCAGGGGGAGATTCAACCGGGTTGAGGCTCAATCTCCAGGTCCTCGATCTCTCTTACAACAATAAGATTTCGGGTCCCAACGTCCTCCCATGGATCTTTTCACAGGGTTGCGACGACATGAAGCGCTTGGCTCTAAAAGGCAACAAAATCACCGGGGAAATGAACTTTTCGACGTGCAAAAACTTGCAGTATCTGGACCTTTCCTCTAACAATTTCTCCATCGCTATTCCATCTTTTGACGACTGTCTGGCTTTAGAGTATCTCGACATCTCTGCAAATAAATTTTACGGCGACATTGGTCATGCCTTCTCCAGTTGCAAGCAGCTCAAATACTTGAACATTTCAAGCAACGAGTTCTCCGGTCCCGTTCCCTCACTTCCATCCGGTTCTCTACAGTTCTTATATCTCGCCGACAACCATTTCCGGGGACAGATTCCTGTTGGCCTTACCGACTTGTGCTCCACCCTGGTAGTGCTCGATCTTTCCCTAAACAACCTTTCCGGTGTGCTTCCAAGCGATTTCGGGGCTTGTTCTTCGTTGGAATCTTTTCATATTTCGGACAATAAGTTCACTGGCGAACTTCCGATTGAACTATTCGCCGAATTGAGTGGCTTGAAGAAGCTTGTTCTTTCCTTTAATGATTTCACCGGTAACCTGCCTCAGACTCTGTCTCAGTTCTCGAATTTAGAGTCGTTGGATCTGAGCTCGAATAACCTCAACGGCTCTATTCCTAGTGGGCTCTGTGAAGATCCGGGGAATAATTTGAAAGAACTATACCTGCAGAATAATCTGTTAACGGGTTCTATTCCACCCTCACTAAGCAACTGTTCTCAGCTTGTGGCCTTGGATTTGAGTTTCAACTACTTGACGGGGACTATCCCTTCCAGCTTTGGGTCTCTTTCAAAGCTCAAAGATTTGATTCTTTGGCTGAACCAGCTCCATGGAGAGATACCCCAAGAGCTCAAGTACATCAAGACTCTAGAGAATTTGATTCTGGACTTCAATGAGCTGACTGGGACCATTCCTTCTGGCTTAAGCAACTGCACCAACATAAATTGGTTGTCCTTGTCTAATAACAGGTTGAGCGTGGAGATTCCGGCATGGATTGGTCAGCTTCCAAATCTTGCGATCCTGAAACTGAGTAATAATTCCTTCTCTGGGAGGATTCCGCCGGAGCTTGGGGATTGTCCTCGCTTGATATGGTTGGATCTGAATACTAATTATCTGAATGGATCAATTCCTTCTGAGTTGTTTAAGCAGTCAGGCAAAATTGAAGTTAATTTCATCAGTCGAAAAACATATGTGTACATCAAGACTGACGGCAGTAAGGAGTGCCATGGAGCAGGAAATTTGCTAGAAAATGCGGGTATCAGTCTGGAGCAGATGAGCAGAATTTCAGCCAGGAGCCCTTGCAATTTCACTAGTTTCACAAGAGTTTATAATGGTAAGGTCCGTCCCTTCTTTGATCGTGGTTCTATGATTTTTTTCGATATTTCACATAATATGTTGTCGGGTACTCTTCCCAAGGAGATGGGGAGTATGAACACTCTGTTTATTTTGAACTTGGGTTACAACAATATATCTGGAAACATCCCACCGGAATTTGGAAACATGAAAAATCTCAACATTCTTGATCTCTCCAACAATAGACTTGAAGGACAGATTCCTCAATCCTTGACAGGCATTTCCATGCTCACGGAAATTGATCTGTCAAACAACAATCTCTCAGGATTGATTCCTGAATCAGGTCAATTTGATACCTTCCCGGCTGCCAAATTTGCAAATAATTCTGGTCTCTGTGGTGTCCCTCTGGCTTCATGTGGGTCCTCAGGATCAAGTGCAAATGCCCGGCATCAGAGGTCTAACTGGAGACGGGCATCTCTGGCAAGGAGTGTGTCCATTGGATTGCTGTTCTCCCTCTTTTGCATCCTTGGTTTAATTATAATCGCCTTCGAGGCAAGAAAGAGGAGAAAGAAGAAGGAAGCTACCCTGGATGTCTATATTGACAGCCGGTCTCACTCGGGTGCAGCTAATGCGGGCTGGAAGCTGAGTGCCCGTGAAGCTCTTAGCATAAATCTTGCAACCTTCGAGAAGCCCCTCCGGAAGCTTACTTTTGCTGATCTTCTTGAAGCCACAAATGGTTTCCACAATGACAGTCTTATTGGTAAAGGTGGTTTTGGAGATGTATACAAGGCTCAGTTGAAAGATGGAAGTGTAGTGGCGATTAAAAAATTGATTCATATTAGTGGACAAGGGGACAGGGAATTCACTGCCGAAATGGAAACCATAGGGAAAATTAAGCACCGGAACCTTGTTCCTCTTCTTGGATACTGCAAAGTTGGAGAAGAAAGACTCTTGGTTTATGAATACATGAAATATGGAAGCCTAGAGGATGTTTTGCATGATCAGAAGAAAGCCGGGATAAAGCTGAACTGGGCAGCCAGGAGGAAGATTGCAATTGGAGCTGCTAGGGGATTGGCTTTTCTTCATCACAATTGCATCCCTCATATCATTCATAGAGACATGAAATCAAGCAATGTATTGCTTGATGGAAACCTGGAAGCCAGAGTCTCCGATTTTGGAATGGCTAGGCTTATGAGTGCTATGGATACCCACTTAAGTGTCAGCACACTAGCGGGCACCCCTGGCTATGTTCCTCCTGAATATTATCAGAGCTTTAGATGCTCTACTAAAGGTGATGTTTATAGTTACGGTGTAGTTTTATTAGAGCTACTGACAGGGAAACGACCAACGGATTCAGCAGACTTTGGTGATAACAACCTCGTGGGATGGGTTAAGCAGCATGCCAAATTGAAAATAAGTGATGTTTTTGACCTAGAGCTCATGAAAGAGGATCCAAGTCTTGAGATTGAACTTTTACAACACCTGAGGGTTGCTTGTGCTTGTCTGGATGATCGACCTTTGCGGCGTCCCACAATGATTCAGGTGATGGCAATGTTTAAGGAAATCCAAGCGGGATCTGGGATGGATTCCCAGTCTACCATAGCGAGTGAGGAGGGAGGTTTCAGTGCCATGGAAATGGTAGATATGAGCATAAAAGAAATTCCTGAATTAAGCAAGCAGTAGGCAAGAATTCTTTGGGGTATAAAGATGAAAGATGGAGTAGCTGATAACATCAGCTCCCCTCAAAAATTTTCTTTCTTGACCAGTTCAAATTAATTCAGAAAAGAGGAAATGAGTAAAAGTGGGAAATGGGAATTGCTTGTGTTTCTACCATTTGATGTTAAGTAAATTGTTGTTTAATACATATACTGTTGTTCAAACTTAGATAAATTTTTAGTTTATATAAAGAGGAACGGCTCCAGTTGTTTCCTAGAGTTTGAAAGAAAGTATTCTGGATTCAAATAATCCTGAGGAGGGGCCACTGCATCTTACGGCCCCAATGACGGTGACTAAGCGAACTATCTGTTGGACCTTTGCTCAAGCTGTTTGATTTGCTTCTCCACCCCCCCCCCCCGGGGTTTTGTCAGCTGCAACTTTTGCTCCAATTTTGCGATATAATATGTCAAAGCATGTCTGTAAATGACTAAAACATGGGTTTCTTGATTAAGAAATTCAACCCCTCCGCTCATGTAGTTCTGAGTTCATACCCATGGTTTGTTTGCTAGCTTGATTAGAGAACTCTACCTCCAGGGAACATCTCGCTTCTTTCGCGGCATTTTCCTTCCGCTGATGTATCGTTTTGTCTCCTTGAGCACTCTCCTCTCTGTCTCACTTTCTGCATGTTGAACCCTTTTTTCCCATTCCTCCTCCCATTAGAAGTCTATTGGATGTATAACATATTTTCGCAGTCTCGGATCCACCTCAAGATAAACTGCATGTAGATATGTCTCTCTGCCAGTTGAGGGACTAATACGAGAAAGATATTAAACCGTGTATAATAGCTATTTCCTACAGGAGATTTTCAGCAGCTTTGAGACTACGGTTAATATAATACCCTGTACCACCAATAAACACTGTAGTGTTTTCAAGAATATTCAACTCATCTTCTGAATCGGAGAAACGGCAGGAAATGAGTGCATCTTGTCTGTTTCTCAACAATGTTTGTGCTTAGCAGTTAGCACGTGATCTGGATGATGGGGCGTAGTAAATTATATATTATTACTAATAGTACTATTTGTTTCTCTATTGACTGGGAAAATGTGCGATGTGGTGGCCACCCTATAATTTTTTGACCCTTATCAGAGTAGATTTTTTTTTTTTTTTTACCAAGTATCAGAGTAGCTTGAATCTACTAAATTATACTAACGATGAAGAATCGTTTGACTCAGGTAGTGACAAACATTGTTTTATAAATAAATTACTCGATTTCCATTGTTTCCGCATAATTACAATTAACATGTGCGCTTCAGAGACGAGAACCCTTGTTTGACGTTTCCTCCAACAAAGTAAATGACTACAATTATTCAGAAAAAAATGGAAAAGAGTACTTTAAGAATAATGTGGAGAAGTTGGTCACCTGCATTCGAATATTTTGAAGCACAAGGTACCCTCCTCACAGCTATTAATAGGCCACCCGCATCTGTCCTTTAGGTTGCAGAGTAACGCACTCATATCATTTAATATCACTCACTCGCGTTATTTCTTCTCCCCTTGGTGCTAGCTAGTTTTATTTTTATTCTTGTTAATTATATATTTTATCAATGTCCTGTCTTTTCTTGCTCCATTTGCTGGGTTACAACTCTGCACCAGTTGGAATCACCTTCGTGTCCTCTAATCTGTCGTTAGATTAGATATCCTGTATCACAAGGCTGCTGTATTTTCAAAGTATATACAGTGTTACGAAATAGGATTTTAATTACCCCACCCACGCATCATCTTCAGTATTATATTATTGTCCATGTTTTTCTTTGAATCTACTCCATAATCCCAGAGAGAGATAGACAGAGGCTATAGATTTAAAGAATATCTTCACCACAATTACGCGACATAAATCAGTCACGGAGGACGTTTGGCAAAATCCTCAGATATCTTTTACTTTTCGTGGGCACGTTGAATTTAAGTTCTATGGAATCATTATCAACTTGGAACTGTGCAGTATGCTCTACTCAGAGATCTTCATACTTACTTTTTTGTTCAGTGCACTATAGCACTTTATTTTTTCCATTCAAAATTTTCAAATCAGCTGTATATTATGGTCTATCTGTATAATCAATAAAAGAAAGTATTTAAGTTGTCATCTCAAATAACAAAACAAGAGCATTTTGCCATGTCCATGTAAAAAGGAATTCTTTATTGATCACCCGAAATGATATGTGGAATATATATTTTTTGAACTGTCGGTTAATTAAGAAAGAATATTTGCATTTGAAGTTTTAACTATATCCTAAAATGGTAACACCAAGGGAGGACCATATGAATTCCGTTCCGTTCCTGCACCAAAGAAGTGATTGAAGAAGGGGTCTAAGATTCGTATGGTTCGCACATTCCCAGCCACATGTGAAAGCGTGACGCGTGGGCCATCAGGTCACCTGACTGTGTCTGAAATCTTACCCCCCAACGTCGTCTTTGAGGTACGGCATCGTCGCTTTCGGGGTCCAGCCTTAATTGACCCTGGGAGTAAAAAGGAAAAATAAAATAAAATATAATCTCAATCCTAAAATGCTCGGCTTCGCCTCCGTAAGTAAACAGTGGGATTGATTGGGCCACTATTCCATGTGGCACCACGGATCCAGTCAACCAACGGAAGCATCACTCATCCCCCACCCAATTCATGTCAGATTCAGGTTCCATTGCATCTTATAGTTATTTCTTTAATATTTCAATCATTCAAGGATGATAAATGGGTATGGTATGTAGTATTTCTGAGCCAACAGAGAGAAAAAGAGGGTACTGGGGGTCCAGTCCAGAGGTAGTGGTAATTCATGTAGACACAGAAGCAGGAGGACTGGAGGAGAGGGAGGGGCCATCGTCACGAGTCATAGGCGTGTGTGTGTGAAATAAATCAATAATAAATAGCGTTCCGTACTCTTACGATTCTGGGAAATTAAATGTTTTATAGAGAATAAATAAATAATTATTTTCATTAGTATTAATAGTATTATGCAACACGTGTACGGCACAAGCCTGTCTTTTGTCCTATGATTGGTCGGTCACACACGCTAATCAGATACAGTGTCCTTATTTCTCATGCTATCCTATCACTGTCAGAAGCAATATACAGTATATTAACACTTTTTTTTTCTTTTAATTTGGGTTTTTAAGAATGAAAAAATTAAACAAGAATGAATTTCATAACAGAGATAATACGTACGTACGTATGGGATTGATGCGAGTCTACACGTGGGACATGAGTTGTTCGGATGGAAGAAATAGAAAGTGATAATAGAGAGAGAAGAGAGGTTTGGTGATAATGTTAATTTGGATGGATGCAGGTGTGGCGGTCATCTGGGGGTAGTAGTAAGTAGTGGCTACATCTGCCCACGTGCGCTTAGCCGGCGCCCCACCCTTCCCCAAACAAACCAACAGAAGGTGACGCCTCATTATAAGAATTTCGCTGTTACGTATATAGCCTATATTATTGTGTTGAAAAAGGGACAAATTGATTAATGTGGTTGTTGATTCAAGTTAACGTTAATTTGGCTATAGTAGGAGGGAGAGGAGATGAATGAATAATTAATTAATTATAAATAGGAGATAGTGAAAGAAAGGGCAGGTCAGGGTGGGGGGTCGAAGAAAGAAGAGTTAGGAAGGAACTACTAAAAGAATGATTCCCACAATAAACGTAAAGGGGTTCCTCATTCACCGGACACCCTTGAGCTCCAAACCTTACCCATTGTCTACCAATATGCCAATCTGTTCCCTCTCTCTCTCTCTCTCTCTCTCTCTCTCTATAACAATATTATTATTCAACTCCTACTTCACGTTTTCCTATTCTTCTCTCTCCCAACCCGACCCTTGTCTATGATCGCTTGTGAGGTAGAAAACACTTTAACACTCTGAAACTGCAACCAAAAACTAAGAAAACAACTTGGTTTTGCTACCTTTTAACTCGGTTAAATTAACTAGAAATAAGGGATGATAGAAGGTGGGGGTCACGAGGGAGCACGTGGTGGGTCTCCCCATCGGAGGGCTATTCTGCATTTGAAGCCTCAGGGAAGCTTCTCCAGGTGCTGCTGTTTCCATGCATGTTGACCCCCCCCCTTCTTCCTTTTTACTACTAACTACTAATAATCTCCATCCATCCATGCCTATTCTGTTCAAACTCCAAGCTTCCAAGTGTGTGTGTTAGTCTAAATTTAACATCAATACTAGTTGGCCTTCAAATAAACAAGAAACATGGAAAGGGCTCTCACCGCACGTGCTTGTCTTTTTGTCATGGTACATTTTTTTTCTTGGCCATATTTTGTCATGGGTTTAAGCGAACGAATCGAATCTATATCTTAAAGAAAAAAAAAAACAGTTTTAAACTTTTAAGGTGAATCCAGTGAACGGTGAGCAATAATTCATATCATTTGCCATCGGTAAATAATATGAATTACTTTAAGTTTTGTATTTTTATATTAAATAAATATTGAGTATTGAGTATTAATGATGGGTGCATCCCATCCAAATGGTTACATTATAAACATTCCCTCTAATAATCCCCAAAATACTACCGCTTGCTTCCCCTTATTAATTTGCACATTACAATTACAATTTATACTTATACCGTTCCAAGTGCTTCAACATTCGCGCCTGTTTGATTCTACCATCAAAAATAAAATAAACAAATAGTTTTGAGAATAAAAATTAGATTTTTTCAATATAGTTTTTAAGAGATAAAATTATCAAGTAATCATTATAAAAAAATATTACAAAAAGGAGAAAGAAAATGGAATTCCTTTTATTATGCGAAAATTCCAAACGGAGTCCCAATTAAGCTAATCTTACAAAAGCTTTGCCTTGAGTAACATGTTCATTAAACCCAAGTGTCTAAGGGGTTTTGATATTCCGAATTTTGATCCTTAGCCCATCTTTTTTATTTTTTTTTTAACTTTTGCTCCAAAAAATTTGTACCTCCATTATCATTATTAAAAAAAAAAGCTAATCAAACTCTAAACATCCCTGGGCTCAAAGTAATTGACCCACTGTACATTTCTGCAATAACTCAAGGATGAGCACATTAGTGACCCAGTCCAAAACTAAAGATAAAACAATAGCCAAACTCTCAATAGTAACTTGTTTAGGTAAGCCTCGAGGATGGACAGATTACAGGCCCAGTTCACAACTCTCACCCATTTTTACCTTTTTCTCCCTTCACACACCCCTTGGTACACATTCTTCTCAACCTCGTGATCTTTTACCATTTGTAATTATTTTTAACTTTTAGCTGGTTCAGAAAAACTAAAATTTGAGTTATGCTATTACCGTAGGTTTTTTTAATTTCAAGAAAACAGCCTCTAACCTCGTAATTTTCTTCCTAATATAATGTTGCCAACTTGTATAGAAAGTCCTAGCTAGGAGTGCATTGACAGACACTAATGCAAATATCTCATATAACAAGTTGCATTATTCACAGCGGGTGACCATGTGGCTTTGTATAGATTTGTTAAATATATAGATTAAATATTAATTAGTTAATTAAAATCGATACTGCAAAAAGATTTTACTGAGTTAATAGCTGGTCCATACTTGAAATGGAGAAAAGCACGAGTAAGAAGGTTATAAAACATTGTACAAAAGAGCAGAATAGAGAGAAGAAGCAAAGTATACATACAAGGGCAGCTTACAGATAGATGTTACCGCAATATAGGTTTATTATTGGTTTTTGCCATGGGACAAGACAACGAAAACACTTGAGGAAATACATGCATAGTTGAACTAGCTAGCGACTACAATCACACTCTTACACTTGAAAATGAGAAAAGAGTGAAAACTGAAAATGAACCAAAGCATCTATATATATAGACACACACATGGACAGACACACTTATGATTGCCAGAATAATTAGATACATTGCCAATTTTCACTCTTTCCTGTTGGAACACGCGTACAGAAACGTGAGTAGCTACCACAAGAAATTGGTAAGCTGAGAAGGAGCTTGGGAGTCTTCAAGATCATTTGAGGGGGAGTGTACGTGCCTCCCTTCGTATGTAGTTATCACCATCCTCGGATCCTCAGCCAAGCGTTCCACCCTCTTCTTTACGCGGCAATTGTCTTGTGTGCAACGATAGTAGCTCCTACACCCCAATTCATCACATATAATTAAATATTACACACACACACACACACACACACATGTTGAATATTCAATCCACACACATAACACTAATTAATGGGCACTCCTAATTACTCATTCTTCAACAAGTCAAAATTTCAATATCGTCTCCTATTCAAAAAATACTCTTGCATCAGGATATCTTTAGAGAACTCGATAGTTATAAAGTGATCTAGCTTTAATATGTTTCATGATTGTAATCATTCCAGCATTACTCATTAAAATTAAATTAAAATCATCCCGAAACCTGTTTTAAAAAAGCAAACTACTTATGATAGAACAAAAAAGACACATATAACTAGGGGTGAGCAGGTTGGAGAGAGAAACCATAAACATGTATCTATGTTCTGGAGTACAGGTTGATGGAAGCCTCAGTTAAATATATATATATATATATATATATATATGCTTTCAAGTTTTAAACTTGTATGTTGATGAGCAGTCAGCTAGCATTCAGCAAGTTAAAGGAAAACGAAGAGAAGAAATTAATTTGGAATGAATAGACACACAAACACACACCTAGGGTGCTGGGTGTTCTTGACCACCTTCTGTCCGTACTTCCTCCACTTGTAGCCATCGTCCAAGACATCCACATCGCTCATGGTCTTGAAGCAAAACCTAGGCTCCCTCACCTTCCTCCTTCCCTTTACCTTCTTCATCTTCATTGCAGAAATCCCTAGCTGACAATGACTCTCTCCTCCACTTCTTTTACTGCTCAAGCATTCGCTTACTTCTCCCCATCCCCTATTTAATTACATATATTCATTATCAATTCGTTAAATTAATAAGGGCAAATTTTATAGCTTTCAAAACTTAATTTCCTGTCATATTTTACAATATAATTATTAAGTGACAAGTTGAAATCTTTCATGACAAATGACTCGATTTTTCAAAATAATATTTCTAACTAACATGTGTTTATCTATTAAACAATTCGATAATATAAGTGAGAGTTTTCCAATAAAGAAAGCTAAGAGCTAGCTCGCTAGCATGCATGGTTGGATATCGATGTGAAAATTAAAGAGCGATTACTTTACCATGGATTTAGCACACTTGATGTATGCAAGGAAAGGAGGTGGTTTGGTCCTCCCAAGCTAGAAGTGAGGTCTTGTCTTGGCTTTTGAGCAGTGGCTGCGAATAGGGTTTCCGTTATATTGGCAGTGGTAGAAGCTGTTTCGGATGCAAGCGACGGACCCATAGTATGGAAGCCCTTCAACGGTTGATGGCAACCCAGAGAATTAGGAAAAGTCAGATTTGCTGGGAAATTAGGAAGAAACTCCAGCTGCGTATGCATCAGATACTGCTCCTCCAACAAACTACTACCATGGTTCACAATAGATCGTGAAGCTGTTGACATCACTCTCTAATCACTACTATATCTCTTTCTCTCTCTAATCTCTTTAGCAATTATGTCCAAAATTGAGGATCTGCTAAAGGAAAGATAAGATTTATCTTAATGAAGGAACTGATCAGTTCCTGAGCGAGGTTTAATCTTCCTAGGGCTTGAGGAGGAACGAGCTAGAAATTACACCATGAACGGAAAAAGTCTAACTAACAACCTCGCAAGACCACTTTCCCTTTTAGTTGTGGCTCTCTTTCTCTCTACCAAGATATATGCTAATTTCTGAATTCCTGCGTCGACGCTATATAAAATCACGAAGTGTGAGAAACCAAGCAGGCATAGAATAAAATACATGAGGCCAGGAACTCACCATTGCAGATTTTTTTTTTAAAAAAAAGAACAGAGAGAGAGAGAGAGAGGCGAAATAAGCTGAAAAATTAAGCTTAAGAGACTTTAGTAACGTTTTGCTTTCAATCAAAGGTGGCCTTGATATCTTCTAACTGCAGATAATGATATTGTTAATCCTCAAAAGCTTGGAAATTCCATGTCCTTCATGGTTAGTGGAATTTTACTGTGTGACAAAGGAGGTCAACATTACACGACAAAACGTCTCAACAGAGAAAGTTTGGTGCCTTTGCATAGGTGTATGAAACTTCCATGCAACAGCCGATCACTGTAGATAATAATTATAATATATGGGCAAAAGTGAAACCTGTTGAGTGCACAATAATAGAGGCAGATGCTTGATAAAAAAATATATAATATATATAGGAAAATTATAACTATCATCCATTCACCACGATCCTCACCACAAAATCTCTTAAAAAGAGTAAAAAGAGAGCGAGGTGAAACATATATCTATCACTTTTCTAGGGTTTTTTTTGCCTGGTTTTAATATGAAGTTATCACTTTGGGGACACCATATATGAAAAAGAAATCACAGAGGACAATGATGATGAATCTTGGGTGCATATCTATCTTTATCACACCCTTCGTTCTCTCTCTCTCTACATTTGGGAAGGATATCATTATGATGAGTGAAAGAGGTTTTTTTTGACTTTTTTTGCAGCAAAAAAGCTAGTTACCTTTCTCGCCTCCCTTTTCCTATTTGGATTTCTAAAACTCGAACTAACCCCACATCCCCCCCAACTTTTTTCTCAAATTCCAAACCCAAACTTGTTATATTATTGCTTGTCATTCTTGGATCAATTAAGTGTGTAAACATTAATCATGGTTAGCTAGCTTTCACTTGTTATGTGTCGAAAAGTGGACCAATCTGGCCACTGAAGTCACAGTTTATCTACCGGCTTAAAATTTACCCATAATTCAATAATTATTATGTGGCCTTTGTACTTCATCTAGTTGCTTAACTCAATAAAATGATGAGCTTCATTTGCAGAAATTAATGAATGAAGTAAAAGTAGCTGATAAGTAATTAGAGTTCCTATTGGAGGAAAATAAATGGATTATATGATTGATGAAATACATGAGCAATAATACATGTATTGATGGTTTTTAACAATTAATGAAAGAAGCTATTAATTTTTAATCCTGGCCTCAAGACTCATCCTGTGTTACTATAATTTGTAACTTGTCAGCAGTGTAATAGACCTAATTAATTAATTATAACCAAGAGTAGGAAATAGAAACATGTACCTTTTTTCTACTGGCCTGGTAATATTGGAACATGTTCTTAAAATGTTATCATATGATACTGTTCATATGTATTCACCTATATTACTGATCTGATCTTTCATTTAAAATGCGATTTTCTTACAATTTTTTTTTTGGACTGACACCTGTTTGGTAAAACGAGAAGAGAGGCAATGATCTCCAAGGCACCATACATACTGCACTTAAAACACACACACACACACACACACACACACACACACCGACACACCGACACACCACATATATATATTTTATCAGAAACTTCACACAACTTTTTATGAATAGAAATTTCAGAGGTTATCTTTTCCCAAATATTTGATGAAAATTTCTGTTCATCAGAAAAGTCAGGTTTATGTCACAGTCTTTGCCCCATTGAAGCAGCAGCGTCACTGGTTGGACACCATGTATACCGTATATATATATATATATATATGCACAATGCAATGGCAATGGCAATGGCAATGGCAAATAGTTAATTGAGTGTGTATGTTTATTCTTCATCTTTTATTCTGTATTATTCTTATTTTATTAGTCATGTAAATAATTTTTTATTTACTATCATCAATATATTATATAATATATATAATAAAATTTATAATAAGTCACATAGCTAACAAGTCATAAATTATACGATTTGTTTTTCAGTGCAGTGAAACACACACACACATATATAGAGTGTTATATGAAATATGATTCAAATAAAAAAATTAATTTCTATTTATTTTCCATTTTTTTATGTCTTAACAAGCTAGTCTTTTCACTTTTATATTGCCTACAACTTTAATACGTTTTACAGATGAGTGTTAAAAAAATAAAAAAGGGAAATCAAGTGAATAGGGTTTGTGCTGGCGTTGGGCTAACGTGCTGATGATGTCAGAGGAAGACGTCCGATGGGAATAATAGCTTGCATCATCTACAGAAAACCCCATTAGGGTTATTAATGTGATGCAATTTTAAATGATAATTCTTTTAAATTTCTTTTGAGGGTTTAGACTTTAAAGTGTAAACCCTTAAGCAAGTTGGAGAAAGGGCATCCCGTGGCAAACAGACATCATTTCTTTTTGTCTCTCCTTATAGCTCCCCATCATGCCTTTCAGATTACCACCCTCATCAATCCCCTCGTTTATCGCTCACCTTGCCTTCCCTTTTTCTTCGCAATTATAATCCATATTTATCTTCTTTCCTACCTATTTTTCCATATTATCTTACTTTGTTCTCTTTCTAATTGTCATGATTAATTAATTAATTAATCTGTACAAAAATTGAACTTCATGTATTTAAATATATATCTTGAAACCAAGAATGAGTGATCAAAACTATAGTTCTTATCTTTCATGATTTATTGAGAGAGACAAAAGCAAGTGTTCTGGGTCAAGTGATGATCCTGACAGTTACATTGGTGGAGGAGCCCTCGAATTTGTCAGTTACAATTAAACTTGAGTTAGAAGAATTTTCTATTTAGAGACAGGTATACAATTATAATGCAGGAGAAGCAGAGATGAAATTAAGCGGGTAGTGGAGGATATTTGAAAGTGAATATATATATATACGTGGAAATGTAGGAAATGATTAGGGCACGCACCCTCCCTCAAGTGTCTGTGACTGTAATTCTTGTCTGTTTCTGATAACATCCTGCCTTTGTCAGAGACAACCCATGCCCCCTCCAGTTTACTTACTTACAACCTCTTGTGACAACACACTGCCATTCCTTTGTACAATTCTACATTCCCAATTAAACATCACTGTTCAGAATAATGGAATGTTGTCGTTTTTCATACTTTATTCCCTAGAGTCTGCCATTGTTCATGAGTGCCATCCTTTTATTCTATTTATCTACCCTTTTTTCCTTCGAACTTGGAGTACATAACTCTTAATATCGATTCCCATATTTAATACTATTCAGAGTGTAACTAATAGCATGTTGGTATTTCATTTTTAAATACTTATGGGATTCATATGGGATTCATAAGTACTTGTAAAGTAGAATTGCCAGATAGAAATAATTTTTTAATAAGTATTTATACCTGAAATAAGTGCTTATGAAAGAAACTGATTTTTTCAGCTTATGATAATCACTTATCCTCCTATAATTACTTATTTCATTTTTCCTTCTCATTATCCACCCAATAATCACTTAAATCTCAATATTCAAATACATTTCTTTTTTCAAAATCACTTATGAGGTAAAAATATCCAAACACAAATTACTTTTGACATAATCACTTATTCTCATAATCACTTACTCCTTCCGTTCCTTAATATAAGGGACAATTAGGAGAGTTTCCGTGTTTCAAAATATAAGGGACACATGGGGTTTGTCTGATGTATTTAATAACTTTTTTCCAAAATATCCCTAATTAATATAGTATGTTTTCAATATAATTCATTTGTATTAATTGCATAATAGAAGAGTTATTAACATTAAATAAGGATATTTTTGGAAACTACTTTATATTTCTGACAAATTTATTAATTTTCTTAATCTATGTGATTTTATTTCTTGTTTCTTATATTAAAAAAGGAAGAAAGTATAGATAATATAATTAAAACATATTTAAAGGTAGCTAGCTAGCAAATTCAAGAGGCCGTTGTGTGTGTATATGTAATATTAAATAAGAATATGTGAGAGAGAGAGAGAGAGAGAGGTCAAACTCTTTGCAGAAAATCTCTACAAAAGTAGGTCTCGATCATAACGAAGAAGGGTGCAGCCTTTTTAGGCACACGCGCACGGATTTCAGGTAGAGAAGAAAGCAGAGGGCTGTTGAGAGCAAGTGATGGAGAGTACTTATGCCCCGTTTGGTTCACAGGAAATGTGATAAGGGAAGTGGAAATGGAAGTGGATTCCATGTGATGTTATGTTTGGTGTGATAGAAGTGGTCTTCCATGGAAGCCTACTTCCATCAAATTGCCTTGAATTGGTTTCCTTTCGGAGGTGCATGGAAGTGGGAACAGTTCCATGTAAGCCAAACTTTTTACCAATTTTACCCTCAATCATTTTCCCCTCCCCTCTCTCTTCGATTTCTCTCTGGATGGTGCCACGACAGGTTTGACGGCATGATGCTCCTCCGCGATGGTGACGACGTCCTCCTCCGGCAACGTGTGGTGCTCCACCAGCGATGGTGTGCTTCGCAACCCAAATTGGTCTTGGTTTAAGAGTTGCCAGTCTTTGAGTTGTCTTCGAAATCTTCCTCCGACAACAGCAGGGTGCTTCATCGGCGATGTATGATGCTCGAGGATGACACGGTGCTTCCCTAATTGCGTGTTTCTCGATCTCTCTTCTTAACCCAAATTGTTTGTGGCTCAAGCATTCTTGGTCTTCGATTTGTCTTCTTCATCTTCCTCCAACGACATCGTGGTGTGGTGACAGTGTGATGCTTGAGTGACCCAAATCATTCTTGGCACCGGCGATGATTTGTTTCTGGGTTTTGCAAATTGTTCTTGGTGTGGTGTCAGTTGAGTTGCTGCAATGGTGGTCTTCGATGCTAACAAGGAAGAAGAATCGTTGGGATAGAGAATAGTTATTTTTTGGAGTTTTTTTTTGGAAGGGTAATTTGGTATATTTATATTATAAATACAAATATTAAATAACAAATATACCATATTTCCATTGTCATACCAAACATACTTTTGAACCCTACTTCCACTTCCATTTCCTTTTCCACTTCCCCTTCCTCTTCCACTTCCACTTCCTTCAAAATCAATTCTTTGAACCAAACAAGGCATTAGGGTTTATTCCAAGTTGGAACTAGTGAGGACCAGTGAGCTAACCTCTCTCTGCACTTTCCCCACCCATACGTACGGCAAAAGCATAACAGCATCACATCAACGAATATTACAGGGGTTATAACGGTGTATTTGTATTAATTTATCCCTAATTAGTTATAAGAATAATTAATTATTTATAATTAATTATAAAAATAAGTAATTATATTAAAATTAATTTATATTTAAATATTTTTATCTTATAAGTAATTTTAAAAAAAATATATATTTAAATTTTGAAATTTTAAGTAATTATTGAATGTATAATAAAAAAAAGTGAAATAAATGATTATGATAAGTAGAAAAATCAGTTTCTTTCATAATTATTTATTTGAAATATAAGTGTTTATTAAAAAGTTAGTATGTTTGATAACTTTATAAAATAAGTAATTACACTCTTCTATAAATACTTATTTATTTTAATCCAAACAAGCATGACTAAAGTGGTTCATGTAGGCGGACTAAGTGTGTCGAAATTGACCAAACTAGATGTTTATAATTTATAAACTACTAAGTATAAGCATTTTTGGACTATTGAAGGAGAAGAATTAATTGGCTAATGTGCCAAATGGGGACCCTGAAGCTATGGGCATGTGTGCATACATACATGATAGAGGTTGCAGTGTTATTGGTGCCAGGATGATGTGATCTGATCTTCACCTGCCATCTTCTTCTTCTTCACACACCCCCAAACCCCCGCCCGCGTCCGTTTGCTGTCTCTCTGCAAACTGAAAAGCTACTTTTTTTTTTTAATTCGTTTCATTTTCCTTCCTCCACAAACTCAGAACATGAAGGGAACATGCCTATCATTTGGTTAATTTCTTCCCAACAAAATCCTATTCAACAACGAAAACGAAATTTATGATGTAATGTTCATTTATCCAGGACTTCTCTCTCCTTTAGCTTGCATTGGGTGTGTTTGAGCTACGAAGTTCTTCACTTTTCAGTTCATCAGTTGGTCATTTAACGAGCTTCACATTAACAAGTCGCCTCAAGGATGAGAGGGTCATTCTAGAACTCTATATCATCTAAACTAGCAAAGAATATGAAGCATTGTAATATATTCTATAATATTATAAGGGATATTATGTATTGACTAAAGAAGGCCCCCAATAGATAATTAATCAATCATCCATGTACAATGTATGATGATGGAAGGATCATAATTATAACTAATATATTTCATCGATCACGAATAGTAATCATTATTACTTCTTTAACTTTGTTTTTTCTTGTTTTGTTTTTTTTTTCTCGTACAGGTAACCGTTGGCCTAAAAAGTGACATCCCAAACACTGCTTAATCTGTCGTATAATTAAGCTCACACACTTTCTAATCCTTTCTCAATGTCGAAATAATAGCCTAACACTTGTAAAATCCGCTTTTCATCCTCCTCCTTTTGAGTATTGAGGATAATTAGGTTATGAGAAAAGGGGCCTACCCTAGAGGAGGATTATTATGTCTTAAAAGTCTTCGTTATTATTACCTATGTTTGCCATTATAAGTTACCCAACCCATGTATACATTTTTCTTTCTAGCTAGCTAGGCAATTATATTTGACATAATAATAAACTTTGACATTGTACAAACAAACGCGAAATCATGCATTTTCATTATCAAAGGAAAAATGAAACAGGTAGTGTCGTACTGAACGTTACTTTTTACCAATTTTCAAGTCTATTAAAACTACTTCAATTCCGCCACTCCAGGTTCGGCCAAATCTAATGCGAACACCGAAATCAGTGAAACCCAAGTGAATATTTAATATTTTATTAGAAATTTCTATTATCTATTGAAAATTTTCTGATTCTAAACTTATATCAATTGATTTATTTTTTCCGTAAATTAACAATGAATTGATGGTTTTTTTTTTTTTTAGTTTCAATAGAAAAGAAAGTTTACCCATAATGTAAGTGGTTGGTTTTAGTTGAATTTGTAGAAGAAGGCATCATGGAATGGAGTTAACGTAGCTTGATTGCCGGTGATATAAGCTTTACCTATATATAAAAATAAATGCGTCAAATAAACATTATGAGTTTAGGACAGATTACCCCCATCCTCATGCTTCAAATTCAAGTTACTAAAAAGATCATATATGTAGTAACAAATAGTAACAACTAGAATTAAAGGTAGGGTGTACCTAAAAGTCAATGCAGGGCATAGCCTGGCCTACCAATTACATTCTCACAATCAACAAAGGTACCGTTTTTTTTTTTTTCCTTTTCCTCCATACATTATATAATAAGCTAATAACCCTCTCTTCTTCTTCTATTCTTCTTTTTTTTTTTTTGCCCCCGGAGTGGTACTTTGACACGCAATTGAAACTGTTCTGTGGTCGGACGAAACGTAGAAAATTCTTTGGTGGTAGGACAATAAATAAAAAATACATGTCAGTTTTAATGATTTGAAATAATATTTTATAGTTTATAAACTTTTAGCCATTATGTACCAATCAGTATCAAGAGTGGAAGTGGAAAATGTGTGACCAATGTAGAGAGCTTACCCCAGATTGGACTTTCATTTTATTCAAAAACAAAATCAAATTTCAGATAAAAGGTCCCGTCCATGCCTAGACAGCTTCACGAGTCTTTGGACGCCTGTATTTTCTTTCCCCCTTTGTCCCTCTTATTTTATTTAATCCATTTATTTTTGGTAAAGAGATCTAATGCACTTTTTTTTTTTTGGTGAATATCAACAGTATTCCCAACCGACAGCCAAAGATTAATCTCTTCAAAGTGTAAAGATTATCGAAATGAATTTTACTTCTTTTAACATTTTCTATATATATGACCAGAGATCTAATACATTTTAATTTTAAACATATGATCCTTTACAGCTTTATTACTATCTTTTATATAATTTGATACAGACAGGGAAAGAAGCATACTCACCTATCAATAGAACACCAATCAAGACAAATCTCGTAGTCTATCCAACAAGAAATCTTATATAAATAAGGTTGCATTTTGGGGAGGGTGAGATGAAGAAAGAACAGGAACAAAAAAAAAAAAAAGAGGTCTTGCTTTATCTGAGTATGAGTGAGTCAGTCACTCCAGCTTTGAGTTAGAGTTGTGAGCATGTGTGGGATTAGGACGCCTCTCTGCTAGAAAACGCTTTGTGCCCTCCAATACGCCGAAGAAGATTGAACCACCTATCCCTATCCATAGAACCCTTGGCCCAATACCCTGTTCTCAATAAATATATAGACACAGACTAAATTATCCAACTCTTTTTTAAAAAAAAAAAATTCAAACTACACAAAATTTTCATTTATTTTAAAAACCAAAGTAAGCTGTTTTTTTTTTTTTTTTATGAAATAAGCTGTTTTATTTTTATTTGCACTTATTTAGAATTAAACTAAAATGTTCATTTTAAAAAAAGAAGTCTGTAATTTTAAATCTATAACTTAAGGGAGAATATGTAATTTTTTACACCAAAAAAATATGGAGAATTCTAAATTTGCTTGACAACATGGCTGTGTTTCTTTGAACCTGCACGGGGCTAAATGTTGAGAGCATGATTTGAGGAAAAGACTATAATTGCTTTTCTTCTTGTGGGTGCACACACAAATGCATGCAAATTGCACACATAATAACATGTACTACAAAATCTAATCCCAGGATGATTGATAGAGAGTCGCTTTAATGAAATTGCAGGAGGCAACAACTAAGAAGTCACTCAGACTCATTACCATATTTACAATGATTATTCTAGACATGGACATGACAGGGATGTCACGCATAATCCACCAACCACCTCATCATGAGGAAAAAGACTCCACCAATCACCATATCACACAATAAAGAATTACTTGTCATGCACAGAAATATGAAGGACTCCACTTTCTCAAAATTTTCGCCCCAATAAGACCCACTTCCCGAAGAAAATAGCTTTCAATTTCATGCAAACCAGAGAAGAAAACGTGGTGCAATAATAACAATGACAGGATTCTGCTAGTCTACCACTCAAGCCACCGTGTGAAGAAGAAAATGGAGAAAAGCCCATACCTTTAAAAAGGCCTGAGGTCCCTCTTCCTTCATGACAGTTTGAACACAATCCACGATTCCTCTGTATTGGTTTGCAGATCCCTTGCACAGGAATGTAGAAACTTATGTTAATGGCTTCATAATTCACATTGTATATTATTTAAAGCCCATATGCGTCATGATTACTGTACTCAAGACGTTGTCAGCTTATGGAACCTCATGGTAATCTTCACACACAAGAAAAAATAATAATAAATAAATAAAGAAAAAAATAGGAGCAGCAGGAAGCTACATGATCCTACCTGAACCATTAACCTTGTCTTGATGACATCAAGGGGAGTAGTTATAGCACCAGTTAGTGCACCTAAAATCAAAATGTTGTTAACTAACCGTGTTTTAACACAAGTTCATTGATATGTCCTTATGAAATAAGCTGTAAATACAATGTCCACACATTATATATACGCAAGAATGTATAGACGGGGCTATATATTACCAGCAAAAGCACCAATAATGGCATTTTCCGGATCATTGAGATTCCTTCGTGCCTAGCAAAAAGGAATGCAAGTCACATCATCGTTAAGATCAAAAGAGAAGCATGTAAAAATAATGGACGTAGAATGGCAAATTTTGTCCAGTTAACTAAATTAAAGCACACACATCCAAAATTTTCTGACACACGCAACTTAAGGAGCTTACCGCCAGCATATAACCTATTCGAAGCTGCTCATAGAGACAAAACTGAATAGCATCAAATGGCAAATCCCGCAGTAGAAAAGACCCATATCCCTATAATTTCAAAGATCAACATTAAAATACATTTAATGTATATTTATAGCCACGGAAGTGGAGGTCATCCAAATTTGAAAGGAGGAGATAGTAAGAGATTCCATACTGCATAAAGTCCCTTAAAGCCCTCTTTAGAAGCAATAATGCGGACAGCGTGAGGAGCTGAAGTGAATTGGCCAGTTTGCATTCGTTGCTTAACAACCTAAGGATCATTAGTGAAATAGGAGTTTGTCCAGTGAAGCTCGTTTCTATCATGGAAATACTGTTTTTAAGCACAAGGAAGTTAATCTACCTCTGTTGGAACACGGATCAGTGACGCCGCAATGCCTCCTATGGCACCTGCAGTCTAAATAAAATCTAAAATCCATATGAAAGAAATTCCATTTTGAAAAAAAAGAACAAATATCTTTACATCAATCAAAGGATATTCCTAGAAGAATAGAATAAAGCAATAACATAGACTAAGTATCAATTCTAAAACTTTATGATCATAGCCAGATTCCAGACTCAGGAGACACGAAGAGGCAATAAGAAGTATGCATCTCGTTTCAAAGTTAGCGTGGCATGTGTATCACACTATTTTGGGGGCAATACTGAAACTTTATAAGACTCTCAAGTTCAGTTGAATCTCCAATATGCTAATACTTTCAGTAAGCAGTATCTTACAAAATGAGCAAAAGCACTTAGATTTTCTGGAAATATCCTCAACAATTTCTGCTTTATGGGTTCATAGACTCCAACAAAAAGAGCAGATGCCCTGCACATTTAAAGCAACACATCACCCCAAGATGCTAAAAAAAGAACCCAGATAGGATTGATGATTTCAAATCTTTATAACTATAGAACAAAATGCTTGAACGCTTACAAAACAAAACTGTGAAAAGAATCACTCTCTAGCTTCAACTATGCATGGATATTGGTTAGGAGTTACTTCTGTTAATACTTGTCTTTAAAAGTAAAACCTAGATAAGGAGAGGGCCAAAATTAGTACGCAAAACTGATGAAACTGAGATTTAGAAAGTCCTAAAGCAGAAGTTAGCATTATCTAAAGCTCAATTGCCCTTCCAAACAATCAGAACTAAACTTGATCCCGCATTCCATGTATCATCAAAGAGTTATACATCGCAAGAACAATGATTCATGCTTTTACAAAACTTAATCAATGGAGTGTATCGGACCAGGCCACTAAGCAATTCTTCATGAAACTATTGTCAACAGAGATGAAGTTATACACCCAACACTTGCCAATATCTTTTAGTTTTAAAATTTTCTAGTTGACAAACATGTTCTAATGTTTGAGACAATAAGCATGCCAGAAAATACTCACGGTAAGACACCAGCAAGATTTCCTGATAATCCAGAATAAAGGCCTTTCAAAACTAATTTTTCTCCTCCACGGGCAGCCTGTAACCAAAAACTATATATATTATTATATTTGGTATAGATTTGGACAAATGAGAATCATTTAGATAGCAAGAAAAATAGAAGGCATAACAATAAAATCGTGGGGTCACAAACTGAAAGAACTAAATGGTCATGATGAATATTGTTAATAACTAGTAGACCAAAGGTATCTCATTCTCGGAAAAGCTAAGTTGCCTTTTCTCATTCAAATTGTAGCAGTGTTTTTCCCAAGAACCCAGCCTAGCTGTTACTGATTAAAAACCTAGCAGCATATGATAGAACCCAGCCAGAGAACTCAAGAAAATATTAGTATTACAGCCTAAAAACAGAGAAAACAGCAACAAGGGAGAAATAGAGCTTTCTTAAAGAATAGAAAATGCAGTAGGAAAACACAGAAAACAGCAGACACAGAGAGAAGAAAAAAAGAAGAAAATAAAGCTAGTGCTAGGCGTTTGAGATGATAGCTATCTCCCGCCAAAACCATTCTATCATTTTCTATGCCTATTTCACTCTCAAACCTTCATGCTTATGCCCCCAAAAGCCTCTAAACGAATTCCATAGCCTCCCCTGTTTATCTTCCTAGTGTTCCATGCCTAGCTGTTTATGTTAGTTACACAACCATACCCATTGCATATCTTAATCTTAGTTCCATGCCTTTATCATCTACAATAACCAGTGTCTTTCACCATTTTGCATCAAGTAGTGATGAGTTTAGCAAACAGTAAAGTCAAACACTAAAATGGCCAATTTTCTTCATATTCTTTATGGTTATGGTAACCTGCCTGCAAACGTGTCTTTATAGTGTCAATAGGGTATAAAGCAGTTTCAACAACAACTCCAGCTGTACCTCCTGCAATTACGCCCTCTGCAAAAATTACTAGGTTCATCAGAAATATAAAAAATATCAAAATGCAGTTAAAGGATCAATATCGGATTCTAGCTCTGTGACTAATATAAAAAATTAACTGAGGGGAAAAACTGCAGGCTTTCCTCTCTTCATATGTAGGGAATGGGAGCTAATCAACAAATATCATCTAATTATAATCCCTCAAAAAGTATTAATTATTGCAGACAGGTAATTCCTATCCTTTTGGTTTCAAGAGCATAGATCTAGCATGCTTTCTATCACCTATAGTATACAACAGATGGGCTTTGCATTGATTGCAAAGTGTATTATGAATACCTTATAATTATATGCAGGAAGGCACAAGAATATGTTCTTTCTTTCTACAACAACCACCCAAAATCATCTTAGACAAACCACACTCTTCGTAGTTTCTAGTTCACAGATTCGGGCCAAAACAGTGCTCGAGAGGTAGGACTAGAAATGGAATAAAAATCTCATGCTCCTATAAAGAGAAGATTAAGGGAGGAGGATAATCCAAAATAGACAACAGAAAAGGGAAAGCACCCAGAAAGACTCATCAGAACATAACATGGTAGACCATGCTCTTTGCACATTAGACATTGAGACCCCCTTGAAACAACCATGGTCTCAAGTTTCAACACCAAGAAAAAGGCATTAACCATGACCATGTTTTTCTACAATAGGACAACAATAATGTCAGTGTTTCTTTATGAAGAACATGCAATACTTACCAAATAAAGTGCGTAAAAAATCAAAGGGCTTTTCCTCTCCCATGCTAACTGATGCAAAAGATTTTCTCAGCGACATGTTTTGTGTCCTCTTGTTACAAGCATCTGCAAAACCATATGACCTGTTCAAACAAGAAGCAGAAAGTATAACCCAGCAGAAGACAGTGAGAGAATATCACATGAATACGAGATTCCCACCACTTCCCCATATTTGCCAAATCATTCTGTAAAAGACAATTAAGTTAACCACTGAGAAAAATTCCCAAAAGTGAAAATCTTCTTTCCTTAATAACCAAAAATATACTAAAATTAGTAATGTAATGCTTTTTTTTTTTTTCACTATACATGGATCTGAGCAAGTCAATATACCCTAGCTTTCAGTGACTAGTTCACTGAACAAAATAAGTCCTTCCCAGAAATGTTAGCAGCAAAAATCATCTCTATCAAAATTTGATAAAGTGCATGATAATGCTCATAGGACAGTGTACAATAATTATAGTCTTGTTTAGAATTTAGATATAACTATCCAGGAAGAAAAAAGAAATACATTTTCCATCATTTAGTTATATTACTTTTCTAAAATCCTTGAGAGCACATAATTTATTCGAAAAGCCAAAATTTCAGTTATATGAATTCTATACGTTTTAGGTACTTGGCAAAATTCACACATCTTCATACAATTATAAGAGGCAAATAAATACATTTAGAAAGTATCGCTTTATAATCCCAGCAGCCAAGTAACTTAAATGAATCCTTCAGTTTCCTGGGAGCTAATCTACTCAAGCAGGTATCCTTCCAAATTCTACATTATGCCATGTATAAATTTCAAGTTAGAGTGACACGTGTTACCTGGTGATGATATGGAAGAGGCTTTGGCAACAATGGGCAGTGTAAAGGGACCCATCAAGGCCTAACAACTAGGAGAATAAGAGATTAACCGAATCAGCATGTACCCAATATGTACCGTGAACAATCGTTTGATTAACAATCTATCAGAAACAGAGGAAGCCTTCAACAAAATTTCTAAAAATGCAAGCTTCGCAATGGTTAAAAAAAAAAAAAAAAGAAGTAAAACTACTACTCCAGCAACAGAGGCTATTTGAAGTCTGGGTTCACAATCTGATTTGCCCACAAGTAAGCAAGCAAGGGGGAGAAAAAAGAAGAGAGAACGAGAAATAGAGACAACGCGCCGCAGAAGTTTTACCAGTGACGAGTGACCGAGCTGAGACTGCTGCTTGCTTGATGTGTTAACAGACAGGAGAACAAAGGATGAAGGCCCGAATCTCGCGGTTAGTTCGATCCTTCTTCCAATATAATTAGGATAGGATACAGATATGGACACTGTTAGCCGACCGAAGAAGGTTTTTAACCCGACCCACAACCAACCCAATTTTTTTAATGCAAAATTAATTTTATCAATTTTATAAACTATAAAATATAATATAACTCTGGCTGAAAAACATAAACTATAACAAAATTTTCTCACACAAATAATTAAAATGGAAATATTAAATCAAAATGTAAACTAATTTTATTTTTATACGGTAAACTAATTTTATTTGCGAAACTAAACATTGTACTAAATAAATTGTTATCATAACAAAAAAAACGTGATTTAACTTCTTATATTCAGTTAAATTTTAAGAGATTTTTTTTATGTGCTAATTTTTTTATTGAATTTTAATCAAAAAAATAAAATAGAACTTTGATATTTCCAAAATCTTTTATAGTCTTACTTTTGTATAGAATTTTTTTTTGTCACAATTACAATTATCTAGAATCAACTAGTAATACAAATTAATCTAGGTTTATAAAAAATTACATATTAATCTAGCTTTAAATAATTTAGGACTTCTATGAGAAGTTTTTTTTTTTTGTATAATTAGATAATTTTTTTTGTAACAAACCATCTAATATCCGAAGTCGATAATTCCAATTAATCCGAATCAACTCGGGTTGGGGGCCCAGATGTTGAATCTCCTAAATATATTTCTTCCATTCTCACCGTCCCTCAAGGATCGAATCCAAAAGTTAATAATTAAGGATATAATTAGACAATTTAATTGTATAAGGTGCCAACATGTTTAATTAAAGAGAAATAAATAACAATAGTTCCACCGTTCGATAGTAAACAAAATATATAAATTAAATATGAACACATAATTATAATTTATTAAATCTTTATGGTTAATCGTTTCATTTGGGGACTGCATACAACTAGACAGGACCGATAGGGTTAGATAAACAGGAATATTGATGTATGCCTTTAAGACCTACGATAAGAAAGTCATGTTATGCCCTCCGAGTGCGTCGATCATCATTAGTACAATCTCCATTGGGATCTGTAGCAAAAATTTGGAATGCTTTATCCAAGGAAATAGAAAGAAACATGGAATTGGCAATTTTTTTTTTATCAGATGGAATTGGCAATTTTGAGCTTGGGCAAATCGAATGAATGTCCTTCCCTAACTACTTTCTTTTTCTTATGAAGGATGAAATTCGAATGTGGCCCACTTAATAATTTCCAGGATCCAAATAATTGAGTATGCGGATCAGATAAAAGTTATAAATAACTCATGGTATAAATATCCATTGGCAACTATAGCAATTTATTTAATTAATTCAGTATTCCGATCCAAATAGGACCGTGTCAAGAAATTTTGGGACTTAGACAAAATTATTAAAAAGATCTAGTGCACTGTAACTTATCAATTCTCATTATTATTTTTTTAAACTTTATAAGTTGCAAAATTAGTTATCAAAATTTTATAATTAAGTAATTCTAATATTTTATTGTCAATAGATAATATAACCATTAAAATTAATATAATTTTATTTCAAATTCATAAAAAGAAATTGAAAAAAAATATTTGTTTCAATTTCAATTAGGGGTGTGCATTTGGTTTAGTGTTAGATTCAGTTTAATAACTGAATAAATCGAAAATCGAAATGATAAATAAAAAAATAACCAAACCAAACTAAAGTAATTGAAAGAACCGAACTGAAATATTTTGGTTAAGATCGATTTTTGTAATTCGGTTTAAAATTTTCGTTAAAACAAAATGACACATATGGTGAAGAAAAATCCAAAAACTTCCAAAACATTTAGAAAAATACAAATGCCTCCAAACTATTAAAAAATAGAATTATATATATATATATATTCAAATATTCCACCTGGATAACATTGAAAGATATTCTCATATAAAAAATTCAAAAAATCTAGAATGATATTACCTTCAATAACAATATTATTTATACTAATATTCATGACATTAAATTGAAAGATAGCATTAAGAAATTTAAATCCAAATCTATTAGAAAATTTAAGAAAATTTGGAAGAAAATTAAAACTTATACATTTTGATTTTGCATAAAAAAACCTTCAAATGTATAACATTATAATAAAATAAAAACTCAATAAAAATTAAAAATAAAAAATATATATAAAATTCGGTTTATGTAGGTTTTTTAGAGTGAAGACCGAACCAAACCAATATAACTAAAATTTTTAAAAAAAATTAATCGAACTAAATTAAACAACTGAATAAATCAAACAAAATAGACTGAAATTTAATTTGGTTTGATTTAATATTAGGCTTTGGTTTAGTTTTGCACACCCCTAATTTCAATATGACAATTTGAGATGAATAAGTGATGAAAATTATTAAAAAGATTTTTGGAAAAAAAAATTTGGTTAAAAAATGTTAGTTGGGATAAAATTAAAATATTAATAAAGACATATAACAACTAAATTGCATTAAAAAGAAAAATTTATTAAGTTATACATAAAAATAGTTTTCTCCTCCCTTATTTCTTATATCTTTTCTTTTTATTACATTGTTTTTTTATATAATCATTAAATATTACTTTTTAGTTCTCAAATATTAAGATGAATATGGTAAAATAAAAAAAGATATATTTTAATCTTAAAATCTCTAACCTCATTTATTTAATCTATAAATTTTAAATTATATAATTTAGTTTTTAAAAATACATATACATAGTAATTCTCTGGACATTTTGCTTTGACTAGGATTTTTGGGGGCCTTGCAGTACTTTCATGAAGGCAATCACATAGCTGAGCACTGAAAGTTATAAATAGAATTGGCTTTTGCTCGGCTTTTTATTTATAATCCAAATACTTATGATTCATTTCGTAGAAAAATACTTGCATGATTGATATTAATTATTCAATACTTAAATTTGCTTAACCAGATAAAATAGTATTTTTTTATTTTTTATTTTTAATAAACAGCGGCTCTCAGCATCAACTAGTACATTGTCCGTGTACAACAAACGAATTAAATCCTTTGGGAGTTATACAATCTACATGTAAAGTGTTTTTTTATAATAATTAGACAATTTAATTGTATAAGGAGGCCAAGATATTTAATTAAAGTAAGAAGCAATTCCCATAGAAAGATCATCGCTCACAATCTCCCCCCATTCCATTGAAATCACACGCATCTTGGAAATATTGGTTGAACGCATAGGAAGCCCCGAGAACCATGTCCACATCCCCACACGAACCACCCGGTGCGAGGCTCGAACAATCCGCACCTTGGCACGCATAGCTCAGCGCGCTACCTTGCTCATGTCCCTCTCTCCCTTCCTTAACGCGCACCATTTTCGCTCTTGGTATTAAACCCCATTTGCTCCTATTGGCATTTTGTCCCGTCCTTCCCCACTAAAATCCAGTGCATATTTTGGTACTCTATCGTACCGAAAAATCCCCCAGCGACGTTCGAAATTACCTGGATGATGCTTTTTAAGTCCTCGTCAAATAGAGAAAATAGTCAGGCTTCGATGGGTCCTTGGTACAGAGGAGTTCCCTTCTTGCTTGCCATTTTCTTGAGGAATTCTTTGTTGAACCTCTTTGCGTTATTGGGGTTACCATTCTTGTCACTGTCAGCAGGTCATCCAAGTCCAACCTCACCCACCACGATCCTCGTGTTTGGATAGCCGGCTTTTTTCAAAGACCAAACGAGGGTACCCATGTTTGCGTCGAACACGTTGGTGTATTTTTTGTCCTTGTCTTTAATTGTTTGGCCGCTGTCAAAGAATGCAAAATCTTGAGGGAAATCATGGGATTGATACAATCTGAGAAAAGGATATATGTTGACGAGAAATGGTGACTTTTTGTCGGTAAGAAAACGCACTATTTGTAAGATAAGATCGCGAATGTCGCCGCGAAAATTCCCGTCCGATGGCTTGTTCGAAGGTAACTCATAAACGTCAGCATTCAAAGGCACAGTGACCTTGACTTGATCTCCCAGCCCAGCATCCTCTATAGCCTTCTGAATATTCAGCATCGCTGGGAACGTGGACTTTATATACGAACCATTGTAACTTGTCAATAATGGTTCATTCCCAACAGCCACGAACCAATAATAGAAATCTGTATGTGAATTTTTTTCCATAATGAAAGAGAGCCTAATATACACACGTACGTAAATGAACCTGATGGGATATGAGTATATATGATTAAGTCCTTACTTGATATTTGAACCCACCCTTGTACAAATTTCAGGAGACATCATGTTTGACCCAATCTTTGGCTTCACCGAAACTTCCAGCAAACCGATTCAATTTATCATTGGGAATTCCAAGCATGATTTCGATGTCTGTGCCAGCGGAACCAACAGTCCAAGAATCTGCATCGAAAAGCTTAACTTTCTTGATTCCATTGTCCTTCAACTTGTTACAACAATGGGAGGATCCCATGGGTGAGACGCTAGTGACCCCCAGGTGACACCAAGACCCGCTATATCTTCTCCCTTAACATGAGCCACCACCAACATCAAACACAGCATGTCCACACTAAGAACTCGGCTCGCACTACCGTGGTTATGTCCTCTAGAACTAAAAGCACTGATGATATATACCTCAAAAATGAAATCCTATCATATCTTGTTATCAATGTAGGTATCGATATTATTTCTTTAGATCAGAGCCAGTTCCCAATTGTCGGATTAGGACCACGTACGAGGTCAAAAGATGGAGGCTGAGATGCTATATATACATGCAGCTAGGAAATGAAGATATTCAGAGTTTTCTGACTGAGTCTTGAGCTACAGTCTTTAGACACAGAACGTTACCGGATTGTTAATTACTTGCACGACACATTGAGTGCTTCGTTTTGTTGTTTAAAATTATAAGAAGAGAGACCAGTAATCCAGTATAGTCAATTATTCATAATCTTCATCAAATCGCAACAAATTCCCCCACGACCCAAGCTGGCGTTACAATTAAACTGACTCGATTTATTGATTTGTTGTGCGTAATTTTGTTTTTTAAAATTTATTTATTGCAACAACTTTAATTTTCATTTAATTTACTATCTATAGATTAATTTGTGTTTAGTCCCAAAAAAAATGAGTACATACATATCGGCGAGAAAAATTGTAATATAATATTTTTTTTTTGGCCAACGTAATATAATATTAATTTATGGTTATAAGAAAACTTGGTAATATGAACACACCTCGTAGTAGGAGTAAGTAAATATGTAAAGGTTCTCGAAGAGAAAGAATTCTTACAATGTCTATATATGATATTATGGTGTAAAGTCAAAACAATCTAATTATTTAAAGTTAATTCTTTGTTTAAGAAATTGATAGTCTTTTTTTTTATATAAACATAGTGTTTTTTTTAAGTGCATCAAATATGATGCTTGTTCTATCTTATTTTATTTAGAAAAGAATAATCACACGGATTTTACCTTCAATTAGAATTGTATCAATTTAATTAAAGACCTTGAATTTGACTAACTGAATTTTAGAAATGAAATGAATATGATGCTTGTTCTATCTTATTTTATTTAGAAAAGAATAATCACACGGATTTTACCTTCAATTAGAATTGTATCAATTTAATTAAAGATCTTGAATTTGACTGACTGAATTTTAGAAATGAAATTGCATCAAATACTTGATGATAGAGCTGTCCTTTGTATGCTACTCTTATTTGGATTGGATAACACTAAAATGTGATGTTATAATCTCAAATACTAAATAATTATATATAAAAATAAAAAATCATTTGACGGGCATCACGTCGCCAGTTGAGACTCTCTGCGATGCTTTAAGTGGGACCCGAGCAAGACAGTTGCAACTGACTTCCTTTTGGATGAATGTAAACGACTTCTCCATTCAATTTGTAATTAATGGGGAAGTTGGTATCACGAAATTTTGTGGAAGGGAAGATGACACAATTATTTTATTTAAATTTGATAAATCTCGTTGTTTTTATACTATTCAATTTAGAACCAATCAAGTAATATAACTAAATTTAACACACTACTTTATAAAATATATATATATATTATTTATAATTAATAAAACGTGTGCTTCACACAAAATGTTACTGTGATATTAGAATGTGAAACTCTCATAACATAATGTCATTATATAAATAAAAATGTTGCGTAGAACTTAAATTTACAATTTATTTAATTATCATTTACTTAATAATATATATATATATATATAATGAAATGTAGATAAAAATTTTGGTTGAAGAACCCAAAAATTGACGGATCATTATTAAAGGCAACGAAAGAGAACGAGTGGTCAGAGACTTACAGTTACACACAGCCCACCTAACAATTGAAGCAACTCACGTGACAACACGTGAGATGCATATTTTATGTTTGTTGATGCTACCTAGCTTCTTCCCAGCTCTAAATCTCTGGTTCCATTGCAAGTACCCACAAACCCACCCTGGGGTCAAAATTATGAGCATTGTTTTCAAGTCCTATTAATTTATTCTCGGATTAAAATATGAACACCTTAACCCCTCCCTCTTGATAACCAAATAAAAATATAAAATATTCATCCCTCTTCGGTCAGCACGCACAGCCACCTCCTCGTTGCTCTGGTTCTGATACGGTTTCGGAGATTCCCGGGAAATATCTGCATATATAAATGAACCAAACACAGTTATATCAGATATAAGATACATGTTGAATTATTAATAAGTAATGGTTGAAAGTGAGGTTGATTCTTGATTAGTGAATACATTTCTGTTTCGTGTTCGTTTTCTAGTGCAGTTTTAGCAGCACCTAAGAATGCCTCCTCAACATTGTAACCCTCTTTGGCAGAGGTCTCATAATAAGGTATGTTTCCCCTGGAAGCACACCATTCCTTCGCTTTCTTCTCAGACACCTGCAATATCAACGCTTAACCACAACTTCAGAAACATGACTTCATACATAAAGGAAATCGAACTCAAGATAATTCTTTTTCTTTTTTTTTTTTCTTTTTCCTAACTATACCATTCTAGTTTGTCCACCATTCACATCAACCTTGTTCCCAAGTAGTACAAAGGGGAATCCTTCAGGATCGTTCGCATCTGACTGCACAGGTAACGACAGTCAGACAAGCAATAAACAAAGACGATGCAAAAAGACCAGAAATGCGTTGGAACCTGTTTAAGAAACTCGTCGTGCCAATTGTTGAGGGTCTCAAAGGTTTTATGTATATTGACATCAAATACAAGAACACAGCAATCGGCTCCTCTGTAAAATGCAGCCCCTAGGCTATGGAACCTTTCCTGCCCTGCAGTGTCCCAAATCTACAACACACCACCATTTTATTTCATTATTTTCCCACACAAATTTACGTGTGGGCAACGAAACGGAAACATATATTAATATGTACTCACTTGCAAGGTTACCAGTTTGTCATCCACTTGTACTTCCCTCGTCACAAAATCTGCTCCTATGGTGGCTTTATATTGTGGACTGTACTTTTTATAGACGTATCTGAATAGGTTGTTAATGTTCCACAAATTTAGCAGTATAAAAAAAAAGAAAAAGAAAAAGTAAACTTGACCATGTTTTGGGATATATATTAATCCTATTTAAACAGTACTAATTAATGCGCCAAAACGTAAGGAAGGAAAAGGGAAACAGTGAAAATAATCTGATGGCAGATTGTATTCCGAGTTCAACGAATCAGTGACATCATCAGAAAGACAGGACCAGATTGTCAATTTGCTTTGGGGATGTAAATGGAGGATACTGATTTATCAACGACGTCTTTCCCACCCTGTAAAGAAATTCAAAACCTGCATTACTATAAAACAGAGAACAGTTGATTGAAAGAAAAATCCTACATCCATACCCACTATCGCCGAGGACGATGACCTTGAGCAATGTTCTGTTTCTGTGGGACATGTCCATAATAAGGAAGACCTAGAAACTATATAATCAGAAACAGCTATGAGCGTTATTTCTTGGGAAGAAAACATTAAACAAGGGAGATAGATGGTAGTAACAAAAACAAAAGGTCAAAGGATATATAAGAGAGAGAGAGAGATGAGGGATGGCCAATATCGAGGATGTTCTTAGTTGATGTCGTCGTATTTGGGGTAACTGGCAAAGTGCAAGTTGCCTTTTTTGCTTTTTAGAAAATTGAATTGAATGATGGAGCAGGAGAAGCATGTGAGGCCTTTGCCAACCAAAATCATCATACAAAAGTGCCAGCGATGTATTAAGCCGCTGACCCACCCCACCCCAGATTGACATTGGGGCACATGTGTGTGTGCTCTTCCCTCTCCTTCATATCCATCTCTATCTGACTATCTCCATCTTGGACTCTCACTAAACTCAATGGTTTTCAATTCACTTCATGTCACTCACAGGCATTCCTTGAACGGGACCTCACATAGTATATCCATTTTATTTCAATCTTATCCTGTCTGAAGTTTCAATGTTGCCTTGTGTTTTAAAAACTATTATATCTCTTTAAATTTTAATCTATCCCACCTAATACGAAAATCTAATTATTCTAAATTTGTGAATACCAAGTTCTTTTTTGGTTTTACTTTATTGATTCATTTTTTTTTAATCAACGGACATACTTTTAGTTTTGTCAAAATTTGATATAAATAAGATTACAACTTTGCGGTAATGAAATTTAAAATGCCAGTTATTCACAACTAAAAAACAAAACAGTTCTATTAAAAAAGGGATGTTCGGATACAATAAGCTGTATCTGTACATTTCTTTTTTTCGCCAAATTTTCTACCCGTTAATTGCGCAGTAATCCAATGAAACTTCCCACAGAACAAGATCAACAGATAACTTTGAAATGAATTGACTTGCCTTTGTTGAATTGTGTATGTTGAAATGTTTAATAATTTTTCTCTGGTCAAAATGACAAAAAGAAATGTCAAGTATTTTTTCTGTGACAACTATTTTTTTTCTTTTAGACGTGTATATATATTATTCCACTGTGGAGTATCGATCCTGGGAGTAAAAGCCCTTAACATTCCCTGGATAAGGATATTAACTTTTGATAAAAGTTTTTGTTTTAAAACACAATTTTTTTTTTCAAAAAAAGGATGACAATCTACAAGTTTAGCCCGGTCAAGTCAATCAGAGCCCAAATCTGGACCCAGTCTTGTTTGGCCAGTCACTCAAACCTAGTAGGGCGTGGAGAATAAGCATGGTTATATCATATAAAAAGATAAAAAAAAATGCATGCATTCTAGTAGAAATGAAGCGAAGCTGAATATTTGTCTATTTTTAGCATATTTAATTTATAGTCAAGTGGCGGAGAAGGTGCGACGAAGCCCCTCTGCCTTTCACTTTCCAACGAAATCCAATTTGGTGACTCATTAATTAAACTAAATTTATGATGTAAAACAGTATCCATTGACTAGGTTTTCATCTATAATGAATGGGTTCGAGAGGGACCAAGCAGATAAATTCTTCGAACAACAGAAAGAGACGTTTATATGCAAAGTAAAAGGCGACTAACAACAGATGGCGTGCACTGCAATAACCCAACTTGCAATTTACATCATTGCTGTCAATTGAATAAGACGGTGCAGTCTAAAAAAGGATTTCCACCTATTATTTTAACGAACTAAATAAATAAAAACCAAAATTTAGCAGAATTTATCTTCAATTTGGTACATCTCTCATTTTTGTGAACGCAACAAGTGATCGGAATTATATTGTAGACATGTTGTTTTCTATGTTTTTAGGTTGGATCGTAGGCGTGCACAATGTCAATGTACATGTGGTTTTTTTTTTTGGAATTGTTTAAATTTAATGTATTTTTTAAATTAATTGCCAAAAATGTATTTATCTAAAATAAACATATTTTTAAAAAAGTAAACAATCCAAAAAAATGATCAAATCTTAGAAGAAGTCCATATATAAATTATATTATTATATATAAAATTTATAACAATTCACTTTATTCATAAGTAATAAATATAAATAGTGCATTTTATATTTTTATTTTTATTTTTTTGGATTTTTTAGCATCTAACACTAGGCCCACCACCTAGTTGAGTTGGGTTTATAAGCATCACTGCGCTAGTTACGCAATGGCAGCTATACAGGGTTCCCACTTCTGACGACCAAGTGACTTGTATCCTGTAAAAACCCTTGGTAACGACAAACAACTTCATTTAAAAAAAAAAAAAGTTTTTGAAGGACTTTGTTTTGTACTACTAAGACTTGTGAGTTGTGGCTTTCAATTTGGGTCACAATCCCTCAAGCACTGTCATCTCTCTCTATCTTGATAAACTCCATGTTCCTTGTATCTGGACGTGAATTTTTCAGGGTAATTCATTGTTCGAATCACCCTCATGCCCCCCAATCCTCCTCTTCCTATTTCCTTGCAATTTCACGTACGTCATTATGTTTATTTGGAATCACGCTCTACTTTGCACCATCCAATGAACTCCAGCATCCCAAATTTCAACTCATCAAACACCTGTGGAGCTGTTGATGAATGTGGATGTCCCTCTCAATCTTTTCCAAATTTTTTGTACAAAATATTCATTTCTCATATTATACCATTATTATTATTATTATTGTCAACTCATTTATAAAGGTGAGAATCCCAACAAATTCTAAGGATTTAGTAGTACAAGGAAAAAAATAAAAAAAAAAATAATTAGACGTGTTGTCGAACCATTGTCATGTCATATTTCTCTGTTTAAAGAGCATGGTCCTAACAACCGAAAAAATCATTTAAAATGACAAAAGAGAAGGCCAACAAGTATGAACTGAACTTTTAACTCGACCGAAAAAGCGCGCGGAGAACCTTATCTTTAAGATAATGATCATCACTATATATTGTTCCTTATACATATGGTTATTAAATTATATTTATTCTTTGAGCATCAATTCTTATTATACATATCATATATCATTTTTTCTTTTAAGGTTCAATATATATATATATATATATATCAGATCAACCATAAAGAACAGAGTTATATATATATATATATAGAGCACTACTATATCACAGTGAACTCATGGGAGAGTGCGTTATCGATCATTATATATAGGAAGACAGAAAAACATGTGGCTCTCGCACAAAAGGATATTGACAGAGCCACAAGTGGTGTTAATTAGTGTCATGGATATACTATTCGCCAGTAGAGACAATGAAGTTTGAAACCACACTATGGAGAAGATCAGTCATCTAGCAAATTACTTTAAAATTTCGGTGTATGGTCAAAAATAACAAGGTTTTATACAAAACTTGACAAAATTGAACGATGGTAAATAAAGATATTAATGAAGTGTGAAACCACGTACTTCGTAAAATTAATTTGACAAGATTTATCGATAAAACATGTAACCTATGAGAAAATGAAGTCTCCGGAAAGGAACAAGGTTGAGTGACAGGGCTCTACGTCATAACAATGGCGTAACCTTGGCGTCCACGTGGACCAGTGAAGAACCAGAGTGCTTCCCTCCAGAAGTTTTTGGGCACGATACTTCCAAGCAACAACGTAAGAGGGTAAAAAAGACCTTTAATTTTTGCCAGATATTATTTAATATATCCACTGGCAGCACGCCATAGCTAACCTAACAGTCATAAAAAGCCAATATATGCCTTCCCTTTAGTCCAAAGTAGCATTTACATTATTCATTATTCTTAGTTAATATTACTGGGTTTGCAATGGACTACTATTTTGAAAACCCTAACATTCCTCGTCCTGAATACTCAAAATTCTCGGCAGCAAATACATCCTCATCCGATCAGTTCATTTCGGATTATTTGGTGCTCGATAATGGTGTTGGTCATCAAGAGTCATGGTCGCAAAGTACAGAATCATCGGAGAAGGCTACTAGCGATGCCACTGGATTTTGTGGTGCTACCTCGTCCAATAATAATAACATGCAAGTGCTTGTTCTCTCTTGTTAATTTCTTGTTCTTTTTGCTCATTGCACAACCTAAAATCGAACCCCAGCACGTATTACTTATATTCTTTTTACTCTATCATAATTTTGTGCAGAAAATGCAAAAATGAGATTAAACGAAACAAGGGAGAGATGAGCCGAAGGATCGCGTTTAGAACCAGATCAGAGCTTGAGGTTATGGATGATGGATACAAATGGAGGAAGTACGGAAAGAAGTCAGTGAAGAACAGTCCGAATCCAAGGTAAATAGTAAATATATACCGCAAAATTCGGTAAGATAATTAATAAAACCGTATTACTTATTCCTTGATGATCTGGTGGTAAGAATAAGATGGTGATATATATACTAATTACATGTTTTATCTTGTTAAAGAATTAATATATGGGGACGGGTGAATTAACTAAATAATCTATGGCCAGATGACGCTCATCAAATTAATCCGTAAGAATTAAATACACAGTGGGCCGGGTGAATGTTCCGACGGCTGATTACTTTATGAGGGAAGTCGTGGACCTCATTGTTTGGAGTGCTATCATGGACCCCAGTTCATTACATATGTTTAAACATGAGCATTTTTCTCTTTGGCAATTTAAGCAAATGTTCTAGAATTTGATCTTCCCAGTGCATACATATGTGGGATTTGATCGTTGGGTTTGTGTTTGAATTGATGAAGCAGTTAGGATCGAAGATGTTTGATCTGATGGATCGATCTATTTGCTTGTGACACATGTAGTGTCTATTTTGTGAACATGGGGTGTGTCAGTGAGATAGTGATCTGCCTATATATTCAGTTCACACTCTGGCGATTTGACTAACACTTTCTTCATGTTTGTTAGCATTTTGAATGTGCAAGAATAAGAAGCAAACAAGATCATCTTAGTCATAATTAATTGATATTATTGGTGTATTACTTGGTCGACTGCCTTCTTTTTATGCAGGCGTGGCATTCATGCTATAGTGAATTATAATTAAACTTATATATGAATTAATATTTACTCGAACTTGACAATAATGAGAATATTAAGAAAGGTTTTGTGGACTGAACTTGGGTAAAAAATTATGCCTGAATGCATATATCGCCGGAAGCAGTCTCTGGTGGCAGTGTCTATATAATTATCATGATTTGTTGTGTGTGTGTGTATATATATATATATTATAGTGATACGTACTAATCTGATGAGTGCTCAAGATCGATCATTGACGTACGATGATGAATGCAGGAACTACTACAAGTGTTCATATGGAGGATGCAGTGTGAAGAAAAGGGTGGAAAGGGACAGGGACGACTCGAGCTACGTGATAACGAGTTATGAAGGAGTGCACAACCATGAGATCCCAAGTGTCACCTACTACTCCTCCTTCCTCCCTCCTAATCCTTGGCCCTTTCACGCTTCTGCAAACTCCTCATCTTCCTAGCTACTTTCACTACCTATACCCATATATGACTCTTAGCTCCTTGTATATTGATATATAAGGTACCTGCTGATAATGATCACCTGGCCAACTCTAATTTATTACCCAACCAATCCTTTGTTTAACTTAATCACACTACCAAGCACGGCGCGCGCGCGGCTTGGAACCTGTATCCCGTTGTTCAATTGATGATTTTAATTTTCATGTAAGACTGGATTATTTTGATTGTGTGAAATAAATATTTATACCCAAAGTAACCCCCACCCACACGGTATTCTTCAATTTGTCTTAAAAGAAGACGCCAAAAAAATTGAGAAATGATAAATGAGACAACAGATTTAGATATATATATATGTGTGTGTGTGTATAAAACTTATCTTAAGCGCGAATCTATCATATGTGGGCATTAAACAAATGTTCCCCATTAAATTTCCTTTCCTTTCCTTTCTGAGCAAATCAAATTTATAAGCTGGTCTTTTTCGATAAGGAGAAGAGTGACATCAACATGTGGACAAATTGCTATTAACTATCACTGGTTAAGAAGCACTCTACGTGGTCGGGTCGGGTGACAGAGAGACGGCAAACAAAGAGCATCAAGATCACGTACAATCGTACCCCACAACTGCATCCAATGTAGTCGGCAAATCTGATCCGTTCAAGCTATTAGGTGTTGCTAAGCGAGCTATACGTCGCTTCCATTGTTTTTATCTCTGACCGGAAGCCAAAAGAGTAGTTCTTGGCTTGTCACTTTAGCTTTAAAAATGTCCTTGAAGTGTGGCACAAAACAAGTTAGGTTAAAAGTGCTTTATAAATATTCAAAAACATTTTAAGCCACACCTGAAAATTAAGTGAATATACTTTACGCCGTACATTAGTTTATTTGTATTATATTATATCACGCATCTATTTTTATTAATTATTAGTTAAAACTTAAATGAAATATTAAAACTTAAAAGATCATAATGAATAATTATAGTACAACTTCGTGTAAATTTTATGATGTAATTTTTATGGACGTTATTAATGTTGATTTTTTGGATAATTATATTTTTGAAAGACTATAATATTACTTTTGGTTTGTTAAAGAAAAAAGGTCGAAGAACGAGCAAAATTGGCTCTGCCTTGATGGTTCTGAAGTCTGAACTACACCGAGATTGTTGGGGAAATAAATAAATAAATATTTAGTGCCAGATCTAGACACAGAACTGGATCATGCTGCATCTGGGATAGACCATGGGGCCTCTAGTTTCAGATACTTAGTTCTGGGCTTTGTTCTTCCCGAAAGATAAATAAGCTGGCCTACCCATAAAACATCACTTTGGTCCTAACTCTGAATAGCATTGGGTTTCTGTGATCTTGGGTTGGATTCTGGGTTATTAAATTGTGTTTGAGGTTTGTATTAAAATTAAAAACAAAAAAAGTTGTGTTTGGGGGTAATTTCTTGGTTGAGCAACATGGTCGAACTGCATCAAAAAAACATGGAAGAACGCTATTAGACCGAATATCGCATCTTATTTTGCATACCGTTTAACTGATGTTGCTTAGCCTGAGTAAAGATACAGCAAACTGATAACAATCGTCGGCAACCCGTTGGCAATTCCCCAACTTTTTGGTGGTTCTTGTGGATCTTTGGTTATTGAACTTCAACAATAACTTTGAGCAACCCCAACTTCTCGAGCTTGATTTTCACTGTCAAATTGATTTCTGAGATACCCGCTTCATAGATTTTTTTTCAGATCAGTTGGCTGATGATTAAATTTCTGGATGACTGGTAGATTTTTGCGTTTTCTTCGTAGATGAATAATAACCCACTATCAGATTTCTGTTCGGATCTTGGTGGAATTCTCACATGATATGGGGTTTACAGCGAAAGCTTTGGTGCCTATATTGAGAAATTGCTCATTCTCGTGGAGCTTGAAGCCGGAACTTGATCGGCGATGTTTTATGGTAGGCCCATAGGGAAAGTATTTGAGTTTTTATTTCTGTAGTTGTATTTGGAGTTGATTCTGTTGCTGGTCTGGTGGAAAGCATGTTCCGGAGGGACCGTTATAGAGAGAGCAAAGAGCAGAATGGCGGGCCGCCATGTGGGCAGGTTAGAGTGCTCGTTGTTGGTGACTCAGGTACATGAACCTTCTTATTGTTGTGTTTGATGTTAGGGTTTGCCAGTTTTGTACGTTTTAATCTTATTGTGGTGCCGAATTATTGTTCTAGTGGGAAATTCCGAAAAACTGTGACTCAGATTGTGCAGGGTGAACAGAACTGAAGTCATTTCTGCTATTGATCATCTAGTGCAGGAGTTCTCCCGTAGATAAATATCGTTGGACATTTATAACAATGCTGCTGATAGCCTTAGAGTCCGGAACTAAGAAAATATTAAATCAGAATGGTTTAGATAATAGATTTGTTATTTATTTACCTATGTTACCCATTGACGATTGCAAGGTTGTTTAAAGTTTGGAGGAGAGGTTTGGACATAGAATATATAAATCAAATTGCCTGAATTAAGTGGAACTATTGTTGCTTAGTACTTCCGAGTTTTGGGGAGAGAAATAATTCTTGCTTATAATTCTATTGATTGAGTGGCTACGGACATTGTTGTAGTGGGATAAACTAATATGTAAGTGAATATATGCTGGCATATGGTATCTCACTGGTTTGATTTTAAACCATCTACCCTTCAGGCCAAAAAATGAAAAACGAAAAATAACTGTCTATGTTTCTATCAATAATATATTTATGGTTTCTATTTATTTGTATTACTCATTCCAAGGACAATAAAATAGCTCAGCAAGATTGTAGTCATTGAGGGCAATAAGCTACGTCCTAAATTTAAACTTGATGGGCTTACATGTGATTCATTGTGAAGAAATATTTTGATTCATCTAAGCACATGGTTTCTTGTCCTGTTCTGCTTCTTTGATTTTTCTCTCAACCATCTTTGCATATTGAACTTAGTTGCAGATATATATATATATATATCATATTTTCTTATTCTTGCAGGTGTCGGAAAGACTTCTCTGGTTCACCTTATTGTCAAAGGTTCTTCCATTGCTCGCCCTCCACAGACAATTGGTTGTACAGTTGGCGTAAAGGTAAAGACTCCCCACTCTATGGCTACTCCAGATTATGCATCTTTTTGATGTAGTTGAGTTCTTCACCTACTCTCCTCTATTGCTTTTTGGCAGCACATTGCTTATGGAAATTCTGGTAGTTCTTCAAGTAGCCTCAAAGGTGATTCTGAGAGAGATTTTTTCGTTGAACTTTGGGATGTGTCAGGGCATGAACGGTACAAAGATTGCCGGTCTCTGTTTTATTCACAGATCAATGGTGAGTAGCAATGCTGTTTTTGTTTCCTTAACTAATGTTTTACTTGCTTGAAAGGAAAAGTCCATGCAATGAACAAAAAGATTCCTGATACTTAAATAGTTACCAAGTACATTTTTTGTTTCTCTTTCTAAGTCTTACATTCTTAAAATAAATGGAATATGATTAAACTTTTTATTTTGGAATTCTCAGCCTTATTCTTATCCCTTTGATGAGTATCTCTTCCCATTGTTTTCGATAATTGAGTTTATCATTAATAGCTTTATTTTTTTCTTATGTAGTTGAGCAGAAGTTTTAACCTAAGACTACTTGCTGAGTAACTACCTAGTGATTCCTTAATAGCCTTTTAAATTTTAACATACGAGAACATTCTAAAATTTGAATTCATTAGTAATTAATGAAACATTTGCCGTGAGGATATTTGGAACTTGGCTGTGTGATTATTTTAACTAAGGATTCTGTCTGAACTTAATCTGCAGGTGTAATTTTTGTTCATGATCTCTCGCAAAGGAGAACAAAAACTAGCTTGCCTAAGTGGGCAGCTGAGATTGCTGCAACTGGAACATTTTCAGCTCCTTTGGGATCTGGTGGACCTGGTGGTCTTCCTGTGCCATATATTGTTGTTGGTAACAAAGCTGATATTGCTGCAAAAGAGGGTACAAGAGGAAGCAGTGGGAATCTTGTTGATGTTGCACGCCAGTGGGTTGAGAAGCAGGGTTTGCTTCCATCCAGTGAGGAGCTTCCTCTGACCGAGAGTTTTCCTGGCAGTGGAAGCCTTATTGCTGTGAGTGTCTCAGCTAAACTATTCTACATATTATAGACTTATTGTACCAAGTGCTGCTGTGCTGGAACCAGTAGGCCTGCCAAATCTGTGCATTGGTGCTCCATAGGGGCTATGAATTAAAATAATGACTTCCTTTTCTCTTTTAACAGTAGTTTCTTAAATGATTACTCTTTATGATGAATTTAGATCACACAATGGCTACTGTGATGTGAGCTTTGGAACTTTTTTTTTTTTTTTAATGGAGATTCTAGATAGAACTGTCAATTCGAGCCGGGTCAAAAAGTCCGAATTGAAAAACGGGCTTGGTTTTCCAAGCCCGAGCCTGCGGGATCGGTCCTATGGGCCGGCCCGCGGGCTTTTTTTTAATTTTTTAATATTTTTTTAATGTTTTTTATACAATTATTTAAATTAATACAACTTATTATCATCATAATTTAAATTAATACAACTAATTATCATCATAATTCATCAAAAACTAACATAATATTTAAATTTTAAAATTTATATATCACTAATTAATAAAATAATATGTATTTTTTAATATTTTAAACCAAAAACAAAAGAAAAAGAAAAAAATCTCGGGCTTTCGGGCTGGCCCACCACGGGCCGGGCCCAAATGGGTCGGGCTCAAAAAGTCCAGATTATGTAATTATTCCCGAAATTGAGGCCCGAGCCCGCTCATTTTTTCGAGCTTTTCGGGCCGGCCCGTCGGGCTTGGCCCATTTTGACGGTTCTAATTCTAGATATATACTGTTTGGGAATCTGTACGTTTTTGCATTCTGTTGAATAGTTTCTAATATCAATTGAACTTTATTTATCCCCATGGTTATTTATTTGTTGGACATCTGCAGGCTGCAAAAGAAGCAAGGTATGACAAGGAAGCCGTGATGACTTTTTTCCGAATGGTCAGTATTGTCTTCAATATTTATATCTTTTGTTTACGGTGTAGAGCATCTTCTAAATTTTCTGGCACCTCTCCTGATAGTTGATCAGGAGAAGATATTTCTCAGATGAAGTAGTTATGCCAAATACATGGTCTGCTTCTTCAGTTCAGAGACTTCCCCAGCGTCTAGACGATGATTGTGAATCCTTTAATAAAAGGTATTTTAGACCTGGCTAGCTAAATAATTTGAAACTGCAGTGATTTTTATCATCATCATTATCCATCATTCGTAGGATTTCTTTTGGAGATGGATGCTCGCTTGATCTTTATTTTTCAGTTTAGGTTAGATTCATTCGCTCATAAAATGAATCCAGGGGTGGTTCATCTTGTTATTTAAATGGAGATGGAATCAATCCCAGATCCTAGTCCAACAGTGGTGGTGGAATTATGTCCATCATGTTACATGTAGTGCACCCTTGTTCATAAAGAAGTTACGTAAGTAGTTTGGGCTACCACTAACAGAATTTGTTTTGGAAATTGCAGTATAAGCGGTGATCCTTACAAGTATAACACACTTCCTCCCCTTCCAGCTCAACGAAATCTGACTCCACCTCCTACGCTTTATCCTCAGCAGCCAGTTTCGGCCACTATAAACCATAGCTTCCCAAGATTTTCCCTGTCTGGTTCCTCAGAAATTAATGCTGCCACCAGAACAAGGCGCTCAGATATTAATGTCTGAGAATCTCTGTTTAATGTCAATGAGACATTTGCTACACACGTGTATTCTTGAAGTAATGAAGTTGCGTGTCTTTATTAATTCTATGTTGTGATTGTAAGCGGATCCCATTGATTCTTTCATTGTTTTAGAGGCTTTTAGCAGTGTTGAGTGATCCCTGTTCCGAGTTTGGTATAGTCTGACATGAAATGTTCCATTCTTTTATCCGACTTTTCTTTTGCTTCTGTTGAAACATTCTGCTTGACTAGAGATATTCAAACAGGTGGCTGACGGGCTTTATTGTCCATTACACGTTCCTTTCTTCCAGAGGAATAAAATTTGAGGCAACTAGAAATTATAATAAAATTTGAGGCAGCTTGAAATGATATTAAAAATAAATGATTGGTTTTCTTTTTTCCCTTTTTTTTTTTGGTATAAAAACATGCTAGGTTACTTTATCCTTAAATCCAAATTCCAAGTTTTTAATTGTTGTAACAGATGCCCCATTCCTGACACATTCGGAACTAGAGTTTCATTAATTTTCATTGAAACGGCCTCTTAGTTCATCTTCCTGAAGTCTCTTGATTGGGACAAGATGTGTAACTTAAAGTGCACAGATCGTATTAAATAATAAAGTGATAAATAGAGTATGGTAGCTATGGAAATTTAGTTTCAATAAACTGGTGGAGTATTAATTTTACATGTTTACTTAAATTAAGTACTCCCCTGATTCTTTTTATTAGTCATGTTTTAAATATAAGTTAATTTTTGTGAATTTTTTTAGTATTAATTACTTTGTTTTCAAAATATTCTTATTTAATTATGAGAGATAAAGTGAATTATTTAAATTTATAGTATTTATTAAAAGGTAAAAATGAAAAACACATTAATTTTAAGTCACTTACATTAAGGACAGGAAGGAGTAAAACACAAAATAAGAAGAAAATAAAATAAAAATTAAATATAAACTATGATTAGATGGTAGTAGTGATTCTAGAATGTAGGAAGGGCTACCTAAAATAATTATTTATTTGCAAATTGATTAATTAAGTAATTACTATCTCTTAGGTTTTAATTACATATATTTGTTAGCCTAGAACACTAATTCACTTACTAGCATTTTTTTGAGTGTTTACTAAGCTTATCAATTAATTAATTCATAATCCTTGTGAACACTGCATTTTGTCCGGCTCGTTTAGCAAAAATAATAAATACATAGAAATAAAAAATGTCTCTTTTAGGGTCCAGAAGAAAAATAATAGAATAAATTCATAATATTTTAGAAGATTATCCCTTAAGAGATAAAAGAGGTTAAATATAAAATATTCTTGAATTATCTTAAAAGATTTTAGAATAGATTTTGAATATTATCCCTTAATTAAAATACATAATGTAAAGAAAGAAAAATAAAAGAAAAGGAATCTAGGAATTATTTTTGAAAATCTTACCAACTTCCATATCCACAAGATTTAAAAAGAAAAAAAAAAGAGATAAAGTAAAAAAGGGAAAAGAATTAAATCATTTAAAAGTGAGTGAATCGAAAAATAATAATAATAGAAAATCTTTAAAGACCTCAACAAAATTAGGATTTAATAATTCTTAAAAGATTATGAGATCAAGATATCATCTCTATATGATTCTTATATTTAAAATTTAAAATATTTCAAATTAAAAAAATACATAGCTAGCTCCTCTATAAATAGAGGGTCTAAGAGCCAAAGGAGTATCAACAATTAGAGAGAGTGTTAAGCAATAAAAAGAAACCTAGGAGCATGAGGCAACAAGAAGTATAGAAAGGGAGAGACATAGAAAGAGTATTATATTTTTTTTTTCATCTAATTCTTCTTTGGGGTTAGTAATAAAATGTAAATAATAAGGATAAATTCTTTAAGGCCTATTTAATAAAACACAATAAAATTAAGGTAATCATTCTTCGAAACGGATGGTGTAGAGTGTTTAACACCTTTCATACATATAATCGACTCTCGAGCCTAACCCTCTTATTTGTAAACCATCATTTTCTATTATTTAGGTTTTCCAAAATTTAGGAAAATTTTGATGGCGATTCCATTTTTTTTTATTTTTAGTTTTGGATAAAAATTGGGCGTGACAACCCCTTATGCAATTAATTAATTAGTGCATTAAACTACTCAAACTCCAATTATGGTTGAGTGGCTAATTAAGTATATTCCAATTCTAATTAGCAAATTACCCAATTCTATGTCTAGAATTAAGCAAACTCACATAATTGAATCAATTGGCCTATTCCAATTTCTTTTTCCCAAGTTGCAATTGGAAAATTCCCAATTCAAGAACCCTAATGATTTTCCAATTTTAATTCAACACATTCACACCAATTAAATCACTTAATACATGAAATTAATCCATAAGAAAGTAATCACAAAGTTAATTCATACATAAATTCATAATAATCCTAGGATAAAGCAAACTCAAGCTCTCATATGCTGTTTACAGCAGATATAATAAGAACAAATCAAACAAAACATAAGAAATAAGAAATATGATGAAGACAATGGAAGAAAAACTAAATATAATGAAGAAATCCAAGCTTGAGGAGCTTTCAATCCCAAATCTCAGTATCCAAAGCTCCCTAAACCATCTCCAGTAATCCAAAGTCGTTCCCCCTTCATTTTGTCCACTATTCCATGCATTTTAACCACCTAAAACTCTCAAATTCGCTGAATTAATGAAACTGTGCATTTTTGCACAGTTCATTAGCCTCCAGGCTCCAATAATACTACAATGCATAAATGTCTTTTTCAAGAGATGTTGATACTATTGTATCAAACTCACCATGCTGTAGTACAAAAATGACAACTTTTATACATAATAACAACGTTGCAGCGTCAAACTTCCATGCTGTAATACAAAACTTTTAGATCTTGATTCTCAACTTTTCAAACTTTACTTTCTCCAATTTCAAATACATAATCTTCCCTACAAAAATTTATAAACACGGGTGAAAAGTTTATCTGTTTTAATTGGACAATTTTCACTCCATTTTCTACAATATTTGCAATATAATCCAATAAATATAATTAATCCAAATATTTAATTAAATGCAATATAAAAGGCATAAATAGCTCTCTAACCACAGTCAAAAGTATTTTAAATATTCCTAAATATGGAGATTTATCATCTCTCCAGCTTCTTCATACATTAAGGAGGAAATTACGTGATACGTAAAGAACAAGTGGAAAAAGCAACAGTTTAATTTAAAGCCAGCATGTGGAAATATGCAGATGATACCAGAAGCAAAAACAAGTTCCGGGTGCATTCAGTCATCCTAATTTTTGTGTGACCTTAATTTCAAAGGTGAAAAAAGAAAGTCTAAGGAAAACCTTTGGCTTGTTCGCGCTTTGTTCAAGCGACAAACTGTGCTTCAATCCATGCTTCCCTCGAAACTGTGAACTGTACAATTTCGGAAATAGTAAAAGAAACTGTAAAATTTTGAATAATTTTGAACTGCAGTGACTAATTTCACATGGCAGTGCAGCTTGGGAGACGAATGAATGACAATTTTCATTTTTCATTCAGGAAGCAGAAATTTATAAAATAGTGAATTTTCTGTGCTAAGTTCCAAAGAGACAGGAAGATCACAAATGCTTTTACTGCATTAATCTGGTGAATGTGCAAAAGAAGAAAGTAGGAAACAAGTTATACGTGGAAGTTTGAATTCAGGTCGAATGTGCACAAGCTACGACACCATCTTGCTTAAGCTTCTGCATAAATAAACACAATCTGATTTTGACTTAGCCTACATAATGATAATTGGTCCTTTGTTTTTCCTGTTCATAACTTCAGTTTTTTGCTTGCATTGAATATGTCGAAAGAAAGGAAAGAAAGAAAAAAAAAAACAGGATGCAGCCCAGAATGTGTTTAAAATAAAATGGTAGAACATAGATCCATTCGGGGTTTTTTTAAAAGAAAAAAATGTTCTTGAAATTGTGACCACAAACTAAATAAATAAACAAATCGGCAAAAAGATGACCAGAAAGAATGAGCTGAGTGGTGCAGGAACCGCCTTCTCTTTACACGTCTGTTGATGTTGCACGATGACGTGCTCAATCTCCTTTCATGCAGCCACATGTCACGTGCTTCTAAAATATGCTTTTTTGTTTTTGGCCAACACTAAAACATGAATTCAAAACTCTATCTAGAAGTGAATTGACGGTTAATTTTTTGAGATAAAATAATATTTTTTCACGTTGTTAATATGAGATTTTAAAATAGGAGATAAATTTAATTAATTATTTTAATTTTAAAAATTATAATATTTTTTAAAGTTGTCATTATTTAATTTTTTTATTTTTTTATAATATATTAAATTTAGGTATTTTTTGAAAGCATATAATAAATATTATTTTATATATTATAAAAAATTTTATATTTAAAATTATGACAAAAAATTTTGTATTTAAGACATGATGAAGTGACACCATATATTCTTTTTTTATTTCTATAAACAACAGTATTGACACTTCCGAATTTAGTTAATAAATGAGTTTTTTAAACCAGAAATTAACAAATGAGTTCAAAAGCCTTGTGGCTGGTAGACAGTACTACTGTACTACATTAAAAAAATTACCTCATTATAATGTTAGTATTTATTACGAAGATTTTAAATGTTCATACAATATTTTTTATTTAGAGTTAAGTTATATTTTTTATTTATTTTGTTTAAATAATTATTATCTTCTTTATGGTCAAGATCCACTGTAGTGGTAAGGTTCATTATCTTTTGTATAAATATTTATTATTGACTGAATAATAAACCCTTACTCATAATATAGATATCCATTGTTGATTGAATAATAAATATTTACTCATAGCTTCTCCTATTTTCTTCTCTCTTAACTCCTCTATATATTTTTTACTTTATTTTTCTATTTTATTTCATAACACGTTATTAGCACAATTTTACTTAAAAATATGATGTATGTTTTCTTCACTTACTATATGATATCTATTTTCAAATTATTCATCTTCTCCTTCTTCTTTTTTTAAATTAATTATTTATAGTGACTTTGAGTTAATTAATTTTTTTCAGTAATGAAAAATTATGCCACATTTTGAAGTATGAGACAATTTAATTGAGATGTTACATTTAAAAGTATGAGCCTAATTTAATTTCTTTATTAATTAGATCATAAAATTATCTACACTGAAATTATTTACATTGAGTATAAAGTAGATCCTTATTTATCTACCCTCAAAATTACTCCCTCCAATCCTTTTTATGAGAAATTTCTAACTACTTTAAGTAGATTAAGAAAGTTAGTTATCTTCTTAAAATTCTAAAAAAAAACCAAATATTTCTTTTTTACCCTAATTTAATATAATAATGCAATACATATTAAATATCATTTGATCAATTAAGAGTGTCTCTTTTATCCAAAAATTCCAATAACAATTTAGGAGAAAAAATAAATAATGAGGGTAAAATAGAAAAATTCTACAAAATATTACAAGTTTCCTAATAAAAAGGGACAAAAAAAATTTTTGGAAAAGTTTTTTATAAAAAGGATCAGAGGAAATATTTAATTGAGATGTTAAATCTAGAAATATGGGTACAATTTAATTTCACTATTAAATGGATATTGAAGTTATTCACATAAAATACAAAATTAATTTTAAAGTTATCTACCATTTATTTTGTTTTTTTATTATATTTACTATTTTATTTAAAATTTTGGGTTATATACATATATATATATATATACATGTTTGAAATATAATTCCTATTTATTATTTAAAATTTGCATATGAATTCCATTATCTTTTGACTCTTATTTTTGAATGGCTCTTCATTCTTATTTAGCGTAATTTTACCAATAAATCCTTCTCATGGATGGTGGCGGCGCTGCGTCTCCTTGCTTTGGGTTTTTAATCACCATTCTATCAATTAATATATGTTGACAGCCGGTGTCAGCGGTACGTTTGTTTGCTTTGGGTTCTTAGTTGTAAAATTAGCTTTATGTCTTTAATTGTAATTTTAACAATTAATATATTTACATAGTATTATTATAATTTTAGAATGTAATTTTTACATTAGTTTTAAACCCTTTACAATATTTTTAGTATTGTAACAATATTTAAAAATTTAATTTTATCCAAACTTATAAAAATTTATAGTAAACCAATTTTTAAAAATTAGATTAGCTATGGAGAGTTTTGTTTTCATCTCTTAATAACATATATTTAATTTGATTAACTAGTTAAATAAATTCTTATTAAGATAGAATTATTTATTGAATATAAATTTATTTATATTATAAAAATATTGTTTATAGTGTGATTACTAATTTGTTTATATTATGAGATTTTATTTTAAACAAATTTTAATAGATAAAAATATAAGTAAATTATTATTTGATATTATTTAATTTGTTTGAACTATTGAGAAGTTGTTTGGCACTAAACATATATAAGACTTGATAGGAAATATTTTATGTTGTCTAATTTCATTTGAAATTATAAAAAATTATATCATTTTAATCTCAAATTTTACTTTGATAATTATTTTTACTTAACTTAATTTACTGCTTCTATAATGCATGGCAATAGAAACTTTGATATTTTTTGTTACAGAGATTATATCCCTTTTAATTAATATTGTTGATTAAATTCTCATGATTATGATTCCCTTGTTCGGTATTATTTTGCTCTAACATAATGACATATTAAATGATCTCTTTTCAAGTTAATTTTTCCTAATTTTGATTATGAAAGTGAAAAAAATTGAATTTAATTGAATTGATTAAGATTTTTATATGGAAATATATGAAATGATAGAATTATTATTTTGATTCTTGATTAAGTGAATATATTTAAATTTTTTAGCATTGTCAAACTTTTATATTTATTTAGTTTCACATATCATTGTTATTTTATTACTTATAATAATTTTAATTATATAAATAATGAGTATTAAGCCATCATACATTATCTGACTCATGCCCTTATTTGTGAGTTTTATAATATCTTGACAATTGATAGAAGTTTTAGTATCTAATTATTTTACTTTGGAAATATGAATTACCTAATATGTTAGTTAACATGTGTCATTGATTATATTATTATATTTTCATTCATTTAAAGGTTCTATGCATCTTATAGAAAATTAATATTATGCGACCTATTTAATTTGATATATTTTACTTGATAGTATAAAATTGTATTAGTACCATATCCAATAATATAAAAATAATTGAATACTGTTCCAAAAGAGTCAATATAATGTTACCAAGAGGAACAAAAATTGCAAATTAATAATGCATTATATTCCTCTAAATCTCATAGAAATTTATTAAGTTTCAAAGATATTCACAAAAATAAATATCATATCAAAACAAGAAATAAAGGAAATATTGAGTATTTTTATATTACAAGAATTATCTCGAATGAAAAATGTGCATAGAAAAGCTTAACAACATTTTCTTCCAGTTTGTACTACATGTATATTAATACAATTGAATCATATGACATTATAGACCAGAAGTTTACAAATCACAATATGTTTGGTATGACCGATTGGGTTATCTCAGATCAATTATGATGCAAAAATTAATTAAAAATTTGTGTGAACTTGAATTAAAGAGTTAGGAGATTATTCAATCTAATAGTTTTTCATGTGTCGTTATTCTCAAGGGAAATTGATTATTTGATTATTACCAACAAAATTTGAAAGTGTACTAATAATCTTTGTAATATATATAAGGCGACATTTGCGGATCAATCCACCCATCATGTGAAACATTTAGATATTTTCTAATTTTTATAGACGCATCAATTAGATAGTCACATATTTATTTATTATCAACTCGTAGCCAAACGTTTACGAAATTGCTTGCTCAATTAATTCAATTTTTTAATAGCACATTTTCTTGAATATTTAATTAAAAAATACGTCGTGACAATGTTAATGAGGTTACATCTCAACTTTTCAATTATTAATATACCTCTCTAGAGATTGAGGTTGAACATTATGTAACATATATTTATACATAAAATGGACTTACAGAATTATTTATCAAACGTTTAACATTCATTACAAAATCATTACTTATGAAATCAAAACACTTCATCTCCATTTGGGGCATGCAATCCTACATGTTGTAGTATTGACTCACATCAGACCAACAATATATCATAAATACTCCTCTTTGTAAATGGTTTTTTGTCAGGAACCTAATATTTTCTATCTAAGAATTTTTTAATATGCAATTCATGTTTCAATTGCTCTACCACAATGTACAAAGATATGACTTCAAAGAATGTTAGAAATATATGTTAGATATAAATCTCCTTCAATAATAAGATATCTTGAATCATCAACATGAGATTAATTTACGTAATAATTTGTAGATTGTCATTTTGACTAATTTAATTTTCCAATATTGGGGGAGAGAATAAGTAGTTGGAATGAATTATCATTATCTCATCTTGATCCTCATACAAAATAATGTGAACAAGAAGTTTAAAAAATAATTCAATTGCAAAAGTTAGCAAATCAATTATCAGACATAGTTACTGACTCAAGATGAGTGACTAAATCATATATACCAGCTGCTAATGTTCTAGTAAAATTGATATCCTTATTGAATAGTTAAAGTCTAAAACACACATGAAGTACAGTAAATCCATTGGTTCTAAAAATAAGAATCCTCGAAAAAAGAAAATGAGTTAAAAATCAAGATGACCCAATTGATGATAGGGTAACCCTAGAAGAATACTTAGAAGCAACTCTAAAAGAGTTCTCAGACATAATTAAAGTTTTTATTCCAAAAGAAACTCAGGTATCTAAGATTTGTGAAAATAATAAGACATCAATAAATTATGTCATGAATAGAATATGATGGAACCGAAATAAAGTCAATGTTGACGATTTGCATATAATATAGCGTGTGATGTAATATATGAAAATAAAGATCATAAACCAAATTCTATTAAGGATTGTAGAGAAAGAGATGATTGGCCAAAATGAAAAGACGCAATTGAGGTAAAACTAAATACATTTATAAAGTGAAAGGTTTTTGAATCTATAGTCCACATCACCTGTAGTTGTGAAGCCAGTTGGATATAAATGAGCTTTTGTGTGAAAACGAAATGATGATGAAATAGTGAGATATAAAGCACAACTTGTTGCAATAGGATTTTCGCAAATGCCTGATATTGATTATTAAAAAGGCATATTTACCCCGCGGTGGATGTAACTACTTTTTATTATCCAATTTGTCTGGTAATACAGGAAGAACTCAATTTGTATCTAATGAATATTGTTACAGTCTATTTATATGGTTTACTTGATAATGACATCTATATGAAACTCCCTGAAGGATTTAACTTGCTTGAAACATGCAATTCAAGTTTACGAATAGACTACTCAATTAAATTAAATAAATCTCTTTATAGATTAAAGCAATCAAAACTCATGTAATATAATCATCTAAGTGATTATTTGTTGAATGAAAGGTATGAAAGTGACCCCTATTTATCCATATATCTTCATGCAAAGATTTATAAATGAGTTTGCTATAATTACAGTTTAAGTTGACAATTTAAATATTATTAGGGCCCCTAAAAAGCTTCCAAAAGCTATGAATTACTTAAAGAAAAAATTTGAAATGAAAGTCTTAGGAAAAACTAAATTTTGCCTCAATTTACATATTGAGTATGTAAAGAATGAGATTTTAATACATCAAGAAGCCTATATAACAAACTTGTTAAGACGGTTTTATATGGACAAGTCACATTCATTATACACTCCAATGATAGTAAAGTCATTATATGTGAACAAAGATCCTTTTAAATTTTGAGAGAATGATGAAGAATTACTTAGTTCTAAAGTACCATATCTCAATACAATCAAAGTACTGCTGTATTTTTCTAGTCATACACAACTGAATATGTCATTTGCTGTTAATTTATTAGCAAAATATAGTTCTTTACTTACATGAAGACATTGGACTGGAGTTAAGCATATAATTCGTTATTTTAAAGATACAATGGATATGAATTTGTTTTATTTGAATGAATTCAAGTCAAAATTAATTGGTTATGTAGATTCGAAATATTTGTCTGAACCTCATAATGATCGATCACAAATTGACTTTTTAAAATTTGTTAAACTTTTTTTCTTTGCAAAAATTATCACTCACATTTTAAAATTACTTTTAATTAAAGTCATCAAAGATTACTCTCTCTGTTTTTTTTAAAGTCAAATACTCAAAACATCTAATTTTAATACAACGATTATAAAGGGCATATTTTTTTTAAAAAAAATTCAATAAATGCTTCACATAGTATTTCATAAAAGATCTTATATTAAAAATTTTAAAATTTATAAATAAATAAATAAGAGGACGTAATGAAAGATTTTTTTTGTCAACAAGGGATAAAGGAGTTTTATTTTACTAGAAACAAAAGAGTTAAACAAATAACTAATACGACACGAATAATTGAGATAGCAAATTTGTGGAAAAAGCCAATCTGGTCACTGTTGTTCTTTTCATAGCTGTTCCCTTTATTATTATTTTTTTAGGGAATTATTATTATTATTTTTGGATTCATCGTGATTGACATTTTCATGTTGAGAGTTTCAAAACATATAAATTAATCAATCCTTTAACAGGTGCATCGACTAATCAATCGCTTTTTACTCTCATTTTCATTCTTTTGAGACAATATCATCGTAGGTCTACAACAATCTCCCTTATGTCCAATTGATTCTAACAAAGGGATATTTTTATATACTGAGTAATTCTTGATTTGTGCGTGTTATGCGTGCAATTCTGGTGCTGTGGCCATATTATTTTTCTCTATTTCGTTTCAATTTTATCAAATCTCCCGAAAGGACTTTATACAAGTAGTAATTCAAAACTTCATCGACTCCCAGTTGAATACCAGAGTCAATTATTATATTTAACTATTGTGATTCATAGAAAAAATAAAGTTTTTCAAAAAAGCATAAAAAAAAAGTATCCCTTCCTTGTATAATTTTTTTTAAAAAAAAAGAATTTATAGTTTTAGCATTTCTAAGAGAGAAAGACATCTCGTAAATTATATTTTATTTTATAAAAAAGAATAATTATGATTGCATAATTTTTATTTTAAAATAATTATCATTTTAGAAAAATTTCACATAAAACTAAAAAATCATTAAATAATTTAGATTATAATAAAATTTAATAATATTTTACTAAAATACTCTTATTTTTTAAAAATATTCTTAACTTAAATGTTTTTAAATATTATTTTCTATATTAATAAAGAATAAAATAGTAAAAAATAATTAATAATTTATGAAATTTTTTTTAAAAAATTACAAAAACTTTGAAGTAATAATTATTTCAAGAGTAAAATACTATGATCGTTCCTATATTTTGCTTATATCACATAAACCTCCAATTTATTTTCAAAAACATACAAATATACTTTGAATTAAAAGTTATATTGTAAAGATATCCTCCTATTTTCAAGAATCCATTTCCATCCACTAAATAATTAATAAATAGTTAACTCATTAAATTTAACCATTTTTACAAAAGTATCTCTTTTTAACACAAATATTTATTATAAATATCTCTAACACATTTTTTTTAAAATTTTAATATTCAACTATAATGAGTTCTATGCAATGTATACAGCCTGAAATAAGTTACATTATTTATGATTTGTTAGCAATACATCTTATATTTATTTTATGTTTTATTTATATTGATTGATTTGAAATATTTTTATTTTATTAATTTTTAATTAAATATTTTCAATTGCATTTATTTAAATACTACTATAGTTAATTATTTAAAATTATTTAATAAATATTTTATATTTTTAATATCAAATCTATAGGAAATATTATCATAAATTTTTAAATGAATGTTTTAAACTTATTTAGATTTTATTGAATAGAAATTAGAGATTTTAGATTATACAAGTAAATTGATAATTTTAAGTCATTTTAGATTAATAATTTTAAGTTATTTTACACTTATTTTAATGGAAAGAGAGCTGGAAAAAAAAAAGGAAAGGATATAAATCAGAAAGCACATAATATAAAAATAAAAGTTAAGTAATACTTTTTCCAATATCAAATATAGGTCATTGAGAAAAAATGTTTCATGGCCCAAAATATAATTCATGTTTGAGTTATTAATTTTTTTATTTTTCATATATACCCCTCACTAATCATGTTAAAGGAAAATAATGATTGAAAATAGCAAATTTGAAAAATAGATTAAGATAAATTTAAAGGGTTTAATAACTTATGAACTAATTAAAAGTGAGGTATATTTAAAATGGGTGGAATTATGGTGACATTCCCACAAAGTCAAGCAGCGATACCAGAATCAATTAACGATCGTTTTATATAAAGAATCAATTTACAATCCACTCCGAATAATAACGCGAAAAAAACGAAAGTATTAAATAATATGCCCTACTTTGGGCCAAAATATTAAAGAAATAAAAAGTAGGCCCTCCCAGCTTTCGAGATATCGCATCAGACCGCCCAACCTGCTATTTTATAATTTTATTTTATTGGCTGAACAATCTTCTTATATGGTCACCATGGTGTTGCGTAGCCTGTAGGTATCAAATATCATCATCAGTGTCATACAGCCCTATATCCTTGTGCTGCTGTGTCACAAAGCGAAGCATCCCTCGCTCTTTCTTTGCTTCAATATTCTTTTACTTCAGTGGCTTTTGAAATAGCCCCATGGAGGATCGTAAGGAGGTAAGTTTTTCCCTGTCCTTGTGTTTTCTTGAGGTCTGGAACTGGAACAAGGTGTAACTGCATGATTATGGTGTTTGCTAAGATTTGGCGTTTCTGCGTGAGTGTTTTTGTGCCTGTAAGGATAACGATCGCCGGAATGAGACGATTAAATGAGATAATTACTTGTTTCCATCTGTGCTAGCTGATTTAGGTTTCAGTAGAATTAGCTGAACGAGAGCACTCGTAGCTGAATCTTGTTTTTTTCTTTTCAAACCAAGCTTGTCTGTCAAAGTTTGTGACAATGAAATTTGAAAATTCCGTTCGATGGTATCCGTTTTAGTTAAAAAAGAAAATACATATTGAGAAAGATAATTAGCGAACTCCAGAGGATCCATATTTAGTTTCTCCTGGGCCTATTTCTTGCTGCTCTTCGATCTGTATTTTGGTAATCAAGCAATTCAATTTAATATTATGGGTTATGCAACCTTGATGGTTTTCTTTTCTTTTTATTGGTTGCTTTTCTAAGTATTCTTCCTCTTGCTGGTAAAACCTTTTTGCCTTTTGGTTTCGACTATTTTAATCTGTCAAAGCTCAAAAGTAGATGGAATCATGATGAATGATGATGCTCTTTTCGTGTCCATTTAATTAATCAATTGTTTGTGTTCAAACTTTGAAATGATGATATCACTGTTGCAGTCGCACAAGTAAATTTCTTTCCAAATAAAAGAATTTGTCAATTTAGTCCTTACAATTCTTTTCCCTGTTACTTTAATTCTTTTTTCAAGCTCACAAACTTATTTTGTCCTTTTGTAGGTAAAAGATATTACTCACTTCTGAGTTTTTGAAGTATATGAAAATTTTGAGGAGTCAGTAGCTTTTTTACTTTGTCTGCAGTAGATTGGTATAATCAGATGCTAATAAATGGTTCTATTAATTTTGCAGTCACAATTTTTCAAAATTGATCTTAATTTACTGGGCTGTCTAGCAGAGAACTTGTATTTATTTGAACTTGTATTTATTTGCCATCCCTTATGCTATCATTTACACCGAACTTGTATTTATAAAGAATGATCCTTCCCTTCTAGAAAACTGCTCCTTGGTTATCGGTGCCACAGTTTGGGGATTGGGATCAGAAGGCCCAAGTACCAGACTACTCACTGGATTTCTCAAAAATCCGGGAAACGAGGAAGCAGAACAAGACAAATCTTTCCAGGGCAAGTCTTGGTAATGAAGAAGAGCTCATGGCTTCAACTACTACGAGCGTAAACAATGGGCACAGTGAGCACCAGCACCCCCAATACCACCGAAATCACGAGTCTCCAACTGTAAGATTCTTGGCCAGTTTTTTTATTCCTAACTTGCTAGCTAATGTATGTTGGACACATGAAAGCTATTATTAATTTATTATACAATCAGTAGCTATAATGAAGATTACAGATTCCAGAATACTTTTATACAATCTTTTAAAAAAGAGTCCAGGATATTTATTATTGGCAGAAATTGGACAATTTCTGTATACTATAGTTGTATTTTTTCTTTTTATTTAATTGAGGATCAGTGTGAATTTACCTCTTCTAGGTAGCTGCAGTTCGTGAATGTAAGGTCTTCTCGCTCTCTCGTCCAGAGCATTGATGCAACAACTGCCATTTTAAAAGAACACTAATCGCATGTCTCTCTAGAAAAGCCTGAGATCAAGGCATCAAACCACATATTATTTATATTAAAAAATGTCGCTGTGTGACTGTACAGTAACAATGAATAATCGTGCATGTACTGTTCTGCTTCCCTGTTCAGTGTAGGAAGGGTTCATTTAATTTTGGGAAGTTGAATTGCGTTCCTCTTCTTCATTACTAACAGATCCTTTATCTGTGGTTATTAGGATTAGTTGTGTAAAGAAATCTAAGGGGCTGACATATGGAAAGAAGCTCCTTATATGTCACATTCTAAAATCAGAAATTGGACAGTGTCGCATATGATGCAATTCTGATCTGTTACCGTCCTCTTCTGCTTTGAGATATACTTTTGGTAATTCTAGTGTCCTTGGTGGAAGGCTTACTGTCTTAGCAAGAATATACTGCAAATGAGATTCATTCTCTAGATCCATAGGAGATTGCTCTCAGGGATATTTGTGGTTACTAAAGTAACGCTTAATAATTGTGTAATTGAGTAACTGCTTTTGAAATATCGGTATTCACAATTTGGCATCTTTAACACCTTGATTGTTTAATATTTTTTCTGACAGACAAGGAAGGGCATCCTAAGCTGCTTCAACTGCTGTGTGAAAGCTTGATATTTAAAGGCATGTGCGCTTGTCTTCTAAAGATTGTGAGAAGCGACAACTATGCTCCTACACCTTTGAAGAAAACTTTCCTTTAATTTCTACTTTTGCAATGGTGATGCTGTCTGTTACTTGCGATGATCTTTCAACTTTGATTAACCTAATTAGAGTTGATTTTGGTAAAAGCTAAAATGTCGAAATGGCTCGATAGTCATGAACTTCTCATCCAACCATGTAATGTGTTGAATTAGAGTCATCATGGGTGAAAATTATTGAAGCTGTCAAGAGAGAAAAAAAGAGGAAAAAAAAGAAGAAGCTCGAATGCTCGACCCACCACTAGAATTGCTTTTGCTCCAATTAAACTCATGCATAATGATGGACGACGTGTATCGTGTTGATTCTCGATCATTATATACAGCTTTTAAGTGTTTTAAAAGTTAGTCAAGATTAGTAATTTTCACTTCATGCGCCAGACTCATTATTTGAGTAATAATAATGAGGAAAAAGGAAATTAATAATGTAGTCTCCATAGTTTGCTCAAATTTTCAATTTGGTCCCAGAGTTCTAATTTTGGTGAATCACTCCATATGGCTTGCACTGTTAAGCAAACTAATTCCCACACATTGTCAAAATTTTCAATCAATTACCTATAATTGCCAGCTGTACAAACTTAGTCAGGTTAGTGTTGATATGACAAACATTTAATCCAGGTGGCAAGGCATGAAAGGGTAAAATGACATGTACGAAGTTTAAGAAAGCAAAAATACTACAAAACTATAAAAACACAAGCGAGGAATAATTTGCGTTCCCCCTCATCTTCATCTCTCTCCCCTAAATTCCAATCAAGAATCACTTGTAGAGGCACACGAAGATGGGGACTTACTAAGCAAAGAGAAGAGTATAGCTGCCTCCATTTCTGTAATTTGGTTGATGTGCTGTTAACCTTTTTTTTCCTCCTAATTTCAACACCAATAAAGGGAAATACCATCAAAATTCAAAAATGAAATTGAATAGATTAATTAAGAATCAGCGATCCATTTGAGGGGGAAAAACCAAAACGAAAAAAATTTACAAATATATCAGGGTGTAGGTATATAAGCATCATACTATGCTATAGACTGCGCTAAGTTTCAATTCTGCTGTCACCCCTTTACTGGTTGGGACCTTCACCAAAGACTGATCCTATTATGTTCCCCGCACCATCCTCATTCTGCAGAGAGGGCATAATGCATTGGTCTTTAAGAGAAATGAAAAAGGCGAACCACCAATTCAAACAGAGGGCAATTAATAGCTGACTTAAAAACAAGTGTAGTTTACCTCTGCAATTAAGCCACCAATTCGGTTTCCTTGTCTCCAAGTCCAACCCCAGATTACACGATCAACAAGAAGGTTCGATACATGAGGAGGTTAACCTAGCAGTAGCACCACACGCTTCCTTTTTGGTGATCGGCTATGGACTAAGCTGGCGGTCTCTGCTCTGCTCGCACCAGTCTCCATCCTCATGTGCCTCTAGAGGTGGTTCTCCATTGGAACATAGAGGCGAGGGATGGAGATTAGATATTGTCGCAAATTATTCCTCGTTTGCATTTTCATTTCTCTAGTGTACAGCTGGTAATTATAAGGATTTGATGAAAAATTTTGAAGAAATATGAGGACTAACTTGCATAATGAGGAATGACTTACCAAATTTAGAACTTTGGGATCAAATTGAACATTGGGACAAACTATGGGAGTGAAATTCCTAATCGTTTCCGAGGAGAAAAAAAAAACAGAAGAAATCTGTGCACTAAAGTAACCAACGCTCCCGTCTTTTCTTTTGGATGAATAACTTGGAAAAGTTAAAAGTGCCTGTTCAACACCAAATGGTTAATTTTACAATGATTTTTTTTTTTTGCACCGGTGAAAGGAGAATATCATAAAATAAACACCAAAACACAAGTTTGAAAACAAGAAAGAAATTCTGGTCAAAAAAAGAAAACAAGAAAGAAATAGCAAAACAAAAGAAACAGGAAACAGAACATGCTAACCAACACCAGTCCTACAGAGGAACAAGCTAAGGCCATATCATCAAACCTAGCAGAACCTGCATCATTAGAGAGAATAGACGATAGGGAGGGTGGTGGATCATAAATCCACCCATCAGGCCACACCCCTTTTGCAATAGCAGTTGCCAACCAATCCGCAGCTTGATTTTCCGAACGCGAGGTTCAGGTACATCAAGAAACACCAGAAGAAGCAAATTCTACCAGGACGTCAGAAGCCAAATGCCGCCACCTCCAATCACACTTATCAGAAGACTTGGACTGAAGAATGTGTATCCAATCTGCACAATCAGATTCAAGGTGGACAGAAGAATACCGCAGCTCTTTGCATAGCTTTAGAGCTCTCAAAATTGCCAAACCTTCAACTACAAAAGTGGACAAGCCCGAGACATGACAGCCAAAGCCGCATTCAAACACCCCCTAATCATTCCTACACACAACACCGGTAGCAGCCAAACCAGTGCTGGGATTATAATGACCATCACAGTTCATCTTTAACATCCCAATACTTGGCTTAACCCATCTCTCAAGATCACAACCACCAAAAGGATGAGGCATAGAAGGATTTCCAATAGAGATTACATTCCCAAAATCACGCATCTGCCTTTGGGCATTTTGAATAACAAGAGCTGCTTTAGCATCAACCTTACGGAATACAACCTCGTTCCTTTGAAGCCAAATGAACCATAAAACCCACACAATATAACATATACCCTCTTGACTCATCGGTTGGTTATTTAAAAGAAACTCAAGGCACCATTTCCCAAAGTGATGCACTAAGGATTGTTAGGACTAGTGACTAATATGATTAGTTTTGATGATGTTAAATAATAGAGTAAAAAGTTTGCATGATATATGTATTTAATGTTTATTATGTCTTATATATCATGCTTATAATCTAAAGTGAAAATGGACTAATTACTTGATTTGTAAGTTGAATATTCTTTACATAGGATTGTTCAAAGAAAAGGAAGAGTGAGCATTGAAGTGAAGAAATGGATTATCAACATCATGCTCTATTCAAAGATGAAGAAAAAAATGCTTCAAGATTTGTTGAATATGATGATGATATTAAGGGAGCAAATGTTTGAAGAAAGCAAAAGACTAAGAGAAAAATGGAGGTCAAGATTGATTCTTATATTTGTTTATTTTAGGTTGTATGATGGTAAAGCTTTGAATGCACTTAAACTTATTACAATCATGTCTTAACTTATTTTCTCACTTGATTAGAAGAGAGTTCATGTTTTTCAAAGTGTTTTTGAACCTTTCTAACTCTTAAATGTTCATGGGAATCAAGTTTAAATGTTTAAGGTTCTATGTGTTTTATGATCTTTTTCACTAAAAATAGTTTGAACGTTCATAGTTATCCTCTTAAACGTATTTAGGCTTATTGGTCAATATGTGCAAGTTTTGTGCTGAAGTTTGAATGATCATATTGTTTTTCTTAAACATTCAAGGTGATAGGCAGAATGAAGTGTTTCTTCTGAAACACTCTTAAACGATCAAGTTGATAAACTTAAACATTCATTATGGTTCACAAGTCTCACTTCCATATAATGCTCACATGATAATGGTTTAAGATTGATTCTCTTAAACATTCAAGTGTTGCTTTGAAAATCTTTGTTTTACCTTTTATACATCTTGAATGATCATAATGTTTTACTTAAATGCTTAAGTTTCTGTGTCCTGCATCTTTGAAACTCTTAAACGTTCAAGTTATATATCTTGATAATTCATTGTGTTTGGACTTCCTTTTGGCCACCTTAAGACAACATTATAAATAATCAAGAAGAAACTCTTGAATGTTCATTGAGGCTTTATACGTTAGAAACTTAATATAGTCAACTAGCTTAAACGATCAAGCTATTCATCTTAAATGTTCAAGTTCTGACAAAGTATATTAGATGTAATTGATGAACAGGTATTTTTTTTGAATAACGGTTATAATCTGTTTCTAATGGTTAGATTAGCTTGAAAATCTATAAATAAAACCTCATTAAGACTGGGAAGCAATGAATCTAAGTGTATTGAGTGCCAAAATGCCACTACATTAAATCAAAGCCTTATCTGTCATACTTAGGTCATTCTTTGTGCTTCAATGTCTCTATCCACTCTTGTAAGTGAGAGTTTATCCGTTGTAATCTTCTTTTCTTTATGAGAGAGATTCTTTAAGTGGGGTGTTCTAGATAGATTACTCAAAGTTGGGTTACTTTGAGGGGATTTGTAATTATATTAGGGAAGATGTGGGAGAGTGACAGACTTAGTGAGAAGTCTGAGATATACTGAGGTTTCACAAGTGTTCAGATCAAACTATGGAGAAATTTCAAGTGGTAGTTTAGGGACTGGATGTAGGTAAAGTGGTAGGATAAATCTCTTGTGTATTGCCTTTCATTCATCTTTTTATCTTCTCCTTTATTTATTCCTATTTTTATTCTTCACTTTGATACATTGGATTGTTCTTCATGAAAGCAAAAATTTTGCAATACCCAATTCGCCATCTTTTTGGATGACTAGTCAATCTAATAAGGATTGATCCGTTCAAATAACCAAGGCATTGCCAAACCATGCATGCATAGTCTAAGGATAGTGAAAAAATAAATGCTCAACACTCTCAAGTGCCTGTCCACAAACCTGACAAACAAGAGAATTGCAGTACTTCCTGTGAAACAATTTTGGATTTATTGCAAGGTAATTGGAAAAATAGTGCCATAGGAAATTATTCAATTTATGAGGGACCTTCAATTTCTAAATACACTTCCAAAGCTCACGCGGTATGACAAAGGAGAAACTAGTAATTGTAGAAATAAGCATTCGATCAAGATATAGTTTCTCACAATGATATCCTAGCTTGACCGAGTATTCCCCATTTCGAACTTTGGCCCAAACCAATCTATCCTTTTTTCTCCTATTGCTCAAAAGAATATTATTGATACATTCCAGCATATAAGAGTTAACATATTCATTGATAGTATCTAGCATCCATCTACCCTAAAAAATAATCAAAGAGACCATCACATTATGCCACTGTGGGACAGATAGGGTTAATTTTATACCCTTCCACCCCTGGAACCCATTTATCCTTCCATAGCAAGATGTTCTGACCATCATCTACATGCTAGCATAAATCCTTCTCTAGTAATGCTCATCCTTCGAGAATACTTGACCAGGCCCATGAAGCTCTATGTCCCCTAGAAACATGAAGCAAAGATGAGTATGTAAAATAAAGACATTTTAGGACCCTCACCCATAGTCCCTTCGGGTTGTGTAGGCACCTCCAGCAGTCTTTGCAAGCAAAGCATCATTCATAATTTCGAAGTCTCTAAAGCTAAGGCCACTAACCTCCTTAGATAAAGTAACACTATTCTAAGCCCACCAATGGATCTTCTTCTCGTCACACCTTCCCACAAAAGACTAGCTATAATACTATTCAATTCCTTGCAAGTTTTCCTTGGAAATTTAAAACACGTCATTAGATACAAAGGAATAGCACTAGTCACTTACTTAATCAAAACTTCCCTTCATGCATGAGAGAGTAGTTGTTGTTTCCACCCTTTGATTTTCTTCCCAATCCTATCACGAATATAAGCCAAGGATTAGTTCTTTGACCGTCCTCATATACTAGGTAGGCCTAGGTACTTACCTGGCTCCTCTGTTTGTTGTATATTCAACACGTGAAATACTTTATCTCTAGTAGTAGCAAAAGTGTTCTTTGAAAAAAGTAATTTAGATTTGCTAAAATTTGCTACTTGCCCAGATGCAGTACAATAACAATGCAACAAGTTAACAAGAAGCAAACAATTAGAGGTATCTACATTCATAAAAAAACAAAATATTATCTGCAAAGAATATATGAGAAAGAATCGGGCATTGCCTTGCAAGTCTAACACCCTTAAAGCTACCATCAGCCATATGCTTGTCAATCATCAAAGAAAGCACCTCAACTACTAGAATAAACAAATAAGATGACAAAGGGTCCCCTTGTCTCAAACCTTTTTGAGGGAACAAATAAGAAATTTTTCTTCCAGATATGCATAAATTAAATTTAAGAGATTCTACATGGGCCATTATCCAATCCATCCACTGTTGGCAAAAACCAAATTTCACCATAATATTAAGCAAAAAATTCCCATTCAATCCCATTGTATGCCTTGCTCATATCTATTTTCAAAGCAAATTCAAATTTATTACCAGCCTTTTTATTCTTAAAATAATGGAAAACTTCATGGGCAATCAATATGTTATCATGAATGAGCTTATTCGAAACAAAAGCATTCTAAGTATTGGAAATACATAGGTCAAGCACCTTCTTCAAGTGATTAGCAAGAATTTTGGATATGATTTTATATGCAAAATTACATAAGCCTATTGGTCTCAAGTGATTAATAGATTCAGACTTGTCAATTTTTAGAATTAGCACTATGTTTGTAGTTTTGATAGAAGCTAAATTTGACTCACCTTTGAAGAACCTTTCCACCATACTGATGACACTAGAATTTGTATCCTCCCATGTGACTTGATAAAAACACCCTGAAAAACCATCCAATCCAAGTGCCTTAAGGCCATCTAACTGAAAAATAGCATCATGAATTTTTTATTTGTTGAGCTTTTGAACTAAAATGACGTTATCTTCAGCAAAGATTTTTTTATGCATATATGTAAGAGCTGGCTACAAGTCTCTTTGCCCGGATGATGTAAATAGGTCCTTGTAATATATAGTAACATATTCCGCAATACCCTCCTCTGAACCCACCCATAAACTATCATCTTTCTTCAAACAAAGTATATTGTTTTGCCTCCAATATAGTTCTTCGCAGTCCTATAAGCTTTCAATCTCTGCTGTTAAAGCTTGTATCATTTGTAACTTCTCTTCATCCCAATCCCCTTTCTGCAAGTCAACAATTTGCAGCTGTAAAGAATCTATGAGACACCTATTATTGGGGAAGTATTTACAGCTTCAATGAGATAAATCCCTCCTACAATTTTCTAGCAAAGTAATGTAATAAGTTCATGTACCTTGTTCTCTTATTCCCTTACATCAAACCAACTCTACCTAATAGTGTCATGAAACTCAGGATGAGTTACCTATGCCTGCTCAAATTTAAATTCCTTCAGAATCTTGATAGTTTTAAAATGTAAATCCGTAAATAAGAGATGATGGTTCGAACCAATGTGATTAACATGAAACACCTGGGCTTTGGGACAAGTCTCACAAAACTCCATGTTACCAATGGCTTGAACAATTCTCTCTTTTACATGTACATCATTAGGGCAACGATTACACCATGTATATTTAGAGCCCTTGAACCCCAAATCAATTAGACTACAGTCAAAAGTACATTTTTGAAAGTTCAAAATCTTCCTAGCAACTCGTGGTTTCCTTCCAAATTTTTTCAGATCGAGACATGACATCATTGAAGTCCCCAACACATAGCCAACTACTAGATAGAGTATAAACCACATCATGAATTCTTTGCCACATAACCTTCTTGTCCCTCTCCTTAGTAAGTCCATAAATAAATGTAATACACAGAGGAGTATGCAACTCATTGGACTAAATGGAGACATGAATGAAATTCTGGCAAGAAAACAGAACATCTACCTAATTATCATTAGTCCACCAAAGCGTTAATCCCCCATATAAGCCTTGAGGGTCAATAGTAACATCTTTATCAAAACGTACCTTTTTCTCACATCTTTCACATAAGCCACTTTCTGTTTGGTTTCCATAAGGAAAACAAATTAGGATTTGTATATTTTCCAATTATCAATTAGAAATTTGACTACCAAGGGAGCCCATAGACCTTGACAGTTCCAAGATAAGGTCTTCATGGCTCCTAGGTGGCTAATGAAGGATAGCCATCAAAGCCTTCAGCAAAATCAATGGTATTAGTAGAAAAAATGAACCATTCTGGAGGAAATGGGAAATCATCACTACCCAAGTAATTGCCTCTTTGAGAAATAGGCATTTCTTTCTTCTCTCTAATGGACTGCTTGAGTCGCCAGAAATTGCTTCCAGTACAAATAGCACTACCCTTAAGGTGATTTCTTAGAGACAGTGGCTAAGAATCTGCTTTGACCTCTATCGTGTCCTCAAATAACTTTCCCCATTTTGCTTTAGGAGGAGAACATGGTTTCGCGGCCTCTCTCTTTAATCAAATCAATTGGAGCTTCATTGCCATAGAAGAGATTGGGGACTAAATTGTTGCCTAGACCATCACCATTGAGGGAGTTTCATCCTCTCAGGGATATTCGATGATGTGTAGTATAGATGCAACGTTTATCTTACTTAAGCCATTCTGGATAATGCTTCTAGGCCAACTCTCAATAGTCCCCACTACTTCAAAAATAATTGGACTACCTTGACTAGCCATGGAATGTCTAGCCCTATCAGCCACAAGCCTATCAACTATAGCCATACTGGACTTCTAAATAATTAGCCCAATATCCAATTTCTCAGCTTGAGATTTATGTAGGAAAAAATCCGTACATATAAAACTCCCAAATGATGGAGAATCTTCCATAACCATATCATTTTCTCAACTTCACAATCCTAGGTGTCCTAATTTCCACAAATCACATTGACATTTTTGCCATGTGCCCTCAACCCCAGATTCACACTTGCTTAGCTGACCAATTTCCCTTGCGCCGGTAGTAGCATCTCCAGCTACCACTAGCATCAATCATCCTTACACTGAATCACAACCCTTTCAAACGTCTTAGTCATTGAAATACTAATCTCTAGACCTACCACCCTTTCTCTCGATCCACACTTCATTGATCTACATTGTCTCTGTTCATGACCGATCAGGCCACACAGATAACAAAATCCAGATATCCTCCATATCCGGCCTAGAAACGATGATGCCAGGTAATAATGGAAGCGATGTATCTATAATTACTCAAGCATGAAGAAAGTTTTGATTCATTTTACCATCAACCATTGGATCTTCAATCAAAACAACCTTTCCCACTACTTCACCCTAAATCTCTACATCTTTCTTATTCATCCCTTCTAAAGGAACATCATGGAATTGCACCCAAAACGGGCCGTGCGAAAAGTCCATTTCTTTAATGACTGTTAACTCTATCCATGGTTGTAAACTAATAAGCGCCCCTTTCACCAACCAAGGACTCCCTAGCAAAACCCTACAATAATCTTTGCTATTTCTAAAGCGAAAAGGGAAAATATTCTTTCCTCGCTTGACCACCTCAACACCACTGTCTATTCCCCATCCCTTGTGCACCATAGAGAGAACAACATTAATATTTTGCGCCTTGTTAGAGCACCTTTCCTACTAGCCCCCCTCTTACCAATTCTCCTCATCCTTTTCCTATGCCAAATTGGCCTGCCCTCTCGCAGAGTGGCTAGACCTTACTTCTCCAACCATCCTCACCTCCCACCTCCAATCACCACACACACACACCCAACCACAATGAAATAAAGACCGTTGATCACAACCGATAAACAAACAAGGACCAAAAGGATAAACACATAAAAACCTCACAAAAGACGATATTTCACTCAAAACACTCTTTACTATAGGAGAGAGAAAAAAAACCTAGCTCTCCAAGTGAGAGCACCCTGACTTAATTATTATTCCCCTCGAAATGTGATTGAACCAACCATAGTATTGTTTAGGGATATTAATGGATATCTCATACTTTTCGATATTATACCAGGCTCAACACCCTAGTCGATGACTTACTGAGATTAGATTGTGGCATTGTTCAAGGATTTTATATAAACCCAAAAAGTCATTAAATAATTTAAGCTATTGTAAAATTTAATAATCTTTTATTAAAATGTTATTCATTTAAATACTTCACTTTACAAATGTTTCATTAAAATTCTAAAACAATAAATATTTTGAAAAATCTCAAAAAACTCAAAAGTGACAATTTTTATGATCATTAAGGCTTAGAATAAATAAAATTTTGAGTTTAATATTGAATATATGAATTTTGTATAAATTATAAAATAATTGAGTAAATTTAGATTTAAAAAAAACTAATGAATTTTTTTAGCTAGGTTTTCTTTAATTCAAAATGTTACCTAATGTCTTTCAAGCTAAACAATGAATATGAAATGAAAATGAAATTTAAATAATACATGTCATTTAAAATCATTTAAATAATATCTTTTGTTTATAAATAAAGTTATTTTTTATAATTTTTTTTATTTTTTGATGTATTTAAAATTTTAGTTGGTAGGCTAACCTAACATGGCTTGGTATCTAGTCTGGATGACCCTAGTTTTCATTGGCTCGAGCAATGAGGGGATCAAGCCTCGATTTGTCGCATATACACCCTTAGGTCAATTTGCCAACTTTTATGTGATTTAAAATTGGGGGAATCACTATTTAGGACTATAATCAATATTTAATTATAAAATGAGACCTAATGTTTATTTAATTATAAAAAGAGACTAACTTTTTTAAATTAAATATAAAATATAAAATTATCAAAATATCCACAATTTTTATTTCTCCTCCTACCATTCAATTGGTCAACGCTGGCCACCAGCCACCGGCGATGGTTAACGCTGGCTAATAGCCATCGACTACCGGTCAACATTTATCGAAAGTTTTTACTAAATTTTGTAATTTGCTTATTTTAAATTTATAACTTAATTTTTAAATTTTTACTTTGCAATTCCTTTTTTAGAATTTGTAACTTCTTCACTATAAATTTGCAACTTATTTTCTAAATTTTTAATATAAATTGTTTTAGTGTTTTTGCAACTTTTTTTTTTCAGATTTTTTAACTTACTTACTCTGAATTTGCAACTTATTTTCCAACTTTTTATTATGAATGATTTCAGTGTTTTACAACTTCCTTTCTAAAATTCACAATTTACTTACTCTGAATTTATAACTTATTTTCCTAATTTTTATTATGAATTATTTCAGTGTTTTACAACTTCTTTTATGGAATTTACAACTTGTTTACTCTAAATTTGCAACTCATTTTTCAAACTTTTACTATAAATTATTTCAATATTTCTGCAACTTGTTTTACATATTTTACAACTTATTTACTTTGAATTTATAATTCGTTTTTCAAATTTTTATTACAAATTTTTTTTTGGCGCTTTCGCAACTTCTTATATATATTTTGCAAGTCATTTACTCTTAATTTACAATTCTTTTTCTAAATTTTTACTATGATTGTGTTAGTGTTTTGTAACTTTTTTTCCTAAAATTTACAACTTGTCTACTATAAGTTTATAACTGGTTTTTCAAATTTCTATCACGAATTGTTCCAAGGTAAAAAATTTTGGAACAAAAGTTGACAAGCGTTGAAAAATTTTTAATAAAAATTTGAAAAATGAGTTATAAATTCTGTGTAAACAAATTGTAAATTCTTGAAAAGAAGTTGTAAAGTATTAAAACAATTGATAATAAAAATTTAGAAAACGAGTTACAAATTTAAAGTAAACAAATTGTAAAATATGTAAAACAAGTTGCAACAACACTGAAACAACTCATATCATAGTAAAAATTTACAAAATAAGTTGTAAATTCAGAGTAAGTAAGTTGTAAATTCTAAAAAGGAAGTTGTAAAACACTAAAACCATTCACAATAAAAAATTGGAAAACAAGTTGCTAATTCAAAGTAAGTAAGTTGTAAAATTTGAAAAAGAAGTTATAAAAATACTGAAATAATTCATAATAAAAATTTGAAAAAGAAGTTGTAAATTCTGAAAAAACAATTGTAAAATAAAAATTTGAAAACTAAATTATAAATTTAGAATAAGTAAATTACAAAATATAGTAAAATTTTCTGGCGAATGTTGACGGGTCATCAGTGACCATTGACGGGTATTGACCAGTTCTCGATGACCGTTGGCCAGCATTGACCAATCACCGGTGACCGTTGACCATCCGTCAATGATCATTGACCAGCGGTGGTAGGGGGAAGAATAAAAATTGAGGGTATTTTGGTCATTTTATATTTTTATTTAATTTGAAAAAATTAATTTCTTTTTGTAATTAAATAAACAGTAAATCTGATTTTGTAATTAAATATTGATTCTGTTCCTGAATAATAATTCCTCCTTTAAAATTTGACGATAAAAAATGTGTGCAGGCGTTAACAATGAGTGAGTTTATTGGTGTTTATCATGGTTTGTTTACCATCACAGTGACACCATTGAAGATAAGCAATCCTTGTCCCACGTCATTTTCTTTGATCATTTGTTTACCCCACTAATTGAGTGGTCCAATTTTTTTAATTAATGACTATCAACTTTATTATGACTTTTGAAGAGGATTTATTTTAAAAAATTGGCAAATTATCCTTTATATTATGTATTTTTTAGCTGTTACATATATTCTCAGATAAAAGCGTATAATCCTATTAAGCAATAACAAATTTAAAATAAATTGCTGTCAGTCTAATACAGGACAAAATTGATTAGTGATAATTTTCGAAGCAATTAGTGCATCCCAAGAGTAGTTATATTTTGTCATTCTTATGTGTGTATGCATGTTGATTCGTAGTAGAATATGATTTTTGGTTTAAAAAGAAGAAGAATATGATTAAAAGTCGAGCATTTTTATCCATGTTGTTTGGGTGAAAAGAATTAGATATCCCATAAGTAAAGTTCATGGCTGCTAAAAAATGAAGAGTTTGGATCAAGATTAGTCTCAAGTCAAAAAGAATGAAGATCAGTTAGTAATATCAAATACTTAATATTTGCTGAAAAAACGATATTTCCATTTCAAGTAAAATAAATAATAAAAATATAATGAAATAATAATACACATATAATAAATGATCATATTTTATACAATAAAAAAAAAACATAACAAAGAGGCATCGGTTTCTGTTTTTGATGCAGGTGAATAAGAAAAACCTATTTTTATTTTGGTTATGGCCCACACTTGATATGATGTTTTGGAATGTGGCATTAGAGGTGGGTTTGGTGAGAGAAGCTATCATCCTCGTCCTCTCCGCCTTCATCCACCAACCTCCCAATTGAATTCAAATCATGGTTGGTGGCATGCACTCCTTACAACGTCATCCCCATATACACACACACACACAAACGTACACAGCCACCCTGTTTTACCAACAATCCTTTCCATCTCATCTCAAATAAATACAACTAACTACAAACTTTTCCTCTTCTCACTCTCCGTCTATTCCCTCTAATTTGCAAAGAGAGACAATTGTAAGAATTTCTCTCATCATATTTGTTACTGCTTCTGTCAGCTGCATAGGAAAGAGTCACATAAATTTTCCCACGACGATACAAATTTAAGGTAACAAATTAGAATAGCATATAGAGTGCACAATGCTTGAGGATATTATTTTTCCGGCAGATGGAAGAATTTATTAAGTTTAAGAAATCATTTAAATAATTTTTATTCAGATAACATATCATTTACTTGTTACAGACTTTGTCACTAAACGCGTAATTGTTAGGTATAGCTGGCGTTAATCAATAGAAAAGAATATTAATAACATGGGGGAAAACTTGACAGTATGGTGAAGAAACCGGAATCTTTCAGTTTTATCCTCCTTCACATTCTCGGCTCTCAGATAAATCCTCTCTCATGCCTCTATTCTCGGATTCTACCTTCGAATCCTGGGATTATTTTACGATTCCAGCGATTTTGAGTAGGTTCTGATTTAACTCGTTCATGCTCCTGGTGGATTCTTTTTGCGACGGCCTTTCTCCGTATAATTTGTAAGAGGTGAGAATTTAGAAATTTAGGACTTTTATGTGTCTCCTCTGACATTTTCTCAGCGTACGAACGGTACAAATACAATAATGCTATATACCAATCTGGAATCTTATATGCGAATATATTTGTATGCGCTTACTTCTGGAGTCGCTTCGTCCATTAATTTTCTCGTTTTCATTACTTCCTGTCTGTCAATCTCGATTGACTATAGCCAGATTGACTATAGTTGCTGGAAACTCTGCGTTCACAGCTATATCACACTGGAAGTCAGTTGTTTTGCGGGGACACCATGGATGCTAAAGCTGCTCAGAGGTTGCAATTCCCAACCTTGATTCATTACGAGGAGATTGGGAGAAAATTTGGTGGTTCTGTGAAATTCTCTCGAGGTTTTAAAGAGCCACAGAAGCTTCAGGTTTTTGTTTTGCAGCCTGCAACTGCAAGACCTTTACGCAATCGGCGGCGGGCTTCCCCTTTGGAGGTTTCTTGTTCCTACAACAACTTGCCAGGTTGCTGTAAGTATTATTCTATTTTGACCGTAACAATTTGGGTTTCCCTGTTTTTTCCAAACGTACTCGTCTTTTTTTTGACCCAATCGATGTCCTGGTTCCAAAGGGTGATGCTGGATTGTCCTCTTGCTCTTTCTAATGTTGGTTCCCTCTACTACAAAATGAGATCATTTATTCGAGGAATTAAGATATGCTAATTATCAATTAGCAAACAAGAAGCTGAGTCACGGATCACTGGAATAAGTTACAATTAACAATAGTCGAAAGTTGTCAACAAATAGGGATGAAGGAACTATGTCATAACTGTAGGCAGTTTGTAAATTTGTTCCAAAAGTACCTATGCATAGATGTCATACTGTTTCTAAGGACAAAATTACCAGTAGCCAAGGTTTTAACACCTCTCTGAACTCCGCAAAACTTTTTCAAACAAGTGGCATCGGGAGTTAAAATTTTTGTTATGAAACTCAATTTAAATGTTTGGGCATAGATATTTGAGACTGAACATAGTGGAATATCTTATTGGAACACATGATGTGATCATTATGAAGGGACAGTAGTCTCACCAGCTGGAACCTTGAGAGACTAGTTTCTGTCAAGTTGAACCATATGGAGACACATTTCTGAATTCATAAATAGATATGATTGTCTGTGGTTTCAATTACGTTACCCTCCAATTAATAGTTTTAGTTAGAGAAAGTCTCTTAAGAGATTTCTCATGGAAGAGCATGGGGTTTGATGCCGTGTATTGTTCGTGTGTGTATGCCTCCAAAAAATTTAGTATGTTACTTACTTTTACAAGTGCTGGCTATTTTATTAGTGACAGTTTATTTCAAATATCACTCTTGTAGCTTTGACATTGGACTCTGGGAGTTTAGAGACCCCTCTTGATGAAGAGTTAATGTTAAAGGTAAATCATGATTCCATTCGTCTTTTTCAGTTAAACCCATTCGTCTAGTGATGTTATACCCTTCTCTTTACACTGTTATAGTAAGGAATAAAAAATGGTGGTTTAGCTCAGTTTGTTGCTTTTCTAAGCAACTATGTCCCATTATCTTACTTGAAGTCAATAAAATTGCAGACTAAGACACAAGAGATCGAGCCTTATTTAAATGGACGCTGTATATATCTTGTTGGTCAGTCTCTTGGTCAAAGTCCTTGTGCTTACATAATATACATTGGAAATATAGTTACTTTGGCATTAATATTTTGAATTTGATATGCAGGAATGATGGGGTCTGGGAAGACAACTGTAGGGCAGATTTTGTCGCAAGTGCTTAGTTATTCCTTTTTTGATAGGTTAGTAAGTGATTCATTGTTCTTTTTTGGAATGAAAATTTCAAGGCAAGTGGATATTGCATCAGTTGGATGCCGGAAAGATTAACAGGCAGGAGAAAGAATGAACTTTGGCAAAAATACAATCTATAACATTTCATTATGTTTATTGTTGGATCAGTGCTTTAGCTGGTGATAATGTTTGATTAATAGTAGAGGACTCTAAGAAGATGTAATATGTGTATAGTTGTATCTGAAAGATTATAACATAGTCTCAATTATTCTGAGGAATATGGTCCACTTTGGTGCATAAGATTATGATTGAAAAGAGTTTAATTTGAGGGGCACATTAAGTTTGGGCTGAATATTTTCTGCACTTGCTGCATTCATGGGTGCTTTAGTGATGCATTGGTGGAGGATGAAGTTGGCGGAACTTCTGTAGCTGATATATTCAAGCACTATGGAGAGGGTTTCTTCCGTGACAAGGAGGTCAGTAAGCACAAGTTTTCCAGTTTATGTGATCCCCAGATTTTGGAGATTTCTGTTTCACAAAAGGATTTTGGAAGTTTTATATTACCCCGTTATCATAATCAATGTCATTGTTCATACTTATTCTTTTTACAATTTCAGACTGAGGTATTGCGTAAGCTGTCACTTATGCATAGACTTGTAATTTCCACTGGTGGAGGTGCTGTTGTGAGGCCCATCAATTGGTATAACGCTTTCACACAAATGAGAGAAATTTTATCTTCACCTTTTTTGTGATTAACTGTATTCTCAATTTAGTGTTTGCATTTTCAATCTTCATTTGTGGATTGCTAGGAAATATATGCACAAGGGGATTACTGTATGGTTGGATGTGCCTTTAGAAGCCTTGGCTCGGAGAATTGCAGCCGTGGGAACTAATTCTCGTCCACTTCTGCATTATGAAGCAGGAGATGCATACACAAGGGTGACTATTTTTCTTCCATTCTAAGCTTACCACCCCCCTCCCCCCCCTTTTATTACTCATATAATCATTATGAACAACTTAAAGCATCCTACTTAATGCCTTAACATGAATTAGTGTCAAAAACTAAATTATTGTTCCACTAAATAATTCAACCTTGTGGAATTTACCTGCAGGCTTTGATGCGTTTGTCTACTCTTTTTGAAGAAAGAGGTGAAGCATATGCCAATGCCAATGCCCGGGTGTCCTTAGAAAGTATGCCTACCACTCCTCTTTCACTTGAAAGAAAAATTGGGGTTCTGACGTTCTGTCCATTACTGTGGGAATACAACGGAGTCGTGGATGTGTAAATACCACTGAAATTTTTGGTCTTGTTCTTGATACATTAGGCAAGATCGTCTCCTAAATCATGAATAATCTTCCTAATTTGCATTATTCCCCCCACGGGGGGCAAAAAAAAAAAAAAAAGAAAGAAAAAGAAAGCAAAGCAAAAAGCCCCAAAAAATTTCCTGTTGCATTGCATTTTTGCCTGAAGTTTCAACGCTGATAACACAGTGCCATTGTGCTGTTGTTTTGTGCAGATATAGCTGCCAAACTGGGCTGTGGAGATGTGTCAGATCTCTCACCTACTACTATTGCCATTGAGGTCTTTATCTTTCTCTGCCCAATGCCCTCCCTTACTCCATTTCAGTGTGTTTGTTTGCTACTGGCCTGCTTGAGTCCTTTTCGCTAAAGTTGAATCTATTTTTGTTATCCTTGATTGATGCTTATCTATCCTGTGTTTGCGCATTTATCAGGCGCTAGAACAAATTGAGAGCTTTTTGAGGGGTGAAGATGGCCACATTGCAGGATGCTAGTTCAAAAAATTGACATGAGCCTATGCTCATGATATAATAACGTGCATCGTGGTACATGCTCCTAATTTGTGTTGGGTGATCCGACCCTCCATGGCAATTGTAACTAATTTATTTATTATGTTCTTACTCGTTCTTGTATAGTGTGTACTCGGATATACGGAAGTTTTTTGTACTTTATGTATGCCTTTCATGAGTCTGGCTTGTTCTAAGGAAACCATTGACTTTGTTTTCGGTATTACTTTAGTGCCAAACAGTGGAACATTTTATGGGGGAGCAAATACGAAGCTTTTGGCCCTTTGTATTCCTTTGTAATTTGACCTGACTAAGTATGGCTTGCAATGCTAGCTGTCCCCTTTAAACAAAATCCATCTCGAACAAAATGAAGTTATTGAAATTTATCGGTTGGTGCATAGTTGGATTCCCGAACAAAGCACGACATTTACTTGAAAAGGGAGTTCGCGTTTCAAATTGTTCTTATCATCCAATTAATTGAGTGTACTTCGATGATCATATCCATCTCTTTCAAGAGCTTCCTCAAACTTAGTGCAAAATTTGTCATTTTTTGTAAAATACACTTTGATTTTGTGTCACCATGATTTTCCCACCTCAAAACTTAAGTTTTGGTAAAAGAGTGAAAAGTTGTTTTTACTTTTTGAAACCAAAACTTAAGTTTTGGGGTGATTTATTACCATCACCCCAAACACACACTATATCATATTTACAAACAATATAGTTTAGGTTTCTTTAAAAACAATTCATAACTACTAATTTAGTTTTGCTAATTGCTTTTGAAATTATAACTTTTGAAAATTATTTATAGAATAAATATACATTTTTATAAACTTTACAATTATACAAATATTTCTTGCATTTTTAAAATATTTTTTTGGCCACTTTATATTTTTTAAATCTACATAATATTTTTCAAACAAGAAATTACTTTATACTTTTTAATTTTATTTTTAAAATTAAAATGATTTTAAAAAATTTTACACATAGGATCATTTAAGTAAAAAATTTAAAATTAGATCAAAATATATATATTTAAAAATATTTGGCAAGAAGTTTTATTGAGTCAAGTTTCTGAATTAGTACTCTATTGTTATATAATTACGTTAGCGCCACTCACCATTAATGTTGAGATGGCCGAGTTGGTCTAAGGCGCCAGATTAAGGTTCTGGTCCGAAAGGGCGTGGGTTCAAATCCCACTCTCAACATTATCTGTTTTTTAAATTTTTTAAACGCTAGAGGCTGAGGTTCTTACTTTCAGTCGTCTATCCTCAACGACGGTGTAAGGCTAACGCTCCTCAACGGAGTAAGGCAGAGCAGAAAGCGAAGCCCCGAAGGGATAATGTGGGTGACATGCATGGCATCTACATCTCTGCCTAAGCCAGTCTTCCCTCAGTATTATTTTCATCGCCACCACCGAAGACGCCCCAACATCAACCTTCCAATCTCAACCTGGCAAATCAGAGCTTCCTCTGCCGCTCCTGGCGTCGACCTCAACACTCTCGAAGCTGCCATTTCTCAGGTTCCATTTTTCACGTGATCCCCCATTTCATTGTCCCTTTTTATTTTTTATTACTTATTTCCTTCGTTTCCATCCCTGTATGAATTGCTCCTGTTAGATTTTTTTTTTCCAGTCGGCTAATTTAAGATTAGAGAGGATGTGACAGTTCGGAAGAATTTTGTTTTAGAACATAGAATATGAAGGCTTCGTGACAATTGAGTTCAATTGCTGCTCCCATGGGAATGAAGTCATTTAAAATCCAGACTGATACGATAGTTACTTCGCTTAGGACGTTAGATCCCGTCGTCGTTGATGTGTAATTGAAACTTGAAAGGCATATATTTTTGGCAGAAAGATAGCAATGCTGTTAAAGTGGCACTTGATCAGCTCAACGAAGGTGGGTGGGCCAAAAAATGGAGTTCTCAGCCATATGTTTCACGTCGTACGGTCAGTCTCCCTTACAAGTGTGAAGTTATGGGGAAGTGTCATCCAAACATTTGACTCATCTTCAAATTTGTGCATTCATGCTCATAACATAATGTATACTTGTTCAATGCTTACAATACTTCCTTGCATGAAAGCTTGATTGGTCATACAAGTTTTGGCTGTTCAATTCTGTGCACCAGACATCACTTCGAGAGTTGACAAGTTTAGGAATAAAAAACGCCGAGAATCTTGCAATCCCGAGTGTCAGGAACGATGTGAGTTCCAGGAATTATTCTTAGTATCAAATGGAATGACCAGTACTTTCAGTCTCTGAAAGATTTGATGTCTTCAAGTTCCAATGCTGCACCTACATGTCTTGGTTACAATCTTTTTCATGGAAACATGACATTGAAATTTCTTGTATGCATAGTTGAAGAAGTTCTCTTTAATCTTTAGAGGTCTTGTATCTCTGATAATGCAGGCAGCTTTTCTTTTTACGGTGGTGGGAACAACTGGATTTTTAGCTGTTCTTGCTGGCCAGCTTCCTGGGGTATCTCCAACATCACTACTTCTGTATATGGAAAAAGATCTTATAAACCTGCCTTAGGACCATGATGGAAAGGAATAGTATTGAAGCAAGCTTTTTAAAATACTATTCTGCAAATATAAATTTCAAGGTTAAGAATGGACTCGTCTTTAATCCAACAAAAGTTTAATATAATTTGCCTTGCAATTCCGTCTTTGATTAGTGCTGACACTGTAGGATTGGGGATTCTTTGTTCCATACCTGATTGGCAGTATTTCCTTAGTGGTTTTGGCTGTGGGTAGCATATCACCGGGGTAAGCATTAAGTTTATTTTGAATAAGATGAGAGTAAATGCCATTCAGTGGCCTTTACATTAATGCTTTTATATACTATTGCAGGCTTCTCCAAGCTGCAATCAGCAGGTTTTCATCAGTTTTTCCTGATTATCAAGAGAGGATTGCCAGACATGAAGCAGCGCACTTTTTGAGTACTGTCTCTTCTCTATTTTGGGTCTACATGCTCAAAGTGAAAGCATTAGATATGTGTAACATTTCATCATCGTTTCACGCTCATGAGCAGATGTTTGGCCTGTGATTATTTGTGTTATTCTAGCTGCTTATCTGCTTGGCCTACCCATCCTGGGCTATTCGCTGGATATTGGGAAAGAGCATGTAAATCTAATTGATGAGAGGCTTGAAAAGCTTATCTATAGCGGGCAGCTTGACGCTAAGGAGCTAGATAGGTGTTTACTTGGCAACTTGATTTATTCAGTATTTACTCTTACAAGTTGTACAAAGCACATGCCAAATTATAACCTTCAAGAACCAAAGACCAAGATGCATACGATTTAAAATAATAGTAATAATAAAAGGCTTGATTGTAATTGTTTATTTTAGATTGGCTGTTGTGGCAATGGCTGGATTAGCGGCCGAAGGTTTAACATACGATAAGGTGGTTGGTCAATCAGCTGATCTATTCACTCTCCAGGTTTGACGCTGCTGTCCTTCTAAGATTTTGGATGTTATTACACTCAACCATTATCTCTCAAACAATTGTATTCTTTGTTTTCCTTCAGAGATTTATAAACCGAAGCAAGCCGCAGCTCAGCAAAGATCAACAACAAAATCTCACTAGATGGGCTGTGCGTTCTAATTTGAGAGTTTGAATCATATCAGAATTGAATGTATCATTTGTTTTAATGCGTTTTTGCACTTGAATGCTGATGCTTGCAGGTTTTGTTTGCTGCTTCTCTCTTGAAAAATAACAAGGCGATTCATGAAGCCCTAATAGGAGCAATGTCAAATAAGGCAAGCGTACTTGAATGCATCAAAGCAATCGAGAGTACAGAGTAGCACGCCATCAAACCTTTATAAGCTGTTAAGTGTGAAACTCAGAAGAAACGCTAGTATAAAGATACCACTCTTTAAGATGAACAATACTTGAAAGCTAATTACTTCATATGTATCAGACTTTAGTTTTCAAGTAGAGCTCACTCTTTGTTCCTTTGTCTATTTCTTCTTACAGAGTGCAGTGGAGAAGATTTAAACTGCACATTCTTGAATCTTTATTTATTACAGGAGTTACAGGCTTTTATTACTTGGATGTTTGTTTTAGCCTTCTGATGAAGTTGGCCTATTTGCCTTGATTGGAATGTTTCATCACGCTTACAAGAATAAATGTTCAAAATAAGTAAAATAAACATAGCAATGCTTTGATCCATACAAAAATTCGCAAATATTGCACCAAAGCATCCTTCAGATCTCGTCCTGACAAGTTCATTCTAAACTTCGAGGGCTCTTTTTTTTTTTTTCCTGTATATGACAATTCGCATTACCATAATTACAGAGAGGCATCCTGCTTTCCCAAATTTGTTATTAATATGAGAGACTCGCCTTAGACTGACCAAAATCAGCCATGCTCCATGCACTCCCGAGTAGACACTAGTGCAGCGATTTCCAACTATAGCTGCCGATACAAAGCAAACTCATCCCACTCAACCACCAAATAACTTTGGATGCCTTGTTCAAAGGCGCCCATACATTGATAGCATATATTTAAGCTTAGCCGCCTCTCTCTCCAACCCATCAAAGCTCAGAGAACTTGGTATTCTCCAACCCCAGTTTCCAAACTGCATTTATTAAAAGAAATCAACGGACGTGAATGAGATCAACCTTTTAAGAAATTTAAGGGGAAAGTTATGGCAGCAACTAACCAAAACCTTTTTCCAGAGGTTACAAGGCATCTAAAAGTGCTTTTTTCTTTAAAAGAGTTTTTCCATAAGGAAGTACGGTTAGGTTAAGGCAAAAAATACAAGTGTTCCTACTCCCTTCGTTTCGCTATATAGTGCACTTTTTTGAGAAATTAATGTTTCATAATATAGTGCACTTTGCGGATTACGTAGTGTAATTTTGTTCTCTTTCCAATATTGCCCCTAATTAATAAACCCAAGTATGTGTTTATGATTAAAATATTTCATTCTCAAAGCATTTAATGAGGGTAATGTGAGAAAAAGTGGGAAATTTTGTTAGTTATTAATTATTGTCTTGGTCTGTGTGCGGTAGTTAAAAGTGCACTATAAACTGGAATAGAGGGAGTATAACATATCACTTTTTCCGGTCCAAAATATAAATCATGTTTGACTAATTGCATAGGAATCAAGAAAAGTAGTTTTACTCATTAAATCTGCCAAAAAATACAATATTTTTCAATAATATTCCTATTCAATGTATTGCATTTAAAATATGTTATTTCTCTTACATTTAATTGCAGAGAACGGCAAAATAGGAAAAAGAACATTTAATGTCCTAGAAATTACCAAATGAGACTTATAATTTGGACCAAAACAAATTTTTAAAATAGAACATATATTTTGAAGTGGAAGGAGTAATAAAGACTTTGCATGAGAACTTTTACCTGAGTTGCAGGAATATTCATCCTTGCAGAACTTCCAAGCCCGAGAATGTCCTGCATAGGTATTATCGCTGCTTGAGCAACAGAAGACAGTACCTTCTGAATTAGCGCCCATGAGATGTCATCCTCCTCTGTCAATGAAAGATAACTTGATACCTGAAACGTGAACATAATGAAATAAGCAGTTGTCAGCCTTCTCCAAGATTTTTAACTACAGCATTTTACTAACACATAGGGCACTCACTTTGGACTTCTCTGCTTGCTTCAAAGCTTCCCACCAACCTCTGATCTGTAGCAAAAAATAATGTTTTCACATCAATAAAAATAATGCGGAAGATACAAAATTATCATGTCATGAGTAGAAGAATACAAGTTTCTGTTTGACTACCCCAGCGCAGAATGGAGTCCTCTCTAAGAATATAGATATGCAGCACGGGAACAGAAAAAATATGGATTAAGAAGTTCTTACTGTGTCATTGTCGTGAGTCCCTGTATACACAACTTGATTGCACTCATGATTATGGGGCAAATGAGGGTTCACGGCATCACCACCAAATGCTGTGCAAAAGGGGAAAAAATTTAAGGCACCCAGCAGTAATTCTCAGTCCGGTGTTGGAAGGATGGTTAACAAAATTTACCAAACTGGAGAACAGCCATTCCAGGTGCTCCAATATAGTTTCTTAGCTCAACTACATCCTCAGTAATAACTCCCTGCCATGTAACCCCAAAATTACAAGACTACGCCACCAATGAGTTCAAACACTTTCAGAATCAAACTCATTTTGGTAAAATACATACCAAGTCTTCTGCTACTATATTAATCTTTCCAACTGCTCTTGAAACAGCATCAAAGAAGGATTTTCCAGGTCCTACCTATCATTTCAATTGGATGGATTTAGAAAATAACAGATTATAGGACAGATTATGGATTGAGAAAACAAATAAAAGGCAGGGGTGCAGAACCAAGTCGCAGGGACCTAACCTTCCATTTTCCAACCATTGCCACTTTAGCTTCTGCAGATTATAGGCCAGACACTTGTTAGCCAATTGTAACCAAAAAGCTGAAATTAACTTAGGGTATACTAACCAGAGGGAACTGCCCAAAATCCAGCAAATCCTCTAAAGTGGTCAATTCTGAATTCGTCATATACATCTTGAGCACGCCGTATACGTTGTATCCACCATGAGTATCCTTCTTTGTCCATGGCATTCCAATCATACAGAGGGCTTTTGAAAAAATCAGAATGTACAAACAAAAACAAGAATTCAGTTATTTGAACAGTGCAGGAGGCCATCTACAATTTATATTCATGATAGTACGGAAGCAATCAAAATGTTGATTTAAAAAAAGAGTAAAGACAAGGAAAAATAATTACTGAAAAAGTGAAAAGGAGTTCATTTACTCTCATAACTGGTTAAAAAAGCATTGAAAGAGAGATACACGAAAACTACACTGACAAAAGTCAGGGGAGATGTCTTGCTGACCTTTATTGCAGTATAATAAGAAATCTTAAATAAAGAGGAAGGATAATTTAAGTTGGCATCAGGACAAGAATTACTGGTAGCATATGTCTAATTGATGTCAAACCTGCCCCACAGCTGACCAGTTTCACTGAATGCATCAGGAGGAACACCACTAACTAAAAGAGGAAAACCTCTTCTGTTCTGCCAGACAAATAGAGAATTTATAATGATCCAACAGGACAAAATGGTTCTCAAAACATGGTTAGGACAGACTTTAGAGAAATATTACAACTCTTCTCAGGCTACCAACCAGCAAAAATTGGTTCTTATTTGCCCAAACATCTGCACTGTGATAACCCACATATATGGGCATGTCTCCCATTATCTTAATTCCCCTACTTCCAGCATAGCTACGAACTTTCTGCCATTGCCTCTGAAACAAGAACTGTTGTGCTATAAATATTTCAATCTGCATGATAAGAGCATAAGTGACTCATCAAGTCCATTTCTAACTTAAGTATGCATACAATGTGAAAATTTTAATGATAATTACAGCTAATTTCTAATCTTACAAAATCTTTCTTGAGTTGGTAAATATCTTCTAGAGCTACAAGATGGCGGTTTCTTAAAGGTTCGGGCCAATCGTACCAGCTGAATGTGCTTAGACTGTCATCAATAGCGGCAAAATAAGCTGCATCTTCAAGCCAGCCTATAACGTAGAAAAATTATTACAGCATTGCAAGAAACTAGCCTCCACAGAATTTTGACAAGCCTTGCATAGAAAGCCTCGGAACTGAAAACGTACATAGTACTCAGATTGAGGCATCCAGTCTTGTGTACATTTTTGAGAAACGATATGCATATGCAATCTTTCAAACTTTTACACCCGATAGTCTAATAACCCATAAGCTCCCCACACCCCCCCCCCCCAAAAAAAAAAAAAGAAAGAAAATCTAATTCACATCTACAAGCAAGTATTTAACTATTTGCTTGAATATCTTGAGCATTCATTGAGCAGGAATACAGAAAAAATAAATCTTACGGCACTGTATTCAATTGAATTATTACCATCACAACCATAATGATTTTTCCAAATTTTTGTTTTAGAATACTTTTGTATACGACAATTATTATTTATTATTTGCAACTTACCATGTCTATATGAAGCATGTATTATCAACACTAAAGAATGTATGAATAAAACTAAAGGAGAATATTAATTAAGTGTCTCACTTGATATGTTAGGGTCCCTACGAAAATTCTCAAGTTGCTTTTTAAGTTCCCCTTCACTTGAATTGAGCCTCCTTGCGGCCTGCAGATAGGTTTCAATAGAGATTTAAAATAAACTACCAGAGGCATGTCCATTGACATAAAAGAAATCGAGTAACTATGGTGTCCCAAAAAGCAATGTAAAATCTTACAATCCTTTGCAAACCAATGAAAGACTAACAGTCTATCAATATACAATCATTGTCTGCAAACAGCAGTTGTGATCTTGTAATCCCACAGTAGTGAAACTAGACTTCTCAACTATAATGACATAGTATTTGTGGATTACCATTAACGTGAAAACTCTGATGACTTAAAATATAAAATTATAAGTTGCCTATGCTACTGAATAATGTTCAAATTGTTGTAACTGGCGTGAGAGATGACATGACTTTAAACATTCTTAGTAAAAACCATAGATTTGTGCTGACTTTCTACTCCATTGCAATGCATTAGAGTTTGTTGATCAATCCTTAGCTCCACACCAAGCTCAATCTCCAGGCCCTTGGTCAAACTTTCCAAGGGGTTGGGGGATAATATATCAATTAATCATTAGAGCATCAAATTACTAGAGAAGAGACAATATTGTTCAACTAAAGTAACCTATAGTTCCATTTTTCCTGAAGCACAAACGAATATGAGCAAAAATGATGCTTTGGATAACTTACTTTAGCTATCAAAGGATCCTTAAGATCAGCAACAAGTGAGAAATTCACACGCTCAGCGTCACTGCATGCATTTAATATTAATAATATTATAGACAAACAATAAGACCACAAAAGGAGGTCAAAACAATGTTCCTCACTCATATCAACATTCCTCACATTGGTTTTGGAAGCTCATCCTTGTGCAACAAGCCATCCTTAACAAGCTCCTCCAGAGAGATCAAGAGGGTGTTGCCACAATTTGCATCCTGAAAGCAAACATCAAAGCATGTTGTCTTGAGCATACAAGTCATATAGTTGAGCCTTGATCATTGACAACTCCCCTACACCCAAAATAATCTTAACTAACCGAGGGTGAAAAAGGACACTACGTGCTTATTGAGGCATTATGCTAGTACTGGACTAAAATAGAAAGGAGGATTGGACATTATGATTGACACCTCCCAATGGTCCTCTCTATTGACTAAATCCTCAACTGACAGAACTTCTCTGTCAATAAACAATTTTGATATAGATATTGGAACCTATGTCTAACTGAAAATATTTTGTAACCTGGCCTGCGTAAGGGGATCCATCTTCATTGGCCTTTCTCCCGGGAGGTACAAGAGGTAGGACCTGCATGGCATGAAGAAGAGTTAGAGAATCAAATGAAAGAATTTCAACCAAAATATTTAAATTATATTAGAAAGGTAGCAAAATAACTTGGAACTGGCACAGGAAAATGCTGCTAACACAAACTTTAATTTTGGCAGAATATATAATTTGATCTTCATTATGCATACGGAGTAAAATCAGAATAACCCTGCCGTATTATCTTTTATCTTTTTGACACTTTATATTACACAAATTTCCCGATCATACAATTCATGAAAAATGATTTTCTTTTTTCTGTATTTTAATACGTTCACCTTACAGTGTGATTTGGGGCTTAGGATAACAATACAATGTGATTTTAGTGAATGATATCAATTATGAATATAAAGATTAAACTGTTGTGAAACTGGCCATATACCTAAATTCAATTAAGAATGAATGTTATCGCAAAAGAATGCTTTATATGCAGTTATTAGCACCAACAGCAAGAATAAACGAGAATCAGGAAAAGAAAAAAAGAAAGAAAGAAAGAAAAAGTAACGATGCACAGCTTTACGAAACTCGGACAGAGAAGCCTCAAAACTCTTAAGGTCAGGCCGCGATTACCATAGAGGTGCACATTGTTCATTTCGATAATTTTCCACACAAAGGAGCTAACGAGGAGCAGACCTGACCTGCCAAACGGAGCAACCGGCACCGTGAAGCCAGTCAACGAAACGAAAGGCCTCGTCTCCGAGATCGCCAATTCCGTGGGGACCTCTAAACGACGTGGGATGAAGTAGAATTCCGGCTCTTCTCCGCTGGTCCGGGTCCGGTTTGGGAAGCCAATTTCCATAATCGCCAGGTAAATCTTCACCGACGCTGACTTGAGCTAAAATACTGTGGCACTTATTGATCAGCGAACCAGTTGGTGTTGGTTTGGATTTGAACAAAGCAGAGCCAAAGAGGTTGAGAGAGGCCGGTGTTTTCACGGAGGCCCCCCGACTATAGGAGAGGGCGCACCGTCCTTGTGGGTAAGAGGTTGGGAGGGATATCACCATCAATCGCACACGCTTCTCACTCGGAAAACAACCTCTCACTAAATTGCAACATACTATATACCTGCACCGAGGATGAGTCGACTCCTGAGTACACGTGACGAGTGAGAAAATAATAGTTCAATATTTCCTAGTGTTACCCTTTTGCTGCCTTTTGTTTGGTGCTTGTCCGTTACTTACCAATCAAATACATTAAACCACAGGAATGTCCATGGTTGACCTGACCATCATTTGTTATAGATTAATTGCCCGTTTAGTTTACTTTTTTATAAAAATATTTTTAGAATAATCACAGTTTATAAAAATAAAATTTAAATAAAAGTAGAGAAGTTTATTAAAAAACTGTTTGAATGAAAAAGGAAAAAATGATGATTAGAAAGTATAATTTGATTTTCAAAAAGGAGAACCAAACAGGCACTAAGTATTTTATTTTATTAAAAACTAGAAATGAGAATTAGAATACATTAGGAGGTAAAGATTAAAAAATAGTCCTATAACAAATTTTATTATTTAATTTAAATTTAACTTCAAATGATTTAAAATTAAATCACTCAATCACTTAAATAATTAAACACAAATTATCAAATCATGCAATCTAAAAAATTCTATTCACACACAGACATAACTTTCTACAAAATTCATGTATTAATACTTTGTTGGTAGCTAATATTGTATGTACTTTTTAATCTTAATGAGTTTGGGGATCTAGTTCACATAAACTTTATATGAGAAAAAGAGTATATATATTAGTAAATTAGTAGATAATAGATATTAATTAATAATTATGTTTTTTGCTATAAATTTTTTTAGTAGGTGACTATGGAAGACATATAAAAACATATAGATTATTATCAACATATTTTAACATATAAGCACATATGGCACACAAAATTTTTTTAATGGAAAGGCACTTATAACTTTTCAACCGAGTTTAAGATTTCATAATGGAACCCGAATAATCAAAGTTGAATAAGATATATGAACTTAAAGTTCTTTGAGCAATATTTTTTTCCATTAGAAATGAAATAAAAACTATAATTCATGAACAAGAGTTTTTTTAATATGTTGTAATAAAATAACAAGTGAAATAAAAGCTAATTTTATAAATATTATTTTTTGTTTTAAGCAAAATAATTATTGTTAACTAATAATAAATCACTCTTAATACTTCACACATATTAAAAAAAATAGTCAATAAATTGGTAAAAAATATTCATTACTTCTTAAATTATCTTTAATTAAATGTAGTAACTATTTCTAACATAATATTAATTAAATGTAAACAAACAAGATGCATTTGTAAAAAAAGAAAAGTTAAATGTTCAAACTGATGTAAAAATCTTTCAAATGGTAACTTAATAATGAGAAACCAAGGTTATAAAGATCAACTATTTTTTATCTTTTTCTACTATCAAAATAGGACATTAGTGTCAGGTCCAAAATAAAAGAAAAAAACAATAATAAAGGACATTAATGAGAGTGATCTTGGATGAATTTACCCCGTTTAGCTTGCATAAATATTTTTTGTGAGAATGGGATTTAAAAATATATTTAGTATGATAATGAAAATATTATATAATTTTTATATTTATAATATAGAGGTACCAAAATATCCTCCCAAAAAAAAACTCTTCATTACACCTAAATAACCCCGGCATCGTGAAAGATGAACCACCACTGTGAAAGACACGGGAACCACCATAAAACACCGTAAAAAATAACCGTAAACCAGATTGAAAGAGATTTCAATTAACCAATCTCACACAATTAATTTTATTCTAGATTTTAACAAATTGCACAACCAGATTTGCAAGAAAAAAAATTACACACTTGAGCCGGAAACGATTTGGGTTGAAAAGAGAGATCAAGAAACACATCATCGTCCGAGCATCACACCATCACCGAAGGAGCACTACGACTGTCGCTAGAGGAAGATGAAGAAGACAAATCGAAGGCCAAGAATGATTTGGGTTGAGAAGAGAGAGATCGAGTACCATGCCATCCCTTGAGCTAGTACACTGTCGCCACAGGAGTACCACGCCATCACTGGAGGAAGATGAAGAAGATGAATCGAAAGATAGGAATGATTTGGGTTGAGAAGAGAGAGACGTCATCACTTGAGCCAATACACCGTCGCTGGAAGAGCACTGAGCTATTGCTTGAGCATCAAACCGTCGCTGGAGGGGCATCACGCTGTCAAACCTATGGAGGCACTATCGGGAGAGACACTGAAGAGAGAGGGATGGGCATTTGATTGAGGGTAAAAGACGGATAAAATTTGGCTTCCATGAAAAAGATCTCACTTCTATGCGCTTAGTCAAGGAAGCGGCTTCAGGCTAATGTGATGGAAGTGGGCTTCCAAGGAAGCCAACTTCTGCCACACTAACCATGAAATCTCATGGAAGTTAATTCCATTTTCATTTCCACGCTTTTTACTTATTGTGAACCAAAGGATTAAGGAGGTATTAGACTTCTTAGTCATTGATATAATTTCAAATGCTTAGTTGATTTATGGAAAAATTTCAAATCAACTTGCTGTTTTGGAAGCTAGGAAATGCTTATATATCAATATAAACTTATTTGTCATCGTGAAATAATTAAAATTTTTATCACATTGTAAAATATAATTACTGTGATAATATTCAAAGTAGAATGCAACAAGATTAAACTACTAATGTGAATACTGAATACTATAATAGTGATTTTTCTCATCAAAATCAAACTTAGTACTAACAATTTGGAGAAGGGAAGAGCATAATTTGAGTGGGACAGAAGAAGGCCAACGAAATTAATAAGCGATACAATGCGCATCATTTATTATTATTTTCATCACTAAGTTTCCACCGCAGTGTCATTACTATTTACTCCCGCCCATATGACTTCAACTCCAATTGTGTCTAGAAATATGGAAAAAATAAAGAGACAGACACAACAGAGGGAAGGAAGTACGACGTCGTATGGTAGCTCCAAGAGATTTAGAGTTCGTCAGACCAATCTCTGAGCTCGCTTTCATAGAATAAGCTATCGACGATTTGATCAATTACGGAGTCGATGAACGAGTTGCAGCCGACGGAGAAGATTCGACCAACCCTGGTTCGGGCGCTGGTGAACCATGCGAACAGAGCCGCAAAAGTTACGGCACCCAAGCATACCCCCCCTGCTTCTGTTAATCCTTCAACATCCATTTTCCCAAACACACAGCTTCCCGTCATCAATTCCTTTGTCACCGTCACTGCAAACACCACCTGCTTCCATCATAATTCCACTTTAATCGATCACAGTTATTTTTTGTCTAGCGAAAACACAAATTCCCAATGCATCTCCTTTTCGGGTAATTTTATATTCTTATATCATCAAAAAGATGTAAAATTAACATCTCAAGTATGAATTTACACATCAACCTCATATGATATATTCAGTGCTGCTGCAATTCAGAGATTCAAATCAAAACTAGGTACGATTAGAACGGTACCTATTACTTAATTACGAAATTTCTTGATGTTCCTAGTATATTTGGTGAAAAGCCTCGAGGTATTTGCTTACCATAGCTAGGCGGCCAGAGATGATCTCAAAGTCCTGGCTTTTCTTATAGCTCTCAATATAGTCGGACAGCGTCGCGAAGAACGGGGACACGTCATCGGCGTCACCATCGCCGTCGTTCCTAGTCTTTATCACCCCGACTCGATCAGAGCCGTATGCTCTCAAATTACTCAACCGCGGCTGCAAAACGATGTTGGTGCTTTCTGACTCCTCCGTCGTTTTGGGTTTGGGAATCGAAACCTTAACCGGACCCGACAGTCCCCTTGACCGAACCGCGGATCTAGGAGACCGCAGCTGGCAGTGCGGTGCATGCGTGGCGGACGCCATGAAAGACGCAAGAAGGAAGAGAGATTTCAGGAGGTTGAATAGTTCAGTATTTGATGCTTGCGTGGGAAGGAGGAGGAGGTAGTAGTAGTAGTGTTATGAGAAAGTGGGCCCCTATGGCTCCGTGTCAATTCCTAGATTTCACGGCGGTTTTTTGTTTCAGATGGACGTGTGACAGAAAGGTGAGTTAAAGTTCATGTGGTCATCGTGTAGTCGTTTTAATGCATCATTAAATATTATATGGGTGCATGCATGAGCGATGGACCACAGGGAGGGAGCCTGACAAGTAGAATACGTAGCTCTTCAGAGTATCAGAAAAAAAGAAAAAATAAATAAATAAAACCCACAACACGACGAACATTTTCTTTCTCTTTTTTTAATTTAAAAAAACGAAATTACAGATCTGAATGATACAATGAAATTTTTAAATTGCAGAATTGCAATATTTTCCCTTAAACCTCCACAGAGTTGCAGAGTTCATTTTATTTATTGAAATAGTACTCTAAATAGTACAAAGGATTGGTAACCAGACACCATATTTCTACGATAAACGACACTGTTAAAGCCTGACAAAAAATATACTTAGATCGGGCCCAGAATTCCCTTCTGGGCTCAACAAATATAAAGTTTGGGAATCCTTTGAGCCCACGACGTGTTCAAACTGGGCCCGAAAGTATGCCACCTCATCATCTGCTCCGTCCACGTCGGAATTACCGGGAAGCACACCAGCGCCCATGGACACTGCCCTGAGAAGCTCCATGACGCTAAGGTCTTCCTCCGTTGGTTCCCTCTTCACGCCATACCCGGTTTTCTTGCCGTTACAGAACATGGTCCAGAGAGGCTCGTCTATTAACTTGGTCTTGTTCCTCTCCTGCCGCTTCTCGCATTCCAAGGCAATCCTAACCACTCCCTCGCTCATCTCTTTCTGTAACGCATTCGTTTGGATGGCGAGTTGTATCACCAATGAAGGGAAACATCTAGAGGTTTCTTGCAGGGCAAGGCTTATGCGTCCCTTTCGGTAACCGAATAAAGTGCCGGTGAGCTTGGTGGGGTGGGAATTGCGGTGGAGATGGACGTCGAGGTGCCCATTGTGGAGAGAGGGGAATTTACAGGAGGGGCTTATAACGGGGAAGGAGCGGAAAACGGAACGGAAGGCTCGAAAGACTTTGGTTTTGTGTCTCTTTTTGTGGGCTGATTGGTGGAGGGTATGGGCACGGGAAGGTGGCGGTAGGGGTGCCGGTGGGGTGGAGGAAGAGGAGGTTGGGGTATTGGTGTCCGAAGAGGTAGACCAAGAAGATTCTGAATGGAGGGAGAGGGAGGGACATCTGATTTCTCGCATGGGTGGTGGATGAACCTGGAAGAGGAGGGAATCAGTGCCATGAGAGGGAGAGATTTGGAGGTTTGGACATTAAAGTGTGTGGCAAGGATTTGCGGCTTAGGATAGTTCTTCGGAACCTTAAATTGTTCATGATCTTATTTCTTTGCCTTATATTAGCACTCCTGGATTCATCAATGTTTATACATGGACATGCTTAAAATAGCACAAGCTTATATTTGTCCTGCGGGAAATTAAAGATATTACTCGTTCCAGCCTTCATATAATTGTTCGTCAACGCATCGCATGACTCTTCTCAGTTATTACATGAGATTAATTAGGCCTCTGCTGCATATATACTCTGACGATTGATGAACATATATATATATATATATATATATTACTAGTTTCTAATTCATTGTTCTACGTACAAATGCGTTTTATAGTTATGTCTGCTAATTTAATTTGAGTGAGACATGCATTTTGTGGAATGCAGAGCCTTTTCAACTAAATCTTTGATGGACAGGGCTCTATACTAGTACGTACCCCAGGTTAATTCATCTCTAGATTCCAAGACATTGCCTATATAAATTGATCAACATGCCCACACTATGAAAACATGAACAATTCAAAGAGAAAATCTAATGTATCAATCAAGCAGTGAAAGTGACCCATCCAACAATTTCCATACTATACATGAAGAAGTAATTGTGGAAAATTACTCTGAATATTACTGAATAACTTGGGTTACATATATACACAAAAAATAAATCTATCTAATAATTACAAAATCGAATCAAATCAAATCCCTATAATAAATAGAAGGATATGCTAAATATTAACAAAATAATATCCTAATCAAATCTCTATAATAAATAGAAGGATATGCTAAATATTAACACCCCCCTTCAAACTCAAGATGGTTCAATAACGAACATCTTGAGTTTGTTTACTAATATATTAAACCGGCCTAAACTGTGTGACTTAGTAAATAAATCAGCCGGTTGATCAGTAGTCCGGATAGGAAGGAGTCTGAGAGTTCCTCGAACAACATGCTGTCGAGTAAAATGACAATCAATCTCAATATGTTTAGTCCGTTCGTGAAATACATCATTATGAGCAATTTGTCTGGCACTCTGACTATCACAATAGAGATCAGTAGAAGAGTCTTGGGCCACCCCCATATCAGAAAGAAGCCATCGAAGCCAAAGTATTTCAGAAGTAGTGTCAGCTAAAGCACGATACTCGGATTCAGCACTTGAGCGAGAAGCCAACGTCTGCTTCTTACTTCGCCATGAAATCAGAGAATCACTAAGAAAAATGCAGAAGCCAGTGGTAGATCTACGATCAGAATGATCACCTCCCCAATCTGCATCAGAATAAGCTCGTAGAACAAGCGAAGAACTGGCAGAGAAATGCAAACCATGAGATAAGGTTCCTTTAACATAACGAATAATGCGAAGTACTGCAGCATAGTGAGTAGTACGAGGAGCAGACATAAACTGACTGACAATATGCACTGCATAAGCAATATCAGGTCTAGTCACTGTGAGATAGATAAGACTTCCAACTAACTGACGATAAAGGGTAGGATTTTTCAATAATGTGCCATCAGTAGGAGTGAACCGAGCGTTAGGTTCAATAGGAGTAGCCTCGACTGTGTCATCAGTGAGTTGAGCTCGAGAAATCAAGTCAGAAGCATACTTGACCTGAGAGAGAGATATACCATTTTTCACATAGAGTACCTCAAGACCAAGAAAGTAACTGAGATTCCCAAGATCTTTCATTTCAAAATGATTCCTGAGAAAAGACTTGAGTTCTTGAACTCCGATGGAATCATCACCTGTGATAATCATGTCATCAACATACAACAGAAGCAAGACTATACCACGATCCGTAGTACGAATAAACAATGCAGAATCGTGAGGACTACAAGAGAAACCAAGCTGACTGATGGTGGTGCTAAACTTAGCAAACCAAGCACGAGGAGCCTGTTTAAGACCATAAAGAGCACGTCGGAGACGACAAACCTTGTTTGCCGGATTAGGATATCCTGGAGGGGGCTTCATATAAACTTCTTCTTCTAAATTTCCATTCAGAAAGGCATTTTTGACATCCATTTGATAAAGAGTCCAACACTTGGCTGTAGCAATAGCAAGAAGACTTCTAACAGAAGTAATTCGAGCAACCGGAGCAAAAGTCTCCTCATAGTCAATCCCATACTCCTGAGTAAAGCCCTGAGCTACTAAGCGAGCCTTACGCCGTTCCAAAGAACCATCAGAATGAGTCTTAATTTTATATACCCATCGACATCCAACTAGAGTCTTATCAGGAGGAAGATCAACAAGATCCCAAGTGTGCATTTTTTCCAATGCCTGCAATTCTGCTTGCATAGCCTGCTGCCAATGAGAGTCACGAGAAGCTTCCTTATAGGACTGAGGTTCCTTTAGCTGAAGAATAGTAGAGAAGCAGTGGTAATCTCGAAGGTAAGAGGGAGGGTTTCTTTCACGAGTAGGCCGATTTGAGTCAGAGGACACAGGCTCCGTAGAAATGACTTGTGAGGGAGAATCAGAAGCAACAGAACCATCTGGAGAAGATGCAACATCAGACGTAGTGGTGAGCTCATCAACTGAACCTGTACCTGAGTCACTAGGAAAAAGATCAATAGAAAGATTTGTAAAAATAGGAGAGGAAGTGGAAGGAATCGAAGAGAAATCGGTCAAAGAAGAAAACTGGACATTTTCCCAAAATACAACATGACGAGAGATTCGTATACGATGGGATAAAGGATCCCAGCAACGATATCCCTTATGCTCAGAATCATACCCAAGGAAGCAACAGACACGGGCACGTGCTTGTAATTTGGTGGTCTCATGAGAGGGAAGAAGAACAAAACAAGCACAACCAAAAACTTTTAACATAGAATAATTTGGAGAAGTACCATGAAGACACTCAAAAGGAGAGATGTTACCAAGAACAGAGGATGGAATACGATTGATACAGTAGACAACAGTCATGGCTGCTTCACCCCAAAAACGCTCTGGACAAGAAGCGGAAATGAGTAGAGCTCGGACAGAGTCAAGAATATGACGATGTTTTCGTTCTGCACGACCATTCTGTTGAGAGGTGTAAGGACAAGAATATTGAGAGATAGTGCCCTGTTCATCAAGAAAATTAAGTAATTTGGAGTCACGATACTCTAAAGCATTATCACGACGGAAGACTTTAATTATCTTGGAAAACTGAGTACGAACCATAGTAGCAAATTTAATATAAATTTGGGATAATTCTGAACGATTTTTCATCATATAAATCCAAGTAAAGCGTGAAAAATCATCAATAAAAAGTACAAAATATCGTGATCCTCCCATGGAGGGAGTAGGAGAAGGTCCCCAAATGTCAGAGTGAATCAAATCAAATGGAGAATCAGAAATAGAATCACTTTTATTAAAAGGTAAAGCAGGTTGTTTTGCAGTCTGACAGGAAATACAATGTAAGGATTTTTCACTAACAGGACCTAGGAAACTATTAGAAATCAAAAGTTGTAGTTTATTCAAAGAAGTATGAGCAAGTCGACGATGCCACAAATCAAGAGATGAAGAGGTAGTGGCAGCACACAATCTGGATGACTGAGCGACATCAGGAAGATGCATAGAAGTGAGCTCAAACATACGTCCGACTTTACGCCCAGTCCCGATGATCTGTCCTGTCTGAGAATCCATCATAACACAACCATGTTTGTTAAATAATACATCATAGCCCATGTCAACAAGCTGACCAACAGAAATAAGATTGAAACTAATGGCAGGAACAAAATAAGTATCACTAAGAGATAAAGAAGGTGAGGAAACAGTACCAACATGACTAACAGGCATTTGGGAATTATCAGCAGTATGGATAGAGGGAGCAGAGGAGTTAGGTGTCATGGAAGAAAAGAAATCAGATTGTCCAGTCATATGATTACAACAAGCAGAATCAAAAAACCAAGAAGATATACCTGGAGGAGTAGCTAAAGCAGTCGGTGGACTAGAAGAACTAGAAATAAGTTTCCGAAGTAGCACTTCGAGATCAGAAGTAGAAGATGATGAAGTGGATTCAGAAGGTGACTCGCTATTGACAGCATCAGTGGCAGAAAGAGCAGGCTTGGTTGAATGCCCAGGTCGTGAGAACTTCCTCTGATCAGTTCTAGGTGGACGAATGGGACATTGATCAATGAGATGCCCGGTCTTTTTACAATATCTGCAATATAAGGTGGGACAATTAGCAGCTATATGACCTTTCTTCTGACATGCACGACATTCAATGAAGGGACACTCAGCAAAGGAGTGATTGGACTGAGGACAGCGCCGACAAGACTTAGAATTCTTGTCAGATACAGCAAAAACCATCTCTGGATTACGATGGAGAAGACCCAAGCGAGTTTCTTCAGATCTAAGACGAGGAAGAGCATCTTCAAGAGTAGGAAGTGGACTCTGATGCAGTAAAGAAGCACGAACAGGCTCAAAATCATCTGTAAGAGCCATAAGGAACTGAATAAGTCGGAGTTGGTCACGATACTTCAGAAAGGCTTGAGCACCTGCTTCACATTTGAAAATAGGCTCTGAATAAGCCAGTTGATCCCAAACAAACTCAATCTTAGCAAGAAACTCATAAAGAGGTTGGCCACGTTCTTGTCTGAGAATACTGAGATCCTTTTGCAACTGAAATTGATTAGATAAATCTGATGATGTATAACGACTAGCAAGATGATCCCAGACTTCTTTAGCAGTTTCAAATCGACCAAACTGTTGATGAATACTAGCAATAGAAGTATTACGAAACCATGTAATGATCTGATTATTTTTGCTATCCCACTCCTCTAAGCGGTCATTAAACTTAACCTCTGTCTCGTCAGACACACGAGTAGGAAATTTAATGTCACCAGTAACATACCGCCATAATTTTCTGCCTTTAAGAAAACCACGCATGCTTTCCAACCAGAGACGATAATTGGATCCATTCAAAATAACAGATATAGGTTGAGCAATGTCAGATTTATCCATGATGAAACTAATTCCAAAAAGAACACCCAGGAGAAAATGAAATTCTCAAATAATTCTGAAAAATAGACGAAGTGCAATGAGTTGACGAATCAACAAACCAACCACACAAGAAGAAGCAGAAGATGACGACGAGCAGAACGAGATGAACTCCGGCGAGAACGAACACCGGACGCGCCCTCACGCGCCGGAGAAAGAAAAACTGGACCGTCGGCGCGTGAAGCGCGTGGGAGAGCGTGCGGCGGAGGAAGGCTGCCGGAATTGGTGGACCGGCCGAACTCGAGATGCTGAACACGGTGGTGGGGCGCGTGTCACCGGTGGAGCACTGAACAAAGACAGATTTGAGGAAGAACGTACGGACGCCAATGAAAAAAAAATTCCTATGATATTAACCTAGCTCTGGTATCATGAAGAAGTAATTGTGGAAAATTACTCTGAATATTACTGAATAACTTGGGTTACATATATACACAAAAAATAAATCTATCTAATAATTACAAAATCGAATCAAATCAAATCCCTATAATAAATAGAAGGATATGCTAAATATTAACAAAATAATATCCTAATCAAATCTCTATAATAAATAGAAGGATATGCTAAATATTAACAATACATAAAGGAAAGACTTCATGTTAATGTTTTACACCAGCAAAATAACTGAGATTATAAACAAGATTTTCAAACAAACAGAAGGGAACCCCCACTAAAAATCAAGATCCGAATTACACAATTTGTTAGGACGAGGACACGTACATCAATTCAAATTAGTGCTCCTCATTCCCTAGCTCCCGCCCCCTACCATAGTATCAATATCAACTGTCATTTGGATTTTTCTTTTTCTTATTCATAAAATATTAATATGGAAAAATTAGAGAAGAAATACACCTGTAGCTGTGACAGTCCAATGCTTTCCAAATCATCAATCTGTTGAAAAAAAAATTGGCTTACAATCTCGAAATTATGTTACCTATAATCAAATTTCACCGTCAATAAATTATTGCTAATGGAAAATCAGTAAATTAACTAATTTTAGAGACTTGCGTTTTCGAATGGACGACATTTAATTATATAGCCTACTATTACGCGATTAATACCCTGTAAGGAAGAAGGCAAGTTAGTTCATATATAAGAAAACTCATCTTAACAGTTAACCCAAAAAAAAAAAAACTCATCTTAACAATATAAAGGGGGTCCTTACCGGCAACGTTAGTAATTCATCCCTGTTAAGATTGACAAAACAGAAAAGAAAAGGAAATATCTCAATTTTATCACATGACATATAAAAGAACAACACATAACAAGGCTGTAACATATTTTTCATAATCACTTCTAATGGATAAATAATGGTTTTTCAATTGGTACATCATCAACAGTGCGGAACCAGAAATTTTTTTACTGTGGGGGGCAATATATAAATAACAAATATGCATCATTAAAAATATAACAAACGACTATTAAAAAAGTGAATATGCATATAAAAAATTATAAATATACATGAAAAAATTGTGAATATACATAAATATATTATAATTGTTCCCTACAACTTTTTATGTCAAGGAAATATTGAATAAATTTTTCATTTCCATCACTATAAAAGAATTCTTTTTGTTTCTTTATATAAGTAACCAAAGAATCATTCAACAATTCATTTCCCATATAATTTCACATCCAATTCATCAATTTTTAAATTTTAAAGTTAAGAAAGAAATAAGTTAATGACAAAAGAAAACAACAACTCACAAAATTGGGGAATGGGACTAAAAGGCCAAACAAAAAGGATGCAATTTCTTTTTTTTTTTTTTAACATAAATGAAGAAATAAGTTATTAGCCCAATAAGGAAGAGACAACATAAAGGGAGGAAAAAAAAGATTTAATGGCAATAAGGTCATATACTTCAACAATGGAGGCATTTGATAAAAACTTAATGCTAAATATAATAGTATTAACGAATTTTCAAACATTAAATGAATAGTAATTATTAGCTTCCCTGCCTCACGTGTTTAACATCCTCAAATACCTTTTAATAATAACGTCATACAATGTATGAAAAAAAGGTTAGAATGACAACAGCAAGATGTTATAATGTGGGGGGCAGTTGCACCACTAACGTAAAATATTAATGTTATGTGTATATATAATATTATTTTCTTAAGAAAAAACATAAAAAGTTCTTTTACCTTATGAATTTTTAAATATCATAATAACTTATTTTTAAAGTAAATCTTCAATTTTCTCAAGTATTGATTATAAAAATAAATTTTGTAATTAAATATGATCAAATATATCTAAGCTTCATCCATCATATTCTCAATTCATTACAAAAACAAAACTTTATAGGAAAACAAAAAAGATAACATTCTTGTAAATAATCTGATTGTTTATATTAAAAAAGATATTGCAAAAAATTTAAGCACGGTACACAGATAAATAAATGTTATTCAACAACGAATAAAAGAATATGATTCGTCCAATTAATAGATAATACATTAACGAATCACTTTGCCATTCATATTTCATTCGCATTAAGATAATTAAATTTCTTTTGATGCTATCATGCTTCTCTAATTTTTTATAACAATTTTATTATCAGTTTTCATATTTTTATTATATCTATTAGATAAATATTTGATATTACATTTTTTAATAAATATTAATATTTATATTTAGTACAATTTTGCCCCCTCTAACAAATTTTGCAGGATCTATCCATGAATGAGTAAGGCTCAAAGAGAGCAAATTAGACATTGGCAAAAAAAGAAAGCAATTTAGAAAGGAATAGATTATCAAACCATACTTCATTTGCTTCGCTCACATGAGGTGGCGTGTGAAGTGATAATCTTCAAATCACCTTAGATGTTATTTTTGGTTGCGCAAAATACAAGTGAAGGGAATCATATAATATGATGCAGATCACCTGAATTAATGTGAAGTTGATTACATTCGTTCTGCTATGTGAAGGGGATTACATTGCTGTAATGGGTGCCAAATGATTCTAATACTCTTCAAGAAAATAAAAATTACATGTTCCTTTCTATAAGACCTTCAACCTTTGACCATTCCTCCCTCTTCCTTTGACTTGTTTACTGTCAGCAATGCCCCCATCGCCATTGTCTCCTCCACTACCATCAACAGTGATTATTTTAGGTGAACCCCTTCGATTCTTCCTCCTTCAAAGTGACTTCTTTGACGCTGATGTCCCTAGATCTAGATCTACTTCTTTAATGTCGATCTAGGTTCTTCACCAAAGGGACTCTTAGATCTACAACGCCATAGTTCTTTTGCCTCAATCTCTACCATTCGCTGTTTATTGAAGTAAGCACCATGGATCTTCAAATGCTCGCCATATGCAAATAACTTCCTACCTTGATTTTCATATTTCGACCATCTTTGCTCTCGAGTTGGTATGATCTTCGAACTCCTTTACTTACTAGCTTGTCTACTTCAAGTGGAACAAGGTGGTGGCTGGTGAGTTTGAGATCACAGTGGTTGCCAGTGAGGAGGGAAGAAAGAAAGAAGGAAGGGGCTTTTTTTAATGTAAGGACATTTTAGTCTTTTTACATGTATTTGGTATTTAATTAAATACAAAAATAAATTTATTTCCTACCTCCTCAATATCTTACCAAACAAACACATATGAACTCATTTTCACATTACATCCTTCCACATAATTTTTATTACATTAACTAACACTTCCACCCCTTCCTCTCTCTACAACAACTCATGATGTTATAAATAATTAAATAAATACAGCACCATAGTACGAAATCATCCGGGAGAGAAATGACAAAAAGTATACAGTGCATAAAACTGTGAGCAGAAAAACAATGGTTACAGCTTACAATGAGACAGAGTAAATAATGGTTTTACTTTTATCCATTCCTGCTCAGATTCCATAAAAAGCGCCGGTATTTTTCACGGGAAATTACAAGGAAGTGCAACGGGAGGCGGCAGCCGTGAAAGAAGAGAAGAATGGTGTGGGCTGACATGGATTTCTTTAAGAGAACAAGAACGCGAGAAGAAGTAGAGAGGAAGAACAAAGGGAACTGTTGAGACTAAAGAGAAAACTCAAAGCGCGAATATCCAAATGGAACACAGACATGAATTTGATTGCTGAGAGGAAGAAACTGTGGTGAATAAAGCGGGGGTATGGGTTCAAATACTTGACGTGGATTTGGTTTACAGACTCGTATTATCTATTACCAGCGGTGTCTCAAACTTTAAAGTCTTGTTATCTACTTCTTTTGGTCTTTGTTTGACTTATTTGAAAGGCGATCGAGTTCGGGGACAGAAGCTATCAGAAGAGGTTGCAGCTACCGGATCCGGATGATATATAAGGGGCAAGAATGAAGTAGCCCATAACAGACACATTTCATAATCGCTTCTTATGAGAAGAGGTTGCGTTTAATTTGTGATTATATTAAGAGTGTATGAATTAAAAAGCGAATGGAAATTAAGGATGGTGTGACGACTGACAAAGCCCATATAAGAAGCGTTAGCTTTTATTTTCAAATTCTACCTTCTGTACCTCTAATATGGCCACTAACCACAGATTTTTTTACAAAACTTCTGGAAAATTCACCTCTTTTGGGCCTCTTTGCAAATATGGGCATTTTGAAATTATGCACGTGGACTTACAAAATATGTTAACCATTCATTTAATCATCATTATCTTATGTTTAGCCAAAAAAAATCATCATTATCTTATATTAAATATATAAGACAAAGCATAACCAACTATTCATCTAGATTGACGTGGCCCTCATTACTCATAATTAAGAGATTAGTCGAATTTATTTTTAAAAACCAATGATTCAACTATAAAATATAGGCGGTCCATAGCTCGAGGAAGGTGAAAACAAAACGATTTAAAGAGGGAAAAAAAGATTGTTGCTATAGTGTGATGAAAACAGTATTGAAGAAAATATATAGATATATTGTATCTTGCATTTAAAATATATATATATATATATTTCGACCCTTTATCAATATATATACTGTACTTAAAAAGGATGAATAATTGGATACATATATTAAACCACTTAGGGTCCGTTTGGTTTTCAGTTGGTTAAAAATGAGTTTTGGTAGAATTAATTTTGTAACGTAGTTATGATAAAAATTAGTTTTGAGCTAACATGTTTATGTTTAGATGATTTATTTGAAAATTGGTTTTGACAAAACTCATAATTTTTCTCTAAATTGAGTTTAAACTCTATCCCATGATTAATTTAATTTACTTGGATTAAAATTTAATTCGTATTTATTTAATTGAGAACATAATATATCTGATATAATATTTTTTTATAGGTTATGATTTATAAAAATTAAAATTTTGAAGGGACATTTTTGTCAATAAATAGGAGAAATTTTATGAAATTTTTATTTTTTTAATTTTTTTATTTTTTCTCATTTTTATTGATATATTTTTATCTGACTTTAAAATAAATACTGACAAAAATAAAAAAGCAAATGGAAAAACATCAAATGAATTGCTTCTCCCTCAACTTAGTTTTGAGTGAAATTTAGGGTGGCAATGTGGTTTTGAGTGAAATTTAGGATGGCAATGTGGTCCCATTTTAACACCCAAAGATCAAAAAGAAAAAAGAAAAAACTGGTTTTGGGATGGAACGGTTTTAAAAGCATAAACAAAAAAGAACCTTAATCTCCTACTAACGATTTTTTTAATACAAAAAAAAAACGCATTTTCTGGCACGAATCGCAAGTCATACTTTTACATGGGATCATAGTGAATGTAGAGGCATGAGGCAATTCTCTTTACAATTTCTCACAGCCCCTGCAGCTTAGTGGATTTCTTTGTATATGCTCCAATGGAAACTCAATAATATATGCACCAGGTGCATCTTTGGATTGATTATTTAAGCATTTATTGAGAAAAAAAATTGATTATACTCCCAGTTCCAAAACGCAATACAGATCAAAATAATTATTTATTATCAATAATCATTTATCACCATTTAAATAATTATTTTCATAAGCTACTTTTATCTACTTATAATAATTATTTATTCTTCCATAATCACTTATTTCATTTTTTCTTCTTATTATTCACCTAATAATTACTTAAACTTTTAAAATTCAAACACTTTTTTTTCTCTCAAAATCACTTATAAGGTAAAAATATCCAAACATAAATCACTTTTGATATAAACACTTATTTTTATAATTTATTATAGATAAGCACTTATTCTCATAATCACATCTACTCAAGTCAATCCAAACATAGTATAAATAATCCCTGGGGAGATTATACAACAACTCAAAATTCACGAATAAAACGTTACCAAACAGGGGCTTCAAGACACGAGACCAGGATCTATAAAATATTCTGACGCCTTCTCCAAAAAATGATCTTTCCATTGAGCAAGGCTAGCAAATGGCACGAGACCACAAAACAAGGGTAGGAACACGAGCAAAGTAGCATAGAATAAAGATCGGCGAATCCAGTAAGGAAAAATTTTATTCCTTTTCGTTGTTCGTGGCGCACCGAGAGGTCCATAGAGTATTCGGAAAAAGGTGGGTGTACAGGCAAGTGTTAGGAAATGGAGGAAGCAAAGAATCTCCCAATATAAAAGCCAAACATGACCATCCCCTCCCAATGTATCTACGCACAGCTTCCCGCAATAGCCACAAGCAACCCCTAACAACAAAAGGATGAAGGTAACAGGCATTGTCTGGGTTGACGAGGATGAACGTTGGATGAGCAGATATGCTATTGCAAATATCATTAAGACGCCAAATGCCATTCGGCTCATAACCTGAACATAACACCACAAAACATTCAACCTTGAATTGAAGGAGGACACTGCCTTGGGAGTCCACCAAGAGTTATATTCCTGAAATGGAAAAAAAATCGTCAGTATTAGTTAAATTAGGCAAAGGTATACTGTCTTATTCACATCATATTATACATTAAACATAAGAGTGTCCAAGAAACATAGCTCAATGATTAACTTCCTGTTATTTATTTAATAATGCCAATTAAAGCAAATTGTACCCAAAATTATTGAAGGTAACCATTACAAACGGGTTCATATCTCATATAAGAGTTTCCTCAATGAGCACTGAGCAGTCATGAAAAAGGCTGCCTGTAAAATGATTAGAGACCTCAGTCAAACTGATGGTGAGTTACAGATCGAACTCATGCTTCAAAAAACTTAACCAACTCTTCCTATAAATGTCAAACCAAATCACCATGGATATCAAAATTTAGATAAGATCTGAACATGCAGAGAACCAAAATGAGTTAGACAAAAATGAAACTTGCCTTAGTTAAAGGTGTACATGATGCAGTAGCTTCAACAATCCGTTGATAGGAATAAATATAAGCACCATAGAAAAGTGAGGATGACATCACAAGCAGGCCAGCAATAAGACAGTCTATGCATTTCTTGTTCAATTCACCATGTCTCAAATCTTCTAACTGATTCTTGAACTTTTCAGCTTTAAAAGAGGCCTTTGACATTCCCATAGCCAACTTTGATCTCTCCAAATGATTTAGATCATAGTTGAGAGCCAGCTGTGTTTCCTTCAATTTCAACTTTTTCATCGTAAGACCAAGTTCTAATGCCTTGAGGTCATTAGATCGACTTTGTGCCGTGACAGATTTCTCAAAAGTGCTAATCAAGGAGTCATTAGTTACAGACACAGAAGGGGTTGGCGAAAAACGAACTACTTGGTCAGACAGGTCATGCAGAGTAAGATCTCTACAGACTGAGTCAATAGGAAAGTTATCCTTGACCTCTTCATCATGGCTTGATTGATCTTGGATTTCAGCATGCAATACTGTCTCTGAATGAACATCCTCCACAACAACATCTCTCGAGTGATATCCTTTGTCAAGAGGAAGTTCAGAAGTTGGAACTTGCAACCTTGTATTAAAGTTATTACCTTTGTTGCTTGCAGATGAATTATAAATTAGTCTAAGAGTACTCAAAGTGCTACCAAAAGATTGTTCAAAGTTCCTTGTTAAACCATCCAGCTTGTCTCCATAAACCTGTGGCCATATAGGTTGTCAAAACAAGTGGCATATAGACACTTCAGCAAAAAGCACTTGAGTACTGTTGACAAGAACAGCTAGAGAAATGTAGCGCAAGGGTGAATTGGCAATTAGGATCCAACTTACTTTGGCTAGAGATTCTCTGACAGCTGACGTGCTCATCTGCAAGTTATAAAATCATTGGAGGTTTGAATCAAAAGCAAATAAAAATAACTGGCATATGTCAAGGCACATAAAGGTTTATGGCATTTGCCTCTCATTGTACTAATTAACTAATCCATCCACAGCAAAAAAAACGCCAATTCTCACCTGTTATCAGCCAAATGATTACAATGAGAGATTATATCTTTTTTGTAACATTATACCAATTATCACAATCTTTATGAATGGACATAGTATGGTCAATGGGTGCATAGACCCCAGAAGTCGGAGTAAAACTTTATTATTGAAATTAGTGTAAGAAATGGACGAGAAAAGTACCAACAAGAGATGATCAGGAGACATCCTTTCAACTGCTGCATCTCTTCTGTACAAAACCTATAATAATAAAGACCCAATGCATTGTATCAAGAAATAGTTGTACAGATACTTATCAGCTAACACTATCAGAAATCCAGAACTGAATGATTGCATTAATCATTAACTCTCAGTAAAGAAGATACATCACAATAGTTTGTAATTTAGTACATGAACTGTCTCGCGGGAATCAGAAGGCAAATGCCTAAATGGTGCAGGGAAGAGAAGGGACTCTTAAGCAAAAATTTTGAATCTTGTTAGAGTCAAGATTCAAGATTCAAGAAATGAGAGAATAATAAATGCGACTGTACAAAAAAGAAAAAAAGAAGAAAGAATTCACCTGAGCCATAACAGCCGCGAAAGACATTCCAAGAGGATGCCCAATCGCGGATATATCACAGCCAGTGCGGCGAAGCAGGAGTCTAGGATTTCGTCGTTTATGGGCTACACTTATGCCCATTGCAAAAGGAGAAGACGATGCAGAAGATGGCGATTCGGAAACATCCAAAGCGACCTTCTTCTTCGTTAAAGTTTTCTTCTTGCATCTTCTTAGGGGTTTTACCTCACAACAGAGGGGAAGGCTGTCGACCTTGGGATGAGAGCAATTGTTCTCAGAATTAAAGACGATGGTGCCCTTATCCTCCTTGCTTTCGCTGCAGAGGACGGAGGAAGGGGAAAGAGCATCCATGAGACTTCAGAGACCAGTAATTCAAATTTCAAAAGCTGAACATTATTCGTCGTCACCTCTTGTACTTCCGGCGAGGATCCTTATCCGATTGCTTGGTCGGGGCTCCAGAATCAATACGTACGTTGTTTCATTGGGAACTACTGGGAAGGAAGTAGGGCACCGCGTTTGCTTAAAAAAAAAAAAACACCCCCAACCACCACGGAAACACAATCTGAGTAATCCCTAATCAGTATATAAATTTTTAAATGAATTTATATTCTGTATAGCTAATTAAATCTGTTCTAAAATTATAATATATTTTATTAAAAAATCATAATGGAAATATACGAGTCTTGATAATTATGTGCAGAGATAACATTAATTAAAACCAATATTTATTCAATATTAAATATATAAATAAAGTATAAAATTTCGCCTCTCCCCTTTCAGGCAAAAACTTTGCGGGCACCTAGGCAAGCCACCACCAACACAATTGAAGAGAATCTCATGCCATGGAAACAGCTAGTAGTTTATATATTATTTAAAAAAAAGAAACTCATATGTAAGCTTAAAGCATCCAATCCTGGAATAGTGTAGTTTTATCTTAAAGCAACTCAATTGTATCTTAAACTTGCTTCACTTTAAGATAAGTTCAAGCAATTATATCGTGAAAGTTGATTGTCATGGACCCATGATGGCCAATTATTTTGGTTGACAACTTAACATCATTGTCGGATGTTAGCATTTGTTCATAGTAACTCCATGATTTAGCCTAATCTTAAAAAGTAAAATACATACTTCCAATGACCTAATGTGCAAAAATGTTTGGAATGACTCCATCAGCTTAAGTGGCTGTATCACCACCATGTTTGTTTTGAATAATCAGTTTTTTTTTTTTAAATTACAATCGATATGATATCATAAACCTTTTTATCAGATGACAAAAAAATCCATCACCGTTAAAAAAAGTGGTACATCAGCAAATGCTAAAAGTTAAATGTAGAGTCGCGTGTTCTAAGAGAATAAGCAAGTGTATAGGAACCCTTTATATATATATTGACTAAATTATACATGTTATTTAAAAGAAAATTATCTAACTTTATAATATAAAACAAAGAGAGTACAGTGTAATTTAATTAAACGATAAGAATTTCCTCATGAAATAATGGAGCAGTTTAGCATGCCAAGTTCTTGTCTTTTTTCTTCCTAGTTACACAGATTTTTTAATTCTCCGTGCGATGATCGTGGGGAAAAAAACAAAATTATTTACTCCACAACATAAATAGAATTAGAGCGCCAACCTGAGATACATTATTTCAGCGATGACTAGTTAATTTATCTTTCAAAAGGATACATTAAGATAGATGTTTTCAAGCAAATATACGCAATTCGTTGCCTTCTCTGCTGAATCAGCAACGGAAATTATAACATAAATTCTTAGTTCTTCTTATCACATCTCTACCATTCAACCCTGTAACGCTGGTTTCCATCTGCATCACTATGAACTGCATTCTGGGCCATAGCCATGTTCGTGGGGTTCTCTCTGAATCCAGTGAGCCCTCCCATCTCTGTGAAGCTCTTTGGAGTAACCTGAGACATAACAGAGTAAAGCCCACCATTGAAACTGGCAAAATCTGCTTTAGCTGACCCAGAATTAGCCAACTTGTTGATTTCGGCGACCCCATCATTTGTTTCTGTCTGAGACTGATCTTCTGGTTTAGCACCAACACAACTCTTCTCTCCCCCTGTTTCCCTGTAGTTGTTAAGGTACAGTTTCAAGGGTCCAACGTAGTTCTCGAACCCCAACGTTGTCATGGCCCACAGAAGGTCATCGCCGTTGATTGTCTTCCTCTTCTCTCTCTGGCACTTGTCGGACGCCTCGCCAGTGATGAAGCTTATGAACTCAGAGACACATTCTTGAACAGTCTCTTTTGCTTCCTTGGAGATTTTGGCATTGGCTGGAAGTGCCCTTTTCATGATACGGCTAACGTTGGCAATTGGGAGGAACCTGTCTTGTTCTTTGGAAGAGCTGTCTGAGATGTTCCCAGACGTTGGGCTTCCCACAGGACTGGTTTGGTTATTTCTCTTCCCTGTCATGTTTGAAAGAAGACGGAACAGAGAAACCTGAAGCTAAAGATGGGTGTGTTGTGTCTGAGTGGGTGATGAGGCTCTGAATAAGCTATGGCTAGAAGAAGTGGGGAGAGATATGTATCAAAAGGAAAAGAGGAAAGAGGCGATTGGATGTTAATGTCAGAATATATGGGAAGAAAGCAAAGCAAAATGTGATGAAGGTTTCCTCAAAGGATGGCCCCTTATATGGTGCAATTCTCAGGCCTCAACACAATTAAATAGACTAATTAATACTCAATTTTGAGATTTCTTTTTTCTTGGGTCAACATGGAGATCATGTATAGAGTGAGAAAGCAAGGCAGATAAATGTTGTAAGAATGCTGTAATAACTATTAGTTTTATGTACTTTGATATTCTGCCACCTCTATTAAACTAGAAAAGGTCAATGGCGGCAATGTCCTTCAAATAATTAACATCAATTCTAAAAACTTGTAGACATGCGAGAGATTAAATATCGCTTAAAGCAAATATTTGGGCCAGAGATTATTAGTTTAATATGACCCTTCACTAAAAAGAATATATTAATTTCCTTTCCATTCAATGATGTAATTTGGAACTTAATAATGATGCTTTAATTTGCTGGATCAAATCAATTCAGTGTGTGTATGTCTCGATCTTGGAACCATCTCTAGGCTACTCCCTCCACTTCAATTTATAGTACATTTTTAACCACCGCATGCAGACCAAAATAATAATTAATAATTAACAAAATTTTTTACCTTTTCTCAAATTATTCTCATTAAATATTTTAGGAATTAAATATTTTAATAGTAAACAAATATTTGGATGTATTAATTAGGAATAATCTTAAAAAAAATTATATTACATAATTTAAAAAATATATTATATTATAAAATATAAATTTCTCAAAAAAATACATTATATAACAGAAATCAGGAATGACCATAAAGAAAGAGAAATGCTTTGAGAGAGACTAATAAAAACTAGGTGTCAAAACGTTGATTGTTGAAAGTTACAAGCAAGACGAAGAGAGAATGATTATGGGAAATGGCTCGCTTCAAGACAATGTACTTTTGATAATTAAGGTTGGTTTAGAGCTCTAGAACCAGAACCAATAACGTGAATTCTTCGTACCAGTATATAATTGTACGGCTTGAAAAAGAATTCAAAAAGATAAGAGGCACTAGCATCTGTGCTGTCTACTTTTTTCTATTGCTTTGTCTCTATGAGATTCTTTGATCACATCATATCAGTATCATCTCAAGGCATCTCCACCCTCAGTCCCCAATTTTCTACTTTTCTACTAGACTCGAAGCAACTATAAGAAGCTAATGTTCAGCTAAATCAGGATCAGTGAAGGAAAAAAATGACACAAAAACATGACACTTTAGTTCCCTTGGAATATGTTGTCAAGTCTCACTAGCAGAAAATATCAAAACATTGAGCACAAAAAGCTATCGAACAGGCTAAACCTTGTGAAGCTTCATCACTACCATGCATTTATTTAAAATTTAAAATTATAATATACACTGAACCCGCTCCTACGCGGGTTGCTGGTTCCCTTTACTCTTCGTACTGAATAATAATTATAATTAATTAATGTCGATCTATAGTGGAAATTTAAATAAATAAAGTACACATCATGAGAATTCATAATATTTGTCTATTTTTTTTACTTGTCTATTTTTCTGGTTTGACAAAGTGGAGAAGTTCTGAGTCAAAACTATAATTATTTATGATTAAGAATAAATCCGGTATAATGTTCTTTAAAGTGAAACGTCATGCACCAAACACATTTAACAAGATATGAGAAGAAAACCTACACTCTGCCATTAAATCACCTAATTACACACTGTGTGGTTTCCGAACCCAATGTTGGCTTCCGCTTATACTTTATATATACTTTCCGTCAGTGCGATTAGCTTAGCCGACATGCAAATATCTATATATATATATATAAGTTGTAATTATATATCCAGCTATATATATAGCTAGGCGGGTAACTTGCATATATGTATAGGGATGTATATATAGGTGAGTTTTGGTAAATCCAAAGTCGTTGCCTACCTAGAGATGCAAGATTCAATTGTTTATGATATTCCTGTCGAAAAACAAATATTTTGGTCGGGGTCAGGTCAAATTAAACTAGTTATAGGATAATGAAAGTTGAGAATTACTATTACTTGGTGTCTACGTAAGGCTGGATGAATATGATTGGGTTTGGTGACAGCTAAAATCTGTACGTGAATGCGAAGTGAGATAAAAATGATGGTTGGATTAGAAATAGTATATGAGCTTGTGCTTATGTTGGGAGCTCCAGGATTATTGACAAGGGCATCGAACAATTTGCAGAAGTTGAAACTACGTTGTCCGTCTTAATTATATATATATATATGTATAGTTTAGTTTAGTTTATTTTAATTAATTCACAACCATTTGCAAATGTGATTAGTGTAATTACACTTGCCGGCTTTTACACAGATCGTAAGAAAGTCAGACCACATCGCAATCATTGCATGGCCCGGGAAGAAAAGATTGAAGGCGATGGTGCTCTTCCAATTATATACCTCATGCATGCAGGCCTTATTTAAAAATGCATATAGTCCCAATATTCTGTTCACATTATCATCTACACAACACCACTTTATTTGTTACCTTATTCATTTTTCTATTGCACAACTAGTAGTAGTCTCTCAAGTTGTTTTTGCTTCTAGGTTCTAGGTATTGCTAAGAATTTAACATCATATGTCTATATATGCACGCAATTCCTCACTCACATTTGTTGGAAAAGTTTCTCACATATATATATATATATACACATATATTCGTTTTCTTTCGGACAAGGATTACTCTAGACATAGGAGAGCTACCCAAAAATATATTACCATTCTTAGCAGAGTTGAAATGAAAAATAATTGAAGTTCGTGACGATTATCAAGATTGATTCCTTTATGAATATATATATATATATAAGAAACACGACTTAGATAAAGTTGTTGAGCTTTTTTTTTTGTTGGCATCCGTTGAGTATATTTTCTTAAATGATGCAATTATATAATAATACAATATAAAAATTCATATTATATTTTTACGAAATAGCTCGATAGGAAAAATTTGAGCCATAACAACCATTTAACTTAAAAACAAATCCTAAAATCTTAAACCTTGAAATTCTTAGGACCCCAAATCTGATCAGGCTGTAAACTCTAATCCTTTAGTTGAAGTTACTCATAAGATTTAAGAAATCAGAAGTAATTCTCATACATTACATAATAAGTCATATTTGCTAGTATCAATGACAAAGAATAGTATAATTTTTTTTATAAATTTTATTTATATCTACATCGATGCTTGAATTTGGGTCTGTTGTTTCTTGGAGGCAGCTTAGAATACTTTTGCTTGGGTCAATCTTGGGCCTCTGAAGCTGGGTAGGACTGTCAAGCCCAATGTTTTGCAAGCCAATCGGAACGGAACATGGAACAAGCCCGACCCGTGCAACGTAAACCGAATGTATTTGATCCGTATCCTTCCCGTAGGCAAACTGCAAACGTGATTCCGGACACGTAAGCTTAAAGCGTACAAACAAATTCCACGCAAGCGAATGCCTCCAGGAGGTTGCAGAGTCATTGTGTGGTTCATTTGAGCCCAGGACAATCCGCGAACCTCATTACCAATGAAAATCTCCTAAACTTCCCTGGCTCATCTTTCTGCTTGCCACGTGTCCTCTTTATCTCCATCCTTTCCCTCCTTCCGTTCTATTTTCTTTTCCTTTTTTTTTTTTTCACCCTGTCTGCTTTCGCCTCTCTGTCCTGCTCACTTACACTCTTCCCCTGTCCCATTCGATTCCCCTTCGGCTCTTCCCATCCATTCCTCTGAACCTCAACCGCCATGAAAGTTAGGGTTAAAGTTTGATTCTTATTTCTCCAATAAGTATCGATTATGGCTTTGTCTTCTCTACCGTTACCAGAACTTCATTTTCTTTCCCCTCTGATTACTCCAAGACGTCGTCTTGCTCTCTCTAGATTTTATTCGTGTAAGTCTATCTCTGGGCACACTAGGTACAGTGTTGCTATTCGTACGCGAATCCGCGCCGTCAATGAAGAAGCTGCTTTAATTGAAGAGAAACAGAAGGAATTGGTGGAAAGAGTAAATGATATAGAATGGAGTGGCAATGGAGCTGCTGGTACTAGCGGGAGCAATCATGGTAGCAATGGATCCTTAAAGGGATACGTAAATGGTAGCTCGGTTGCGGTAGAGAGTGAGAACGGGTTCAGCAACGGAAGCTTGGTGAAGTATGTGAATGGAAATGGTGCCGCGGCGGAAATTGTGGAAGATGTTGAAGCCTCCAAACGGAAGGAGGATGGAAGGAAGAGAAGGGTAGAGGAGATTGGCAAGGAAGACGCCTGGTTCAAACAATCTGGGGAAGACCAGGTCGAGGTACGAGTCTTCGGTGTTGATTGATGCTTTGGGATGTGATTATCACCACATTATTTGAGATTCCATAAGTCGTATGAAGATATGAATTATGCAGGTTGCAGTTGCACCTGGAGGTCGTTGGAGTAGATTCAAGACCTACTCAACAATTCAGAGAACCTTGGAAATTTGGGGATTTGTTATAACATTTATCTTTAAGGCTTGGTGGAACAACCAGAAGTTCTCTTACAAAGGTTCGGGAGCCGTACATTATATTTCTAGTAACCATGGGAGTGGCATTATATGCCTCTCCAATTAATTCATTTTCTTTTAGCCCTATGGATCACTGTGAACCAAAATTCTGGAATTCTGGAAGTAACCGTAAAAGTTATAGTATGTTAATTATGCTAGGCAGCGTTGATTCTTGATACACAATTAACTCCGCTTCAACAGTTAATCTCACTGGTGCCATGGACTTGCATTATTATTTTGGTGGAAGATCTAGTTACGATGTTTATTTTATTTATATCTATGCATGCTTTATGTTTGAACACCTTTCTAATACATGAAGTGTTTTTCACTGATTCAAGGGGGCCACTATCTGTAGTTTATTTGATTGAAAGACATTATTTGCAGGAGTAATGACTGAGGAAAAGAAAACCTTAAGGCGGAAGGCCCTTGCCAAGTGGCTGAAGGAAAGCATTTTGAGATTAGGTCCAACGTTTATCAAAATTGGCCAGCAATTCTCCACAAGGGTGGACATTCTTCCGCAGGAATATGTTGACCAATTATCAGAACTTCAGGTTTTTTACTTTGAACACCATTTATAGGATTAATTCTCAGATATGATGAGCTTGTTTTTGTTGTATCACTTTTTGTATATTTTATTATTTGTGATATATCGTCACCTTAGTTGATTTTGAGTTATTAGATGTACAACTTGTCGATCTACTTCTGCATAACTGGTGCACTAAGGGAAATCTGATGACAAAATATATGACAGAAAAATAGTAGTTACAACAGTTTATAACTAATAGTGAAAACTATGTTAAGGTTGTATCTATTTGGGGCCTAAGTTACCTAATTTTTGGGTCCAGGATCAAGTTCCTCCTTTTCCCTCAGAGACTGCTTTAGCTATTGTTGAAGAAGAGCTTGGAGCTCCTGTCGGTGATATCTTTGATCAATTTGATTATGAACCAATAGCTGCTGCAAGTCTTGGTAATCATAATTTTACTTTTCTGGTAATTTCTAGTAGTAGTACGTATGTGAAATTAGTACCGGAATCAAGAAGTATACATTAGTTGTTGGTGTCTTATTTCATGAGAAGGCATGAATGATGATGTCTTTTACTTTTTCTGATACAGGTCAGGTTCATCGTGCCAGATTAAAGGGACAGGAGGCTGTTGTTAAAGTGCAAAGGCCTGGTCTCAAGGGTCTTTTTGATATTGATCTTAAAAACCTGAGGGTTAGTGTTTTCAGTCTATCATAACATTTCATATGGCCTTTTCTTCTGGTGCGGCATGCATATGTGGTGTTTTCAGTCTACCAAGCTTTCTTTGTGATAATTACTAGCCTGCCAAAATTATCAATTTTTCTTCGAGATATCATATATTATGTTGTCCACACTTCAAAATCTCTCTCTCTCTCTCTCTCTATGTGGAAAATTGCTTCCCTTTTCATTGCCTATATTATTACTTAGTTGTCTGCAAGGAAAGGTTCACATGCCTCTACTGTGAAGATTTTGCACCAGTGTGTCAAACACCGATACTTAAGCCTGTTGTTCCTCCAGGTTATTGCTGAATATCTTCAAAAGATTGATCCAAAATCGGATGGGGCAAAGAGAGATTGGGTTGCTATTTATGATGAGTGTGCCTCTGTCTTATATCAGGTGATGATAAGCCCTTAATGGCATAAAAAACTAATAAAGATTTCTGCAGGATGATTATTTTGTTCACACACATACAATATAGCTAAGAATGCTGTTGAATTGTCTCGAGAAAGTGTTATTCTCAAATTGAGGCATATTTGTTGCATATTGTAGGTTCTATATTTAACTAGTTGTTTCTGAACTGTGGAATTGCTTTGTGAATGTTAAAGGCTAGCCAACGTATAATTAGTGGGGCCATATAACATGTGATGCGAAGAATTGGAAAGATAGAAAACTATTGAAAAAGAGAAGAGGGAGGTTTGCAGCATTCCCATCTGCAAGATTAAAATTTTCTACTGCCATAATAGGCTAAAGTGTACTTATCGTTTAAAAGAGCTGTGCTAAACCATTCTTAAGAAAACCATTTAAATAATACAGACTGTAGGAACTTATCATGCATAAGAATGCCCGTTAAGGTTTTAATTCCTGTTTAACTAACGGATATTATTCCTGTTTCCATATGATTCATTTGCAATTCATATGCTCCAACACATCCTTAACTTTCTCTTTTCCTATTAATGTAATATGAGTTAACATCTTTCAGGAGATTGATTACACCAAGGAAGCTACTAATGCAGAGCTCTTTGCTAGTAACTTTAAAAACATGGATTATGTTAAGGTCCCAGCAATCTTCTGGGATTACACCACACCGCAGGTTTAACCTTTGTTGTCCATGGATATAGTCAGCTGCATCTTTCTCATTTTAGATCTAGTATCATTCTTATCTATACATGTCTAACTTATGTCAAATGCAGGTTCTGACAATGGAGTATGTTCCAGGGATTAAAATAAACAAGATACAAGCTTTAGACCAGCTCGGGGTTGACCGTCAAAGGTTGACAGACACTATTTGTTTTCACTCGGAAAATCCCGAGTAACATGTTATGTTTTACTTGTATACTTCGAGGCTCAGAAAAATGTCTAATTTAAAACAAATAAAATATTGCTCTTATCTTTTACAGGTTAGGTCGATATGCTGTTGAGTCATACTTGGAACAGATTTTATCACACGGTTTCTTCCATGCTGACCCTGTGAGTTCTTGATGCTTAAAATTTGGAATTGATAAGTAATTTATATTTGTCTTTTTTATATATTTTTTTAAATTGTCTAGCTGGTAAATTTGTGTAGTAGAACCAACATGTGAAGTTTACTGTCTTTGAATGTGCTCTTATATTGCAACATTCAAGCTTCTATTGCCCAAGGTACTAGCATCATGCTACTTATGTTTCTTAAATTATCATTCTTTTGTAAGTCTTGTTGATGTCAGACTTGCAGCTATTCATAATCAGATCAGCTTGTTATCCTTACAGTAACATTTATATGCCAAAATGCCCCTTGCCCCCTCTTCTCCTCAAATGTTCACCACTAGGCAAACTTTTGCATTGGCTTGGGCATGTGGAAACCTTCTCACACCTCTGCCACTGCTTTGGAGGCCTATTCCTCCTGAAAATTATGAAACGAAGAATGTCCTTCTGATATTGTCTATAACTACTTCCCTGCTGGCCATTAACGTTAATGTTAGGCAACATGGTTCTAGTGTAGCCTGCACACTATGAGAAGCTCATGTTCCTATACTATTTGTTTCAACATAAGTAGCTATTTTTCATAAGTTACAGGTGGTATATTTTTTTTGTCTTATTTACTCCTGATATTGTTAGAATGGTGAATCTTCAATTTTTATGTTTCATGGCTATCATTCAGGAAGTTTGACACTTGGTGCCCTATCTTGCCTGTAATTAAAATTTGCTTACATTCTTGCAGCATCCTGGAAATATCGCAGTTGATGATGTCAATGGTGGCAGATTGATCTTTTATGATTTTGGAATGATGGGAAGGTTTATTAATGTCTCTGGCTATTTAGAACATGAATGTACCATTAATACAATTTTTAACCTTGGTAGATGATTGTTTTTTCACATTTTGTCACCTTACAGTATTAGTCCAAACATCCGAGAAGGTTTGCTTGAAGTATTTTATGGAGTTTATGAGAAAAGCCCAGATAAGGTTATTATTTTTCTTTGAATGGTGTCCTATCATGCTGTGAATACGATACTGTAGAATCCCTTTCTTGACTTAGTATATATTACTAAATGAATCTTCTGCATTGATTTAGGTCCTTCAAGCAATGATTCAAATGGGTGTTCTTGTCCCAACTGGAGATATGACTGCTGTTAGACGAACAGCACAATTCTTCCTCAACAGGTAGCTTATTGAACTCAGTTGGTGGGAGCTATTATAAGTAGAAAATATCCAGCGCTAGTAGGATTTTCATAAGTCAAAGTTATCATGTGAAGAAGTATATCATGGGCTATAAATAATTTGATTGGAACATTCAGGGGTATGCTGAGTTCACATAAAGTGTCCTACTAAATTGAAGAATCTAAGTCTTAAAGATTGGAAACAATCTTGCAAGTTCAACACACCGGGGGTTTTGTTTTTGAACTAGATAATCACATTTCTTCACTTTGTTCATTAGAGTCCATTTGGGATTGCTGTGGACTTATACTTTTGAAACAATGTTCTTTTTTTCTTTTTTTTTAATGGAGTTTTACAAGAGGCACTATGAGAGAAGTGATTTGTGCTTAAAATCATTTGATAATTGCCTTGATCAAGATTATTATATTTGGCAAAATTTTCACAAAAAATGCATTTCATGGTCAAATTACTGAAAAAGACATGTATTTTAGGGAGTAGGTAAAAAGTATTAGTAGTTATGGTAATTAATGATTTTGAGTGGAGGTTAGAATGTTTTAAAAAGTATTCCACTTCTGCTTCTGCTTTTTGTCTAAAGGACAAGCTCAAAATTTTTGCATCCTTACCACAGCAGAAAAGTGTTTAGCTACCGCCAAGAACTAATTTTTTTAGAAGCAGAGCCTAACACCTCTGTTAACCAAAATAAGCACTTTATTTTTTCAAAAATACGTAGCTTCTTCTCCAAAAGCTTGGCCAAACAGGCTCTAAATCTGATATGCCAATGGGTGAAATGCATCAATTATTGATAGGGGTTTTTGCTCAATCACTTGTCTATCCTGATTAATTATGTTAGAAATACTGATATGTATTTAAAATTTTTACAGTTGCTGGCCACTTGATTCCAGTAGGATTTCCTTTTCCTTCCCTGTTAATATTTTGTAATAATTTGTCTATATTGACTGATTATTTTAGCAATCTTCTTAAAATCAATTTGGAACTCAAATTGAGAATTTTTTACCTTGAGTTCTTAATTTGTAATAATCTCTAGTTTTGAAGAGCGTCTAGCTGCACAGAGGAGGGAGAGAGAGACAGCGACAGCTGAACTTGGATTCAAAAAGCCATTGAGCAAGGAGGAAAAAATAATGAAAAAGAAAGAACGATTGGCTGCTATTGGTAATGTATCTTGTCTAATTGTATGAGGGCCTTCAGGTTTATATTTTATGCTATTTAATCAATGTATGTGAAGCATGTGACAGTTATTGATCATTAATTTGGTCACATGAAGAAGTAAACAGGTAAATGCCAGGGAAGATTATTTAGTACGCGTGTTATAACCCACCTAGCTTTGTTCCTTTCATTTATATTTAGCAGTTACTGAATCTTTTCAAAATTTTGTCCAGTAGGTTACACTTAGTGAAGAATCTTATGTACAATTTTATTATTTATTACATATATTATATTTTTGGGTCCTCTGGTTGATTTTCATTAAAAAAATAGGATTTTGACCGTGAAATTGGGCATACCCCACATCAACTATAAGCATTATGTCTTGCAGCTGGACTACTGGTCTTTAAATCTTGTGCATGTTATGTTCTTAGTTCAATAACATTTTGCAATCAATAGGCTTATTACTTTGAGGAAAGGGATGTTTGGTACTCATACTGTCTTGCTTTAAACAGGTGAAGATTTATTATCCATTGCTGCAGACCAGCCCTTCCGGTTTCCTGCAACATTCACATTTGTTGTTCGAGCTTTCTCAGGTAAATATAATTTTGGTTAATTTATCGATTTTGCATGTTCTATGCATGTGATTATTAATTCAAAAACGCAATTTTCCTTCTGCAGTGTTGGATGGCATTGGGAAGGGTCTTGACCCACGATTTGACATTACTGAGATCGCCAAACCGTGAGTATTGTCTTTATAGTTTATAACTTTTCAATTCTTTTAAATGTCAATTTTAAGCTTTATTTTTCGCACACTTAACACAGCTATCCTGCTTTACCTTGTAGGTATGCTTTGGAGTTGCTAAGATTTCGTGAAGCAGGGGTTGAAGTTATCCTAAAGGCAGTGACAAATTTCTTCCACTGTGCTTGCATTCAGTATACTATTTGGTTTCTCATATCCATTTTGTAAATGTGCAGGACTTTAGGAAGAGGTGGGACAAACAGTCTCAAGCATTTTACAACTTATTTAGGCAGGCTGATAGGGTTGAAAAGCTTGCTAACATTATCCAAAGACTGGTAATGCTCAGATTTTTATTGATATAATTTGAGCTGTTTATTTTATGTGTATTTCTTGCCTGGTCTTGGGGTTCTGCTATTCTAGACCTCTGCTTACCTAATTTAATATTTTTCACAGGAGCAAGGTGATCTGAAGCTCCGAGTTCGAGCTCTGGAATCTGAGAGAGCATTTCAACGTGTTGCTGCTGTCCAGAAGACAATAGGGAATGTGAGTCAAGCTGGCGTATAACTCAGTTTATTTGTCACTTGAGATGAGTCTGTTCTACAGTTCTACTTCCTCTAAACGTTTATATATTTATTTTCTGGGAGATATGCATGACCTGTAAGTGACATATGGATGTGAATAATTTGTTTATACTTGACACAAGTGTATTCCATTTACATATTCATGTTTGTATAGTAACCTACATACACATTTTGTTTAGCCATTTGTTAATGTTAGTTTATGATATAATTGATATTATTATCTGAGGAAAAACCAGAAAGACCTGCTAGGCAACAGCATGATGCATATTCACTTTACCATTTTTATCAATTGACAGGGTGTTGCTGCTGGGAGCTTAATAAATCTTGCAACAGTTTTGTATCTCAATTCCATTCGCGTAAGCTTCTTGCCACCCCTTCTTTGTGAAGTTTATTATCTAGTTAATTAATTGATTATCTGCTCTTAATTTCTCATTCCTCTGTCACGTGTTTTCTTTTTCAGGTACCTGCCTTTATAGTATATGCCTTGTGTGCATTTTTCAGTCTTCAAGTTTTCATTGGCATTGTGAAGGTCAAGAAGTTAGATGAACGGGAACAATTGATAACAGGGACTGCTTAATCAATCGATCAACTAGTAAGTAAAGGGGACAGTGATGTCCTCTCAACTGTCTGTACAATCATTGTTTCGAATGTTAGTGTTGTGATGTCCTTGGCATAATTCTTTTAATGAAACACTTGTCTTCTTTGTTTGCCACTTCGGAGGGAATTGATGTTATTTACTAAAGTGAATGACTCTGGCAAATGCAAGTTTGGATGTGTATGTTTATTTCTTGTCAGGTATGAGGGCCTATATATACTATTGTCTATTTTTCTGTTATCTTAGGAGGCACAGCCGAATGTTGATTTACTCAGCCTTGGGGATACCCCAATATCTTTTAAGTGTAGGGGAATTCAAGCACCTCGTGTTAATTAAAAATAATTCAAAATGTACAGAGGATTTGAAGAATGTAAAAGTCTTGAATACTTGGCCACTCATGCTAATGTGATATGATGCCTGCATTCCATTTGCCTCCAAATTTTGATACCAATTGAACGGGTCAAGGACTCTTTAGCTTTGCATGATTTGCTATATGTAATTTAAACTGTGGTGAGCTCCTTCAACACTCTATCTGGTATCCTTAACTTGCCCATTTAATTTTCCCCCCATTTTCTTTGATTGGGTCCATTGCAGAACTAGGATGGATAATATAGCTCGTGCCGGTACTACTCTACTAGTTGATCTCCAGGCTGGGAATATGATCAAGAGCTCTTAAAGAAAGTTAAACCCAAGCTTTCAAAAGACATCAGCATATGCAAAAAATATCAGCTGGCAAATTATATATTGTGAGATTTCTACAGGCTCGAGGCTTCTGTTAATTATGTCTAAAATATCGGGTTTCTATGAGGTTGCCAAATCATTTTTTTGTTGTTGTTGTTAACCTGAGCCCCCTTCCCTGGTATAGTGACATAATAACAGTTCATAAAATTTATTCTTTACACTTCTTCCCCGTAGTCTGTTACGTAGGCTAAATGATAATGTAGCCTTTATTGTTGTAATTACAATATGATATAGTGCAGCTTCCCACAAAATTTGACAGCGGTAAGCTCAAGCTGAAACTGACGAACTGAAATTTGTTCGGTGAAAATTTCAAGTATATGGCATTCATATGATGGCTTTAAACGACATTTTTGGTTCTTGGAGGTTTAGGCGGTTGACGTAATTGTACAAGGTTTCATGTCCTCAGCACTTAACACCGCCTTCATCATTATGCTCACAGGACCTATTTAATTCGCTTTGTCCGTTTCATATCTGACAAGATCTCCATCTTTAATTTCCGTTGTTTGCTGTTACTGTTTCTCTCGTTTGTGTCCATGGAAAGAAATGATTTCCTTTTGTTTCAGTCTCGTGCCTTTAATGCTCACCATTCCCTAAAATGTAAAAATATTCAAGTGCATGCATCATGACACAGGAGGACGTTACACACCAGGAATAAGGACAAGAGTATCCCAAGGAAGGAACATGATATAATATGCTAATAGTTCGCTCTAACGTCGTCATGGACGGTAACTTATACGACATCCAACATGGTCATGTTCTGTAACTTTCGTTAGCCAAGCAAACTTAACACTAAGCGCCCTGGGTTTCTATATCAACGAGATTCTTGATTCTTCATTGTGGCAATTAAGTCATTTGACTTTTGAACTTGGGTGATGAAATGGTGTAGTGTGAGCGGTGTATTCCAGTCCAATAATCTCATTCTTCAATTTGTTTTTTAAAAAATCCTCCAAATAAAGTGGTTAGGTTATCTGAACCTAAATGAGGACAGGAATGTATTTTGTGGTCAGATTCAAGAAGAGCTGGTGCCCGAAGGTGTTACACGAGAGACCATGGGTTATACAGGGGGGCTACCTGGTGGTGCAACATTGGAGCCCTAACTTCAATCCAAGGTGCTACACGGAATGAAAAGTGGCAATTTGGGTCAGAGTTCCAAACTTACCTCTCCATTACTATAGTGTGGATTTTATCATAGAGATTGGGAACTATATCGAAAAGACACTAAAGGTGGATTTGAACACACTAACAGGGGAGAAAGAGGAAACCCTAGAGTTGAGAGGGAGAGTTACGTAAGGGTTAGTGTTGAAATTGATCTGTGTAAGCTTAACCTGCGAGAAGTGATTAAAGGGCTTGTCCTCATGGTGGAATTTGAAGGACCACATGTTAGATGTTTTAAATGTGGAAGGCATGGACATAGGATGGAGGAATGCCAGTTAAACTTTCCGCATCCTAACGAAGTTCCCTTGGCTAGTAAAGAAAATTTGCAACAATCATAACCAAAACAAACACAGACGATGGAGACTCCAGTTACTGGAAAAATAGAGATACTACTGAACGAGGAGTTTGATCCTTGGATGGTGGTGAAGCGTAATCAGCAGGCACAGAGTTCAAGAACATATATGGGTATGGGCAAAGCTCCTAAATCGATTGATCAGGAAAAGTTGAAAACAAATAGTTGGAAGCAAGGGTCTACTGCTAGGTTTGACATTTTAGCCAACATGAAGGAGGAAATTGAAAAGCCCAAGGTAGAGACTAGCATTCTCAAGGAAACTAAAAAAATTTGGAAGGTGAAAGACAGCAGAAAAGTAGAAGTAAAAGCGAAGGGTAAGGTTCAGAGTGAAGTAGGAATGTTGGGGAAGTCAAATTCTTCTTTCATCTTTAGCACCAAAAACCTAGAAGCTACCATAGCAAAGGGAATGGGCCAAAGCTCAGAGAAGGAGTAGTGGAGTGGTGATTAAGGAGAGAGCCCAGGCCAGCGGGACTAAGAGGAACCAAGCCTCAAGGCCAAAGATTCTATCCCTGATCCATAAGAGATCACAAATGGTGAAAGCCCACAACGTTATATTGGGCTCTATAGGTAAAAAAGGCCCACTAGTACTTGATAATATAGGCATGGAAGAAAAATCTACAAGTTACAAGTCATATGAGAAAGAGACAGGTGGGTTTCCAAGAATAGATCCAAATCATAATAATCTCTTAGGGCAAGAAATCCAGGTTTGCCAAACTAAGTCCCTTAAAGAAGTGATGATACCACCATCAAAACCACCAGACATTCTCGATGAAGTGGAAGGTATGATAACAGAGAGTATTCATCCTGAAGACAAGCATGTAGTAGACACGTTCTTTATCGAAGCATTGAAGGAGGAAAGATATAAGGATTGCCAAGAGAGGGAGACCATGTTGAGCTAAGATCTATCTCAGGTGTGCTCCTTAGATTTTAATTTTTTATGGAAATACTATCCTAGAATTGTCAAGGAGGGGCGGCAAGAACGTTCCCTTTAAGATTGAAAGACCTGATGAAGGGTTATGATGCGAAAGTAGTTATCTTGTTAGAAACTCTGGTGAGTAGACATAAGGTTGACAGGATTGTATGAAAACTAGGTTTTCCTAACTAGATTAGAGTTAAGGCAATGGGATATGTGGAAGGTATCTGAGTTCTGTGGAATTGCTCAGAAACAAAAGTTGTGTATGCTGTGTCTACAACTCAATTACTTCACTACAAAGTTCGTATGAAGGCTAATAACTCCTCTTTTGGGCTTACAAGTATTTAAGGTGAGACAACACCTTCTCCTATAAAGGATCCATATGGAGATATCATGTTGATTAGCAAGCATGTAATGGATGACTGGGTTGTTACTGGTGATTTTAATGCAAATCTTGAGCCAGAGGACAAGATCAGAGGTTTTGAACCAAACTTCCAAGCCATGAGACAGTTTAGACATTGCATTAATCAAGCCTAGCTGCTGCAAATAGATTCGGTGGGGGAGAGATTCAAATGGGAAAATCACATAATGAAGGAAAAACTACGTTGGGCTTTTTGTAATAACGATTAGAGTCTTTCTTTCCTGGAGGCTAAGGTGTTTCACCTTAGTAAATTTGGGTTTGACCACCATTCTTTGCCAATTAAAAAGTCTCTGGGAGGGGTTGTTCATCATAAATAGAAGATCTTTAGGTTCCAAGCTGCTTGGAACCTAGAATCAAACTTTGTGGATGTGGTTAAAGGGGCATGGTTAGGACAAGATTGGATCAATGGTCTAGAAAAATTTAAGATTGATGCAATCAGATGGAATAGGGATCGAATCAAGAACACTAGTTAGAAAAAGAAGAGTCTACTAAGAAGAATCGCAGGTGTTGAAAATGCTAGAAGTATATGGGACTCACAATACCTAAAACAAGTTGAGCAAGAGCTTTGGCATGACTACAATAAAGTGTTGGCCCAAGAGGAGTTATTGTGGTACCAGAAAACTATATGCAATTGGCTTAAGTGGGGAGATAGGAACAACAGCTTTTTCCATGTGTCCACAATTGTCAAGAGGAGAAGGAAGAGAATGGATGCAATCCAAAATGATAATAGAGAATGGGTTATGGATCAAGAGGAATTTCAGACGATGGCTATGAATTACTATAAAAGATTGTTTCACTCTGAACCTAAACCCATACAAAGTTTGAAAACTCATCGGAATTTTCCTCCTACGAACATGGAGGAGTATTGAATTTTGCATGCTTAGGTTACTGATGAGGAACTACGAGCAACTGTGTTTGAGATGGGTCCTTTCAAGGCCCCAGGACTTGGCATTCTTTTATCAAGATCAATGGAATTGGATTAAGACCCCGTTGTGTAAGTTGATCAAAGAAATCTTCGCTGACATCAACAAGGTAGCTGAGATTAACTGAACCCATATCATTCTTATCCCTAAGGTGGATAAACCATAAACATTGAAGGATTTTAGATCAATATCTCTCTGTAATGTTAGCTATAAAATCATGTCTAAAATTACAGCTGAATGTGTGAAAAGGGTTATGGATAGGCTTGTTGGATAATGTTAGGTTGACTGGTCACCCAAGAGGGGGGTGAATTGGGTGATGCAAGATTTTCGCTCTTTTGGATCACAACCCAATTTCACTAAGAGTGCAGCAAAACAGAGATAAACAGAGAGAGTTGTGTGCAGCAACTGAGTAGAGAAGATGAAGAACAATACACAATAATTTATACTGGTTCAGCCCAACCACTTGGCCTACATCCAGTCTCCAAGCCACCACTTGGGATTTTCCATTATATCCCACAGGTTTGATCCGGGCACCTGTGAAGCCTTAGTATATTCCTACAAGTTTCAGTAGGCACTTGTGAAGCCACTCTCCCCACACCCATACAAGATGTGTAAATCCCTTAGTGTTTCCCCACACTAAGATTCTACCTAGAATATGTAAAAAGAAATGTTTACAGAATGAAAACTCTCTTGAAGAGTAGATAATACATTGAAAGTTCACTCTATTGAGGTGGGTTTTTCAAACAATGCTGTGATAGAAAGATTTTACAAACTGTTGCAGCATTTTCCCATAAACACTCTTAAAATCGTTACCCATAAGTTCAAATGATGTTATATTTATAGTTTTGTAGTGTAATTAGACGTTAGACACAAGATTTAGCCGTTAGAGATGTTATCCAACGGCTACTCTGCAAAACTATCCGTTAACCAACCGCATTTAATGTTTCTGACATACTGAAATTTAAATTTTAGATGTCAACAGACAAATTTCAAAGAGACCGTAAGTTAAAGTTTTTAGCGTTGAACTTCAAAGTTCGTTTGTTCAAAGCTGAAATTCGAATTTTCATCTTGACAAATGTTTGTATGTTGGAACATACGAATTTTCAAGTTTAAAGTAGTTTTGTCAAGTGTGAACAGTAAATTTAATTTGCTACAGTGCCTTCGAAATTCGAATTTTGGAACCCCAAAATTCGTCTGTCAGTGAACAACTCAATATGACACAAGTTTTTCCTTTCGAAATTCAAATTTTGGATGTGAAAATTCGTCTGTTGGCTGTTCCAGAAGTATTTTTGTGTTTTTAGATATTCGAAATTCGAATTTTCAAAGCTAAAATTTGTCTGTTATACTTGAAGTTTGAATTTTGGAAGCCAAAATTCGTCTGTTAGCTTTTCTGGAAGTATTTTCACATTCTGGTGTTTCAAAATTCAAATTTTGAAAGCCAAAATTCATCTGTTGGACCTGAAGTTCGAATTTTGGAAGCAAAAATTAGTCTGTCGGTGGCAAACCCAACTTTGCAGGAAGGTTTCCTTCGAAATTCGAATTTCGGAGGCTCGAAATTCGTCTATCGCAACAGAACCTACGTAACTTCGAATTTTGCACTGTAGACAATTTTACAGAAGCCATAACTCTCTCATTTTAACTCCAAATTAAGAAAATAACCTATGGTTGGAAAGCTCTCAATGTCTACTTTCAAATGAAAGAGTTTCACTTCAAAAATAAACGTATTTTGTGAGATATGATCGAAAGAGTGGTAAGAGGTCAAAACTGAAAATTCATATCTCACTACTCAACTTTAAATGACCATAACTTTTTCATATGACCTTCATTTTGAGTGAAATAACCTTATTTGAAAAGCTTATTAAGTCTAGTTTCATATGAAATAAGTTTTACATCAAAGCCATATGTATTTTGAGATATATATTAAAAACACTAATCAAAGGTCAAGCTTTGAATTTTTGAGAACCAGATTTCACTAACTATGCTTGACTCGAAATTCGAATTTCAACACCTGAAATTCGTCTGTCAGAGGTAATTTCTCTAGAACTTCAAATTTTAGTCAGCAAAGTTCATATTTTCACAAAGTATATGAAGTTTAACTTCTCAAAATTCGTCTGTCATCAGAGTTTTTCAAATCTAACTTATGCTAACATCAGATTTACTTAATCTAACTCATTTAAAACATATGGTAACAAGATTAAGTAATTTTCAAAGATTAATCCCACCTCAAGACCTAAGTGAAAATAAAATATACCTAATAACTAGGTCTTCAAATGTTGAGTTCCACTTTCACTTAGACATTTCCTTCTTGGCATGCTCCCTTCTGATCTTCCATTTTTGGAGCATCCTTTCTTTTCTTCTTTCTTGAGTGAGACATGATATTGATTTCCATTTCTGTATTCCAATGCTCACTCTTCTTACTTGGACCAACCTATATTTAATATATTACACTTACAACCAACTAGTTAGTCCAGTTTATATATCCAACTTATGTTATTCATTATAAAAATACAATGGATATATTTATATATAGCATGATATATGTATTATAACCATAATTAAATACATGCTAATATGTATTTTACTTCTTTAAGGAACATTATATATGTCAGATACATATAATGCATTTGTTCCTTATTACCCTATATTTGTCATCATCAAAACTTATATTATACTAAACCTTACAGATAACACCAATGCAGCTTCATAGCAGGGAGATAAGGATGTGATAACATTATTATCGCTCAAGAAGTGATTCGTATAATGAAACTAAAGAAGGGGGGAGGATATATAGTAGTTAAAGTTGATATGGAGAAAGCCTATGACCATCTTGAATGGGGCTTTATCAGTGAAACTCTAAGCAGTGTGGGAATTGAAGGGAAACTGAGAGAAGTAATCATGGCTTGTATTAGCTCTTCAGAAATGCAAATCTTGTGGAATGGAGTTCCCTCACAAAGATTTCGGCCCTCCAAAGGTAACCACCAAGGGGACCCGTTGTCCCTATTGCCCCGTATCTTTTTATCCTTTGTATGGAGAGGCTAAGTCATTGTATCAAAGATAAGATACAAGACAAGAGTTGGAAGGGGATTAAGCTTGGGAGAAACGGACTTGAAATCAGCCACATATTTTTTGAGGACAATTTGGTCCTATTTGCATAAGCATCCACTAACCAAGTAGAGGTGATAAATGAGTGTTTGGAGGGATTCTGTGTTAGCTCAAGTGAAAGTTAACAGAACCAAAACTAGACTTCATGTGTTTGGGAATGTGTGCTTTAGTAAAGCAACAAAGATTTAGGTAAATATTTGGGCATCCCTCTTATCCATAGAAGAGCTTCTTACCCTTTGATTGTCCCAATCTTGGAGAGAGCTAGGAAGAGGCTAACAAGTTGGAAGACCAAATACCTTTCATTGGCAGGGCATGTTATTTTAATCAAATTTGTTATAGCAACATTACCTAGCTACTTCATGCAAACTATGTTGCTTCCCACAAAGTTAGTAAACGAGCTTGAAAAGATTTGTCGTTAGATGAGGAAAAAAAAGCTCCATCTCATTTCTAGGAAAGAGGTTGTAAAAAGGAAAAAAAAGAAGATGGTTTGGGACTAAAAGATCTTAGACAGCAAAACAGAGCCTTCATTATGAAGTTGTGTTGGTACCTAATGAAAAATAGGGATTCACTTTGGGTTAAAGTTCTTAGGGCCAAGAATGGGCGTGGTGATAATAATATACCAGTGGTGAATAGAAAATACAATGCCTCTCCTACTTGGAGGAGTATATCAATTGTTTGGGACCTTTTCAAGACTGGAATCAACAGAAAGATTGGGAATGGGGAGAAGACCTACTTTTAGACTGATCTTTGGGCAGGGTATGAAGAACCCCTCATTAACTTTGTGGAGAACCAAAGAACTCCTATTGACTTGGAAGAGAAAGTTGCTGATTTTGTGGATGATACAGGAAGATAGAATGTAAAGAAAATGTCCCACCAGTTGCCTTCCAATATCATGAACCACATTACTTGCACACAAACTCTCAATCCTGTGAGAGGAGATGATGATTATTTTTGGAAACCATCTTCGGATGGCATTGTTAAATCTACTTATTTGTTTCTGAATGTAGGTGCTAATAATGAGAAGGGGGAGAGATGGAATCACATTTGCAATGGCCAGCTCCAGAGAAACAAAAGACACTACTATGGATGGTGGCTCATGATAGAATACACATAGCGGCGCTTAGAGCTAAAAGGGGTCTATAACAAATGGGGACTTGCTTGCTCGGATGCAACAAGGAAGAGGATACAATGCACATGATCCGAGACAGTACACATGCAAATCATATATGGTCCAATTTGGTCAAACCTGAACATTGGTATGCTTTCAAAAGTCGCAACCTAAGAGACTAGGTGGAGTGGAATTATAAGAATAAGATTAGAAAGCTACAGGTCAGGAAGGTACTATGGAAAGTGCTATTTGCCTATGTGTGTTGGGATATTTGGACATCTAGATGTAGAAAAATCTTCTTGCCAGATGATACCAACACACAAGATGCAGCCGAAAATTCGTTCTTCAAAGCTTTTTCTAATTGTACCCTCATAGAATTGCCTTTCTCCCTAGGAAAAGACAACCCTCTATCACGAGTTCACGACTATCTAGGGAGACCAATGGCCATAGGCTTGATATCACTGGTCTTAAGGTCAAAAATGGTGTGGCAAATGTTGTAGGAACCTTTAGGGATGGAGATGATATGTGGAAGCTGGATCATGGAGAATGTTATGGTGTCTGTCCTATGGCAATTTCTATAATTAGAGGAATTGGGCAGGGTTTAGAGCTGGGATGGAATAGGGACTGGAGAGACATTCACATAAGAACTGACTGTGCTGAAGCCTTTAATATGATAACACGAAATGAGATGGTGGCTCATCCTTTCAAAGAGTATCTTGATCAAGTTAGAGGTGCTATGTACAAGAATTGGGCTTTTTCTTTTCATTTTTTGCTGGAAAATTTGAGTAATAGCTCTGCAGTGATAACTAGGAATATTATGGAACACAACTAAATTTTTTATACCTTTGATCAATCTCCACCTTACGCATAATAAGGCGGCTGTTGATGAAAGGTGTCTGTACATACTTGTTGTTGGGCGTTTTGTCCCCCTGCTTATATTTTGAATGATATGAGTTTTATTAAAAAAAAATGAGGACAGGACTATCGTACAATTATTAATCAACTGGATCTCAACTCCAAGATCTGGTTAAAAAAATGTCAATTCTTAGAAGTATGTCGGGCTACTGATTAATGGAAGTTCCCTTTCACTCTCTCGTTCAAAGTGTCAATGACGGGCCATTAATGGACGATTCATATCCAATAAAAATAAAATAAAATAAGTAGTCAAAGTGTCAGCTTTGTTGCCTTCAAGATGATCAAACTGTATGTATATAAAAGTAAAATAAAAAAGAGCTAAGAAGTAAAAAGTTAAAAAAAAAATTGTTAAAATGAGTGTTTCAATCAATTCTGCGAGGTTTTATTCTCTTTATACTAGTTACAAGTGAAAAAAGTATACATAAATTCCTTGTTGAGGAATCGTTCAAAAAATTAGCCTGCATGCAAATTTCAGAATTTTCTCTGGTGAAATCAAATTTCAGAATTTTCCAATTGAAGAAAAAGGTTACTAGATAAGTCTGAATTTGAAGTCACAAAACATTTTCATTTTCCGTTTATTCATTTACGTCTGTTTCAAGGAGGCTTGGGATAAGAGGGGGGAAAAGGCTGAAACTGTACATTGTAAATTTGCATTTCCCCATGTTAACCACAGCGATGAGCGAGATCAGAATATGGATTTTCTGCAGTAGAGGCGTAGAATCTAAACCTCAAAATATTTCCGTAAAGCAATAAGTAATAGATGATCCTTGACAATTACGAATGTGGCTAACTTAGGACAAACAAGCATAATTGAAAAAACAAACCATATAGAGTAAAAGAAATATTGTCATCTAAGGTAGAGAGTTGGTGTAGATGTAATCTTCATTCTCCAGAACGTTTTCCTCCGACCCACCATTTCCTTTCTTGCACTCAACGCCCTCTTCTTCACACCCACCTCTTCTCTGCATCAACATTATTACAGCAATCTATTACTCCAAAAACTTTGAATTAATCTAACTAAACACCCAGAAATTCACCCAAACAGAGCATCAAAGACCAATAATCAGAGAGGGAAAGAGATTCTCAAAACTCACAACTGTGGAAGAACTTCCAGAAGCCACAACTAGTTCTTTGTTAACTGCTTCGCTTTGGATTACGAATATGACATTGAAGATGAACATTAAAAACAGAAACAAAGCTGGTTTGGAGAGTGTCATTGTAGCTATAGCCAGTTTGAACCTTGAATCCTGTGATGTAATGTGTGTGATCTAGTCTAGTATCCCCTATATAACGAAGGTGGTCCTAAAACTTTACAGGACAGCACCGACGAGAAGTTGATATTAAATAGTGTTATAAGTTATATTCAATTCAGAGCTTCAGCTTCTTCTTTGACCTGTCTTCGGATTCCTCAGCACAAAGCTCGCGCATCAAGAGCTAGGTTGGCTTATCTTGGTGTTTTCTCACCTTTGTGTGTGTGTGTGTATTTAATAAAAGGAAACAAAGAGGGAAAGAGAGATCACTTGCCAAAGAGTTGTCCATTACTTTGATACCATTTCTTTCTTTCTTTCATTTTTTGTTTCGACAGTCTCTATAGGGTTTCCAAATGCCTTCTTATCAACTATAAATATCAATTCCCTTATTTTACAGGTCTTTATATGTTTTTGCTATAGATATGCCTTCACAGAGTGGTTGTTTTGTATTTATCAATAAAATCATATCAATTTATTAATTATTAACGATCCAGTTAGTGTCCTTGATCCAAAAAAAAATCCAGTTATTGACTAACTTAACAAGCTAATAAAATGTATTGGAGTTTAATTTATTTGATTAAATAATTTAAGTTGTCCAGTAGGCACAAATAAATTTGAGTGAAGGCTGTAATACATTGCCCAATCATTTTTTTCCAAGCATTCTTATTCTTTTTGCAGGAACTCAAATATTACTTTTTGGTAAGTTGGATGCGACTCAAGTCAAGTTCAAGGTGGTTAAACTGAACAAGTAACTTAGATTTTGATGTTAAATTTAAATTTAATTATTGAATAAAAAAGTATACTAATTATTAATCACAGCTCAACTTTTTGAATTACCTCAAATTTGTGATTCTATTCAACATGACCTCCGTTGTAGAATAATTATTGGCACAAAAAATAATGATCATGTATACTTATATCATTAAGAATGAATTTAATCATACATTAAGCACAAAAATAAATATCACATGCTTCTACTTATAAAATTCTAAAACACTCATTTAAATTAGGCAATATATGGATATGATATGAATCTCAACCCATACCTTAATAATGAAAAATTTATACTTGTTTGAAGAGTGATGATGAAGAGGAAGAATCATAACCCATTAAACCACTTGAGAGAGAGGAGAGAGCAAGAGCAAGAAAGGCTAGGTTCAAAATAAGCTTCTTAGTCATATAAAAGATGTTTATTTTGTTAAATGACTAAATTGGTCCTAAGAAACTTAAATAGATCAACGATTCTAAACCTGAGTTGGGTCTCTTTCATAAGAGTTAAAATTGAATATTTCAACTCATTATGATTTATTCATCAAATAACTCAATCCATTTTTAATAAAATACTAAGCATAAATACTTAACATTAATAGGTGTAATTTGGTAATTAATATTGATTATTAATTAATGCTAATCTATGGTATAATAAAAACTAACACATCATCCTCAACTGCCTATGCTTTCTTTTAAAAGCAAAACACAGTTTTGACAAATGAAGATATATATATATATATATATAACTAAATTGAATTATATAGTTATAAAATGCTTTTAGTGACAATTTCTTTTATTCACAATACTTGAATTCAAAACTTTGTTTAAAGGAAATAACTATCATATTGGTCAAATGAATGCATTTTCTTTTTTTTTTTAGCATTAAGAGAATTTCTCAATCAATAATTAAAAATTAATCCCGGGAAATTATGTAAAAATTATTAAAGTGAATTTTGTATTTCATAACAAAATTTTTTTCATACACTTAATTAAGAATCAAACTCGAAATAGCATGATTAAGAACACCATCAATCTATTACAAATTGTAACATTGGTTTGCTTTCTGGGGCACTTGATTTCATCTTATTTATCATCTCATGCCCCGAAATTTATTAAACCCAAAATTTATGTGTATATTAATATTAATGATAAATAAAAACATTGATTTTCTCTAATTTTCTATTTTGAACAAGATGTACTTTGGCCAAAAAAAAAAAAAGAACAAGATGTACAGATGATCGTCGTAAATCTTTGACCCTAACAGACAATGCCACCAATAACATGGCATACAAACTTACCGAATTGGCATGGTAAAAATGGGAAAGGGATATCACAATTATTGAGCAATGATTATATATACATATTGGAATATATATATATATATATAAAATCAGTTACTCCCATTTTCATAGTCGCATCTCTAGCAGCTTCCTTCCTTCCTTCCTATCTTATTTTGTGATGCTAGTCAAGGCTTGAATTGTTACGTCCAAACCAGTGTTTCCAAGTATTATTGCAACATTGATATCGATGGATAGCTATTATGAAATAACATTTTGCCATCAAAATATTTGAATATTTTTTATTAATCAGATTACTAACTATTAAATGAATTTGTGTTTTTATTAAATGAACAAAATACTAAGACATTATGTGCATTATAAAATTTTTCAATGTTGTAACATTATTGATAGTTGCTTTACTTTGCAGGCCCAAGAAAAATAGTTTTTTGCTTTTTGTTTATTTGCCAACCAATACTTTCGTGTAATGATATTTTCAAAAAATAAACAAATAAATAAATATGAGGTGAGAGTTACTCTATCCCAGCCCACAGAAAAAAAGAACGGCAGTATCCTATCCTGCTTATTAATTTATCAACTATTAAATTTATTAAATTAAGGAATGTTATGAAGAGATTGATGTTTGGAGAAGTTGTCCTTGTGTGCAGAATAATTCAAAATATATGTATAAAAAATTATTGTATACAAATGTGGAAAAATTTTTAATTTTAATAACAAATAAAATACAAGTATAGTTGTAACATAAAAAAGGGAGTCACATTTTGAAACCCATATCCCAAATTAATTATAAAATAAAATTTTTTACTATTTTTTTTTAATTTTATAACTCAATCTTCTAATTTTTATCATTAGTCTTTAGTCAAAAGTTCTCTTTGTGATTAATTTTATATATTGATCCCAAAATGTGATTCGTCCTGTAGAAAATTACATGATGGAAAGTGTCCCACTGGTTCGTTACGAAGCAATTGCAGGCATATTAATAGAACGGGAGTTTTGAAAATGGGAAGAATGAGAAGGAAGTAAATGGGTTTTGGAATGAAGTTGAATCAAAAAATGGTTTTGGTCAAAAAAGTAACAACTGAATTGGAAAATCATTTGTACGCTTCCAGACATGCTCTTCTCTGGTTCGGCATCTTCGGTGGTTGTCGAATCCAGAACCAGATAGCCCATAACGCCGTTCCCTTCATTATTTTCGTTCCCGTCAATTCCTTCCTCGCCCCCTCGCTCCTCATTATTTTTATTTTTTAATTTTAATTTCAAACTTTTCTTATTTGGTGTGGATCCATAATTGGCTGCGTCATTGAAAAACTGAAATTTCCCACTTGGGAAGAAAAACAAGACGAGGTTATTTTAAAGTTGAGTACAGCAAAGTTGACGGCGTGGAGGGACGTTAAAATACATGTGCGTGTAGGGCTATGTAGAGAGAGAGAGATTTAAACTACAGTGTGCAATCTCTCTCTCATATACAAATACGAAGATAGGGTCTAACAGGGGAGGGAGTGTGTTATAGTGAGTGAGTGAATGAATGGACAGAAGGAGGGGACGAGGAACTTGTCCTTTACAGACTGTAGTTACTCTCTCCCACCAACCAACACTCTCCCACCTGACGAAACCGCCATTTTTAACGGATTTCTCTCTCTCTTTCATATATAAAACCCTAGCTGTACCTGCACTCTCTCTTCATCTTCCTTCTCTCCCCCTAGCTCTCTTCCAATGTTGAGCTTCTAGGGTTTCGAAAGCTCCCTTGTTTCTCCCTCCTTCCCTCTCTCAATGAATCATTAAGGTGGCTTTTCACATTGACTCCGATGAATTCCGTACCCAACTTCTCTATTGCGGTTTTCTCTTTGTGTTTCCTTTCTTTGCTCTTCTCGGGTTCTGCCTCAGAAGCTGAACTCCGATCTTTGCTTGAATTCAAGAAAGGGATTGACGTAGATCCGATTGGCAGAGTTTTCGACTCATGGAAGCTGTCCTCACTCACAGACCTCAACGACTGCCCTCATTCTTGGGCTGGAGTTACCTGCGACGAGGGAACTGGCAACGTCACCGCTGTAGTCCTCGATAGGCTCCGTTTGGGAGGGGAGCTGAAATTTCACACTCTCCTTGAACTCAAGATGCTAAGGAATCTCAGCCTTTCCGGAAATGATTTTACTGGGCGCCTGCCGCCGGCATTGGGGACATTGACCACTTTGCAGCATTTGGATCTTTCTGACAACAGGTTCTACGGGCCGATCCCAGCTCGAATTAATGACCTGTGGGGATTGAATTACCTCAATTTGTCTAAGAATAGCTTCAAGGGTGGGTTTCCGGGGGGGATAAGTAATCTTCAGCAGCTGAGAGTGCTGGATTTGCATTCGAATGAACTTTGGGGTGATATTGGTGATGTATTGTCCGCATTGCGGAATGTGGAGCATCTTGATTTGAGCTCTAATAAGTTCTACGGGGGGCTTTCACTTGGCGTGGAGAATGTTTCTGGCTTGGCGAATATGGTTCATTTTCTAAATTTGAGTTACAACGAATTAAATGGCCAGTTCTTTGAGGGTAATTCGATTGCATTGTTTCGTAATTTGGAAGTTTTGGATTTGGGTCACAATCAGATCAGGGGGGAGCTTCCCTCTTTTGGGTCATTGCCGAATCTTCGAGTTTTGCGACTTGACAGTAATCTATTATTTGGGTCAATACCGGAGGAGTTGTTAGAAAGTTCTATGTCATTAGAAGAAATAGATCTTAGTAGCAACGGGTTTACGGGTAAGTAATTTCAATTTATCTTCTCGTATATAATTCACTCATTTCTTTGTCCTTCCCATTATCCTGTTTGCGACCACACTACAATGGCTTTAGGTAGCGATTCAGCATAGAGGCCAGGGCCTTATAATCTGGTTCTCTGTAGTATATCTTGTTTCCTTAGCATGGATCTTATCTATTTTTCTTTGTTCGTTCTGAGTGAGGCGGACTTAGAAAGGAATAATTCCACCTCTTTTATCAAGGCTAATTTCATGAAAACATCTTTTAATACTAGCTTAATTTTTGTTGTGGATGTTAATTTTGATCTTGATGAATGATAGTTGAAATTAGATCATCGCATTCAATCCCACCCCAACCTTTTACTACTTGAGAGTTGAGACAAAAACAAAAGAAAGTGTAAAAGTTGCAAATGCACATGCTCGTCTGCATGTGCATTTTTGGTAATGTGAATTGTGAGGTATAGAAAAGATGCATAAACGAGAGATAGCTACTCTTTGATCACATCTCTTCGTTCTACCAGAAACATTGCCACTGAGGAGGACTGGTGGGGAATAACTAACTTCTTAATGAACATATATAAATTCTTTTTTTTTTTTCCATTTTATATAATATAAGCAATTAATAATGCAACTAAAGGTTAACACAGAAGAGATAAACAGACAGATAGACAGAGAGTGTGGGGAGGGAGGGAGGTAGAGGAGAAGGGAATGATGAGACAGAGCGGTGTACTGATTACAGAAATGCCTGCAATGTGCAATTTTTTTGGGTGCCTGCGTGTACCTGCCTGTGCAAGTAACGGAGGTTCAAGGCAACTGACAGGCCTTGACTACCTTGGGTAAATATATGCATCTTTACGATTTGATGGACCAAAACCTGGCAACTGGAATGCTTTTAGTTTGTTCACACTAAAAATCTTACAGTGTGAGGTTATACTGTGCTATGGCTGTATGAGGTACAGGAATGTATCTGTCTCCTCCAACTACCTGGAAAAACATTGTAATTTGCATTGCTCAGTCCCCAAGTTGAAGTCTTGTGGTTTTTGGGGAACACTGGAGCTTTCTGTATTTTGAATTATCCCTACTCACTACCAATTGCATTTACAATTGTCAACGTAATTTTCATGAAGTCTTTTGATGAAGCATACCTCAATGCGCTATTATGAGTTCTTGATACATTACTTTTACACGTGCAGGTTCAATTCTTTCAATCAACTCTACATCTTTGAGTGTATTGAATCTTTCATCAAATGGTTTATCAGGCTCTTTGCCAACATCTTTGAGAAAATGCACGGTGATGGACTTAAGCAGGAATATGTTATCTGGTGACATGTCTGTTATGCAGAACTGGGAAGCCACATTTGAGGTTCTTGATCTGAGTTCAAACAGGCTGTCAGGAAGCTTTCCAAATTTGACAAGTCAGTTTGAGGGATTAACCACACTTGCTCTGAGGAATAATTCCTTAATTGGAACTTTGCCTCCTAATTTGGGGACCAATTCTAAATTGTTTATGGTTGATTTCAGTTTAAATGAACTTAGCGGCCCTATTCCTGGTAGTTTATTTACTTCAACAACATTGACAAACCTGAATCTTTCTGGAAATCATTTTACTGGGCCAATTCCTCTTGCAAACTCGGGAGCAAGTGAATTAATAATTATGCCTCCTTATCAACCAATGGAATATCTTGATTTGTCTAATAACTCCTTAAAAGGTATCTTACCTGCTGACATAAGTAGGATGGGTGGGCTCAAATTGTTGAATCTTGCCAGGAATGATTTTTCAGGACAGCTGCCAAATGAATTGACCAAACTTGTTAATTTGGAGTACCTTGATTTGTCTAACAATAGATTTAAGGGACAGATTCCGGATAAGCTTTCATCCAGCTTGACTGTGTTTAGTGTGTCCAATAATGATTTATCTGGTGATGTTCCAGATAATTTGAGGAGGTTCCCTCCTTCATCCTTTCACCCTGGAAATCAAAAGCTGAACTTACCAAATTATATTACTGGTGCTTCAGTGCCTGGTAGTATTTCTGGTCAAGCTCAAGGGAAACATCATAGTTCAAAGGGAAATATCAAGATAGCCATTATCCTAGCTTCGGTTGGTGCTGCTGTGATGATTGTTTTTGTTTTATTTGCTTATCATAAAACACAACTGAAAGAATTTCGTGGAAGAAGTGAGTTTAGTGGTCAAAATACTGGACGAGATATCAAGTCAGGGGGGCCTGTGCGGCCTTCCCTCTTCAAGTTCCACACAAATGCTCAGCCCCCATCAACTTCATTGAGCTTTTCAAATGATCACTTGCTTACATCCAAATCAAGATCACTCTCTGGACAGTCAGAGTTTGTAACTGAAATTACTGAGCATGGCTTAGCTCAGGGAGTGGCAGCAGCTAGTTCAGCTTCTGTAAATCCAGATGTAATGGATAACCCTCCCACATCATCTGGAAGGAAGTCATCTCCTGGATCCCCATTATCTTCCTCCCCCCGTTTTATAGAAGCGCATGAAAAACCAGTGATGTTGGATGTGTATTCACCAGACCGATTGGCTGGAGAGTTGTTCTTCCTTGATTCTTCCCTGGCATTCACTGCAGAGGAATTATCTCGAGCTCCAGCTGAAGTTCTTGGCAGAAGTAGCCATGGCACTTTGTACAAAGCTACTCTAGACAGTGGTCATATGTTGACTGTAAAGTGGTTACGTGTTGGATTGGTCAAACATAAGAAGGAATTTGCTAGGGAAGTTAAAAGGATTGGTTCTATGAGGCATCCTAACATTGTCCCATTGCAGGCGTACTATTGGGGGCCTAGGGAACAAGAGAGGCTTCTTTTAGCTGACTATATACCTGGCGACAGCTTGGCCTTACATCTTTATGGTAATTGTTAAATTCCCCCTCGATCCTGTGTGTTCATTGAAATATCTACACTGTGTTATACTTTTCATTGCATGGCTTTTCCCATTTGGTGGCCTCAACAACCTCCTAAATGTTCAACACAGATGAAAAATGAGAATGTAATACTAACATGTTCAAAAGTTGAAGAAAATGTCTGATAGAGCGAGCTTCATTTTATTGTAATTGTATATATGCATGCGTAGTTATAAAACAATGAGGCCATCCCTCTGGAATATCTCATACGACAAGTCAATGAATTCTTGATTTATCACCAAAGTAATTAAAAGATCCCTGGTAATATATTAGCAGAAGATTAAGATTAGATCATTATGCAGTTGATTAGAGTCATGTTTTAAAAAATTCTATCTTGTCCTGTCTAACTTTAAAAAAATTGGTTTATTAGTTTGTGATTTACAAATACCCTTCTGTTAGTACACATTTCTCTTATTCATTCAATATATATATATATATATATTTTTTTTTTTTTTCTTTCCTTCTTTCAGGGGGGAATGACTAAAAATGTTCAGTCCGGAGTCCACCATTGCAATTGTTTCCATATACGAGATTATAAATCCCTGAAAGATTTTAATACACACTATGCTTGTCCATGCGGAGTGTTTGGACGTATGAGCTTTTTTTTTTTCTTCCCCCTTCTTGGTTTAAATATTTGAGTACATATCATTATGAATTGTGCAGAGACAACACCCCGGAGGTACTCACCATTATCATTCAGCCAGAGATTAAGAGTTGCTGTTGAAGTTGCTCAATGTCTTTTATACCTTCATGATCGAGGGCTTCCTCATGGAAATCTAAAACCAACAAATATATTATTAGCAGGCCCTGAGTACAGTGCACGTCTGACTGACTATGGTCTGCACCGTCTCATGACGCCAGCTGGAATTTCGGAGCAGATACTAAATCTTGGAGCTCTTGGATACCGTGCTTCAGAACTTGCCTCTGCTAACAAACCAGTCCCATCTTTTAAGGCAGATGTGTATGCACTTGGCGTGATCTTGATGGAATTATTAACCAGAAAAAGTGCAGGTGACATAATATCTGGGCAATCCGGGGCTGTTGATCTAACAGATTGGGTTAGGCTATGTGAGCAAGAAGGACGGGTAATGGACTGTATTGACAGAGACATTGCTGGCGGGGAAGAGTCTTCTAGAGATATGGACGAATTGCTTGCAATATCTCTCAGGTGTATTCTTCCTGTAAATGAAAGGCCTAATATCAGACAAGTTTTAGACGATCTCTGTTCTATATCGGTTTGAAATTTTTTGTACATGCATCTGGGAAGTGGGAATTAGTATTTTTTTCTGGTTCCTCGATCCATTGTTGTTTTCTGATTTCTTCCCTGTGTCATCCTTAATCGGTTTATAGCCATCTGATTTTGGATAATCATCACATTCTTTTCTTTTCTTCTCATGCTGTTAAAATCTCCTTGTAAAGAGACGATCGATCAATTGATTAATTGACAGTGCTTGAGTTTGATTTGAACCTCGACTGTCAAGATGCTCCATCTCCCAAACTTCTGTTGTTTTCTCAAATCCATTGCGTTAGTTGCTAGAAGTTCTTACTCTCTGTTTTTCTCTCACATTAAATATTAACTCGGTAAAATAATATCGGGTCTTTAAAATACACTATTATGTAATTGGTGTCCAAGAGAGAGGTTCTTATCATAGCTGGGGTTCCGCCCATGGAGGGTTGGAACTAGTTTAATGGCTGCTATGCGAATATATAGCTGGTTCCAAAGTTTGATTATTTTCAGAGAAAGGGTTCTATGGATGGGAGTTTCCTTCCCAACTCTCTCCCTTATTCATCAATCCTTAGTAGGCCTTGGAGATTTTTGCGGCTCTGATACCAAGCAGGGTAGGTGGTTTTTTGAAGACCCGTATTTGACAACTTCATTCCTTGGGTCCCAAAAATTGCTAGGCCTCTTAAATTTCAATAACTTTCTTAGATTACCACAAACTCTTTTAAAAAATGTTGGCCAAAACTCGAAATTATGGGACTAATATCTTCAGTGCCCGTGAATTTTATGGGAGACAAGTGGAGCATTCTCATTTGAGAGCTGTCCAAATGCAAAGTTTGACTTGTTCAAAAGCACATTAAATACGTGGCTTATAAATAATTTGGATTTTTTTCATTTATGTATTTGTATTATTAGGAAGAGTGATACAAGAAAATATGACTATATAAGAAATTCACATCTTATTATTACATTCATTTTCTATTTTTTATTTGTTTCCCTCCAAATACACCATTTACATTCATGTTATTGAATGTATAGAGGATTGGATTACTTGGAAAACTCTTCAGTACGCAATTATAATGTCCATAATGACCCAAAAGCGCCAGATGAATATAACATATCAGAAATACAAATACGAGAGCCTACTCACGTAGATTAGGTATGTTCTTTTATCCTTATTCTAATCATAACAGTCCCTCTCATGCTACTCAGCCATCTGAGTCACAAAACTGACAGTCTCTCTCTTTTCGTTAATTACAAGCCCATCAACAATGGAATTGAAGATCAGCTATGTGTCCTGTCCAAATAACTGTCCACCCGTTATAATTCAGCTCGTGCATTTCTCTTATGAAGTTAATTTCACTTACCTCCAGTTTTAAAAACTTTCAATCACAAAAGATGAAACACATAAATATTGGGAGGAGAAGGAAGAACTACTGTATGAACAAGAGACTTGCACTTAAAATCTCGTTTTCACTTTTAATTTTATTTGACATGTACGGATGTACCAAATCACTAAAGACTTACAAAGAGGATAAACTCATGAACTCTATTAAATATCCGAAACAACGGAACACATAAACTTGTATAGTCTAGGGACATCAATCAAACATACAAGGTACAGAGGTACACACGTTCATTTAACTTACTTTCTTTAAAACTTTCAACAATAAAAGCAACACAACAATGGAATTTACTGGGCCCATCACTGAAAATGTAAGGGCATATATGGAGAGATACATGAGGTGATCCAATTTACTTCATAACTTAGTGCTAGTCTATATTTAGAAAAAACAATGACTAGGTGTTTGGCTCTAGGCATAGTGAGGCCAAACTCCTCAGTCATGTCCAAATCAGCAGGCAATGTGCCACGTGAAAGCTCCCAGTCAAAGCAATGCACAAGCTGAGCCAGCACTAAGCATTAGACCCAATTGCAATACAGGACAACCCCTCCGACCCGATATAATAAATGGTATCAGCTCGAAATCCCGTCCCCTCACATCTATGCTACTCCCCTAGAACCTCTCAGGCCAGAACTTGTTTGTTTGGGTCCACGCGCTCGAGTCTCAAACGATTGCCCACGCGTTTATTATCACCCTAGCTTTTCTTGGTATGAAATATTCTCCTATGGTGCAGTCTTCGATTGACTGGTGTGGAATCAGTAACGGTACCCCTGGATGAAGCCTCAAACTTTCTTTTATAACCATGTCCAAGTATTCTAATTTTTCCAAGTCTGATTCCTCCACTTTCCTCTCCATTCCCACCACAATTTCCAACTCTTTCTGAACCTTCTTCATCACCCCTGGGTTCTTCATGAGCTCTGACAGTGTCCATTCTACGGCTGTTGCTGACTTGTCCATTGACCCGGCCAGCATATCCTATATATAACGACATCACTGCATGTTAATCAAAGGTTAGCAGTTGCTATGGTGAAGAATTAGTGTTGTAAACTATTATATATATATTCTATATATACCAACATTATAGCTTTGATATTGGGTCGCTCGATATGGCATTCTAATTCTTCAGTCCCAACGAAGTCCAACATGACATCCACAAAATCCTTGGTTTTCTTGTCGTTCCTGTCGGATTGATGAATATGCTCGTTTATGATTTTCTCAAAGAAGTCGTCAAATGTTTTGGCTACTGCCTTCATGCGGCGAGTAAGGCCCTGAAGATCGAGTGCACCAATGAAAGGAATATAATCGCCCATGTTAGGCGTTGCCATTAAATGCATTCCCTCTTGCATCACAGCTTTGAACCCCTTCTCGTCAAACTCCTCGTCCATGTACTTCTTCCCTAGGACCATTCTGCAACTCATGGCAGCCCTTAGTGACTCAACCTTGGCACTAACATCCACAGAAACTCCATCACGGCTTGCTTCTTTGAGTGACTCGATTAGAAGGTCAAGCCCCTCTTTTCTTATAGTCTCTCCCGTACTTAATTATAGTCTCTCCTGTACTTAATGTAGGTGACTTCTAATTAACCCATCAAAATAAAAAAAAATTTATTATATCATTAAAATTAATATATTTTTTATCTTTACCCTATAATAAATATTATAAATTTAAATAATTCACATCCTCTTATAATTAAATAAGAACATTTTGAAGGTAAAGTAATTAATATTCTAAAAGTTTATAAAATATGACTTATTTTTATAATCATAAAAAAATTTTAAAATGTGACTAATAAAAATGATTGAAAAAAATAGATGGAATGACTTAGTCTTGGAAGTGCTGATTAATTCCAAGGTACACATTTTACGCATGTTACGCCCTAGGAACCATATTCGCCGAAGCTCAAATTCCTCTGATCCCAAGACATGTGCTTGGCAGCCTCATGGGGTGGTCTACTGGCAAAAACGAGGTCGTGTGTTTTGAGGAAGAGTTGAGCAACTTGAGGCGAAGACACGACGATGGTTAGCACGAAACCTAATCGTAGGTACATGATAGGTTTGTGAGTTTGGGACAGTTTGTGCAAATCTCGATAGGGATGAAACCCCAACATGCGAAGGCTTACCAAAATCGGCAACCCTCTCGAACCAGGAGGTAGCTTATTCGCTTCTTGATCCTCCATACATGCAGAAGATAAGCAAGAGAAACCAGAAAAATTGCAGTCCAAGTAATGGTTCAATATATATATATATAATTGCCAGCCAGTTTAACAAAGATATGCGTCTACTGCTTAAAGCAAACGGATTCTGTAATATACTGAAGCGAAACTTGTTAGAGATCAAGCGATCCAATCGTTCGATAGGTCCCACCACATTTATTTATTTCAAATTAAAAATTCTGATATGAGTATTCAGCTAAGTTCAACGAATATACCTGCACAAAAGATGCTTGCTTTTTGTTGTTTACTAAGCCTATGGTTTTCTATGGTTTTATCTCATCTCCAGAAGTTTGACTTTTTGGACGACTCAGTGATTTACATCGAAATTATTCAAGTTGAATCAGTTAAATGCAAAGTCATGGAGTAATTTTTAAAGCAAAAAGTCATAGAGTAATTTAAGACACAAATGTTGTTGTCAGTATAGAACAATCTATTATAAAACATTGGGAACAATATAAGTGGGCATTATTCATAACTCATTAGTCTAGCTAATCCGCCATATCTTTAGGCTGCGAACTGTATTCAATCAATTGTTACCACCAAAACTGTAAAAAAAAAATAATTAGAAAAAATATAATCTATTCATTAGTCCGGCTAATACTCCCTCCATTACAGTTTATAGTACACTTTTAACTATCACACACGTATTAAAACAATAATTAGTAACCGAAATTTTTTTTACATTATTTCTCAAATTATCCTCATTTAATAATACTTCTTATATTAAAAAATTGTAGTCATTTTCTCATTCATTCTTTTTTTTGAATTCCCATGGGTCATCGGGAACCGTGAAGAGTGAGACTTTTGAGGAAAATACTATTTTATTTATTTATGGTTTGACTGAATCATTAAAGAATATTTATTAAATGTATTGGTAACCATAAAATATATGTGATTACTTATTAGGAGCAATACTGGAAAAATAATTAAAAAAATACAATATAATTCATATACTACACTATATTTTGAAATATGAATTTCTCAATATATTACACTATATAGTATAACAAAAGGAGTAGGTTGCGAGCTGTATTTAATAGTTTTCACCAAAACTGTATTATGGTTTGTGGCACCATTGGGAGGTGCATATGGAGGGTTTTTAGGGCTGAACATCTTCAAACTATTGTCGGCTGTGGCACTATTGGGCGGTGCATATGGAGGGTTTTTAGGGCTGAATATTTTCAAATTATTGTTGGTTGCGATTAATGAAGAGGATTCAAAATCTGAATTAATATTGCTGCAATTCATTTCAATGGTCCATGCACAGATTCAATGGGCTGTCCATTTATTCAAACTCTCAATCTTTATTGGGTAAATTTTCACACATTCCAAAATGCATTCTCACAGAATTCATCTATTAATCTATTTACGATAAATAAAATCTGATTGTGGTTCATTGCTTCTCTTTTTATTCTCTACTTTTCAGTTTATCGCTACAATCCTTCAGATTGTCATTCTAATGCTGTGGTTCAGATTCTAAGAATCAAAATTTTAATTTCTGTTCGCTCAATTTGCAGAATTTGAAAATTCAATCGAACAGAGTTCATCTATTTGTACGGGAGAATTTCTTTTTTCTCATTTGTCTACCTCTCTTCTTCTCCATTTTATCTGCTCCACCGCACTAAAGAATAACGGAGTCGACGGAATCTTCCTACGTGTTGCTAATCTCAGAGATTGAGGGATCTCAACGAACCAAGCTCTGATGGATGAAATTTGAAAGCTTTTTTTGGTAAGCATTCACTGTAGCCCCATTATCTATCATTTTCGTTTTCATTCTTCTCTTTTTCTAACCTGCTTATCTTCATCTGAAGTGGGAGTGTATTGGATTTGGATGACAATTTCGGGTTTTGATAGTCATCAATGAGAGCATCAACGAGGCTGAGTCCCACTGGTTTGGAATCGCGTTTATCCCCATTGCTTGAAGCTGGGCCTCATAGCTTGGAAGTCACAATGTTCTAAACCAAGGCAGATAAAGGTCGAAGACAAGCTGAAGGGTTTGTGAGGATAATAAGGAGTAAGGACAAAGACAGCGTTGATGGAAGAAGTGTAATTTTTTTAATTTATTTTTTTACCTGAATTTGAACTATCGTAAAACGCTTCTCTTTTTTTTTCTAATCAGTTAATTGTCTAAATTTCTTACACTAGTCGTCTTATGTGCTAATCACATCATTCTTTTGCTTCCAATTTGGGTAATTTGGGCAGCAAACAAAGCATCCGTGTTTGAAGGCAAGGAAGTGGTATTCGATGCTACCTTTTCTTAGCATTGCCTTTTGTCTTCTTCAAGGAGTTGTTCATCGTGATCTTAAACCAGAGGTATGGAGTTGTGAAGATAATGGAATAACTCAGTCATTCTCTTGGATTTTTTTTTGTTAGGATATATGATTACCCCTCCAATGGATTATTTGTCACTCGTACATTTTGCCTGCTCTACAGAATTTTCTTTTTGTCTCAAAAGATGATGATTCTCTAATGAAGGTTAGTGATTTTGGTTTATCAGATTTTGTAAGGTCATGTAACAATTGATTTTTCTAACATAGCATCCATTACTACAGGATCCCTGTACCATATTTAAGTTGCTAATCTATTTGGTGTAATTTTAGCTTCAATTTCGGTATATATTGCAATGGGATGGTTGAACTAAAACATTCAAACTGCAAGAGAATAACTGAGTCATATATCCTGCTGAATTATTTAATAAAGGCACTGCTTTCTAATTTCTTGAGCAATCAACACAGTACGATAATGGTATTATGGTAGTTCTACCATATTATAATTCATGATTATATTTTATGCAATCTATTCCTCACAAGTAAGTGATGATCCTGGTACTTGTGTTGGTTTGAAGATGGCTAAAATATAATGGAACTTGCATATTTTAAGATGATTGGCTACCAATCCTATCATCGCCTCAAATTTTGCTAGTCTTATTGTTCTAGCTCATTTCCCTATGGGATAATCCTGCAATATTGGTATATAGCTTTATAACTGCTGATTCCTACTTCTCTGTTTCACTTTTTCTGTTTACCAATTTTTTTTCAATTTGATTGTTAGAAAGACTCTATCAAATAATTTTTGAGTTTTAACCAACTAGATGGAGTCTTATGATGACAAAATATGTCTATTACTTGGCGGTAAAATTTTAAGCATGAGGGAAAATTTTATTCTTTTATCTATCATTCATAGATATTAAATTATTTTACTTGATTTATAGTTTACCAAATGAGCAAGCTTTGGAATCTTTACAAAACATGTTATACACTGTTGAGTAGTATATCTATGAATGATATACTCATTGGTGTTTTTTCGATTTCTAGATTCTCACTGAATTAAATAACGTTGGTGTTTTTTCCATTTCTTTGTTGACAGGGTTAGAGCCCTAAATCAAGCCAAAAATAGCTCATACTCATGACTAAAGTTTAGAATACAGGTATGGTTTTCTTCTAGTGTTTAAAACTTAGAATAGAACATTTGAGTGTCAGAAAGGAACTATTTTTTCAGTTTTCTTTTGCCATCGATAACTATGGATCCATTTTTAGTTTTCCAGTTTTTCAACATTTTGTTGATTATTGTACAGGACTGTTTCATTTATATTGGATAAGCTTGAGTGTCAGCAAGGGACTATGGAGTTATCATTATCCATACATTATAACGATCAACTGTAACACAATTTTTTCCTTCTCAACAATGTAAACTAATTTTGAACTATACTAGAGACATATTTTTAGGCTTGACTGGGAGAATGAAGCTACATGGTACAATGGACTAGAATGACCTGTCATGTAATGTCGATTACAAGATTGTCAGGTAGCTCATTCTAGAAAGGGATATATGCTTGATTCCTGACATGTCACGTGGTGGTGAAGATTAGGCTATTTATTATTCAATTTATAAACCATACCTCCAGAAAAAATTCTATTTGCTAAGCATCTAAGATAGAGTTTTTATTCATTGATTGAGAATCTACTAGAGGACCTAACATTGGAGTCTTTATTAATCTCTGGAATTCCTTTTCTTTGTTAGGTTAATTGATGTCCACTATGTAGGGATCTACTAGAAGAATTTGTTTCTGAATCTATGGAGTTTATCATATACTGTTACATCTGCTCAAGTGAGTGATGAAGTTTGATTTCTTTACACTCTTCCAAAAGGAATATTGACTATTCAGCAAACCTTGCTTTTTTTGTTCAGATCTATTTTTTCTTACTTGCAAACTCTATTTGGTTTGCTGCTCTATTCAGATCTATTAATATTGCTCTTCAGCTTTTGAAAATTAAAATCATTTTGTAGTCCAAGTGCATTAAAGATTGTGTTAATTTAGTTGGGACGTTTGTTGAAATCCTGGAAGCATTTATAATAGGGAAATGACATGGATTCCTTATGCTCATAGCACGATGCTTTCTGCTTATAGCTCTTGATCTTGCTTGATGCCTTTCTTTTTCTGCTGATATTTATATTAACAGGTTCTGTTATAGATTACTAAGGTGAGTATGGGAAAATTTGGATGTGGCTTGTAAATACTAAATTAAAAGAAAAGAACAAGTTTTAATTGTATAGCAAAAAAAAAATTCCATTGTAACCCTCCTCTGTATTTTTTAATAATTTTTTAAACAGGACTAAATCTTTAGATTGTGTTTTCCTTTCAAATTTTGCATAGATTAGAACAAAAAACATTTGTAGTTAAATGTGTGCATAGGTTGTTATGAACAGCTTACCCTCCTGAATTTCTGAACTTTGTTATTTGCTTTGGTCTTCCTCTTCAATCCTAATAATCTTTTATAAAAGGTTTGGATTCCTATAATTCTTGTACATGGTATTAACCAAACTTTGCGTTGTGTCATGGCACTAGATTGGTGGAAGCATAAAATTGAAGCAAATTCCTTTTTTCACCATAGGATTGGATTTGACTGTTTGATTTACTATTATCGGTTTAATATCTGGGAAAAGGATTGTTCATGATGGGAACAGGAGGTATTAAATTGTTTAGCTTCAAATAACATTCTCCAACGATGATTATATCTTCAAGTAGTTTTGCATTTAAAATAGCTCTGTCTATTAGGTACCAAACTGTGCTCTAATTAAAGTGTTAAAAGCAGAGAAGCATGCCCAAAACCGTGGTTCCTTAGACCATGCAAATGGGCACTTACCCTTTGTTTGTCAGGAGAGAAGCGGGAATAGAGAAGAGCAGGGAGAAAAATTAGAAAGAAAATTGTATTTTTTTCTATTTGGCCACAAGAGAAAATTGAAAAGGAGAGAAAACTATAGAGATAATAATATATGGTTTTCACATGTTTTTCTCCCAACTTTTATCCTAAAAAATGGAGTGATTTTAGAGAGGAAACTTTCCGTTCAAAATTACCCCACCAAATTTTTTTATTATGAGAAAAATACTTATGTTGTTTTTAAATATAAAATATTAATATATTATATATTTTTAATTTTATTATTATTTTAAAATTTTTAAAATCAATGTTTAAAAAATAATTTTAAAAATTAAAAAAATTAAGATTGGGTAAAATAATTTTAAATTAAGATTAAGATTACAAATTATATTTTAATTTCATTTATTAATTTTATGTGAAAATTATATAAATAATATGATAGAATAACAAGTTTTATTATATGTAAATGTTTTTTTTAAAATAATAAAAGTATTATTATTAATATAAAATTAATCAATTTTTTCTTCTTTGTTTTCATCTTTTCAACCAAGCATATAGAGAGAAAAATATTCTCCCCCACTTTTTTCTCTTCTTTATTTTCTCTTCCCCATTTTCTCTCCACAGCCAAGTGCAGGGCGATATCTGACAACGATGGAGTGCATAACCTTGAAATGTGTGCATACACTTCAGATTTTGATGTTATTTGAGAAGGGGGAAATATGCATTCATTTCTTTTGAATTTTATATTTCTCCAAATTTTTCTATTTTTGTTAAAACCTAAGGTCATGTCCTTTTTATAAGGCACATTCCAGAAAAAAATTTTAATTCTTTTGATGAGACACTATAATGTTTAGTAAATTTGTTTCTATTTTACGTGTGATCATTTATTTATTAACTTCATAAATTGTCATTGAAATTTTTGTATAATTAGTCAATAGTAATGTTCTTAATTTTATGTTAATTGGTTTCACATTTTCTCACTTAGTAATTATTAAAAGCCTAAAATTACATTATTATAATAAATAGGAATTAAAAAGAGAATGTTTAGTTTTTTTTTAAAAAATTTCAATAAAATAACTAATTTTCTTAATTTACAAGTGTTATATTTAGTCAACATAACCAAATATGCCTTCTAACAAAGTTTATGCTGTATTAGTATTCTTTCTTGCCAAAAAACAAATGTTGTACCGTATTCTTATTTATTATTTTTGGTATAAACACTTGTATGACCAAATTAAATAAATGTCTAAATTCTTCATTATAATTTTAATACCAAAATCAAATTCACGCATTTTTTGCACAGTTTAATACAAACCAAGTCCAATTTTATATGGGAAGTCTATAGAATTAAAAAAAAATTGTCTAAATTTCAAAGTTGATAACTGATAGCTAGGATGCCAAAATAGCAATCCCCATCTATATTCAAAGTTAAAAAAGGACTATAAATTATACATCTTAAATTTATGTTCAATGTAAATATTGTGTAAATTTTACAATGATTTAAGTTAATATAAACTTCAACATTATACCCCCTTACAAAAACAATTTTAAAAACATATTCAAATCAATATAAAATAAAACTGTAATATTTATTTGTAATTAAAAAGAAAAGGTTTTTAGATATTGTTGGAGTAAAATCTACATAATTTTCTCACTTGAGAGAAATTTCTAGCTCAGTCATGGACATATAAAAATATAGCTTGTTGCTGCAAGTGGTGGTGTTGTTAATTACTTTGTTTTGTTTTTTTTTTATTAGTTACATTCTAAAATTTTTTTTTCTACTTTTAAATATAAGTAACTTAAGTTTTTAAGACATTAATTAGTTTATTTTAATATTTTCAAAATGATTTTATTTATAAGAGAGAGGATTGTTTAATTTTATTAGAGATTAAAATGGAAATCACATCAATTTTAAGGTTATTTTAACAATATAACAAATTTATTGTCCACACATCACATGGAAAAAATTAAAATATTAAATTTCTTCTACCATTTGTATAGTAAATGTTGCTAATCGAGGAAAAATGAGGATTTTAGCTATCGTTCATATTTCATAAGTTGACAAGAATGTTATCGGACTGATTTCTAGTAGTGTACGCTTACATTTTTGTTCTTTAGTTGTAATAGATGAAGAAGATTATTGAGTTGTAACACGATCTAAATTACAACACTTATCTAAATTAAATATTTACTATAAAATTAGAATATAAGTATTTGTTTTAAATATGCTTTTTGAAATTATATCTTAAATATGCTTTTCTACTAATGAACTAATGTCACAAAAATACATTTTCCGCTCATACCATAATTCCTAACGTTGAAAACTTCAATCAGCGATTCAAATCATATTTTTATAAACTTTAATTAATATATGGGCATTTTCAATATTTTATTACATTAATAGTTAATAAAAATTAAGCAAAAATTACTTGAAAGACCCATGCAATGCACAGGAGGGTTCCAGTTGAATTGAAAATAGGGTGGACTTAGGAACAAACCTCTTTGAATTGAAGGTAGGGGCGGGGAGGAGGATTTTAACCAAAAAAATTATAAAAACAATGTCAATGATATATTTTATAATTATTATTTAATAATATTTTTTTAATACTGTTCGTATCAAAGTACAAAAGTCACTTTACTATGTTTTTTCTCTTCAAATTTTATATATAAAATGTATGTTACAACAATTTTTTTTAATGAAAACTTTGTGATTGTCGCTTTAATAGTATATGTGACAATCACAAAGTTTTTGTTCAATCCACGCATAGTACTAGAAAAAAAAAACCTAGTTTCATTTAATACCAATATCTTGCTTTTTTTTTTTTTGTTGCCAGAATACATTGCCTAATTATTAGATATATAAAAGTAACAATAGACAAGAGGGGAGTTGTGGACTTTTGCGGGGCTATTTTCGATTTAATCAAATTTTCCATGCTTATTCTTGTAATTGAGGGCATTAAATTTGTAAGTACAGATACACTCTTTACTCATAACAAAATAAATTTATAACTAAAATTTAATATAAATTGGTCCAATTTTTTCTAGTAAATAATTACTAAAATATAAAATTATATAATTGAAAAATTAATTAATCACATATATTTTGTAATCTATAGTAATCAAGTATTCAGCAGATAAAAAATTAACATATTCATATGTATTATTAATAAGGTAATATGCAAAATGCTACATATATTAATAAAAATACTACATATGTATGATTTAATTAAACAATTGTGCAATTATTGACAAACAAAAATTTATATATTCATTGTGTTAATATATAAAATATATTTATAATGTTTAATTTTGATTGAAAAACATGATAATTATATACAAAATATTATAAATATTTTTTCACACAAATAATTATAATTTTTATATTATAAAAACATAAAATACATTTTCATGCATGTATGATTATCCTGGATGGATCTAGTCTCAGTGATAAGTGTGTCGTTTAGTATTTGATGGATTTGATAACAACTTATATATATCATAACAATTACCTTTTTTTTTTGTTAACATCATGACAATTACTTATATGCAAGTCTTGATAATCACAAACCCAATAAGAAACAATATTGATTGCCAAAAAAAAAAACAGTACAATTGATATACTCTTAATTGACTGTATGAAAGAAAATCATTACTATTATAAAACTAATGAAAATATATGCAACTAAATTGAAGAGAGAAGTGGTGGCCAAAAGAAAATACAAGAGAGAGGTGTAGAAAGATGAAATTGAGAGAGTGATTCTTGTTTATTTTAGAGGTTGCAAATATAAAGTACATCTTTTCTATTTATATGCCTCCAATCATTAAAATTGTGAATCTCCATTCGGTGATCATCAGATCTAGACTGTCCAGATCAATCTAGATGGTCTAGATTTAATTATATTTTTATTTTATTAAATATATAATTTAAAATAGATAAAATTTTACAACTGTTACTTTTAAAAAAAATATTGTTATTATGTAAAAAAAATTAAAATAAAAAATAGTAAATCTGGACTGTCCAAATTTAATTTGGATAATCTAGATCTGATGAGCATCTTGTGCTCATAACTTGTGATGAGCACTGAAGGCAAATTCTAAAATTGTTCTAGGAGTTACAAAAAAAAGATAGCAAAATTAATCCACATGATTATATAACATGTAAACTTTGAGTGTTATAGATATTAAACATGAGAAAACTCCTAAAAGTAATTCATTTAGGAGGTTAATGGTAGGATGCCAAAGTTGGAAGTTATGGATATTTATAGCTCATTTGGTTCAATTATAAATGGTAAGGGAATGTAAATGAGATTATAGTTAAGGGGTCGTTAGGGTACAAAACAGAATTGAAATTGAATACCGAATCAAACCAAATTAAGTTTGATCAATTTGGTTTGTTTTATTTGGTTTATTCAATCTGATTCAGTTAATTTTTAAAAAAATTTCAATTATATTGATTCGGTTCGGTTTTAACTTTGAAAAACCTAAATAAACAAAATTGAACCAAATTTTCTATTTTTCTATTTTTATTTTTATTGAACGTTTAATTTATTGTAATGTTATACTTTTAGAGTTTTTTTATGCAATATCAAGATATAATATTTCTTATTTTCTTTCTAATTTTCTTAATATTTTTGTATAATGGATTTGGATTTCTTAATGTCATTTTTTAATTTAATGTCATGACTATTATTATTTATGATATTGTTATTGAGATTATTATTATTCTGAATTTTTTATATAGGAATATTTTGCAAGGTTAATAAATCATTAAGCTCTGAACCCCAAAAAAGAAAAGTGATTAAGCTATAATGTTGACTTTTAAAAGATTGAGACGTTCCGTTTTTCCTTTTTTTATTATTAGAGGGAGGGAAAGGCATTAAGACGATCCATTTGTCTCTACCATACCCGCTTCATTATGTCTAGAGTTGTCAAAACAAGTCAAGTTCGATAAGTTAGTCTGAAGAAATGAGTTGGTCGAGCCTCAATTTTGAGTGTTAAAATACAAGTCCGGCTTTTTGGCCCCGACCCATGGTGGGCTGGCCCAAGTTGGCTATGAGCCGGTCTGAAAAGCTTGTTTCTTTTTTTTTCTTTTTTATTGTTTAAAATATTTAAAAATATATATTATTTTATTAATTAGTAATATATATAAATTATAAATTTTAACTATTATGTTAATTTTTGATGAATTATGATGATAATTAGTTGTATTAATTTAAAAAATTATATAAAAAAAAACAGTCCAATGCAAAGTATAAAAAAAGACAGTCCATCGACGTTCTCAGACATGCACGGTGCAGGGAAATCAGGCATTGATCAGTATTGACTTTTGGACAATTCTGGTCATTTATATCGAAAGTATTCATTCAAGTTGAATCAGTTCAGACCCCAAAAAAAGACAGTCCAATGCAAAGTATAATCTCAGACACAACCTTATTGTCAGTTATGTACAATTTTGTTTCTAATCAAGCTTTGTGCAAGGAACTGCATTCATCCGAGCAAACTCATCTTTTTCTTAAAATATGCTTTTAGTAGTTGTAATCATCATCCCTTCCATTATTGAATATTGAATTAGAATTTAAATGAGAGTAGGTTGTATCTTTTCTTTTGATCCCCTTTATGTAATGCATAACCTTTCTCTATTTCAAAAGGAAGAAATTCATTACTTCAACAGAAAAATTAGAGCGCTTTAACAACCTAGGGTTCTCAGAACGCAATCTGGCCATACGCACATCAAACAGAACACTACGTTAGTCGGATAACTTTTCTGCTAGGTAGGACCGTCTTCCAGCTGCATCCTATTTCAATATCTGTGGAAGCTAGAAGGCCAAAATAAACCTTCACATTGGGTCCTCTTGGCTGTCGGGGCAACCTCTGAAGTTCAGAAGATTTAACGAAAAAAATAGTAAGAATTACTGGTAGGGTAGCCAAATTTTTTTTTAGTAATCCTTATCTAAAGTACTAACAAACATAGTGTTGGCCAGAGCACATGGAGACTTCATGATTTTCTTAGCAAGTTCTTGAACCAGCATGAGAGGCTAAGAGATTTAGCAGGCATTCAACCTTCCTATCATTCTGCAAATCACAATAAATATCAAATATTATAACCCAAAAAAAAAAACTGTATTTCATCTGGTGTGATAGAACATAAATAGATGTAGAGTTCAGAAGGGAAGGCATTAGGTATGTTCAGAAATATAAGCAGATTTAAGACATACGGGACAAGGCAACCCACTACGTCTTTTTGCAATACGGAAAGGAATTCTTTAAACAACAGGATACAGGGATAACTTGGACATTTTTCATACCATGTATGGCTTCACATGTTGTTTTCCTTGTAAACACCCAGGGGTGACCCATGAACAGAGAGAAGCATCTCGCCAGGTTTGGGCACCCTAAGTGTTTTAGGTGTCATTCCGACAGACAATCTTTCACTGCTCACCTGCAATCTCATCATAGTCAAATTAATGTCTTAAACTATTGAGAATCAAAAGCCAAACGGACATCCCTTTAGCTCCAACTTATAATTAAAAGAACAAAATAGCAGAGTTCACAATAATTTTAGGCGTTTTATAATCCCTCTTACACAAACCTTAAAATACTCCCCTCAAAGTCATTTAATTCAATTTATGCTTAAAATGGAGAAGGCACTCCAAGTGAGTAACTGATTTCATAATAATTGATAGTACATAATTTTCAGAACATCTTTGGAACTGACTAATGGACAAGTAATATGCACAAGCTGACAACAACTTTCAGTCCTGAAGTTCAATTATACGGTCAGTGAAAAACTAAAAATTATTTGTTCACTAAACCAAATGAACATTCTGTATTTCAAGAAATCATGCAAGAATTGAAGTCCTATCTAAAACCAGCCAGCAAAGATAAATAACTCCCAAAAATTTGAATAGAAGCCTGATAACAAAGAAAAACTGAAGAAAATACTTTAGTTAGAATGGGAAGAAGATACAAACCATAGGAGTCTGAAGAGCATCTTGCATTGCGAGAGTCTGAGTTTCAGATGGCTCCTGCCAAACCTATACAATAAACATTTCGTCCTAAGTCATAACGAGAAGACACATGTCTCTTAAGATAAAAAGCTTAAAGCCCAATCTAAGATCTGGTCTGGTCTATTCAGAACCTGCTAATGCATAAGATTACATGCCCTTTTGCAAGAATCATGCACCCTAAGCCTGCATGCACTCACAGAGGTGAAGAGTTTTTTTTTTTTTAAACCCAAGATGAACTTTTACTTTCAGCATTAACATAAAGCACAAACAGAACATACAAATTCGTAGATATGCAAGTTATCAGCACCAAGAAGGCTTGTTCTCCCTATAACCAATCAAATAACCAATGTCAATTATAATTCATGCCAAAGATAAGAGGAAGCCTTCAAGTTTATGCATAACATAAAGTAAAATACCTGCTTTGCTAGAATATTCATAGCCACCCAAAGGAGGAATTGCAACAGAGCAGTCTGGATAAACAATAGACAACCTTTGAAGAAAAGAAGCATGTATATCTCTTTGATCGGCACAGCTCATGGACAATCTACTGTCTTTATCATTCCATCTCACTTCAAATTTCTTATTCTCTTTATCATTAACAATAGAAAGATCTGGGAAATTTTCTTCAAAGAATCGTAGCACGGATTTCTGGAGTTGTTCCTTGTTAAAATATGACCGAAGCAAACGCAATTCAGTCAGTAAATGTCCAATCTCCACATCACGCACAGCCCTAACGGCAGCAATTTGTCGCTGGACTGGTTAACAAAAATCCATCAAGTTAGAATGAAATTTTCCAAGAAATGACCTAGAGAATTTATTCATTCATTTATTTATTAAGGAAAAGAAAATAACAAACAAAAAGTTTAATTTCGCTCTTCTATAGGGAAATGGAGTGTAACGAAGGAATTTGTATCTATAAAGTTTCGCCATTGTATAGGACTAGGACAATACAAATATTCTGAATATCTACAAAATTGGGCTTTTATACTTAAATCGTGTGGACAAAAGGGAACATAATGCAAGCAATGCGAAGAATATACCTTCGAGTTCGAGGTCAATAAATTGAGCTTCTTGTGTTTGAACTTGAGGCTCCATGGGATCGTCAGTACTGATCCCATTGGATTCAGGTACCGATTCTGTTCTTTTAACTGTTTTCTTTGCTCTTCGCTTTGCCATTTTCACGGAGAAAAAACAAATGTCTCATTGTTTCCAGGGAGAAGCCTATTTTCATTCAAAAGGCTAAACTGTTGAGTAATTCTACACATGGCTGTAATACTGAAAAATAACATAAAACCTGACAAAGACATAAAACGAAATGTAGAATTAGGGTTACAGAGTCATCACCATGGAAGTAAAAACACAGACCACCTAGTGAATGTCGCGATAGAAGGTCGCCGTTCACCGGAGCCTGCAGATTGGAGTGTGCCAACTCTCCGCCACTTTTTTCCCCTCTTTCTTCAGGAGAGGGTAAGAAGGAAGAGTTTTCGATTGTCAAGGCAGATCAGCAGACAACAAAATATGAAGTGAAATAATTCGGGCGCAAAGAAGATCGGTTGAGAAGGGCACTTTTTGTTTTTTTGTCAATATATAGAGCATGGTTCGGTTGGAAATCTGTTACTGGCCCAGATGAAGATAGGCCCATGTTCTATAAGACTAAAAGGAGAAACCTTTTTTAAACTTGTTTTAAAGTAGATCCTTCTACCATTAAAAAAAAGGGAGTTAATTCTAATTTTCTAGCAGCCTCGATTTTTCATAGTTTTTAACTTATTTTTAACAATATGTCTAGATTAAAGAATTAATTTAATATTTTCTTTCATTTGAATCTAATTATATGAAATTATGTATATTTATTATAATGTTTAATTAAAAATTTAACACTAATTAAGCATATAATCTTTAATAATGACATAATAATTATTACAACATAAATAATCTATTTTTTGTATTATTATTAATAATAATATTATTATTATTATTATAAAATAATATATAATTTTTAATTGAACACTTGAAATTAAAAGAGTAAAATACATCAACATCCCTTTTATTTTACCTTAATTACAAAAACATCCCCTCTATTTTGAAAACTCATATACACCTCTAAAATAAAAAAGTATATTACACAGACCTCTCTCCTATTTCCAAGACAACATTTCTATTCATCCAACCGTTAAGTCACATTATTTTGGACAAAAATGCCCCTATTTTTCTCTAATATTATTTAAGAATTATTTAAACATTTATGTTAGCCAAAAATTAACTTTAGTCACATGTATTTTTACATTTTTTTATTAGACTATAAAATTGATCAATTTCGATCATATTATAAAGTTGAGTAATTTTATTATTTTAGTTTTTTAACACTTTTATTTAATTTTTGGTAATATTTTGAACATAAATGTTGGCTAAAAAAAATCTTTGAAATTTAGTTTATTTTTGGGCCAGAAAATATCTTTAGTTAAATATATATTAGTAAAATAAAATTACTCAAAATTTTAATAAGTTTTAAATATTTTCTTTGAGTTAAAATACTTAAGCTTTGTCTCAATTTTAAACATTAAACGAAAAGCTATTTTCCAAAAAACTAACTCTTACTTTCATAAAAAAATTCTAGCAAAAACGTACTACACAAAATATATATACCAAAAAATGTATTAATTAAAACATCTAATAATTTTGAACTAACTAGATAAGAAAGAAAAAAGACAAAACATGATTTCAATCCCATTTAGGCAAAGCAACTGAAAATGTAGGAGCAACAGTTGAAAAAGAATGATTGTTAGGAATTCTACCAGATATATTCATCAACATCAAGCAAAAAGAAAATTTTAGTAAAGTATTCCAATATATTTTACAAAAAGACATCGAATATAATAAGTTTGATGTGTCATATCTTCTTTATCTATCTAGCTTCAATTTTTGATCTTTTGCTTGTACTGATCTATGTTTTGAGCTCCTTCCTTAACCGAATTTTGTGATGCACTTGCTGAAACTCCTTATAAAGATATATGAGTATAAAAAAATAAAAAAATATTACATGTAATTGTCAATAAGAAATTAAGGTAATATCTTACTTGTTTATTTCTCTTGACTTTAATTGGAGTTCTTTGACAAGTCCTTTTATCGTGTCCTAACCCTTGGTGCATTTGATTTTTTATTTTTCAAAAACAAAAAAATTAAAATAAAAGTAGAGTCGCCACAAAAAAATTTTAAAAGAAAAATTTTGAAAAAACCTTAAAAAAAATGGTTTACGAAACATAAAGGGTTTAGGAGTCGATTGCGTCATGGGAAAGATATTGGGCACCTCATAATACCTGATCATAAAAACGATTACCTTAAGTTGATTATATAAAATTAAAGTAGTCTTAAATTTATTTTAATTACCTTTATAAAACACACATATAAAAATAATTAAATAATAAAAAAAATTATTTACAAAAGAGAACTTGACCTAGAATAAGAGTCTAGGTCCTATGTACTATATTATGCGGATCAAAGTTCATGTAGTTCAAATATCCACAAAATCCACGTAGTTCGAATGTAAAAACTCATGTTAATGGGTTTGTGTTTTTTAACAAAAATTATATATATATATATATTTTTTTTCAAAAATTGAATTATACATATTATATATATATAAACTATTTAACTATTTATTTATTACATATTAATAAATCCACATAAATTTTCAAAATCCCACGTGCTCACTAATTGATTTATATACATATGGAAATTCTAAAAATCTCATATAAAATAACTTGAAAATATATTATATAATTATATCTAAAGAAATATTTTTATTTAAAATATATGCAAAACTTTATCAAATTTAAGAGAATCTTTATTATTTTGATTTCAAAAATATTTTTCATAAAGAAAATGCATAATATAATTAATATACCAGTAGAGACATATCACAACATGTGATAAATTTATTAATCCAAATATCTACAGAGGTTCCAAAAATCTCATGCAATATGATTTTTTTTTAAAAATGTATTAGAAAATTATTATAAAAAGAAAAATCTTTCATTTATGATGAGTATTTAATTGTAAATTGAAGGAATCTTTTATTTGAATTTCTAAAATAACAACCATAAGATCCAAAAAAACATATATAATTAAATTGGTATACCAGGGAGATCTATGTTACACACAATAAATCAACATCTATAGAAGTTCTATGAACCTCACATAGTGATATTTTAATAACAGTATCAATATCATAAATGGTGATTGTATGATAGTGTAATATCATAAGAACTAAACTATAAGTCAGAGATGAAAGAGTTTTGTTATCGTATTTGAGAAAAATAATGCAATGTAGCAGAGAAAAATAATGCAACGAACCACGCAACTTTAATGGTTTGATATTATATAATATTCACACCAATCATACTTTACCTCCATCTACAAGGATATCATTTTAAAACCATCAAACATATATATGTATACAAAAAGGAGGAAATATTGAACTATGTTATCAAAATGAAGAAATTCTTCAACAAAGATGTCATGAACACGTACCAATACTCATTATTATTCATTAATTTTTTTAGAAGCAAAATTAGTCTCTCAATAAGAATAATATTACTTTACCTTATTGCTTTTTCCTCAAATATAAATGGAGAGACTATAAACAATTCGGGTTATTGGTCTACATATATAAAAATTTTGCTTTAAGACTGTAAAATAAATTAAATAATAAAAAAATAGAGTGTCGCCACTATCAAAAGTTAATTTTAAATATGAAATCACTGGTTTAGGGTTGTAGATATAATGCAAAAGAATAAGAAAAAAAAGTAAAGCAAAATAAATAAGAATGAATCACTATCAGACATATAAAGTATGTTTTTTTCTCTATTAGAAATACTCATAGGTATGAGAAATCATCTCATAATATAACTCACAATAAAGAAAATATAAAAAAGAAGAAAAGAAGAACAATGGATGCTAAAAATCATAAAGAGACAAACTCGCTCTCTCTTTTTTTTTTCCTCCCAAGGCTCCCCCACATATTTAGTTTTCTTTGATTCTCTAACTCTCCAACTCACTATTTTTCTTTCCTTTTCTTCTTCTCTCAATAACTCTCTCATCCTTCCCTCAATCTCTTTTCCTATATTTTTTTCTTTGTTTTCCTGTTTCCTCAATCATCCTTTCCTCCTTCCCTCTCTTTCAATTTTCTTCTTTTTACTCCCCTTTCCTCATGACCTACCTTTCCTTTTTATAGACCGGGAAAAGAAAGCCCAATACAAATCATCATTAATACTTAATCAAATCAAATAATTTATTATTTACTTTTTATTTGGTCTTTACCATTATTATTTTTCATTTGCAATAATACTCCAACCAAATCCTAATCTTTAGTGATATATTTTTATTTAGCTTTTCTTATTTTTTCTTTGTAAATCCAAATCTCAAAGAATTTGAAAATTTTATAAAGGAGAAATCCATATCTTTAAAATAAGATTACTTTTGTGAAACTATTAATTTTTATGATTTTTAAATTATTTTTAAAATTTTTTCTTTATCAAATTAAACTTTGATGGGAACACATTTTTTTTTGTTTTCACTTTATCAAATTAGACTTAAATGAAAACTTTTTTATTATTTTATATTGAAAATTGAATAAAATACGGTGTTCACAACCCTCCACAGTTAGTGTACTAGATAGTTGATAGTCTTTATCTTGCATCTAATGGTGCATCATCGTCTTTTTCTCTTCTCCTACTTTTTTTTTGCCTCCTTGGCATGAGGGTAGAAGAATGTCTTCTTCTTCCACAATATTTAAATATGGTGAAGGGCTAATTAAATGAGAATAAGTTGCCATCCTTGGCATGAGGGTAGAAGAATATCTTCTTCTTCCACAATATTTAAATATGGTGAAGGGCTAATTAAATGAGAATAAGTTGCCATGTAATTAGTATTGCTGTAATAAGCATCTCAATAATCTTCTACCTTTGCTCTTATATACGCAATGATAGCTACATCATCTTTGCAAAGCAACCCACTAAGTTGTCCTGCTTTGCATTCACAGGTATGAGAATTTAAATTCATAGAAAACCATATAAAACCATCACACACTTCATATTTAGGTATCTTCTTGTAACTTGCAACATGAGAACCGTCGCATTCCTCTCTTCCCTTTCTTCTTCTTCTTGCCCTATATAGTTGCATCCGATGGGCCTTAACTCCATATTTGGTGGTTAATTCATTATCAATTAAGTCATAACTCATATTATGATTAGCATTCAAAGATCCTTTCAACTTATTTGCTATCCAAGTAGATGTAGCATTGGGTTGATTGGTTAACCTAATGCAAGTGTGCCTAGGTTCATATGATTTTATCATAAAGGTTATGCCATTTAGGGTGGGAGAAGCATGAATTCTCTGTGGACAACCGTCTAAAACACAAATAGCAGTCATTCTTACTTTCTCATTTTTTACTCTAATCATGTCAAAATTCTCTTGAATTATGTATTCCCTCAAAACATTCATAAATTCAGTAACACTGACAAACAACATGTCTCTTTCTAAAGTCACTATGCCATTAACACCATACTCACATCTTTTTCCTTTCATATTCTTAACAATGTTAAGAATTTCAGGTTTTTCTACATCATTGCCACTTGCAAAATTCTCACAACCATCAAGATCAATTTCTAGTTCGCTGTCTTCGCTATTTTCTACCCTATTCAATGCAGAGTCACTAGCAGTCCCTTCACCTTCTCCACTTTCTTCTACCTCATTATTATTATAATCTTTATCACTATCAGTAATTCAGTATATAGTTAATCAACAAGAGGTTCACTTTTATTCAAGTTATCAATATCTTCAATATAAATGATGTTATCCTGCATTAAATGAAAATTTTTACAATATAATAAAATAAAATGATTCAAAATAAATAGAATATTTTATCTTTGAAAATCAAGAATTAACATAATAATATATTGCATTGAGTTGTGCTGAGTCTTTATATATATATATATATAAGCTTCAATGTTATTAGTGCCACAATGATGTTACTTTTCTAGTCAATCATTAATAAATATCATTTTGTACATTTACTTTCCACAAATTCCTAAGGCCTTTGACTTTCCAAATGTAATCCAATGACAAGAGCTGCCATCGTCCTCATACTATATTAATAAACGGCATATATTGGGTTGAAATATATCCAAAACGTTGTGGATATATTGGGTTCAGATATGTTAGGCTAATGGAAAGGAAGAAAATTATCGAAAAAAGGGATCCAACAGCAACAACAGTTCATAGCTCCGTTCACGACATTAAAACCCTTGCTCGACAATAGGAGTTTAAAATCCAACATTCAGACCACTAATATCCTCATAGTTGTTTTGATCGTATTTCTCAATCTTTTATAACTTAACTTTTTCAATTTAAAAAGAATAAAGGGATCAAATATGTCTAAGAGAGAGTGCTTACAGAACTTAACTTGCTTGTCCCTATTGCTTTAGCCGTCACTGTAGCTCTTGTTGTCGCCATGTTCAGTCTTTCCTCCGTTGCAAGTTTCATCTCCTCAATTTGGTGCGATTGAGACTTGGATGAATTAGGGGTTTAGAACATCGAAGGCTAAATTAGTAAATAAAATTTATTTTCATATAATCTTAAATTTATTTTAGAATCTTTTAAGAAAATGCTAACTAAGTTAATGGTTTGAATTAAGGTGTATGTTTTCAAAATAAATGCGAGATTTTTGTAATTTAGACAATATAGAAGGGTAGTTAGAGTATTTTACTCAAATTAAAAATATAAATAGGTATGTCTAAATTAATCATTTTAATGTCATATGTTTTCAAATCAAACATATTTTTAAAATTATTGTAAGACTTAAATTGAAATAAAAAAATCAAAATAATGTAATGTGAGAATGTAAGTTTCTTGGGAAAATCACATAAAAATCCCAAAACATGAAAATTATTATTATAAAGCCTCAAAATTCTAAAATACTACACACAAATCTTATTGGTGTATAATCCTAGAAAATGAGCATAAAAAATTTTATTGTTAAGTATAAAATCATGAAGTATAATTATAAAACATTTGAGCTTAATTTTATACTTAACAATGAAGTTTTTTTATGCTTGTTTTTCAGAATTTTACATTTATGGAACTTAGGTATAGTTTAACATTGAAGCATGATTTTATACTTAATAATAAAATTTTTATACTTATTTTTTAAGATTTTACATTAATAGGAATTGGATATAAGTTTTTAAAGTTTTAAAACTTTATAATAATTATTTTAGTATTTTGGGATTTTTATGTGATTTTTCCAAGCTTCTTTAAAAAGATATAATCACGTAATATTACGATAATAACAATAGGCTTATCCTGTAATATTGTATTATAAAAAAAATAATTTTCAAAGTTCCTTTTTAAAAATATTAAATGATTATGCAGGCCTAAAATTAATGAATTTTTTTTTCTTATGGTAAAAAACATTTAATGATTTTTTTTCGAAAAAAAAAATCACGGAAGCCGTCTAGCAGTTCGCTTGGGTCGTTATTCAGGCTAATCTGTAATTTACCATACTAATGCGGTCTTCCGTGCTGAATCAGAAACAGAAACAGCTAAAAATTGTCCAATAAAAGCCCTTCCCATAGTTAAGTTTTAATAAAGTACGATGGCCCCCAAAAAGGGTTTTAGTAGAGTACCAAAGTTGATAAGTTTTACGTGCATTTCAATTAGGTTATATATAAATAATTATTTATATAAAATTATAAGAATAATTGATTATATCACAAGTGATTTGTATTTGAATATTTTTATTGCATAATTGATTTTGAGAAAAAAAATGTGTTTGGATATCGGGGTTTAAGTGATTATTGAATAGATAATGAGAAGAAAAAGTGAAATAAGTAATGATGGGAGGATAAATTATTAGTGTTAGTATTTATGATTTCAAATAATATAATTTTATATAAATGCTATCATTTGGTTTTGGAATTCAACGAATTTGTATTTTTTCTATATTGTCTGATACAAGGAATTATAGCCAATTAATATCCTTGTAAAGAGATAGATAAATCTAATTCTTGGGTTCATGAAACTTCCTCTTGCTTTCATATACCTTTCATTGTTCTTAACTCTTGGATTTTGTAACTCTTGGATTATAATATCTATTCAATGAATATAAATAATACTTTAACTCTTGGGTTCTGTAACTGTTGGGTTATAATATCTATTCAGAATAATCATCATTTTAATCAAAGGGTTGAAGTTAAAGTTGAACAAAGGCTTTGTTTCTTTTGTCGAAGGCCTGGTCATATGAGGAAGGATTGCAAGGCTTTTAAGAACTGGCAGAATCAAAAGCATTCTAAACCTGGTGAGTTGTATCTTTTTTAATCATGTTTTCTTTATATTACACCTTTAAGTTGGTGGGCTGATTCTAGAGTAACGGTTCATGTATCAAATGATTGGCAGGGGTTCAAGGAAATAAAGGAAATTGAAGATGGAGAAAGTTTCGTTTTTATAGGGAATGATGACAAAGCACCAATTAAAGGAGTTGGGAATTACCAGTTGAAACTAGAAGATAATAAAGTTTTTGTTTTAGAGAATTGTCTCTATGTTCCTTCCATGAGGAGATGTTTATTGTCAGTATCTTGTTTAGATAAACTTGGGTTTTCCTTTTATTTTGGAAATGGGAAGTTTTTGATGTATAAGAATGATAAAGTCATTTTAAAAGGTTTCAAGAACTCTGATATGTATCAAATTCAGTTATATGGAAATCTGGTTTGTGAAGTTAGAGAATTTGCTAATGATCATTCAAATGAATTTTATTTGTGGCATCTTCATCTTGGTCATATTAGTAAAGAACGAGTTGGAAAATTGATTAAAGAAGTGTCACACCCGAAAATGCGACGCGAATGGCGCGAAAAACGGAATAAAAAGAAAAAGAGGGTGAAACCGGCCCGCCTGACGGGGGCCGGCCTCGGAGGGAGTCGCCACCAAAATTTTGAGGGAAATTTTGGGAAACTGGAAACGAAAACAAAAAAGTGAATAAGGATTGGTCTGCGAATCAGAGTTGGGTTCGGGAGTACGATTGTGAGTGGGGAAGGTGTTAGGCACCCCCACAACACCCGTTCCTGAGAACGGTTACCTTAGGTTGATTATGCAATTTTTATGACTTTTTACAAATTTATTTTGGTTGCCCTTTTACCATTCACATGCAAAAATAAATATAAAAATAAGAAAAATGTAAAAATAAAAATAAAGAATAAAATGAAAATATGAAAAGTTGGGAAAAATAAATTAAGAGGAAAATGTCATTTATTTACAAGAATGGGCTTAAAAATAAATTGGTAAGTATTTACTAAAATAAGAGAAAAAACACCATATAAATCAGAAAATATTTATTTATTTACAAAAGCGGACTTGACCCAGAATGAGAGTCTGGGGCCTACGTACCCTGCGATAGGGATCAAAGTCGACGTAGTTCGGACTAAAAAGACGTGTCATTGGGTTGGTATTTTTTATTTTATATGTTCTTTAAAAAGGGAGGTTTATAGAAAATAATTTGTCTTTACACAAAGAAAACAATTTTTAGAATTGGTTGGCGTGTTTTAATTTGTAAAAGACAGATTAATTTCCATTATTTGCTCTTTTCATTTATTTATTATATATTTTTTGTTTAATCAGTTTCTAAAAGAGAAAATATATTTTCCTCAATTTAGAAAATATGATTAAAATTATATGCAATTTTGCATATTTTTATTTGAAAATAAAATAATTGAAAACAATTTTATTTTTACATAATAAAATCAATTGGCTCATGTGGTGACTTTATCACTCACGTTTACCCATTGATACCTAAGTGTCCACGGTGGTGTCACTCGAGACAAAAAGGTATAAAAAAATCGAAAGGAGACAATTTGTTAATTTCAATTTTTTCGTACAAATTATTTTTTCTTTTATTATAAAAACCATTTTAACACCTATTTATTTATTAAAAAAATGAAATTAAATTAAAAAAAATGTGATCATTACATGTGGAAAAATAATAATCAGCATATGTGGCGACTTTATCATTCACAAGTTACTGATCAGTGTTCAAATACCCGCAGTATTACCACTCGAGGTAGATAAGTGAAATGGATAAAAACTTGAATGAAATGAATAATTTTTGTTTAAATAAGTTTTATTTATTTGTTAAAAAAAATACCATTAGAGAATACCCTTTTTTTTTAGGAGTAATTTTTGTTTAAATTACTTTATTTCCTTATTTCAAATTATGAAATGTAGTCACAAAACCTCCTTTTTATTATTTTTATTCAAAAAAAAACTTAAAATAAAATTTCTACATCCCATGTCCTTCTTCCTTCTTTCTTTTTATTTGCAAATTATTTGTATTATTTATTTTATTATTTTTTTTAACTGAAAAAGAGGAAAATACAATTAAATTCTTTCTTTTTTGTTTTAAAACTTCAAGTAATTCAAAAAGAGTTTAAGATACAACTGCTATTTATATTTTTTTTTGTTTTCCAAAATTAATTTCACGACAAAATCAAACAGCATATATGGTGACTTGATCACTCATAATTTGCTGATTTACACTTATATGCTCACGGTGTTACCACTCGGAACATAAAGGCAAAAATAAAGATTTGAAATAAAGTGCTCTCATTGAATCATTTATTTTTTTACTTTTAGTAAAATAAAATAAAAAAAACTATCGATACTTATAAATATTAAAAAATAATAATAATAATAATAAAATTTAGCCAACATTTATACCATGGCAATTCCTCACTCATGGTATAATTGACTGACACTCTATAGGCACACGGAGAATTGGTCCCTCGTGGCAAATTTTAAGAGCAAATATAATAAAACTATTTATTTCAATTTAAAGGACAGAAATTTATATTTAACCGCATAATCATTAACATAGGAAGGTTTTGAATATTTTGGATGAAAAACTAAAATCATTATGTTTATTGAAAACATAACCAAATTTCTGGAATCTAAAGCACAAAAGGTATCCAACAAGTTACATAAACCTCACACTAACATTATTAACCAGCTTCCATCCAGAAATCATTATCATTAGAGGAATTTACAACTCCACTTGCTATCACACAAAGCATTCACTAAACTAATCACAACTCTTTTACCATGGAACAGAGTTTACAAGAGAGAAAAGTTCTCTAAGGGTTAGTCTTTTAAACCCATATAAGAGCATTCTTTATTGATCCATTACCAAAACGAAACTTGACTCAAAAGTATCTTTAGAATCACTGGTCATTCCATTAGATTTTCAAATAGTAACAATCAGAAAACACACACACAAACATATATATATGTATATTTATTCTTTTTTTTTCATTTAGTGACTAACTAACCCAACTTGGCCCATTGAACTTTCAGAACCACCTCAAAGGTAAATGACAGACATGAAAAGCAAATCCCAATTATGGAGACTGCAAAACATTAGCTCAACTAACTGTGATTCCTGGCCTAATCCCTTCAACAGGGACCTATTTCATGAATTAAAATTTCTTGTATCACGTTTGAGAAAAGAGGAAAATGCTAAAGGAAAAGCTTCACATTTCAGTTACAGAATTTAACAATAATACATCAAAAATTCACATCAAAGGTTTTCCGTCAACTGGCCTCTTCCTCACATCAAGCTCTTGATTGCCCATAATGATTATTTCAAGACCGAAATATCATTCCTCAGTTCAGAGGCACACTCAAAGGACACACTACCTTGGCTTTTATAACAACCATAGCACAGTCATGAAACATCAGTAACGACTCTATCAAACTAAGATTACCCAAGGCATTAGGGAACTATTAACTACCAGAAATAAAGGCGAAACAAATCAAAACCGATAATCAGTCCAAAGGCAAGTCATGTTTACAGCAGATACTTTTAACCAGAGTATCATTGCTAACAAAAGGCTGCCCCATAGTTTTCGAGAAATAGAGTACTCCCAAAAGGAATTCGGGATTCAGTCCTCCAAGGACATTACAGAGAATATGCAAATTAGACAATGATTGAAATGGATGATGTGATTCAAGGTTGTAAAGATTTACCGAACTAAGACTCGTTACTCACTTTCTAGTTCCTCTTACGTCTTCGGTGGTCACGGCTGCAGGGAGAACTCAATGCCAACCCTCAAACCTCCTCTTGCTCTTTCTGCACACTTAGTTATTTCCTCTCCGTGGCTGCCCCTTCCCTCCAAGGTTTTTCGGGCTCTCAATCTCTTCCCCTCTCACCTGCGGCTTCTCCCTCTGAACTCCACCGCAGCTCCCTCGGTCCCCTCTCTGTCTAGTGCCCCTGTGAGTTCACCCGAGTCCTCCCTCAACTTTCCTTCCCCTCACGCTCGCGGATCCGTTGGTCTCCTTGCTTGAGCCTCCCATGTTTTTTCTAGGGCCTTTCTGTGTTCAGGAAATCTTGCTCTGAGTACTTCACTGCTCCTCTCCGCGGCTACTCCCTAAATCCTCTCTGTTTTTCCCCCCCTGATTCTCCACCTCCGCCCCCTTTTATAGGGTTCCCGCGACTGGAAAGAGAAGGAACTCCGAGCGTGCGGCCATCCTTTGCCATCGCCCCCCTCTCCTTTTCCCTTTCGTGCACGTCTTCCCTGTCTTCTCTTGTTTGCGTGCTACTCTCCCTGACCTCCTCTGTTTTCGCGGCTCGTTCTGTGCTCGCGTAAGTCTTCCTCCTGCAGCTTTTTCCCTTGCGGCCATGTCTCCTGCAACTTTCTCTGTGACTCCCTCCAGCTCTGCTCAGACTGCACACGGTTCCCTCGGTCAACCTCTGTATGCGGTGCCTTTCCTCTGCTCCTCTCTCCTTTTCTCTCGCGGCTCCTTTCCTTTCTCTTTCTTTCAGAAACCTAGCTTCACCTTCTGTCTCATGCCTCCTGCCCGAGCCCTCAGGGGCTCCCTTGGCTATCCACGAGCCCTTCTCAACTGGGCTCGTGGATGTTTGGGCTGAAAACCGCATTTCAGCCCAAACACATACCTTTTTTTTTTCTTTTTTATTTTTATTTTTTTATCTTATTATGATTATTATTTTATTTTATTTTTTGTTTGTATTTTGTTTATTTGTTTTGGTGTTTTGGGATTGGAAGATTGGGCTGCCTACATTCGACACAAATTCCATCCTCATTTTATTGTCTTTTCTCTTTTTTTTCTTTTTTATTATTATTGCCTTATCTTATTTTATTTTCATTATTATTTTTTATTTTTTGTTTTTTTTTCATTTCTAGTTTTATGTATAATACCCGGACAAAATACGGTGTTCACAAGAAGGCTTGCTTGAAATCAAAGATCCTAAGGAATTTTTCATATGCGAATGTTGTTTGTATAGGAAAATGACTAAATTACCATTTCCTTCAAAAGCTCAGAGAAGTGAGAATGCCTTAGATTTTATTCATTATGATATTTGTGGCCCATTGAGTGTGCAGACTCGGAATCATTATCAATATTTTATCACCTTTATTGATGATTATTCCTGATATGGGAGAGTTTATTTGTTGAATAAGAAATCTGAAGCTTTTGAAGTTTTCAAGAGCTTTAAACTGGAGGTTGAAAATGTAACTAGAGGAAGATTAAAACATTCCATTCAGATCGTGGTGGAGAGTATTGTTCTGATTTATTTTCTAAATTTTACAAAGAAAATGGGATTGTACATTTAGTTAGTATGCCTCGAACCCCGGAATAAAATAGAGTTGCTGAAAGACGTAATAGAACCCTTTTAAATATGGTGAGATCTACGTTGGCTCTTGCAAATTTTTTTTTTGGGTGATGCACTTCTTACTGCTGTTCATATTCTTAACAGAGTTCCTTCTAAATTTGTTAATAGGACTCCTTTTGAGCTTTGGTGTGGTAAAAAGCCTACATTGAATTACATGAAGGTGTGGGGTTGTGTTGCTCATGTTCTTATTCCTGATCCTAGTAGAGATAAGTTGAAGTCTAGAACCAAAAGATGCTTGTTTATTGGGTATCCTCAACACTTAAAGGGGTACAAATTATTTGATCCAGTGGACAAGGTTGTGATAGAAAGTAGACATGTGAAGTTTCTGGAAGATAGATTTAATTGTGATAATTATCTTGGAGAAAAACTTAATCTTCAGGAAGTTACTAAATCTTTGCTATCTGAGACTACATCTACTAAAATTGATCAACCTGAAATTGCTCCTCGGAAAAGAAAGGAGATTCCTGAACCTACAAGAAGAGGAGTTAGAGAGCGAAAACCCAACTCATTTCTATCATCTTCTAATTTTTATACATTTGTTGGAGAAATTTTTGAACAAATTAGGCTTAATGAGGATATTTTTTATCTTAAATCTTATGAAGAAGCAATTTCTGATATTGATGCTGACAAGTGGAGATTGGCAATGGAAGATGAAATTTATTCCATGTATAAAAATAAGGTTTGGATACTTGTTGATCGACTTGAATCTGTTAAGCCTGTTAAATGCAAATGGGTTTATACAAGGAAGAAGAATGCAGAAGGAAAGGTGGAACGATTCAAAGCTAGACTAGTGGCAAAAGGATTTACTCAGCAGTATGGAATTGATTATGAAGACACATTTTCTCTAGTGGCTAGAATTCAGTCTATTAGGGCCATTTTGTCTTTGGTGGCCTACTATGACTATGAACTATTTCAGATGGACGTGAAAACGACTTTTTTGAATGGAGATCTAGATGAAGAAATATTTATGGAACAACCATTGGGTTTTATTGATCAAGGAAATGAAAGTAAAGTTTGTAAACTTGCAAAATCAATCTATGGTTTGAAGCAAGCATCTAGGCAATGGAACATCAAATTTTATGAAGCTGCTGTACTATATGGTTTTGAACAAAATCTAGAGGAATTTTGTGTATATGTCAAGTCAGTGGGAGCTAAAATTGCTTTTCTTACTTTGTATGTTGATGACATATTATTAGCTGGCAATGATGTGGCTTTTCTCATGGAAATCAAAGCATGATTGTTTCATTCATTTGAAATGAAGGATCTTGGTGAAGCTTCATATATTCTTGGAATCAAAATCATTAGGGATAGAGCCTTGAGGAAGCTAAGTTTATCACAAGAGAAATATATCGATACACTTCTTAGATGATTCAAGATGGATTATTGTTCAGAAGGAATGGTTCCATTTCATAGATCAAAGAAATTGAGTAAAGCAGATTGTCCTGAATCATCTTTTGCTAAACTAGATGAGTCACAATTTCCTTATGCTTCTACTGTGGGTAGTCTCATGTATGCCTTAATGTGCACAAGGCCAATTCTTTCTTATTCTGTTGGAATACTCTGTAAGTTTCAGTCTAATCCTGGAAGGGCTCATTGGGAGGAAGTTAAACGAGTGTTTCGTTATTTGAAATGTACAAAATTCTATGCTTTAACTTATCAAGCTAATGAGCTAGAACTTATTGGTTATTCTGATTCTGATATTCAAGGCTGTTTGGATACTAGAAAATCAACTTCTGGTTTTGTTTTCATGTTTGGAGGTGGTGCAATTTCATGGATAAGCAAAAAGCAAGATTGTGTTGCCTAGTCCATTATGGAAGCTGAATATGTAGCAATTAATTTGGCTACTAAAGAAGCTATTTTTCTAAGAAAATTTTTCCAGCATCTTATGGTGGTACCGTGTGTGAAGCAACCTGTTATAGTATTTTGTGATAATACTTCAGCTATTGCTATTTCAAAGAATCCTATATGCCACTCCAAAGCTAAGCTTATTGAAGGCAAGTACCATTATATTAGAGATATGCTCAAGAAGCAGGAAGTCATTGTTGAAAAAGTTGATTCCTTGAATAACTTGGCAGATCCATTCACTAAGAATCTTGCTGTATCTATATTTAGTAATCATGTTCAGAATATGGGATTAGCTCCTGTTTAAATTCTAATAAGAATGAATAATGTTGTTTTTTGCATATTGTTGATTGTTGAATTTAATTTATATGTGAATGTATGATCTAACTAGTCATTATATGATGATGTTGAGTACTCAATGGTAATGCCCTGGAATCTAACTATCCTATTAGGTATGCACTTGAGAGTGTATACATGAAGGCCTTAATAGGAGGTAAGAGTTGGATTCAAATTGTTCAGGCCTATGGACTGTTTAGGGCACAGTTTCCTTAGTGGTTAATACTCAAATAGGTATAACCTTGCCTGGGTTCTTATGTTTTGAGTATGATATGGACAGTAGACTTTTTGACTGAATTATATTTTTCGTTGGTTTTCCACTTTTTTATTAGAAGATATATATATTATGTAGACCCGAGTCAACTACATACATATATATATATATATATATATTTTTTTTTTATATCAGGTTTTACCTATTATGATGGCATAACTAATTTTATTTTCTAAAATTATTTGAAACCAAGTGGGAGATTGTTAGTATTTATGGTTTCAAATAATATAATTTTATATAAATGCTATCATTTGGTTTTGGAATTCAACGAATTTGTATTTTTTCTATATGGTCTGATACAAGGAATTATAGCCAATTAATATCCTTGTAAAGAGATAGATAAATCTGACTCTTGGGTTCATGAAACTTCCTCTTGCTTTCATATACCTTTCATTGTTTTTAACTCTTGGGTTATAATATCTATTCAATGAATATAGATAATACTTTAACTCTTGGGTTATAATATCTATTCAATGAATATATATAATACTTAACTCTTGTGTTCTGTAATTCTTGAGTTATAATATCTATTCAATGAATATATATATAATTAGCAATGAAGAGACATGACTGAGGTCTATAAATATACCTCAAGGTCTTACAAGTGAGGCATGCAATAAAGAACCTAGTTTGGCTGAAGGGAGCAAGCAAATCACTTGTAGAAATTTTTCTACCGAAAATGGCTCACAATATGGCAGGTAACAAATTTTTAGTACACAATACTGATATGATATACAAAAAATATTATTGGTATGATATGCTAGTATATTTTTAATATTATTTATAGCCTAATAAATCTTACAATTAGTATAATTTAAAAATAAATAATTTCTGAAAATAATCACTTAAATAATTATAAATAATTATTTTAATTTAGATTGTATTTAAAAATTGACAGAATAATATTTTTTTTTTGGCTCCACCAGTGCTTAAATCACAAATGACTTTGTCCATTTTGATAGGTTAACGAAACAGGCCTGCAGTCAGTCAAAACTCAAAAAAGAATAAGCTCCCAACACCTTCTCAGCATGTCCGGTCCAGGTATGTCTCCTCGTAAACAATGTGTTATATTATGTTCTAAATCGAGAAATCTTAAAACCTTCTATCATTTTTTTTTATATCTTGTTTAGTTTCTGAAAAGAAATAGACTAGGGAGGACTTATTTGCCTCGACATCAGCATTAATTTACCGTATGATATATCAATTGGATATGTAGTTGTATGGCTATGGGCTGCCATTACCACCGTATTCCTGCTTATTTCAAATTTGGACTCTGCTTCGAGTCTGAATGCTTCAAGTGGGCGCAAGAAACTGAGACAGGAGGTAATCCATGCGCGCCGGGGCGCAGTTGCGGCGGATGACCGGCGATGTTCGAGAATAGGGTCGGACGTTCTGCGTGAAGGAGGGCATGCCGTTGATGCTGCTGTGGCTGTTGCTCTTTGTTTGGGGGTTGTGAGTCCAGCGTCCAGTGGCCTTGGTGGCGGAGCCTTCCTGATTCTCAGGTTAGCTAATGGCCAAGCAAAAGCCTTTGACATGCGAGAAACTGCTCCTTCCCTTGCTTCTCAGGTAAATCTGCCACTTGAATTGATCCTTATTGTAGGATAATCAATTGAACCAATGATTCTTAAGTATGTATCCTACTGTAATCTAACATACACAGTACTATGTGAGCCTTAGACTGATCTTGGATCTCATAATTTGTATACCAAATCCTTCAAAATGATTCTTCTGTATTTGATCATTTTTCAGAATATGTATGCTGGCAATACTACTCTAAAGGCAAGAGGTGCGCTCTCTGTGGCAGTCCCTGGACTACTTGCTGGCCTTCACAAAGTGTGGAAACAGCATGGGAAGCTGCCATGGAAGAGGCTTGTGCAGCCTTCCGAGGCTCTTGCTCGTCAAGGCTTTAAGATATCACCATACCAACACATGCAGATGGTCCGAACTGAATCTTACATCTTAGGAGACCCAGGACTTCGGGCTATTTTTACATCAAAAGGAAAACTCTTGCAGATAGGTGACATATGCCATAATGAAATACTAGCAGAAACATTGAGATTAATATCCAAATTTGGTCCACAAGCCTTCTACAATGGATCCATTGGCCTTAATTTAGTCAGAGATGTTAAGAAGGCTGGAGGCATATTGACCATGGGAGACTTGAAAACATACAGTGTTAAACAGAAAGAACCATTATCTGTGGATGTTCTTGGACTAAAGATCCTCGGCATGCCTCCACCCTCAGGTGGCCCTTCAATGATACTTGTATGTATATCTTCTTTGCATTGCTAGTAACCATTATGATTTTCATAATCCACAAATGATTTAGTCACATCTCATGTGCTGCCACAGATGCTGAACATTCTAGCTCAATATGAACTCCCTTCTGGTCTTTTAGGCCCCCTTGGGATCCATCGAGAAATTGAAGCTTTGAAACATGTATTTGCTGTGAGAATGAATCTTGGTGATCCCGATTTTGTAAATATAACCGCAGTTCTTTCTGACATGCTTTCTCCTAAGTCTGCTAAGGAGTTAAAGAAAGACATTAACGACAATAGGACTTTTGGTCCCAGACATTATGGTGGAAGGTAAGCTTCTAGATTTATAAGAGATAACTTACTACAGGATATAATGTTGAACTTTATATGTTTCTCCATACAGCTTTAGACACCTATTGATCATGAAAATTCTCGACACATTGTGTCCTTTGTTGCACATACTAGTCTGAATATGTTGAGTATTCTCTGCTTTTGGGGTAGATGCTTAAGAAACATGCAGCAAAACCATTTACAATCACTCAATCATAACTATGCAGAACTGTATTATTTTTGTTTTTTGTTTGGAGAGCCAATACAAATACAAACATCGTGGAATCTTAACTATGCTGTGTTATTTTTCTTTTCCTCCTAAAGGTGGAATCAGATCAATGATCATGGTACCAGCCATGTAAGCATCATAGATCAGGAGAGAAATGCTGTTTCTATGACTACCACCATAAATGCTTATTTTGGAGCAGGAATGCTTTCACCCAGTACAGGAATAGTGTTGAACAATGAGATGGATGATTTCTCCATGCCTGCAAATGTTTCAAACAGTATTCCACCACCAGCTCCTGCCAATTTTATTGTGCCAGGGAAGCGACCCTTATCATCCATGTCTCCAACTATTGTCCTCAAGGTATCCTTTTTGCTAGAATTTTCTTCCTTAATTTGAGCTGTCATGTTTGATATTGTAAAGAAACTGATGATTCATGTCTAAGACAAACTAGTTGGCTTCACCAAGAGAGAATTGATATATGAAGTGAGGAGGCATACAACAGTATTTGTATTATTTCCTTCCAGTCATACCTGTCCATGCCTTTACAGGATGGGAAACTGAAAGCTGTAGTTGGAGCAAGTGGAGGAGGTATGATCATTGCTGGAACTTCAGAAGTTCTTTTGAATCATTTTGTCAGAGGAATGGATCCTTTTCATTCTGTCCTATCTCCACGGGTCTATCATCAGGTACTGTCAAAGCTCTTTTTTTCTGCGTCATGCGCAAACTGGTTAGAGTAGCTGCAGATAATGAATAATAATCAAATACAATCAGATAACAAGGTTCCTTCACCTTTTGCAGATTGGTTATTTGTCTCTAATTCTGTAGTTCTTTATGATCATTATTTCTCGCGACCAAGTTAATACTTAGGAAACTAACTATGTATGATTTGAGCAGCTGATACCTAACGTGGTTAATTATGAGAACTGGACAAGTGTGAGTGGTGACCACATAGAACTTTCCGCTGATATAAGGGTAGCCCTTCAAAGGAAGGGCCATGTCCTACAGAGCCTTTCAGGAGGGACTATGTGCCAGTTTATTGTTCAAGACAAGGAGTCATACGAAAAAGATAATGGTATTGGTAAGCTCGTGGCAGTGAGTGACCCAAGAAAGGGTGGTTTTCCTGCAGGCTATTGAAGAATTTCATTGGGACGGATCCCTTTTCGTCCCTGGCTGTTCAACTCTTTTATGGTCTCTCTGTTGGTGTAATTGTGAGATGTGAATAAAAAAGTCCACATTCCTTCTTCTCGGAATCAATTCAGTTCAAGTTGTGTGTGGATATGTGATCCTATGTACTTGCCTTCTGAGAATAATAATTTCCCATTCCCGCCTTCGTACATGCAGATATAGACCCCCTGCATCTTCTTTTACGCTATGATTCAACTGTTACACACGTATTAAACAATTTGTGGATGTTAACCAAATGGCTATGGGGACAATATTCACTTGGAATGTGGTTCTTTTCTTCTTAGTGACGTACAAGCTGATTATCATGTTTGTGATTCAGTTCCTGATCATATGACTGATGGTTAGTGTCTTGTTAATTTGTGGGATTAATTGTTGAAAAATGGAAGAAATATAAGAATAAGAAGAATCCGACTGCATTGATAAACTTGTCTGAACAAAAAATTATCTGAGACACCCTATCAATTATGATGAGCTGGACTCGGTCAACGCTGACTACGCACAAACATAGCCCCAAAATGAAGAAAGAAGATAATATAATATACCAACCGAAGTGGAAAATCCTTACCAAGTAAAGAACATGGAGTGTATAGATGTGTGTGTGTGCACACCCAGCGAACAAAAGAGAAAACGGAACCTCTAGAAATAGAATGAGAAAAAGACAACGAATTAACGATGCATATCAGTGGGAGGTCAAAAAACAAAAATGACACACAATAAAATTTAATAAAACATGGAACGGGATGCATTAAGCTTAACTTTAACCCATAGAATATCTACAATGGTCAACACAGTAACCAATTCGTCCAGCTGATGTGTCTGCGAAATCATTTGCTTACATTGTACATATCCTAAGAGATAAGATCCCCTAAACAAATCAATTGATGATCTGTCCCAAAATGTTGCCCAAGGAAAGTTGGTGAGGAGAGTCCACCAATTATTGTCATTAATTAATACAACTTTTTTAAATCATGGTAATCCTTAAAAAAGTATATCAAGTAGTTTGGTTCTAATTTATTTCTCATTATAAGCGTGAGTCTATCCTTAATTTTTAATAGACAACTACTCCTATATCTTATTCATTATTATTCTTAAACAAACATGTGTTTATAAAAAAAAATAAATCTCCCATACCGTTTTCTAATCTTGTGTCCGTTAGAACCTTGAAGTAACGTGCACGATTCTACATGACAATATCTTATAGCCATCAATGTTGCGGATTCTCTTTCATTAATTTAATTAAAATTTTTATCAGCCAATGAAAAACTATAATTTCACGAAATGTTATTTTTTTTAAACGAAAACGTAATTCAAAATCTTTTTTTTTTGGCCAAATAATTCAAAGTTAATACTAGAGTTTATATTGTACATGTTAGGAGATAGAGACTTTGAACTACTACTCACATTAAGTAGTTTTATCCAATTTGCAAGTCCAATTGATAAAAAATAATTACAATGTATCTTTTAATTTTAAAGAATAAAAATTATTATTTTTAAATCTATGAAATCTTACAATTTAAAGTATGATTTAAAAGAGAAAAAGATAATTTAACCAATAATCATACTTAAACCCTTTCCCATTTTTTGATCTTATCTATACAATGCACAAATAAAAGCATTTTCAACCCACTGTGTATATTTTTTGGTTGTATAAATTAAATTTTAAACTCTGTGTAAATATTATTTATTGATGATAAAAAAATTATTTATTAACAAATATTTTTTCTAATTCATATTATAAGATATTTTATATGATAGGTTTTTTATTTAAAATATAGGGTATTAGATATTTTTCTTCTCATTTTATTTCTATTTTTAATATTTTATTTTTTCTCATTTATAATACTATAATAATAATAAAATAAAATATTTAATAAAAATAAAATAAAAAATATAAATATTTTTTATATTAATTTTAATTAAAAAATAATTTTTTAATATATATATGTTATTGATATAAAATATTTTATAATAGGGGTAGATGGACCAATTATTTTCAGCGGAAAGGCATAAAGGGATTGAATTGAATATTCTAAAGCTGCAAATTTCACGGGATTCCTAGAACTGAAGACAATCACCTTTTTTAGCACTAACTTCCAGGAATTCACTTCTATCTCCTTACTGAACAGTTGATCCAAAGAATCTGATCGGCACGGCCATGGCTTTGCAAGGGCTACTGAAGAAAGCCGTCGCAAAATCCAAGTCCAGGTTCGACGTTTCTCTCTGCGGCGCATTTTCTACAGTTCCTTCTTCTCCTTTCACTACTTCCGCCGCTGCTACGCATGCTGCTCGCCCGCCTCAGCTTCCACCATTTGATTACCAGCCTAAGCCATACAAAGGCCCATTGACCGATGAAGTTTTCGCTAAACGCAGGAAGTTCCTGGGTCCTTCTTTATTCTATTACTATCAGAAACCTGTAAGTCTCCAAAACAAATCAAACCTTATCTATTTTTTTCTTTAACTGCTTACGCTGGAATTCTAATAAAAAGCATTCCAAAGTATTCTACTTTCTGTTATTCTCTGTATTTGTGTGTGTATATGCATTTCGTTGGGATCTGTTTCATCCATCATTTTCTGATTCCTTTCTTGATCTGCATGCGTATGGATAGTCATAGTTGTAATTTTCGCTTTCATCATGCATATCAGTTTTTTATATGCACAGCATTTGTTCTTAATTTTAACCGCATGTGGTTTGTTTGCATATCTCTTTTCAAATTTATCCGCACGAGTAGTTGTTTGAGTGACTTGTGCGTATCGATATTGTATAGATGAAAGTGCTATGAATTTTCTAGTGAAATGCCAATCTGATAACTGATAACTGATGAAACCTCAACTGATCATAGACTTGTTCTGGAAATTCTTAAAATTTGGGCGCAACAGTGCAAGGAATGGACTAAATCTGAGAAGTTCAACTTACTCCAGCAAAAAATCTACTTGATTCTTTTATTCGTTGGGCGAGGGGATTCCTTGTTTCTTTCTTTTATACATTAGCAATGGGGTTTATTAGCTTGGCCTCAGAGGGACCATCAAAGGGAGCTGATGCATTCAGCAATGTCAATATCTGGTCTGGTGTGCTTGTATACAATTTACTCATGCAAGTTTTCCTCAGTAACTCCCGTCCATTCAATGCATTTGTTTGAAAGAAGACTTTCCGTGAATCAGTTTCTGCAATGATATTTTATTCTGCTTCTACCACCATGTATCCTTTCGTGATTTTAATGTGATCTGATCTCTTGACTTTGAAATAATGTCCTCCTATTTTGTATTGTGCGGTTCAGCATGGCCACAACTGTTATTATATCTTGTCACTGCTTATTAAGATATGGATGGTCCAAGCCATCCATATAGTTGAGTGTATGGTTTGTGAACTGTGCACCCTTTTTAGTACTTTTTTCCTTCTAGTTTTCCTATAAGCGTTGTATATCTAATTCAAACTTTAATTTGTTCTAATAGCTCAACATAGTTGAAGGCAAAATGCAATATCTATTTGATGAGAGTGGCAGGCGTTATCTTGATGCTTTTGGTGGAATAGTTACTGTTTCTTGTGGGCATTGCCATCCTGAAGTTTTGAATGCTATCATGGAGCAGAGCAAACTTCTACAGCATGCTACAACTATATATCTACACCATGCAATAGCTGATTATGCTGAGGCACTGGCATCAAAAATGCCTGGAAACCTTAAGGTCAACTTTCTCGTCATTAGTTGTGTTTGATTCCTGTTTCTGCATAGTGAAAAGTTAAACATTTTGGTAAAAACAGATTGTGACGCTGGTATCATTTCATAATACCCAACCATTTTGAAATGTCTCTAATACTCACCCAATATTCCTATATAAGCATGTTTCCAAAATAGCAACATTTTCTCTATGTCATTATTTTGCTTTATTTCTCCCATCTAGTTAGTTTTTAGTGACTGAAATGAAGGGATGAACCGATGAATGGGAGCCCTTCTGCTAAGGCACTGATTGGTGAAACATAATGTTTAATATTTTAGTTTTCTTGATTATATTGCAATGTGGAACATAATTATCGAGTAAACAATTTTAAATTGCAGGTTGTTTATTTTGTAAATTCTGGAACAGAAGCAAATGAATTAGCAATGTTGATGGCCCGTTTATACACTGGTAATCTTGGTATGATTTCTTTGAGGAATGCATATCATGGAGGCAGTTCTGGTACACTTGGGCTGACTGCTCTGAACACATGGAAATACCCAATACCAGAGGTATGTCTATATAATTGGTTACATGATCTCTAAAGTTTGATTAATCCTATGTGGCACTGTCAACGTTCAATTTGAGCCATCAGTTGCATACAAATATCACTAACCATGGCAATATAAGCTTAATTTTTTCCCCTTTCAACTTTTCTTGGCTCTTGAAGTTTACTGTGTGAAAAGTGCAAGAACCAATGTTACAATGTGCTTACCAAAAAGATCAGGCTGGTTTTTCTTTTCTTTTTGGTTATTTGGTTTCTAAGGTAAAACAGAACAACAGTGGAAAGACGTTTACCAGGACTGCATGCTAGTTTAGCTGAAATATACCATTGTGAGTGTAGTATTCATTTTTATATTAAAGATGGTGATATACTGGTTATTCTTATCAAAATTTTGAACATTTTAAGGGAGAAATTCATCACGTTATGAACCCAGATCCATATATTGGAGTCTTTGGCTCAGATGCTAGTAGTTATGCCAAAGAAGTACAGGATCACATTGACTATGGCACTTCAGGAAACGTTGCTGGGTTTATAGCTGAAACAATACAGGTTCATATAATTTACCACATCTAATGCTCAAATTAATATTCATGGCTATACTTGGTCTGTTTTTACTATTTATAATTTCTTCATGACATACAGGGAGCTGGAGGAGCAGTTGAACTGGCGCCTGGGTACTTAAAACTAGTGTATGACATTATCCACAAGGCGGGAGGTGTCTGCATTGCTGATGAGGTTCAGACTGGGTTTGGGCGAACAGGAAGCCATTACTGGGGATTTGAGACTCAGGACGTCATTCCTGATATAGTTACCATGGCAAAGGTCTAGACCATCATCTCATCTTTTACTAATTCCACGAAACCTAGACAATTGGATTGCAACATCATTTGTCTATCATGATATTAATTATTATCTATTTTGTTAGCATAATTTAATGTTTTTCGTTTCATCGTTTTTTTGCTTATTTCATTTTGTGTTCTCTTTATGATTTTTTTTTTCCTTTTCATTAAACTGATTTTGATGAAGTGCCTTATGTGCCTTCCATATCTTGCAGTCATTTTATCATTTCTCATGTTTATATGTATCAGGGTATTGGCAATGGTTTGCCATTAGGTGCCGTGGTTACAACTCCAGAAATTGCAAGTGTGATGGCCCAAAAGATTCAATTTAATACTTTTGGTGGGAACCCTGTATGTTCTGCTGGTGGACATGCAGTGCTTCAGGTTCTTGATAAGGAAAAGCGCCAATCTCATTGTGATCTTGTTGGTTCTCACTTGCTTGAGCGTTTGAGGTCTCTTATGCAAAGACATGAAAGTATGTAATCTTGAATTCAACATCCCCGAAATATTTCTTTTATTGTTTTGTACTCTACTTTTGTTTTATATGCTTGGTTGAATAGAGGCATATATTTGGGTACGAGGGGCCTTAGTTGCTCAATCTTAATCCATGGACTGCTTTCTAAGAGTCAGATTGCATCTGCATGTTGTGTTATATGAATGTGACTGTTTCTCATTTTTCTGAAATTATATGGTTGTATAGTCTCATAATTGTTATATTTTGCACCAGTCATTGGAGATGTGAGGGGAAGAGGTTTAATGTTGGGGATAGAATTTGTTACTGATCGAAAAGAGAAGACACCTGCAAAGACTGAAACTGCGGTTTTATTTGAAAAACTCAGAGGTATCAAAATATGCTGGCCAACCCAAAATAATTATTTTATGTACATGAAGCGTTCCCCAAAAATTTCTTTTGAACATGCTAACTATCTACTTTCTTTTGAATTGTGAAGAGCTTGGTGTTCTAGTTGGCAGAGGAGGATTGCGTGGAAATGTTTTTAGGATTAAGCCACCGATGTGTTTCACCAGAGAGGATGCAGGTTTTGTTCATTTTGTGCTCTCTTATATTAATTCTTTGTTGTTGAAGTCTGTTGAGAGAAGAATGTTATTTCATTCACTGGTTTCTTAATAATATGCAGATTTTTTAGCGGATGCCTTGGACTATGCTCTATCAAAGCTTTGAGAACCTGCTCGGAGCCAAGATGATTAGGTATATATGAACTCGTGATTACCGGGCCAGACTGCTATACTAAAAGAACACTTAACCCAGTCCATATCTATATATATGTATCATATATACCTTTGAATAACGATGCAATGCCCAACCCCTCACAGAGTGGATTTCTTTCTTGTTGACGGCGAGATTATCTCAATTGTGAATGTTGACTGGTATCATAAATTGAACTAACCTAAAGTTATGGCACTCACACCTCCTGTACTAAGAGGCAGAAATGCTTGTGTAGACTGATGAATAAGTGACTGTTTCTCGAATTGACGCCTTGCATTGCATGAGTAACTTCAGAAATGTGATTTTGTCCTCGTCTTTTATAGGGAATGTCACGCATAGTCAGATTTTGTTTAGAAAATTGTTTTTCTCTGTGAGATTGAATTGTGTGTTTTATCAATGGTAAATTATACAGTGCATCGTTTAATAAGTAATTTATAGACCAGATTCAATACAGATAATCATATAATTAAATAACTGTTGACTGGAAATGGGATCCATTTAACCTTGCACAGTAAATAAAGACGAGGACAAAATGGCTTACTGTACTAAAAGTTTATGAATATATAGATGTAATAACTCCTCCATAACAAAGGCACCTAACGGAAAAAGAAGAAAATTAAAAAGAAAGCATATGCATTTTAAGATGGTTATTATCAAGAGCTATTAAATAGAAAACAGTTGTCCATGAAGAGTGAATTTATTCTAGTAACGCACATCTTTATACACATTTACATCTGGATTGCCAATTTCCATAAAGACTCATTACATATCCTAGATGTTATATCTAGACAGCAACACCTAGCTTCCAAGATAAATTTATTTACAAGCTCCTAATCATATAGTGACCATATTTACAACCTCTTCATAACGCAAGACTGCTGGAAAAATTGGGGGCACCCCGCACCACACGTGGCAAATTCTTTCATGGTCTTGAAGAAGACACGGGCCACACTCATGTTTGTTCACGTGACAAGTTTGTTCTGTGTTTGCAAGACTAAGCTGGTTCGGAAGGACGATTAGCCCAAAGGGAGCTCAAAGCTCGCAAGCGTTGGAAGTATTCCCCTAGAGCAAGCAAGCACCGAGCTGCCTGACGAATTGTAAGGATTCGAAACATTTGCTGCAAGGTTTCCTGCCGAAGATGGTCAGCCTGTTTCACATAACCCTTTGTTATATTTGCTAAATGCCAAGGTAAAGCTTTTCAGTCAAAACGCACTAAGAAGTAATTATGGTGTTCGTGCGTGTCTCTAAAAACACACACACACACACACACACAACGGTATAAAAACACCAGGATACTTCATCATCCAACTATGGCCACCTTCCATGACCATTCTTCTTAAATGTAAAATCATAACATTAATACTTGGTAAAATAACATTGCAAGTTTGCAACGTAAGAAAGTCAATTTATCGATTCCCTGGGGCTTGAACTGACTTTTAAGAGTGTAAAAGTACTCTTTCAATGTATTCTCACGGATGATGTAAGACTGCGAATCATTATTTCTTTTCACTTCCAGGTAGGTAGAGACAGTCAAAGGCATGTTGGGGAAGGACACTTTTCTTGGCTAGACATAGGCATACAAATTACAAGTGTGGCTGGAACAGGCCATGCATTGAAAAAAAATGGCCATTAAGAAAGTGGAGTTCATTACCTGGGTCACAAAGCTCACCAGAGCTTCCAACTTCTCCACTGCAACAGCCATCTGAGGAATATAAGTTCCGTCAACCAGTTGTCCAGCTGCCACAGTTTCAGCAAGTATCTGCTGAAGTCTGTCCCTTCCTTGTGAAAGGGCATCTTCTGCTTGCTGGCATGATTGTCCAAGATTATAAACATCCAATCGTTGTTGCTCTGTCAAAGGTTCAATCAAAGGGACAAGAACCTGCATTTAAAACAAATTTGTCAACATGCATATTATGTTAAAAAGTTACGATGACAACAGAAATTATCTCACATTTGAATCAAGTAGCCCAGTGAACATTTACATTTCAAGTGTGCAGATGTAATTCTTGAGAGAGCAATAGAGTCAATACAAAATCTAAATGTCACCTGACCTGACCCTACTCTCTAGAACAATTAATGGGTGGGTGATTGCAATTTTAGGTTCTATAAGCATTTAAGTACGTCATACCTAATGTATAAAAATAGAAACACATTAATACAGTTTTGAATTTTACCCTGTACAAGATGCTAGTAAGAAAAACCTAATGATAGTGGGAACTCAAAGGCTAATGTTTGACTCCTACCACTTGCTGTAAGTATTCCTAATTCAGGTCCACTCCCGGGCAGTCCCTGTTGTATTCAGGACAGACAATGAAAACAAGAGGTTTATGCTTCCTGTGACCACGACATGCAAAAGGAAATGTCCATAGGATGCAATGAACATAAGAAGCCATAAATTGCATTAGCATGGTACGTACACAACTAAGGAACATCTGGCGAGAAATTAAAATAAAAAAAAGATTCCTATTCGAGAAAATACACAATATCCTATAGTTTTACCTCCCCCAGCAGTGGCAAGGGTTTTTCATCACTTGCTGCAAATAAGATTAGTAGTATTAATTGGATGCCTGTGGTTCAGATAGAAGACCTAATGAACTCCAAAATCAATTATTATGAAGTAAGGTAACTCATAAAGATCAAGGATTTGAAAACAAAACTGTCCAAAAGGAAGAAGCAAACTTTGGAATCATATTTTCAAATAGCAGAGGCGGTATGTATTGGGAGTTGGGAGGGGAAGGGAAGGGAAGGTTAAATGATAATTCCCCTTCCCATTGTTTGATAAAACTTTCTCCTCCAAAAATTAAGAGAATTTAAAACTACAATAGAGGGGAGGACTTTGAAGGATTTTTGAGGGCTAGATGAAATCTTCCATTTTTCTGCCCTTCTCGTAAAAAGCACCCAAACAAAGGAGAGGTTTCAATGAAACCTGTCCTTCCATTCCCCTCCATTTTCCCTCTCTAAAAATACCAAGACGCTTCTCTCTCTCCACCGAGGAATGAGAACATTAGGATGTTAAAATTCTCTAAATAACCAATAGCCGTTCAAAATGTCATACATTTATCATGATTTTGTTTATCTAGAGAATCCTAAAAGATTATGGGAACACATCCTAGTTTTATGAACGCTAATTAAATTCAGAACCTGCAGATTCTATGAATAAATTTCTCAGCTTCATTCATTGGCTAGATATGAAGAATCACCTTCAGAAGCTCAGATGGTCGGAATCCTCCAATCCACAAGAAAAACCGTTCAGCTGTTGTTTTCCACATGCCAAACAAAACATAGAAAACATCCACTTTTGCAGCTGCTGATTTCATGCGGAAGAGGTCAGAATAGTGATTCATTATACCATCTACAAGTATCCTGAGCTCTATGTCACTGATATGAGCATTTAAAGCAGTTCTCAATTCACAAATTTGTCTATTTTGTTTTTCTACCCAGTGCCCATACTCCATCTCAAAGGTTGTGATGCCTGCAGAGTTGTTAGTTTGAGTCTTTTTAGAATGCAAGAATTAGTTGGAAAATTGAAGTGTATTATAATACAAGAATTTTGGGAGCACGGTAGAAAAAAACAAAACAAGAATTTAGATGATGGCTTTGCATGCAAGTGATATACTCACAGAACAAAAATTATATTTTTTTTAAAAAAAAATAGCATTATCATAGCCATCATGATATGGATTAACGACAAGAAATGGCAAAATTCAATATTTAGCAATGACTAATCAATATTTAGCAACAAAATAACAAACCTGGATTTACAGATCCAGCAAATACCAGATTATCAGAGTCCAAACCACAACCAATAAAAGATCCCTGCAGTTTTGTTTCCTCACAAATTAAAAGAGAAAAAAACAGCTGTTGATCTATAGAAATCAAAGCACTGAAGAAGTTAAGAGTGGTTCTTCTCTGTACCTGCTGTCTTGCGCGGTCCAGCTCTTGCTCTAACTTGATCAGCTTCAAACGACTTGATTCTAATTGTTGAACATAGGCCTGTAAGGAAATATCAAAAAAACATTTAAATTTATGCAAATGTCATAAAACTTTTTTTATATTTATCACATATCTTCAATGCAAAATCGTTCAAACCTTTTTCCTCAGACGACTCTTACGAGCAGCCTCTCGATTTTGTGCAAGACGTCTTTGTATCTGCATGTTTTATAATGTTATATTCCCATCTCAGTTGCCATATAAGCATCAAACAGAAATATGGAAAGTATGAATGCATGCCAGACATCCAAAATCTAGAAGCACAGGACATAGTCTTTTGCATCAGGCACAGATTCCTTAAAGAAACCAAATTGGGGTGGTCTAGCATGCCTTCAATTGTCACCCAGTTTGTTCATAAAGCTAAGGATGAAGCAAAAAAAAAAAAATCTAAAAAAGGAAGGAACTGCCCTTCCCAGTGCCAAAACATCACTGGAGATTCTCTCTTGATTAAAATGTTTTGGAAAAAAAGAAAGCCATCGGATAGGACATAAGGACAACATACTACAGATAAGCTTTGAAACGTGAAAAGAGCCTTTCTCATAACATACTCTTACCTTTTCTATAGACTTATTGGCTTCTTGGTCGTAATTCTTAGGAATTCCAAGCATTCCTTGAGATGCATCCTCTGACTAGTAACCAAAAGAAATTAATTTTCTTAGCATGCAGAATAAGCATTTTTTTCAATTTGCCAAAAAATATAAAGCACAAGTTTTGTAAAGTTGCACCTGATTATCTAACTTCACATCTCCCTCATCAATTAAGGGCACAGATGGACTTAGATTACAGTTATTTTTGAAGTTTTCTTCCCACATACTAATCTGGTGGATAGGATCATATACACCCATCCTTCTTGTGGAAACAAACTGTGTGGATGTAGAATTCATGCTCTACTATGGACTGATTAGTGCAGAAATTCAATCAGCATTATACACACGAGTTTTTACAAGAAACTGCTGTGAAGAATAAACAAATTGCATTTAAGTTAATCAATCATTAAAAGTTAGTTTAACTTAAAAGAGTAATAATAGAAATAATGAAAACTCACAAGCAAAACTAAAAGAATCAACTGCCCATTTACATTTACACACTGACATGGTTTGATGGTACAGAATTGTCAAACACTGAAGAAAATATTCTGATCTAATCATGATATAACAATGCAGTAACAGATCAATTTGATTGGTAAGACTGGAAGAAATTTTATGATATAATATATTCCAGAGGTAATAAACCCAGAGAAAACATTAATGGTGCCCAAAATTTGCAGTCAAGTAAATCAAGCATGCATAGCTCTACAAGACCACCCCAACCAAAATGCTGCTCCGCACTAAAGATAGTATCTAACAAGGATAATCAGCTACCACTGAGATGAATTTTATTGATTGAAACAGAATTACATGGAAGGAAGGAACCTACCAGGTCTAGAGTAAATGTAATGGATACAATTTCTTTAAGAGAATTACATAAAGTAAATATTTCAGTTTCTAAGATATCAACATCCCAGCTCTTCAGCCCTAGCTACCATTGAGATTTGAGATGATAAGCAAGCTCGGGAGCAAGAGATGATAAAGCAGTTTAACTTAGTCTTCTTAGATGTCCCAGCGTTAGAGTAGGATGAGGAGTAGAAAACATTAAGTTCCTGGAGCTTAGAATCAAGCAGTCTCGTCATATGGCATCATTGTTTCCATTTTAGTAGTGATTGAAATACAGAGAGAGAGGGGAGAGAGAGACAGATTAAATGTATTGAGGGAGCATTTATAAATATGCTCATATATGCTTTAGTTTCTTGCTTCATCTTAGCTGGTTTCAACAAGCGTAATAACACTGACACAACAAATTCCAGAAACCATTTTCAAAGCTTAGTTTACTTTCATTCACCAACCAAAATACCATTTTTGGCGTAGGCAAGCAAATTCAATCCCCTATGATGTTTAAAAGACGAAAGAAAAATGACAAGACAAAAGTACCAGAGGTCATAGATAGAAAACGAAAAACTGCATAAGCAATTACCTCAAGACAACGCATCAATTTCATTTGGAAACTCATTAGATTTTGATTCCTATCCAATTCCTTGGAATTTAGTTCTTTACTAATATAGAAATAAGAAGGGTATAAAAACCGTACCTTTAATTAAAAGCTCCGTTCAGAAGCTTTATTTCCCGCTCAAATCCTGCCAACTTGTCACTTGATAACCAACTAAACCAGAACGAAATTCCTCGGACCCCAAAGCAAAGGCTATCCCTTGCAGAACCCTAAGTTGTCATCATAATCGACACAGGTTAATTAAAAGAGACCAAGCGAACCTCGAGCTTCTAATTTAATTCTCTTCGTGGTGATATTACAACAGTTATATTACAATATTAAACCCACTGTCTGAATCGATTTTAATATATAAAATAAGGATGTATAATTGAACTTGGAGGCTGACATTGTTATTATATTTATATTATGCGTGTCATTGCGTGATACTGATAGAGTCAAAGAATTCACAATAAGCTAAGGGCAGCATGTCATCGTCATAGTTCCACTACCCCTTATATTGCGCACCAGGTAGATATGGTGGGTGCATAGTTCGCACCCCTTTCAGCGATTGGATTACGTCATACACCGATTAGTCCAGTGGTCGGAGACTTTTGGGTCACCGGCGACTGAAAGAGATAAGGGAGGGACCCAGAAGTAATCGGGGAGCTCGAGGGTTACGCGCGAGGCTCGCGCTTGGAATTTGGAAGATGCCGTTAATTGGATATGCCATTTTTTAAACCCACGTTACTAATTCGAGTCGATCACTATTTTTTTCTTTAAAAAAATTCAGAACATAACTTTTTTCTCTGATGTATGTTCCAATGAATTTCCGATATATGAGAATTGTAAGGGTAAAAGAATCCATATCGATCTATATACTAATATAAAATTGATGCAGGCTGTGCTTTTTTTTTTTTTTTGGGGTGTAGATGCGGGTTGTGCTCTGAGAAACTATAAATCACACAAATGGCACGTTATTAAATTTAATAAAAAAATAGGACAAAAAATAGAATATTAAATAAATCAAATATTAGAAATCAACTATTTCAAATAAAAATATTATTTATTAATAATAACTTCTTACAAAATTCTTATATATAAATCACAATAAATTATATTATTCAACTTTGTATAATACTCGGTCTCAAATATAACAAAAAAAAACTACTTTATACATATCAATTTTGTTAGTTGAAATTAATGAAGAGTATTATTTAAATATCTTATTTATTGCACCAAATATTTACACTTTTTTTAATATTTTGAACTTACATGGTCCTCTTAAAATTATTTTCGGATATTTGAGATTAGAGGAAGTATTTATTTCATTTTATTGGGTAAGTAAGAAAAAGGGTAATTAAGAGTTATGAAGCTTGCTACCAAAAAAAAAAGGGAGTTGTGAAGCTTGATTTAGTGTTGTTATATAGGGAGTCCTATATTAGTTTGGTTCTCTCGCTTGCTTGCTGACGTCCTTGAGAACTGAAATGGTTTGAATCCGATCCGAAGTTTAAGTCGCATGTCGTGAAATGATGAGATGGCGCTACATTTACACGGACATTCCTCCACTCTAGAGAGAGTTTTCAGTTTTGATTGACTGGTGGCCACCTTTTTTTACAACGTAATAATTTTGTTCCGTCAATCTTAATTTCATTAATACATATAGTTAGAGAGCGAGTAATATTCACACCCATTTTTTTCCACAATAGAAACAATTAATATATTAAAAAGCAACCCCAGTACAAAAAATACCAAAGCAAAGGAAACACCAATCCAACCATAAACATAATCCTACCCGACCTGGAACCAGACCCAACCTTGCACTTCGACAGAACTCACTACCGGTGAGTAAGCAAGAGCCACCAACAAACACCTAACAAAACAACCCCATGAAAGAAACAAAGATGGAAATAAAAGCATAAACAGAGATAGATAAGAAATAGAGGTAGGCCAACAGCAACACAAAAGCCAGACAAAACACACCACCCACCAAGCCGGGGTGCTAAAATGACGGAAGAAGCAATAACATCTTCAAAGGCGGGGATTGTGGTTTGATGAACCCTCTTTTCAGAACCATCTCTACTTCGAATCTGTCCAGACAAGAACAAGTTTCGTTTAGACTCCACACACTAGGCATGCGGAAAGGTTGACCCCAACGGAGGATGACATGAACGGCCGGTCAAATCTCGAGAAGAATCCCATCTCCGCACTTCTAATATGAACCAACTGATGAAGATTCTGATTGCACTCGACTCTTCAAGCACCAATACCCTAGCCAAATCATCTCTTCACAGCTGAAAATCATAGAGGGAGGAGCTCTCCATCTACCTTTAAACCCTAAAACACACTAGCACAACCCCTGACACCACACGAAGAGAAGGGAACGCACACACAGTAAGGGCACCTTCTCCATTAGCGAAAGGTAGGGAGAAAGGTGCCGAGAGGGCCAGAGTATAGATAAAGAAAAGTAAACCCACACGATGGCAAGGGTTTGGGCTCTCACTATACAGAGATAATTTGAACTCTCATGGGGAGAGTGATTTTAATATTCTGACTCAATCAATCACATACAATATTATGAATACAACCGCCTAGTTCTAAGAGTGAAGATTGAGTAGAACATTACAGCCTTCACTATTTGTTCCAGTTACAGTGTGTTTGTGTGTGTTTTGATTTGTAAGAGCAAAGATTGAGTCCACTGTTCCCAACCTTGAGTGATTCGTTCGAGTTAATTTATGTATACCACTATACAAGGAGATTACATGCTTAATAATACTAAAATAAGAGTTTTAGCATTGTGAATAAATTTATGAAAAAAATCAAAATATGATAGTCAAAACATTTTAAAATTAATATATCAATATATATATAATAAAATTCATTTCAAATCACACAAATCATTGACCAGAGTAAAACAAGTTTAGTTGATATATTCCCTTCAATCTCAAATATAAAGCATTTTGTAAAGGGTTTGCATGATACAAAATAAAAGTCACCTCCTAGAGTTTCTGCACAATTAAATGTTTGATTTCCTAAAATTCCCTCTCATGAAATAAAGTATGAGAGAGAAATTTGGGATTCACAAGGATAAAAGTTAATAATTAATTAAGAGCAAATATAGAAAAAAAAATATAGAAATTTGGGATTCACAAGGATAAAAGTTAATAATTAATTAAGAGCAAATATGGAAAAAAAACATATTTTGCTAAAAATTTAATTAGTTTAACTAACTTTAACCACTTTTATTTATTTATATGAAATAAGAAATATAATGCTTTATATTTGAGACAGAAAAGAGTAACAAATAATTAGAACAGTCCTTGTCCTCTCAACTTAACCAATGCAAAGGACTTTTGAATTATAAAATCTGTTTTGTTTTGACTTTGATGAGTCTCTAATATTTAACTCGTCTAAAATTATTTATTAAAAAAGACTTGCTGCCACTTAATTGTTTAAATTAAGTTAAAATAAAAATAAAAAGAGACATTTAAATTTTAATTAGTTGTATATATATTTATGTGAATAAAAGAGGAATGTGTAATTAAAAATAAAAGAAGAGACAATGAACAAGGAAGATATTGGCCTTTCAGATAATGTTGGGACGAGAATGACGATCAGACATTTTGGTTCCTCAACAACCCCAAAGGCCCCGCTCGCACACAACTTCATATTATATATAGCTAGCTGTCTGTATTATCTAATCTTCATGTTTATGTTGAAAAAGAATGTATATGTTTGTACAGAATATATATAACATCATCTTTTGGTACTTGTTAGGTCGGCACATGCGATGCGAGCCTTCTTTGCTTCCTTTCCTCTTGAATTGGAATCTGCTTATTGGCCAAAAAGAAAATGGGGAATCTGCGAAGCACTCGCTTTGCTTTTAGCCAAATTTGGATAAGCCAAACAATACTGTTGGGCGGCCTCCATCATTTTCCTTCTTCACAATTCCCTTTCATTCTTCACTCCTCCTCTCTCTTTCACTGTTCATGCCCACTTTTGTCAATATTTTGACTTACCTTAATCTTAACTAACTATAAATGTTTCCTAATACTTTAGTACAGAATTTGAGATAAATTATATTATTCCTAACTTGTAAATAATATGATTTATTATAAATTCTATATTTTATTATTGCTCAATAAAAACTTAATGTATATTTTTTCCAATTTATAAGTAAGTATTTCAAAATCTATGCAAAATAAATTTCCTAATACATATTTCACAATACAATTAATATATAAACTTGAGGATTATTAAAGAATTGAAGTCTTATATATAAAAGTAATTGGAAAAATAGATATATAAACTTATGATAATCTTAATCAAGTACCTTAAGTTATTTTTGTGATATAGACAGATATAAGCAATTGAGCATAAGCTTATATACAAAAGTCAACATAATATCATGGACTAACAGCCCTATGATTTAGCTACTCCATTTCAAAAAAAAAAAATGATGGACATGAACAGGTCTAGGCATAAGTAAACTCTCTTGAGTGCACCATTGAAGTGATCAGGTCAATGAATAATGTATGTCGTTTTTTTTTTAATTTTCTCCTTTCCCTGGCCTTCATTTTCCATTTTCCCTCATTTTAAAATTTTCACCTTTATATCTTCATTTCAAATTTTAAATTAAATGTCAACAAATTTTTAAAAATTTCATAGACAATTTGTCTAACAAGATATGTTTTTTAGTATTAATATTATGTATTATATTTTTTTCATCTCTTATGTTACTTTCAAGTTATTATCTTTCATTGGGGTAAAAAAAAAAAAGTCTTTATCTCAGACATTGAGTTTGCGCGATACATAAATTGTAAGACGTGTTGCGAGAGAATTGCATACAATGTACAAATAATCGAAGAGGACACATGTTGAATAAAATAAGGTATGAGGCGTACCTTTAAGTATTCTCGGATGAACAATAAAACTCACACACGGTGTAGATTAGATCACTATAATAGAACATTCACATTGAATAATATCTCATACACTCACAAAGAGAATAGAGAAGAGAGGAAGAAAGCTTAGAAGAATTGTATATTTTCCAAGGGAATGAGCTCCTCTATTTATAGGTAGAGGATTGTATATTTTACAATCTCTACATTTATAAAAAGGATTCGATTCAATATTAAATTGTATCAAGAAAAGAGTATATGCTCAAATTATTCCTTTATTCCCTCATTAATATAAAAAAAACTAACGAGCTTTTGGAAAAAGCAATTGGCCCATCGAGGGCGGATTTTTTTCTTAACTAAGTCTAATATCTCTCACTTGCGCTTTATGGGTCATCATGTATTTCTCTCTCTTCTTTCATACTTAGTGCTCTAACATGACTGCATGAGCTTGATATCTTTGTTTGATGATCTTGCACTAGGAATCCCATTACAAGACCAGCACAAGAATACATCTTATCATTTACTTATTTATAGGTTTATTTATTTATTACCTTGGATATCCTAGAGTTACCCATACACTTTCTCTTTACAGCATATCTTTTTTTTATAACCCTCTTTATGGTATATCTAATCCCTCTTAAGTCACTCATAATTTAGATTGCCTACTCATATGCTTAATATCCACACTTGTGAATTACACAAATGAATTCACAAGGGACATGTCTCAGATATTAGCATAAATGTGTATTTCCAAGTAAATCTTCCTTTCCACAATTATTAATTAGATTTGGTTTGGCTACTTTCCCAGCATTAATTCTTTAGATCAAATCAGTCATAACCATAGGACATATGCCAAAGCAGCAGACACCCTACCAAGTCCTTATGATAGTGTTAAAGTCTTAAGGGTGTCATGAAAGGATTTGTTCTTTTCTAGAACTCACACAGCTATGAAGTAGGGATCCATTCAACTAGCTTTCCTTGATTGCAGTTCTTAAAGCACATGCAATATAAATTGCATGTTACAATGTCTTACTCACTCTACGAGAGTATTTGTCAATTTACTTATTTTTTTGACACCATACAGACTTAAGTTATAAACACATACAATATCTAAACCTGAATTCTTTTCTCTACCCCACTTATGACATTCAATCGAGGAGAATTCATTGTCTAGCTATTGGCCTCATGAATGATGAGTGTCCATGATTTGATCCTTTTATTTATTTTAGGATCTTATCCCGACTTTCCTTTTGTCGAGGCAACAATTGTTTGATTTTACGATGCTTCCCTGTCAAAACTTTGCCTTTTGTTGCGTCTTTGGCTATCGTAATATGTCTCATCTTCTTCGCTCCACATAAGCATCAAAGGCAGTTGCTCATATGAGAGAACCAACCTCCATAACTTGCACAACATACTTGATACTATATATATTTTTCACAAGAATTATCAATAAATAGAAAAGAACATTTATTTATCAGCAAAATTTTTCGATACATCATACCCTACGCATCCCTATAGACTTCACTTGTTCAATGAATATGTCTTGGGGTATAGGTTTGACAAGGGATCAACAATCATTTCTCATGTAAGAATATATTGAACTATAACTTCCTTCTTTGCAATAGCATCCCTTATGAAATTATATTTCATATCTACGTGTTTGGTCTTACTGTGATATTTGGGATCATTTGTATAAGTTATGGCTGCCTGGCTATCATAGTTCAATAGAATTAGACCTATTTCTCCACCTTTAATTTATAAATGTTCAAGGAACCTTTTCAGCCATATTGCCTCTTATACAGTAGCAAAACGTGTTATGAATTCTACTTTCATAGTTGACAATGCTATGCATGTCTATTTCTTGCTGCTTCAAGAAATTACTCTGTTACTCATCCAGAAAGTATACCCTGAAGTTGATTTTTGCTCATTTAGGTAACCACCCCAATCAGCATCGGAATAACCTTATAGGTTGAAATCACTTCCTTGGTAACACAGTGCATAGTCAATTGTTCCCTTTAAGTATCTTAGTACTCTTTTCACAGCTTTCCAATGACCTTGGCCTGGATTTGACTAATATCGACTCACAAGTCTAACTGCATAATAAATATATGGTTTTGCACACATCATTACATACATCAGACTTCCTACTGCACTTGAATATGGAACCTTTTTCATGAGCTCTTTTTCGGATTTTGTGTGAGGACACATCTCGCGACTTAGATTCTCATTCTTTGCCATTGGAGTATCCATGAGTTTGCAATCTTTCATGTTAAAACACTCAAAAATTTTCTTAATATATGCCTTCTGTGAAAGAGAGGGGAGTCTTTTTAAGCGATTTCTATTGATTTTGACTCCTAAAATATATTCTGCTTCACACATGTCTTTCATTTCAAAATTAAAGAATAACCAGTCCTTTATAATTTGAACTATTCTCAGATTATTTCTTGCTAATAATATGTCATCCACATAAAGGGATAAAATGATGAAATTTCCTTCAAAATGTTTTACATAGACACAGTGGTCTTCACCTATCATTGTGAAGTCATATAAGGTTACTACTCTGTGAAACCTCAAGTACTATTGTCTAAATGATTGTTTAAGTCAATAAATGAACCTTTGGAGTTTGCACACTTTGCCCTCCATTCCATTTTCTATGAAACCTAATGGCTATTCCATGTAGATTTCTTCATCTAATTCTCCATTTAGGAAGGCGATTTTTACATAATGTAATTCCAAGTCAAAACTTGCTACTATGCCTAGAATTAATTTGGTTGAATTGAAACACACAACAGGTAAAAAAGTATCTTCATAATCAATACATTTATGTTATGTATACCCCTAAGCCACCAAGTGGGTTTTATATCTCTCGATTGACCCATCCACTTTTAGTTTGATTTTGAGAACCCATTTGCTCTTAATTACCTTATAGTCGTGTGGTAGGTTAACAAGTTCCCATACTTGGTTGGCCTTCATAGAATCCATTTATTCTTCCATTACTTTTTTTTTCAATTGTCCTTAGCGGGACCTACTAGAACCTCTTAAACTGATTTGGGCTCTTCGTCATTCTATGGAATGATTATGAGTGCAACCCCTTCTATTTGGAATCATCTTTTGGGCACACTCTCTCTATTATTTCTCCAAAGTGGGGTTGCTTGTACGATAACCTCTTGTTGTATAGGTGAAAATGCTTAATTCCTAATCGGGTCAGCTGGCTGAGGTACATTCACTTGTTCTTCATTTATTTGATCATTAATCTCATGAAGAGATTTTGAATGATCAACATCGCCCTTGCTAGGAAAGTTATCTTCTATGAATGTGACATCTCTAGATTCAATCTCAATTACTGATCCATCTACATTTTCACCTATGAAGATGTAGCCTTTTAAATGTTATGAGTATCAGATAAAGATACATTTCTCCCCACGGGGTCCTAATTTCCTATATTTATGGGAAAATTCAAGAATATAGGTCACTAACCCCTAGGGTCTTGGGATACTTAAATTCGATTTGCGACTTGTCCACAATTCATAAGGCATAGAAGTAGCTGATTTTGAAGGTACTCTTTTAAGTATAAGGGCTGTTGTTAGCAAAGCATCTCCCCATTACAAAATAGGTAGGTTTGCTTATGCTATCATGGACCTAACTATGTTAAGGAGAGTTTTATTTCTCCTTTCTACTACCCCATTTTGTTGTGGGGTTACAAGATCAATCAATTGTCTCGTTATGCCCTTCTATTCACAAAGCTGCCTGAACTGATCAAACAAATATTCACGACCTCAGTCAGTTCGTAAAATATTTATTTATTTTTTTATCTAATTTTTGACCATGTTAATGTGTTGTCTAAAGCATTCTAATGCTTCAGACTTATGTGAAATCAGATAAATGTACCAATATCATGAATAATCATCAATAAAAGTTATGAAATGCCATGCTCCATGTCTTGCTTGTATACTTATCAGTCCACATACATCGGAATGAATTAATTACAATGGATATTTGGCTCTAGTTGTCTTTCCAAATGGTTTTTTGGTTGTTTTACCAGCTAGGCAATGTTCGCATAGGGATATTTCCATTTTAGATATATCATCTAGCATTCCTTCTTTAGCTAACTTAATTATTCTTTCTTGGCTAATATGACCTAATCTAGCATGCCATACATCACATTTAGAATTTGAAATATTCGAAACAATAAAGTAATCACTAGAATTAAAATCATCAGAAATATCCAAAATAAAGAAACTATCATAAATGAAACTGAGCCATAATATATGATCCTATTATTAACATCGAGAATACTATCATACAAATGTAAACTAAAACCATATTTGTCTAGAGAGATAATTGAGACAAGATTACATTGGATGTCAAGTACATAGAGCACATCATAAAGTGTTAAGATTCGGCCTCCACACAAAACTATTTTGCAATTTCTGATTCCTTTGATCTCAAATGTGACATTATTTACAACACAAAGCCACCTGCTTTTTGTTGGTAACTGACGATAATCTGTTAAATTGCCATGATCTCGAGTTATATGGTTTGTGGCCCTTGAGTCTACAATTCACAAAAGATGTATTTTTGTTAATAAAATGGTAGGGGAAACATAAGAATAATGCAAAGTTTTAGTATCCAATAATACCTCTTTTTGCTCAGGGTAGTCTTTGGCATAATGTCTTTTTTTTCTGGTAAGCATAACATTTGACCTTCACTAGGTCAGATTTCTTCACAAGTTTCTTGCCCTTTTCTTGAAATTTTTCTTTGTTTTTCGGGAATTTGGCCCCCCCCTTCTTCTTCTTCTTCTTCTGAAACCCTTTGCCTTGCTTAGGCTTGAGCTTTGATGAACGTTTGGTGCTCTATGCATTACCATAGGATTTGGAAGCATCTATTCTTTCATTCTCGAGTTCAAGATGACATGCAACATCATCAAAAGTTATATTGTTCTCATTATGAGTCAAGTTTACTTTTATGTGCTCCCACCTAGTCGAAAGAGGCCTAATCACAGCTTGTACATGTTGTTCATGTGATAATTTATGCCCTACTTCCTTCAACTCATATATCATATTTGACATTTCCCACAAATGTTGCCTAATTGGGGCGTTGGGCCTCAATTTATGTGTCAAACTTAATAGTGAGTCTCTTAAGTTTGGTGGCAAAAGTGCCCCCAAAATTGTCCTTAAGAGCAATCCACATGGACTTAGCGGTGGGATGACGCTCGAATTCACACATGATATCATCTGTTATTACACTCAGTAAGGCGATTCAAGTGATGTTGTTCTTTCTCTTCCACGCAACATATGCCTCATACATGTATAGAAGAGAGGATAAATGTTCTTTAACTTAGGAGCGACGGCCTCTTCGAGTCGAGATTGTTGAGGTTCGATTGCGTCACCAATAACGCAAGTCCAATTAAGAAAAACTAATCTTGAAGCATATGTAGGCTGTAGCGTGGCATCTCATCTCATAATATATATTTTATTTATAAGAAATGATAAGTTCAAATTATTGTATAGAAGTAGTAGACGTTGGCGTCAATGGTGTGAATCAAAAGCAACAAAAATGATAGTGATGGGGCATCATTCACACGTTCGGACGACCCATTACTGATTTTGCATTATTCTATTCTCTTATGCGCGTTGGATTAAATAAACAATAAACGAAATGAAACGTCACGCAATGACACTCCATTATTATTATTATTATTATTATTATTATTATTATTATTTTCTATTTGTGGTTTTATCCTCGAGTGCTATCTAGTGTAGGTTGTCACTAAGAATGGTTACTATAGCTTCTTTGGTTGTGTCGTATATTTTTGTAGATTCCGCAACGCAAGGGCCAAAATTAAAACGAAGGGAATAGCAAGAGAGATCGCCAACCACGTTGACCCATAGCGCATTGCATTCACTTAATGTTTTACAGGTACTAAAAAAACGAGATCAAACTGAAATTCATGGCTGCTTCGATGATGTCTTTCTCTTTGCGGCAGGAAATCTTCTTGGTATCAGTCACATCAAGCACCCCTGTTTTCCAGACACCAATATTACCCTACACAAACTTCCCTTTTTTCTTTTCTTGTAATTTTTATACTTACTCAACATCATTTAATTTATTTTTACTTAATCATCAATTTGTGATTTCGAATTTTAAATTTGTGGATTTTAATTTTATACATATAGTTACAGTCACGAAAAAATACGGAAAGTTACAATATTGTCATTGAAAAATATAATTACGTGTCGCATAACTAAATTTAAGGTTTGTTCGTAACTATATTTTTGGATGGATTCATTGGCACAATCAACTATCTAATTTAAGTTTAAAAAGATTTGGTTTGATTATTCAACTTCATTGGAAAAAATACAAAAGGCTTTTTTTTTTTTTCCTTTGATGATTCTTCGTAAGAAAAGACAATTATATATTATCAATAATCTGACAAGTAAGTGGTTAGTTCTATTCACGCTTAACATATGATTGATCAGTGAGGTTCTTAATCCTATTCCCACTAAAAATTTTTATATCCAGATTAGTGGGATGCCTAGTAGCCAAGACAAAAAATTGCCGCGCCATAATAATTTTCTAATCGAATAAAACAAACATAAACCTTATCATCCCCCCAAAAAAAAAAGTGAATATGAAACGGATTCTATTATTATAATATTATCATTATCATTGGAGTGAAAAAAAGACCATAAAAAACGGTTATAAGTATTAACAATACCCTAGCTACTGAAAGTCGAACATGATATTGGCAAAAACATTGGCATAAAAAGGCCCAGTTACAATATTACATATCGATTTTATTTAAATATATAGATACTATTTTATTGTTGATTAATTATTGCGTAAATATATGATAAAGTTAAATATAAATAATTTGAGAACAGCTCGAGAGGAGTACCACGCAACTTCAAAAGATAGTTCACATTTCACAAATGGGAAGACTGTTTGGAAATTGGGTCACCCATTATGCACTCATTATCCTGTAATGAAAGATGAAGATAATAAGATTACATCCAATTATCATGGCATGATAAAAATGACACAGGAAATAAAGAATCTTTATAGATGCCAGCTGTGCCACCACGAAAGATACTCGACTGATGTGTCCCTTCAACAGAACAGAGTCACCCAACTACAAAAAGGATAATACTAACTACCCAAATACTCTGCCAATTTAAATTAACAGATGGAAACAAACTAATGAAGGTTCCTCCTTTTTTTTTTGGAGACATTAATTGTTGGGCTTCTGTCCAACACTATAAACGGACCGCTCAGGAGCCCAATAGGATGACCAACCTTGGCCCACGTCCCAACATTAGCAAGCGGGGAGAACTGATGCAACCCTATCACAAGATTACGCACTCTAGCATCGCTCGTAATTCGTAAATGCATGTCTTCTCTCCAATCCACACGCAAGCGTGTATGTAAGAGAGAGAGAGATTTGTCTCTTTCTTTCTGATTTCTACTAAAAAATTTTGTGTAACTTTTTCTTTCTGATTTCTTGCGCAAATTACTTCGACAACTAATCATGTATTAACTCGAAGTCACTGGAATTTTATCCTAAAAGAACTGAGATTACTGAATTATCACTATCCGATAATTCAAATTCCAGAATTCTTGTTCAAATATATATATATATTTGACTGCTTGAGTGAGCTTGACTAAAAATATAATCATTAAGCAGTGAATTTGACTAATTTTAAATGACTTTTTTTATACATGATTACAGCATAATTATTTGGAAAAAAAATTATATTCCTCGTACGAAAGAAAGCTTCACGTGGATGGTAGAAATGTGAACTACACAGCGAGCTTGTAATTGCAACGAGGACAAATTTCTATAGATGAGATGTTTAATCGCTTGTGCACGGGTCAATAAAGAGTATGTGAGAGCAATGTTTTTCCTACGAGATTTGGTACCAATTAAAACATTAATATCACATTTTTTATTAGTTGATTATCATAACTTTGATTATTTTTTGATGTTAAACTTCTCCCATTAATTCCAGTTAAAGCTATATTTGCTAGTCAAGATCCCTTAATTACTCATTAGTGTTTTTTAAAACCATTCCAATTAAATTAACCCCTTAAATCTTGAGGTGATTATTTAATTAGATTAAGCATAAACCTAATGTGAACATCTAAAATTGATAGGTTAGAATACTCAATCACATATGGTTCCATTGAAACTCTAATCTAAGTTCCTTATTTCTAATCTCCTTTAAAACACTAAAATTATTCCCATCGGTTTTTTATATAAATTACTTTTTAAAAAATTTCTATGGTCTCAAATATAAGTCACTTTACAAAAGTTTGTGAAATATTAATTATTTTATTTCAAAAAATACCCTTCTTGAGAACTGTTTAAGAGAGCATTAATTGCTTTAAAAAATTTCAATATACTATAATATTAATTAGGGATAAAGATGGAAACCAAAATAAATATTAAATAATTTCATTAATGTAATTAATCTTTCTTAATTCCTATAAGATAGTTGAAAGTGATTTACATTAAGGATCGGAGGGATGAGTCTCAATAAGATTTTTCATATTTTAAGATAATTAAATACACAAGTGAATTAACAAACATAATAATAATGCAATTAAAAGCATCATCAATTAATCCATAATTAATTTATAAAGGTTTAGTTACACATAATGAATGTCCCTTATAAACAACATATACAGCAAACCAGCCACAAAAATATGTGAAAAAGAAGAGAAAGGAAAAGTGAAACTAATAATCAAAGTCGCAATTTCTTCCATGCCTCTGATCATTTGCATCCCAATGCCTCAATTTCCTTCCATTTGAGTCTCCAAGCTACCTCTTAGGTGCATAATACTGAAAAATGAAGAAACACCTGTGAAAACCCCTTCCAAACTTACAATAAGTTATGTTGTGCGTTTTTGGCTATGCAGGAATGTTGCAGCATTCAAACGCTGTGTTACACCATAAGTGAATAGTAATTTTTAAAAGAAAAATGCTGTAACCCAAATTCTTTGGACATTATTTAATTTGTATAAAACAAAAATGACTTCCTAATTTATATAAAAGTACCACAAACAGTATAAAAAAAGTACCACAAACAGTATAAAAAAATATACTAGTCATCAAATTCCGTGGACATTATTTTTTCTTTGTTTATTTTATTTTCTACCATCTTCATTTTCCATTATCCAGCTTTTTTATTAATTTTACGTTAGAAAACAAAGCTTCTGTGGTAAATTAAGTGCCCGTTTGATTTTTTTTTGTAAAAATATTTTTAGAATAATCACAATTTATAAAAATAAAGTTTAGATAAAAATAAAAAAATTTATTAAAAAATTATTTAGATAAAAAAAATAATAATTAAAAAATACAATTTGATTTAAAAAGATGTAAACTTAACAAGTCCTAAATAGTCAATCCTAGCTGAAATTAGACAACCAGGGTGGGATAACCATGGTTAGAAAACCATATCTAACACGTGAGACCTTTTCTTAAAGAGCGGAAGCGAAATAAAACGACGTTGAGTTTTAATTTAAGATTTTAAAATTGACTTTGGGTTTAAAACCCGGTAATTTGTCCTTAATGAAAATTATTCCAAATCTCGAATTAAACCCCGAAATAAATAGGAATGAAATGATTTTAAGCCAAGTAATAACCCACACTTGTCCTTACCTGCTCTGCGGGCAGCTCCCAACGCGATCCTTTCGTATTACCAGCACGCTGCCCGACCTGCCCGATACCTGGCTGAGAAGTTACGGGCGTCCGCTCTCCAGTATCTCTCTCCTGCTCTCTCTTTCTCTCTCTCTGCGCTCAGTGACATCTGACATTTCTATATTTTGGTGTGCTTCTACGATCAGATCGGACGGTCCAAAATGAACGGGGCTTATGCTGCTTGTTTTGCGAGGTTTTAGAGCTCGAAACCCCCAGATCCAGCTTATCGGTCCTTAGATCTTCTTTCCTGGTATGCCGTTTCAGCCTTATTCTTCTGCGGTTCTCTCTAATTTAAATTTTTGCCTCGTTCTTCACTTTCTTTACTGTCGTTTGAGATTTGTGGTTCACTTCTTTTCTGATCTCTCGGTTTCTGCGTTCAAAGTGATGCTTCTTAACGGTTTTCAGTTCTCATACAGAATTTGTTTAAACTTTGGTGCTTCTGGCGACACCTTCAGTTTCCGGTTCACTTTAAAAGAAGTTTCCCTTTTTACATTCTTTTCTTGTTCTTATTTTTTTTTTGGAAATTTAATAAATGAGTTTTGATTTTTTAAAAACAAAAGTTTTATTGTCCTTTGTTTTTAATTATAAAAAAAATAAAATAATATTAGGAAAATAATCCAGATCAGTGGCTCTCCTTGGTTTCAGGACGGATCTGACGGTCTTCAGCTAATTTTGTGTCATATTTAATTTAATTTAATTACACCATAATATTTTCTAGATTTGGCAGGTAACTGTTGGTAGCAGAGAATGGATACTATTCAGGGTTCGGTGGCGGTTACGCTTAATTACGGCGCGCTAACATGCGCCGCGGAAGCTGTGGTGGCTTTGCTAGTCTCAGCTCTCGTCAAAACCCAACTTTTGGCCCTGGTAAGTGACTGATTTCTTAATTCTCATTCAAAGTTCACACTGAAAAAAGTAGTAGTAATTAAAAAGGGGGAAGTCTAAAGGCATCTTATGAGCGTTCAAGAACTTAAGTAGAAATCTCACTGGCTTTTAAGAGCGTTTGTCATGGTTCTCTCTCGAATTGAATTTCCCGTTTATTTTAGAGGTATCCTATTCCGAGCAGATGTGTTGGAATGGGCTATGATATTTTTGTCCATTGCTAATTTACGCCCGAGTAGCCAATCAGTTCATGTCCCGTTTTTGGGGATGGGATCCTCTATGCACAAGGAACAGTAAATCTAGAGATTCTAGACCATCGGTGTAGATTTTAGCAATTTTTAAAATTTTTTTTTAAATCTCAATATTTTTATATTTAAAAATAGTCAGGATGATGACAGTAAAATTTTATCGCGTCAAAATTGATGGATTGTTCCATAATTTTTATAATTTAAATTAATAATAATAATAATCCGTTGCATCCTCGGGCTGGGAGTCCAGATCTACCTACCTAGAATATCAGAATCTGTTGCTCCCTTGCACCGCCCAAGTGTGGTTCAAGGGCTAGCAAAAGGGGTTGTCCATTGCCATCTTTGGGTGCGACGTACGCCGGTGGCTTGGAGTTTAGTGTTTGCTAAGGTGCGCACCTTGGGCGTAGAAAACTAGTAGTAAACCGTAAATTGGGTTGAGGTCCTTGAGGATAAAAGCTTTGGTTTTGGAACTAATTGAAGCGCCTGTTTGGTTTACTTTTTATTTAATTAAATTATGATTTTTAATTCTTATTTTTTTTAAATTATCTAAATAGATTTATGGTAAATTTTTTTATTTTTATCTAAATTTTATTTTTATAAATTATATGATTATTCTACATGATTTTTTATAAAAAGACAAAGCAAGTGGACACTGAATTCCGATTTTAATGCCATGTTTGTGGGGTCAGTTGAGGATAGAAAAATAGAATATATCTTTTTGTCGTGTCCGATGGGCTGAGGGGAAAAGTGAGAAGTCAAAGGCAAGGAAGGTGAGAGGAATTGATTATGGGAGAGGCTGATGAGCGTAAAGCAGGTATTCATACCGTTGTCATTTTTGTGTGGGTGGATGAGGGGCGAATCCCATACCCTCCGACATAGGATATTGTAATACCAAGTGGAGTCCAGTCTCCTGTGGAGTCCGACCACTTGTGCAGAGTATCGTGGACATGTAATCATAAATTTAAATAAAAAATATTTCGTGCACAAGTTACATCCAAAAGAAAAGTTATTCTCAACTAGTTTGGACCCTTGAATTATTTTTATTGGTTGGTGGTTACAATTTTCTGGGATAAATATAGGACTGGGATTTTCTGTAATTTTCTTTTGCTTGACTAAAGAAATTCCTACTGAATCAGTGCAGTTTCCTATCCGGAAAAAAAAAAAAAGATATAAAGCCAAGCAATGCACAGCATATCAAATCAATTCGCTTATTACAATAAGGGTTGCAAGTGCTTATTACAAAAAGTCAAACTAATGGTCTGGGATTATTTTACATACAAAAATGCAATGAGTTATTCTTCATACAATATAGTTCTTCAACTTGAAGGGCTTATGGTTTCTATTTCATCTTTTTTTATTTATGTCTGTCATTTTTGTGCAGGGGCATGCTAATATTCTTTATGTTGTTCCAATTTTATTGGATGTCCCGTAGGGAACTATTTCATCTTTATAAACCTCACTATGGATCTATGGGAGATTTGCTAGATGAAAACGTTACATAGACTAAATTATTGAGTTCTCATAAAATCTGACACAATTTCATATGCTGTTTTTTTTCCCTCCTTATCCCTTCTTTGGGCTATGGTTTTATAATAATATAAGGGAAATATTTATGTCATGTTGAACTTAAGTTAGGAAGATTTGTGTAATTTAAATTAGAAGAATTTGAGTGGGAAAAATAGAATCTGCTGTACATCCCGAACATTAAGAGTCATGGTATTTCAGTATCATACTTTCTCGTGCGTGCATGAATTAATCTGTTCTCATGTTGTCATACTCCTTAGGGAAATAACGTACTCCCTCCAATCTAAAATATAAATTCTTTTTGAAAGTTTATTTTGGTCCAAAATATAAGATCTATTTAGTAATTTTTAAGACATTAAATGTTTGTTTCTTATTTTGTTCTTATCTGCAATTAAATGTAGAAGAGATAACAAACTTTAAATGCAATGTATTAAATAGGGGTATTATTGAGAAATGATGTATTTTTTGATAAATTTAATGAGTAAAACTATCTTTCTTAGTTTTTGTATAATTAATCAAAGAAAACTTATATTTTGAATCATGGAAGTATATAATTAATTGAAGTATCTCCTGTTTCTCTTTCTCCATCCAACTTCTACTCGTCTAACATAAATTTATCTCTGGAAACCACCTGACATAAATTTGACATCTTATATTGACAAAATGGGTGCAGGATCTCCTCAAGCTGCCAATCACAGACATCCCGTCAATGAATGGAGAGGGTAACACCCAAGGCCAAGAGAAGCAAATTGATGCGGAGGAAGAAGATGGCAATGATGATGAAGGCGAGGATGATGATGGTGATGGTGGATTTGGAGAGGGTGAAGAGGACTTATCATCTGAAGATGCAGCTGGATACGGCAATAATTCTAACAATAAGAACAACCCAAAGAAGGTTCCTGGAAGTGGTGCAGGTGGTGGGGCAGAAGAGAATGGGGAGGATGAAGAAGATGAAGAGGATGGTGATGAACAAGATGATGATGATGACGATGATGATGAAGATGATGATGAAGAGGATGAGGGTGGTGAAGAAGATGAAGAGGATGTAGTTGAGGAAGAGGAGCATGACGAGGAGGACGATGAAGATGAGGAGGAAGCATTGCAGCCCCCAAAGAAAAGGAAGAAGTAAACTAGCTAGGACGGTCTCGGCTCCCGTTTGTATTGTTCTGTACGAATTTGGGATATAACTTCAAGCAAGTTTTTATTCAGTTTATAAGGAGACCTATTCAAGGCATGTTTAATTAGAGTCTGTTTTCCATTGCATGATTAGAGTACTATTATATAGCTGACATTACTATGCGGGCAGTGATAAATTCAAAGTAAATTGCAATTTATGGTCGTTGTTTTGACCTTTGTATTCCCTCGGTTGCTTTTCAGTATTAATATATTGCCTGTTTAGTTTGTTTTTTTTATAAAAACTCATTTAGAATTATCATAGTTTATAAAAATAAAATTTAAAAAAAATAGAGAAATTTATCATAAATCTGTTAAAATAACTTTGAAAAAAATAATAGTTAGAAATCTTAGTTTAGTTTATTAAAAGATAAACCAAAAAGGCTCATAATCTTTTAGGCTAAACTTGGTAGAAATAAATGGAGTTCCAAAAAAAGGGAAACATTTTTATGTGACATATTTAATATATATTATACAAGTTTTATCGGAAATTAACGATTTTCTCAAATAAGAAAAGTGGAAAGAATCTTTCCGAACATTAGTGAACCAAGTAGGAACAATTGATTTATCTCCTGAGAAACTTAGCTTCCCTTCCTTACTTCCTTTTAACCAAGCAGCCCCTAAGTTGAAGTATGGAGGTTTTCTAAATATCCCAATAAGAATGTTTCATACCAATTTTGTGTAATCGAGGTGACGTGGGATGTAATGCAAACTAGCAGAAAATAATATGAATATAAAGAGACGAATCAAATGATTAAAATGTAATAATGTTAGCATGTCTAAGTATGAGTCTATTTGGTTTATATTTTTATAAATCAAATTATGATTTCTAATTATTATTTTTTTTCATCTAAATAAATTTATGATAAATTTCTCTACTTTTATTTAAATTTTATTTTTGTAAATTTTAATTATTCTAGCAGATTTTTTATAAAAAAATAATTCAAAAAGACACTACATAATCCACTATAAATCAGTGTTCAAAATTACATGAATACACAATTGAATGAAATCACGATAGATGGATATGTACATCATGTATCATCAATATAATTAATGCTTGCATATTAAGAAATACTACATGATTTAATTTTTGAAAATTTAAATGTTATTCATTACAATTTCTAAAATATGTTATGAGGACTGATAAATGTCAAGTAAAAAATATAAAACAAATATTTCAATATTCAGGAACCAAATAATTAACAATATACTTTTTTTCATCATATTTTTCAATATTAAAGAGTTAATTAATTAAAATTCTGATCTCTTGTGTTATAAAAAAAAATCTGATCTCTGAAAAGTCTTTCTTTCTTTTCTCTTCTTTTTTTCTTTTTCAATTCAGGGCATATTATATTGAAGTTTAAAGGGCCTACTAATTTTTCAGAAGGCGGTAGTTTGTTTGGGGAATTCACTAGTTCAGCCGTTGGATCCCACTCTCAGTCTGATGCTGAAACGGGCGGAAACGTTGAAAAAACATTCACAGGCTAACTGAGAGAGGAAGGGCGCGTTGGACAGTCGGAGAGATTCGGTTATGCTGCCACGAATTTATGGTTCTCTATTTAACGTCTCAATTTTGCCTGCCTTCTTGAGTTTGTCTGTATTTAATGGCGGATCACTCAGACACTTCGCTTCTAGTATCTCCACCTCCGATCGCTGACCCTAGCGGGATCGACCTTGAGGCCGGTCCCAGCGAACTATTTCAATGCCGAATTTGTCTCGAAACTGATGGTAGTTTGGCTTTCGCGCCCTTTGTTTTATTTTCATTTCCTGGTTAGGCTAGATTGTATTTCAGATATTTGTTCAAATTCAACTCTTAGGATGTATCATGATAATAACATGAAGAGATATTTTGAATTCCATGCATTCAGTTTATTTTATTTTGTTTAAGTTATGAACTCCAGGCAAGTCAATACGTCCGCCAGTTGAATTGTTTGGTTAATCTGAATTTTCTGTTTCTTTTTGGTAGTCTAAACTGAATATTATTATATGAAACAATATTGAATGATGAATCAGACTTATCTTCATTCAGTTATTTTGATTAATTAGAGTAACTGAACCCATTGTTCTTACTACTATCAGCTCGTTAAATTGGAATTTCACCTTAAAGTATATGGATTCAAAGCAATTATTTGCACACTTTCATGGTTACTTCTTTAAGTTGGCTATGTGACTTATTTTTATTTGTCCTAGGCAGTGTGATGTTGTAAGTGACTCATTCATCACTAAGGGATTTTATAGAGTTTCTGGGAAAGATATTGTAGTTATATATTAACTTGCTGCAAAAATGTGCATGTGTCACTTTTAGTCTACAGTTATCCAGACAGATAGAATCGGCTCATTAGAAATCTGTATATTTATCATTCTAACTGTAGAGTTTTGGTGCAAGAAATAAGAGGAAGCTTTTATATGATTCATTTAGCATATAAATGTTGGATATTATGTTCCCCGAGACATTAAATAGCCATAAATTTTCACCCTGTATCCTTTTCCCTTTTAATTTAACAATTCAAACTTCTGGAATTATGGCAGTGCGATTGAAAAGATTGTTTTCTGATGGTTTACCGGAAGATAGTTGTGTATTAGAGACTTGGGGCACTAATGACATGCATTGTTCAATGTTTATATTTTGCATAACTTAAAAAATGGCAAGTCAGAGCATCTTCTTTCCTCCAGTTTGTGGTGTTGATGTAAATTTGACAATCACAGTTTGAGATTAGTTGTCATTAAAAGTTAATGCTGATATTGCCATGGACAAGTTTAATAATGCATGTTCGATGACTACACAAAAGGTCAGACATTCTGACATCAACTTGATTATCCAACTGTTTTACTTGTAATCGTAGGAGTGAGTATGTGGTTTAGGATGTTGATGGGGAGATCACAGGGTCTGATTGGTCTCCCCCGTCTCTCCTACCCGAGCATGTTCAGCAGCTGAAAACACTGGGCTTTCTATGAGTATGAAGGAGTCCACTACTCGCTCACGAGAATGACATGACTGAGATAGTCCGACGGCGGTTTTTGGTGGGTTGGTCACGGAGCTTTCCGATTATTCATAAAATGTCACGGCCGCCTCAATTTATTTAGATATGTATAACTTATCTGATATTCATAAGTATATTTGAAATTCTGTTTCATTTACTAATGTCCAAGAAAAACAGGGTTCTTTGAAGTACTTCTTAGGAATTATGTTATCGACACACATACACTTTGATTTGTGAAATATAAACAAACAACAATACAAAAGATAATAGGATGAGATATTTGTATTACGGGGAAGTAGAAGAGAGTTTAATATCAAGCAGTTTGCACTCTTCACTTCGAGAATGACAAAATTCTGTGCGTGAAAACAAGTGCATGAATAATTAAATGGAAGATCTTGTGAAGAAACTTCACAGATGCTTAAGATTAAAGAAGACAAAAGGATCGACCACCGACTTAGAATCGCAGATTTACCCATATGTAAATGCTCCAGTAGGCCCACAATAACGCGTAATAATTATATTTAATCTAGAAAAACCATGACTTGAACGGTTGAACCAACCAAAGCACTGGTGAAGCAAACAAGAGAAGCAGAGGACTGCGTCCACTTGTCCGCGTTTTCACGTTTAAAATGAACGTGAAAAGAGCAAAAGCCCTGGCCCACCGGTTTCATCATTCGATGGGCACACCCACCACTCAAAACCCAATTTTAGCTAAAATTATCTTAATTGGTCCCAAAAAAAAAGATAAAAATATCTTAATTCTAATTATATATTTCAAAATTAAATAATTAAAATTGTAATTGTTTAGTACAAATGAGTTATATGCAAAATATTTGAATTGTGTATCTAACATTCTAACTACGATTAAATGTTCAATTACTACAATATATTGAATCTCGTTGAAATTTTTATCAGGTTTTGAGAAATCAACGGAGTCAAATTATGGTCAATTGGAATGCGCCTATAGTAAAAGGCACATAGTATTATGAGGGGGACCAAATCCACATGCCGCAACAACTTTCATTGAAAAAAATATAGATAAAAAAGGTAGAGAGCCTTATCCAAAACGGCTGATTGGGCAGCTTGAGACGTCCCTCCGGCCCTCCCCCTATAAATGACTTCGGATAGACCGCTCATTGCTCAATGTTGAGGAGCAACATCAACAATAGCTACAACAAGACAAATTTCATCCATTTTTGGTGAATACACAGAATTAAGGATGTCTGATATTGCTATGTTGGTGGCGGAAGAGTACGAGAGGAGGGTCAGCATTTTAAGGAAGGCAAGCGATGGTGGTGCCGTAGTGCCCCAGAGGAATGACAAGTCTTCTGGTGCTTCGGGTTTGGCTCAGGGGCTGATGAAGGAGAAGAAAGCGCTCGTGAAGTGGGCTTGGGAGCCCAAAACCCAAGTTGGTATTGCTGCTTCTGCAAGCTTCTTCTCTGCTTGATCCTCATGCTTCCATAGACGCATAGTTCCTCTCTCTAATTCTTCTCCTGTACATTCGTTTTACAGTTTCGATTTATTAAAGGAATTGTGTTCTCGGCTTATCAACAGCTTCCGACTAATTATTTACCTTCCCTTTTTCCGTAACTCTGTTCAAAGAGACAGTAAATCCAGGTTCGCAATAGTAGTAAATTTGAACCGAGTTTTAACAGAGACATCAAATTCACATTCACAGTCGCAATAGTAGTAATTGGAACAGAGTTTTTCTGTAAATCAGTTATTTAATCATGTTTAACATCCCCAACACCACCATTTACTCGTTGGGGGCTCTTCAGAGTGACCACCTGTTGATGTCTACGGAGTCGTCTTCCCTCCAATTTAATTGTTCTTCGTTCTCATCACCGTCTTCCAGAACTGCCTTTAATGTTCCAGGAAACGTACCAGAGTCACCATGTGAAGATCCAAGAGCAAAAGTTCTTAAGAGTCACGTATTGATCTGACCATTGGAAGTAAAAATGGACAAAAACGGAAAGTTTCGATCAGTGAAAGAGAACTGAAGTAAGGGTGAGAGGTCAACGAATTTGTAGAAAATGGAATGTCCCAATTGAATTCTTCGTTAGCTTTGGGTTTCTCGTTTTTAGAGGGTAAAGAAGGAATAGATGAACAAGAGGTGAGGGGCAACAAGATGAATGAATAATGATTAGGTGGTATATGCTGTGTAAAAATGTTTTGCTTCATAGGGAGAAAAATGCTTCTCTATTAATAAAGCAAGTGGAGGGGGTGTGGTGCTTTCTGAAGCGATTTGTCCAGGGATTTTGAGGGGGAAAAAAAGAGGGGATAAATAAAGATAATAAATTAATAAACATAATATATAAAAGAGGTGGGATTAAACAGTCAATTCATGTTGTTCCAATGAAAAAGAGACACGTTGGACAACAAAAAAGTCCCATTCCGCTGGTTTGGTCTGGTCCTATGGAAGCAATTGGCTGGAAAGTGGCTCTTCTGGGCCTGCCGTTTGGTACAGGAGATGAAAGAATGTACCGTACCACCACTTTAGTATTAGGATCAGATGACATTTTTCATACTGTTGATCCCCAAAAATAATCGTATCTATATTGTTCACACTCCGCCCTAATCCATTCCAAATGGACATGAGAATTTTCATAGAGATAATTTTATTTTTATTTCCTGAATAAAGATACTTTATATAAATATGTAGCCCTATATTATATTTGCATCTAAAGTTTTTCATCATTTTTTATTTATTTGTTTGTCAGTACTTTTTTTGTACAATATATTTGTGAACACTCCGTCTAATTCATAATAGAAACTTCTGACTATTGATAAAATTTAGACGTGGGTTCTGTGTGAAATCATGGTTTGAAATAAAGTGTCTATAAAATGAGCACTACTACTAATTATGAGTAATTATTTAAAACTTTCAACATATATATTAGATCAAAGCTACTGGACTGCGTATCAACGATTATCATTCAAGGCTATTAAGTTTAGACCCACAGACGGTAGTGCATATATGGATTAGTTTTTTTATAATAGATTATGAGGATAAGTGATTATGTTAAAAGTGATTTATATTTGAATGTTTTTAGTTGAAAAGTAATTTTGAGAAAATAAATATATATGGATTTTGAGAGTTTGAGTGATTATTTGATAAATAATAAAAAGAAAAAGTAAAATAAATAATTATCATATATAGAAAAAATCAGTTTTTCTCATAATCACTCATTTGAGACATAATTACTTATTAAAAAGTTAGTGTATTTGATAATTTTACAAAATAAATAATTATTTTTTGAATCCAAACAGGCTCATTAACTAGGATGCCGATATTCAATATCAAAATGTGGCATAAATGGTGTCTACTCTCTTTCTTAAATAAATAAATAGATAATATCATCATATTTGGAAATAAGAAACATTACCACCTAAATCAGAAACGTTATATTACAACGAATGTATCTTTTTGTGTTTCGCGATGTCTAGCTCAAACCCTAGATAATGTATGTTAACCAATTTAATTTAATTTAATTTAATGGTTTCAATTTCAATCAATCTTTTTATGGTTTTTTTGGATGAAAAGTGTCCCATTACAATTGATGCAGATACCAGATAGTTTTGTTGTGAGCATCAAAAGCTATTGGGCTTCTCGGCCCAAATTTTAGTTTATTGGGCTTCTCTGACAAGAGATGGGACCACGTAGCAGTCATAATTTAGAAGGCTCATTTATCCAAAAAGGCCGTCCTCGAGTAGCACTTGTCATTGTTGCATATTTTGTCATGAAACAGAATTTGGATCGCTCATCAAATTTTTGAGCCTGAGCCCCTGTAACGAAATTTATGAAATTATATACAAAATACTGAATTACTGACACTTTGTGCTTATTTTCTACCATAAGAGTACGACCCAACCACATCATGAAACAAGTACTGTCCCTTTCTTTGCTCCAAAGTTTATAAGGTTTGTGTCAACATCTAAGCACTTATTGAATAATTAGGCTTTGTATAATTATAATTAGATTTTTCAAGCGAATACATACACAGATATAAGGACATTTTATTTAGTTTTAAGATATATTAAATTAAAAAAATTTTCATTATTAACTCCCCATATTCCAAAAAAAAAATAATATTAATTAAAATTAACATATATTGAGAAAAAAAAAAGAAAGTGGATCTCATTTAAAATAATGAAAAAAGATAAATTCTATCTGTAAAAGAAAAAATGAATGAATAAGTAAAAAATTAGACTCACTTAAAAAAACTGAAAAAAAAAGAAAATGACATGGAGCCCAATGAATTGAGTCACACTGTTTATGACTAATACACAATGCGACTCCATTATACTTTTAATTATATATAGATTTATGATCTTACCTTTCCTTGAGTTGAAACTTTCACACTTCCCATTTTTAAAAATGTAATTTCATAAAATATCAATAAATTGATTTTTAAAATATTTAATTTAACCAAGAGTTCAGTCCAAATTAACCACATAGTATTTGACACATTCACGCCCAAAGCCCTTGAGGCCTGACATCCATAAAGGCAAATAGACAATTTTTATAGAGCAAGCAATTTACTTTGATAGAATTAAAGAAAACACAGTCACAACTGTACTAAGCAACTTTAGAAAAATGAAAAATTGATAATATTTATAATAAATAGGTAATCACCATATAATTTACATCCTAAATATAATATTTTTACAACCACATCATATTTGAACATGCAAAATGTAATCTTTATACATCGATATGATATGCCTATAGCCAATCTCTCTTGCAGACAGTTAAAGCATACTTCCTTCATAAAGCCTAAAGCGTGCATCTTATATTTCTACATCTAGAGGCGGACCTATATATAAATAAGGGGGTCAGTTGACCCCCTCAACTTGGAAAAATTATATGCTATAGTGTTAAATTTTAGTATTTTGACACCATTTTTAATTTTGATATTTTGACCCCATTATATTCAAATTTTATTTTTTTAACCTCTAAACTCAAGTTTTGAATATATTTTGATTCAATTTTTTTTGGATACATAGTTCAGAATTTTTTTGAGGATTTTATTAAGTTTAATAAATATAGATATGTAAGAAAAAAGACCAATTAACTTAAATCTTCAAATAATTTTTATAACAAATATAATTTTATTTTCAAAAACCCAAATTAATGAGGGAGATAATTGAGAGATTATTAAATTGAATCTTCTTTATATTAGGTCGCCCCCACTGGTCCTGGGTCATAGGTCCACCACTGTCTACATCCAAAATAAATATGGTCGAGGTTTGTGGTCAAGAGCATCCATATAACATTGACAACCCAAAAGAAAATGTACTTAGCCTAAGAAGCCAACCAAATACTATTATTGAAAGACTAACACTTGTTACTATCACAAATTATAAACAAAAAGACTTCTTCATAGTGCAATCTCAGTCCATTTTTTCCTGCTTGATCATCTTGGTGGGCTTGGTAGTTGAGAAGTTGGGTGTAGTCATCTCTGCTGAAAGAATAAAATGTAGGGAAGACATACATACCGATTGAGAAAGTATTCTTCCACTCAGAGAAGATGAAGAATTCCAGGCGGTAGAAACAAAATCACTCGGACTTTGTTTACTGCTTCACCGTAGACACACTCAGGAAGGAAAATTGAGAGGAAGAGCGAGAGCGTTTTTACTAGAGAAAGAAGAGAGAGAGAGAGTCTCAGAGAACCGAGCGTTACTGTTCACCACCAGGCTATGCCGCAAGCGTACGGGCCGAGGTCTAGTAAAGTGATGAGTGAGTATCGTTTCCACAGGGACTTAGATCACAAAGTGGTCAAACATTGGACATCGCATTGCCGATTGATTTGAGCAAAGTAATTTAAAAGTTCACTATTCAATTAACCTCAACTATGCAAGACAAACGTATAAAATTAGCAACACGGACACTTAGAACTTAAGGAATTCAGGGAAATCTAGGATTATTCATTCCCCTTGTATTTCATGAACACCCACTTAAACTCTTTTTACAATTGTTCTTAATGCAAGATTATGTTAGTCAGGATACCAATTTAACTATTTGTGCTCCCTCGAATCTCCAAATAGCTGTTAGTATAATTACTTAGATAATCTCTTACTAATTAATTAAACCCTCGTATTCAATCCAAATCCTAAGTAACTATATGAGGTTAGTGAGTATATCTCTATCCCACTAACACAACTTGTCACTCAACAAAGCAAGATTCAAGTTCTCATATGACCCAACTCAAGTTCTCTATATAAGCTAACTTTCTCAAGCATAACTTAAATAAACTAAACAATCTTATTGATGGTCAAACAATAAGAAGCATTAAGAGTAGAGCTAAATCAACATAAAGATTGCATTAATTACAATTATAATAGAGAAATGAGTGTTCAATCCATACAAGGGTTCAGAATAATCCTAGAAGTGGAACACTAGCCACTCATGTTCAACAACATCATCAAAACATATATCTCAATCAATATCATTATTGAACAAAAGTGAAACGAGGAGGAAGTAAATGTAAGAAAATCAAGGAAGGATGCTGAAATCTGCTCAGAACTTCAAATCCTAGCTTCAAGCTCCTTCAAGGAATCAAATTCCAGCATACCCAAGCTCCCCAGACAGAGATCTCTGCGTCCCCTCGTGCCCTAGCTCTCACTCCAGAGTTCTCCAAGTCTCTCCTTAAGAATCCATCGTTCGAGTGAAGCTTTGCGTTTTACTGACGAGGGATTCTAGCCGCGGCTATAGGATTCCGGCCGCGGCCTCATATCTTGTAGCCGCGGCGTAGTGAGCTTGGCTTAACCATTTTTCTTCTCTGTCTGCATGAGGCCACGGCTTCATTCTTTCAGCCGCGGCGTGGACTCTCCAGAAGCATTTTCCCTCCTTTCACCAGTTATATTCACTCCTCTGATCTCCAAGGCCCGTACTCCAACAATGTACTCCAATGCTCTCCCATGATTTCTACAAAAAAGAAGAGGTTTTAAAATCTTTCCTGGGTATAAAATAATGCATAATAAGACAAAAATATGCAATCATGCATTATTAGGATTACACTCCATATGTTCCTATCCTGAGTATCAAGTATGTACGCATATGAATGCGTAACTCAAGGAAAATGTGCTGAAATGATGTAATTTGGTATGATTAACAGTTACCCAAAATGAATCGAGAGCCTTTCTGAAAAACTGATCCTCCTTTTTTTCTCCACGCACACACACGTTCATTTAAAACTCTCGTGCGTGCAGTGTGAGGGAACGGTTAACATTAACCGTTCCCTCCCTCTCTTCTTAAAATAAATATTAAATAAAAATACTTTTTATTTTATTTGGGTCTGGGCCCTTATGTTTGGGCTCTTAATTTCCACCTATCAAGGGTGTAACCCAACATCTCCCACTCACACTTGATGGGTTAACCTCTTACAATTCTTCCTTTCCTTTTCATACTAAGTGTTCTACCGTGACCGCATGGGCATGACGTCTATAATTAGATATTTTTATACTAGAAATCCTTTTCAAGGACCAGTATAGAATTACCTTATGTATTTCGCATTTATTTTGTTCATGTATTATACCTTGAATGTCCTAGATTTACCCATATACACTTCATCCATGGCAAATCTAATCCCTCATAAGTTTTTATATAAACTTAGATTGCCTAACTCTTGTATACTTAGTGTCTACGCTTAAGATGTTAATATCATAACTTCTTAACGGACATGTTTTAGACACCAGTATAAGTGTGTATATATTCGGATAATCTTCCTTTCGCCCATATTTCATTTCAATATGAAACAATTGCTTTCCTAGCATAAGACCTTTTGATCGAATTTATCATGACCATTGGATATATGCTAAAGTAGCTAACATTGAATCATTTTCCATGAAAAAAGTCAAAGTCATAAGGACATTAATGAGAGGATTTATTTTTCTCTGGGACTCACACAGTAATGAAGCAGGGATCTATTCACTTACTTCCCAATTGCGGTTTTAAAAAACACATGCAGTATGATTTGCATGCTACGATGTTACTCTTATCACATAAGAGCGTATGTCGATTTTGTTTTTGTTATTAACACCGTACAGATTTAAGTTCAGACACACACAGTGTCTAACCCAGATTCTACCAATTCTTCCACTCATCATAACGTCTTTGTTGGAGAATTCTCATCTGGTTACATGTATTATGGATTGTGGGTATCCATAATTCAATCCAAAATTTATATTTATTGGATCTCATCCCGACCTATTCTCTTCTTTTGTCGGGGTGACTTATTTTGCATTGTTTAACTGTAATATCTGCTCTCTTACAGATTTACTAGTAAATACAAAAGATATCTCATCTTTGCCCACTCTCCATGAGTGTCAAAGGCAGTTGCTCGTGTGAGAAAGCTAACCTTATCAACATGTACGAGATACTAGACATCGTATATTTTTCATAAGTATATGTACTCGAATGACTCAATTATAGAAAAATGTATTTAATTTTATTCATATAATTGATCATTACAAGGATTTGTGTTACATCATATCCTATGAATACCAAGTGATTTTACATGGTCAACATATATATCTCTCGGTATTGGCTTAGTAAAGGGATCAGCAATCATTTGACGTATAGGAATATGGCGAATTGTAACACTTTTCTGTGCTATGGCATCTCTTACAAAATTATACTTGGTGTCTATGTGCTTTATCTTACTATGATACTTCGGATCTTTAGTGTAGGTAGTGGCAGTCTCGCTATCATAGTTTATCAAAATTGGATCCAATTTATCACCAATGATCTCTAAGTGTTTTATGAATCTTTTCAACCATACTACTTCTTGTACTGCTGCAGAACATGCGACAAACTCGGCTTCCATGGTAGACAAAGCAATACAAGTCTGTTTCTTGCTACACCAAGATATAACTCCATTGTTTAGCAGAAAAACATATCCAGAAGTCGATTTATGCTCATCTAGATCTCCTCCCCAATCTGCATCGAAGTATCCTACCAAGCATAAATCGCTTCCTTGATAACATAGAGCATAATCTGCTGTGCCTTGCAAATATCTCAGGATTCTCTTCACAGCTTTTCAATATTTCAGTCCATGGTTTGACTGGTACCTACTGACCAAACCAACTGCATAACATATGTCTGGTCTCATACACATCATGGCATACATTAAACTACCAACTGCACTGAAATAAGGGACTCTTTCCATCATCTTCTTATCAGACTCAGTTTGAGGACACATATCTCGGCTCAGATTTTCTCCTCTTGAAATAGGGGTATCCATAGGTTTACAGTTTTTCATGTTGAATCGCTCAAGAATTTTCTCAATGTAATTTTTCTGAGAAAGAAATATTAATTTTCTTGGGCGATCCCTATGGATCTTAACTCCTAGTATATAATCAACTTCACCCATATCTTTCATTTCAAAATTCGAAGATAGCCATTCTTTGATAGTTATAATCGATTTCAGACTATTTCCGGCTAATAGTATATCATCCACATAAAGGGATAATATCACAAGATTCTTTTCAAAATTCTTGATGTATACACAGTGGTCCTCGTCGATCATCTGGAAATCGTACGAGGTTATAGCTTGGTGAAACTTCAAATACCACTGTCTAGATGATTGTTTAAGTCTGTAAATGGATATTTTTAACTTGCAGACTTTATTCTCTTTTCCTTTCTCAATGAAACCTAATGGCTGTTGCATATACATTTCTTCATACAGTTCACCATTTAAAAATGCGATTTTTACATCCATCTGATATAATTCTAGATTTAAACTTGCTACTATTGCCAGAATTAGTCTTATGGAGTTAAAACGCACAATAGGTGAAAAAGTATCTTCATAATCTATACCGTCCTGTTGAGTATACCCTTTTGCCACTAATCGAGCCTTGTATCGTTCAATCGATCCATTTGCATTTCTCTTAATTTTGAGAATCCATTTATTCCCAATTGCCTTACGTCCAGATGGAAGATTGACCAAATCCCAGACTTGGTTTATCCTCATTGAATTCATTTCCTCTTCCATTGCTTTCTTCCATTCATTACTAGCAGGGCATGATAAAGCCTCATGTATTGAATTAGGCTCATCATAATCTTGTGGGGTAACTATAAGAGCAATTCCTTCTATTGGGAAACGTCTCTTTGGTATACTTTCTCTGTTACTTCTCCGCAGTGGGATCTCTTGTAAGTTATTCTGTTCTTGAACAGAATCTTGTACTTGTCCTTGTGAGCTCCCACTCAGATTAGGAGGTTGAGGTATATAAATTTGTTCCTCAGTTTCTTCATGTATCTCATAAAAAAATATAGTACGATCTACCTCACCCCTGCTAGGAAATTCATTTTCTAGAAATGTTGCATCTCTAGATTCTATTTCAGTGACACTCCCATCCTGGATTTCTCTAATGAAAACGTAACCCTTAGATTGTTCAAAGTATCCAATAAAGATACATTTCTTCCCTCTTGGACCTATTTTTCCATATTTGTGGGAAGTATCATGGACATAAGCTGGCAACCCCCAGGGTTTTAAAATATTTAAATCCGGCTTACGATTTGTCCATAGCTCATAAGGTGTTGATGTGACCGAATTTGAAGGCACACGATTAAGTATGAAGACTGCTGTTAAAATTGCATCTCCCCAATATGAAATGGGTAGATTGGCTTGTGCCATCATGGACCTAACCATGTCTAGTAATGTTCTATTTCTTCTTTCGGCTACACCATTTTGTTGTGGGGTGCCAGGGATTGTAAGTTACCTTACTATTCCCTTTTTTTCACAGAGCTTTTTGAATTGTTTCGATAAATATTCACGTCCGCGATCGGTTCTTAATGCTTTGATTTTCTTGTCCATTTGATTTTCAGCTAAGTTCATGTATCATTTAAAAAATTCTAGTGCTTCAGATTTATGTGACATCAAATAGACATAACCAAATCGCTAGTAATCATCAATGAAAGTGACGAAATAAACAACTCCATGTTTTGCCCTTACACTCATAGGACCACAAACATCTGAATGGATTAATTGCAATGGAGTTTCTGCCTTAGTTCCAGTTCCAAATGGTTTTCTAGTTGTTTTACCAGCCAGGCAATGCTCACACACGGACATTTCCATTTTATCAATTTCACCTAGCAGTCCTTCTTTAGCTAGTTTAATCATTCTATTTTGATTAATATATCCTAGTCTAGTATGCCAAGCATTCATATCAACATTTGAATTGGAAGAAGTTGCAAAGCAATCATACATATAAAATACATCAACAATGTCCATAACAAAGAACTTCTTTGAAAGAAAAGCTGAACCATAAAAGGCTGTCCTTAATGAAATGTTTGCTACTTTATCATAAAAATTTACATTAAACCCATAAATTAATAAGCAGGAAATAGAAACCAAGTTCCGTCGGATGTCAGGTACATGAAGTACATCATAGAGGATTAAGGTTTTTCCACCTCGCAAAGTTAATTTGCAGGTTCCTATGCCTTTCACCTCAATTCTCGCGTTGTTACCAACATAAAGCCACTTGCTTTGATTCAACAACCGACAGTACTCTGTAAAGGATCCTCGATCCCTGCTCACGTGGTCTGTGGAGCCTGAGTCAATTATCCAAGAAGAAGAAATAGTTTCTGTTAAAAAAACAGTACTTGAAACATAAGACATATGTGAATTAACATAATTCACTAATACCTTTTCATATTCATTTGGCTCAGGGCAATCCCTTGCAAAATGACCCATTTTCAGGCAGGAATAGCACTTAACCTTACTCAGGTAAGTCTTCTTCTTCTTTCCGCCTTTCTTCCATCTTTTCTTGAAAGGTTTATTTCCCTTTCTAAATTTCGGGCCATTCTTCTTACCATTTCTTTGATATTTCTTGCCCTTTTTGAAATTGGGCTTAGGGTTAGAAGTTCCTGCTTCTTCAGTCAGATAGGCTTGTCCAGATGCTCTGTAGGCCCCTAGACGTTCATCTTCAAGCTCCAGGTGTTTCGCCACATCATTAAAATTGTTTATATTCTCATTATGGGTTAAGTTGACTTTCATGTGTTCCTAACTTGAAGGGAGTGACCTTATAACAGCCTAGATCTGTTGTTCATCAGACAATTCATGCCCAACTTCCTTCAGTTCTCTGATCATGCTGGCCATCTCTCGTAGATGCTGTTTCATAGGAGTATTAGGCCTTAACTTATAAGTATCAAACTTAATTGTCAGCCTTCTAAGTTTGGTGGTAGAGGTACCTCCAAACTTATCCTTTAATGCCGTCCACATGGCTTGTGCAGTTGAATATTTCTCATACTCACACATTAGGTCATTGGCCATAGTGCCCAGCATAGTAATACGTGCTATGATGTTCTTCCTTTTCCAGGCCATGTAGACCTCTTGGTCTCTCCTATGTTGGGCTGTATTGCCGGCTTCTGGTTGTGCCATGACTATAGTCAGTGGCTCTACAGCATCTTGTTCTTCCAATATATATGAAACCTTTCGGTGCCAGATGTCCCCCAATTATCCCCATTTAGTTTATCTTCCTTATTTAGCTCAGCCATTATACTCTTGGTTGCCATCCTCAAATCAGTCACGAAACTATCCCACATAAAGGACTTCTATTATTGAGCTGAACTAAAGAATATATTAATAAAATATACATGTAGCACAGTACAATATACAATGTCATATATTTGTATTATTTCTTAGTAGAACAATAATAATTTCATTAGTTCTATGATCAGGAGACAACAAGTGTATCTCCCATCACACGAATGCTAGTGTTATCATTATTTTCTATTAAAAATTTAATACAAGTACTAGAATAATTAACTAAAAAAAACGTATTTTAAGAGCTCCCACTCAAATAAAATATATAAAAAAATAATTAAATCCATACAAGAACATAGTCATTGTACAAAAAAAATTAATAAAAAAATACATAAATTAAACAGGAAAACAGAAATTAATAATTTTCTTCTTAAGAATGCGATTCGATATTTTCATAGCTCTATTCATCGCATCATCCCAGGTGTAATCTGAATATTTCTTATTTTGTGTATTCAGATTTTCTCTTAACTTAATAATGACGTTCGCGAAGAACTCAGCATCTTCCATATTCACCACAAAGTGTGAATACTTTGCAAGAATTGGATACAAGTCTTTTAAATGTTTTATTTTTGTTGCATCCCTATTTGCTATGTCTTGTGCTATAGAGTAGGTAAGGGGTTGATCTACTTCTTGATCTTCAATTTTAGGCTTTTCAAAAATAATTTCATCTTCCTTTGGCCCATTTGGATCTGTATACACTTCTTGAACTTCCTCAGGATTTTCTTCTCCTTCTAGAAACTCCTCATCAGGATCTTCATCCAAAAATTCACCATCTGGAATAAGTTCTTCCAAATACTCATAACTTAGAGAACCATATCCAACTATTTCAGTGCTTTCAAAATTCTCTTGCTTCATTATTTTTTTTTACCTTCAATAAAATAGTAGAAATTATTAAATAATAAAATTTTTCTTTATTAAAAAATGTACTGAAATAGCTCTAGATAGATCCAAACTTATCTCAAAACTAGACAAATAGTATATCAATTTGAAGATCTCGAATTTAGAAATTTTTAGAAGCAAACCGTGGCAAAAAATACCCTTGCACGTGCCCCCACGGCCCAAAGAAGTCCAGATAACAAAAAAAATTGAAAAAAAAAAGTCCACGAGCAAGGGAGGGGCGTGAACTCCACGCGCCGCCGTACAAGGCAATTTAGGCCACACACACCGGCCAGACATCTTCCACGCGTCGCCGACGTTCAGACAGTGTCCTCCACGTGGGCCAATCACGTGCTGATGGGCCCCACGCGCCACGTCAGCAATCCCAACCCCTTTTTTTTAAGGGCCCAATGTCTTGGCCCAAAAAAAAGTTTTTTTTTAAAAAAAAATTTTAATAGGGCCGAATGATGCCGGCCCAAAAAAATTTTTTTTTTTTATTTTTATTTTTTGTCGGGCTGAGCTGCGGTGGCCCAAAAAAAATTGTTTTTTGTTTATACGCAGCCCATTATCAGTTTTGTTTTTTGTTTTTAATTATTAAGGCTAAACGACGTGTCGTTTTGGTGTTTCACCAAAACGACGTGTCGTTTTGGTGTTTCACCAAAACGACGCGTCGCTGAGGTCATCCCTGACCTCCCGCCGGATCAACCCGACCCAGTACGGACCCGGTGGCGGACCCGCAAACTCGCCACCATTTTTTTCCGTTTTCTCCTTCGTCCGACGTCCGTTTGAGGCGTTCTTGGTGTCATTTTTCTCGTCTCAACGTCCTCTACATGATGGTGGTCTTCTTTTGTCCAAAAAATTGTGATTTCAATAAACCCACTTTTTTGAATTTCCTACGCAGACTTCGAATTTTTTCGGCACTTTCTCTCTAATCCAGTGTACATTTTAACGCGATTTTAGTAGTCTTTTTCTCATCTCTTTATTCTCTACACAATGGTGTATTTATTTTCTAGGAAGGGATTATTTTACAGTACTAAAAAAAAACTGTACGGTGTATAAATTTTTTTTAAATTTTTGAGATTCCCTATACTGAATCCTATTTGCATATCTTATGAGTATAAACAGTATACAAAAATATAAAAAAAAACTCATAAGAAAAATATATACCGAATGCAAATTATGAAACTCACAGAAAGTAATTTTTAATTTTCAAGTGAAAAATTTTGCAACGGATATAGATTTTCCCTGAATCTAAACTCATTCTCTGATACCAATGAAAAAATAAAAGGTAGGGAAGACATACATACCGATTGAGAAAGTATTCTTCCACTCAGAGAAGATGAAGAATTCCAGGCGGTAGAAACAAAATCACTCGGACTTTATTTACTACTTCACCGTAGACACACTCGGGGAAGGAAAATTGAGAGGAAGAGCGAGAGAGTTTTTACTAGAGAAAGAAGAGAGAGAGTCTCAGAAAACCGAGCGTTACCCAAAATGAATCGAGAGCCTTTCTGAAAAACTGATCCTCCTTCTTTTCTCCACGCACACACACGTTCACTTAAAACTCTCGTGCGTGCGGGAACTGTTAACATTAACCGTTCCCTCCCTCTCTTCTTAGAATAAATATTAAATAAAAATACTTTTTATTTTTTTTGGGTCTAGGCCCTTATGTTTGGGCCCTTAATTTCCACCCATTAAGGGTGTAACCCAACATTTGCAATTCCCACTATCTGACAATCATCTGTATTCCTTTTACCCTGGATCTTGCTTTTTCTCTTGTACTGGACATGTGTGAGAAAGTAAGCAATTTTCATCTCATCGATGTTGATCAAATACTCACAATTAGAGTCATTTTGTGATGCAGACGAGCCAACTGGGGTAGAGCATATCAGATCACTGTCACTCATAAGAGAACTTGTCTCCTACATACATGCATTTGCAAAAAAGGGATATTAAACACTATTAGAAACAATTCACATGCATTTTAGTATGTGAACTCATATCAAATAAAAATGCATATAATAAGAAAAAGTGATACCATAGGTACATTGTTTGTGTCACTAACAGAAGCCTGGGAGTCTTGCACAAATATAAACAAAACATAAGAATCTAACATTTTCTAATTTGCATATGAGTTGAGTATATTAAAATATATTATATACTTCATGAACTGAATAACAGAAATCCCTCACATGATATTGATCATTGTCATATTCCAAGACACTTCAAATAGAGAACTTCTTGTTAACATTTTGTTGATCCAGCTTGCTTTGAGAATTGGTGTTTGACCCACTAACTTTCCCAACACCCTAGAAAATGAGTAAGGTCTTTAATCCTAGAACATAAAGAGCCAAAAATTAATGGCTAGATGAAAGTGATACAAATGAGGTGGTTCATAAAACATGATTACTTATTACCTTATCCAGTTTTTCTTTCAGCTCTTTGGCATAATTCTCAATCAATTTTTTGGCTCTTTATTTTATCACTAACTTAATTTGGATCGTTCATCAAATTTTTGAGCCTGAGCCCCTCTAATGAAATTTATGAAATTATATACAAAATACTAAATTACTGATACTTTGTGCTTATTTTCTACCATAAGAGTACGACTCAACCACATCATGAAATAAGTTGAGCCCGTGGTTGTTGTATTGTCCCTTTCTTTGCTCCAAAGTTTATAAGGTTTCTGTCAACATCTCAGCACTTATTGAATGATTAGACTTTGTATAATTATAATTATAATTATAATTTATAATATTTATAAATTTTTTATCACAATTTTTTCTTAGGCAATATCAATATTTTCCCTCTAAAGTTAGCTATGACTGAAAGTGAAATGATGATATCTTAAAAATTAGAAAAGATTTGTTATTACTGCCTCAATTATTCAAAGTCAATCTTTTTTTATCAGGTAAAAATATGCATTTAGCCCTTTAATTTTATTATAGGTTTCATTTTAATCCCTTAATTTTATTTTATTTTTTTATTTCTTTAATTTTCAAAATAAAGTCAAAAGCTTCCCTTTCTTTAACATTGTTAACATAGCTAACAGAAAACATTGACAAAGTATTTTTTAATCTTTACAAATTTATCCAACTAATTTTCTATTTTTTATGGTAAAAATTCAAACCCATCTCATAAATATATATATATATATATTGAAAAATGCTTTCTCCTGCAATCCCTTCTCCTTGCTCCCAAACATCTTCCCCCCCCCCCCCCCACTCTCTCTCTCTCTGTGGAGCTTGTTAGAAAAACTCAAATGTTAGATTTGCGAGATAGAGGATACGTTATCCTTTATCCCTTAGTCATAGTCATTATGGTATAATTAAAATTCGGGAGACTGCGCCATCTATTTTAAGCTTCCTGTTCATCAAATCTCCGCAGCTATAAAACCATGCATTCATCATATCTTGGAGGGAATAAAACAATGAACTTCAATAGAGTTGAAATATTTTTATCCATTACAGAAAATAGTAGCTGGGAGTAGTCACGCCGTCACTCAAGAGGAAGAATGGAAGATGTTGAAATGTGGGCATAAACAGGAAGGGACTGAAGAGAGATTTTTTTTTTCAAATATATTTATGAGTTGGAAATTTTATCATAAAAAATTAGTTAAATAAATGTGTAAAGATTAAAAAAAAATGCTCTGTCAGCATTTTTCCTTAACAATTTTAACAATGTTAAAGAAAAGGAAGCTTTTGCCTATATTTTAAAAATTAAAAGATTAAAAAAATAAAATTAAAGTTAAAGGAATAAAATAAAATTTAAGGTAAGATTAAAAGTGTAGGGTTTTTTTTTCTTAATTTAAGATTCAAAGTCCTGTTTTTTTAAATGTCCTATCCATAAAATATGCATAACATAAATAATTGTGCAGTTTAGGATTTTTAATAATGGGGTCTTTGCACAAATTTGGTTGAAACTACCAAAGGGTAGGGACAATGGGGCATTCAATGGCCGTGTTATTTGCTTCAACTTACGACAGGGAACAACAACATTTCATTTATAGCTGTCTTATTCTCATAGTAGAGGGGAGGCCTAGAGGGGAGATAGAACCCTAATCCTCACGCCATAAAAAAAAAAACGGTAGAAGTAGAATCCTATCCTAATCCATAAAAAAGAAACAAGAAAAGCAATATTCCTGTCCTAATCCTCACGCCATTTATAGCTGCATAATACTCCCTCCGGTCTCATTTATAAGATGTTGTTTTGAAAATTTACTTGGTCCTATTTATAAGGTGTTGTATTATTTTTTTCATTTGAATTTCCTTCTTTACCCTTCATTTAATAATTTTTTTTGTCTCGTAAATTGTTCCGGTCTTTAATCAATAGAGGTAAGATTGGAAATTTATACTACTTTTTTATAAATTTAAGAGAATAATTATGTCTTCTTAATACCCGTGTAATAAAAAATAACACCTTATAAATAGAACCGGAGGGAGTATATTTATAACTTCGTGTTTATATTCGTTAGTTTAGTGTGAAGGTCAAACTATGACGTGATAGAACATGTTCCATTGTAAAAAGTTGTCAAGCTTATCATATAAATTTAAAAAAAAAATTATTAAATAATTTAAAATATTATAAAATTTAATATTCCTCCAATAATCTAGTAATATTAATAAAAGGTAAAATAATAAAATAAGAAATTAAGATTTTATTGAAATTTTAAAACAATAAATATTGTGAAAGATCTCAAGAGTTCTAAAGTGATAATTTTTACAGAACGACGGAGGGAGTATTATTTTTAAAAATAAATAAAAATTACAGTTTAAAATTCAAAATTAAATATATTTTTCAAAAAAATTGCTCCCTCCTGTATCAAATATAAGAAAATTATAAGAGGTTGTGTTGGTCCAAAATATAAGAAAAAATATAGTAAGTGTTTAGTGTAGTAAATGAGATATTCCAATAATACCTCTCATTAATTTGGGGAAAGCTATACTAAAAAAAGTTATTAATTGAGAATAATTTAAAAAAAGTATGTTTTACTACAAATTAAATGAGATTAAATAACTTTGATTAATAATATTGGTCTATGTGAAATAACTTATGTCTTATATTTGATATGGGAGGGAGTAAAAGAAATCCTGAATGGCAATTATTTATGTCAATTTTTTTTTCACAATTTAAATGCCATATCTTGAAATTTTTAAAATAAATTTAAAATTTAAGATCTTTTAATATAAACATTTTTTTAAAGTTTTAAATTATATTTTTTTTCTTAAAAGAATTCCAGGTTGCCCATAGAGGATAAAAGATTAAATGATATCAATTGTCCCTTTTTTAAATCCAGAGACGTCCCTTGATATTGAATTTGGTCATCTACCTCTCCCCCTTCTCATTCAATTCAATAATGCCAACGTTTGCCAAAAATGACACTGCACTATGTGTTACCGTGACTTGTTTCATTTTCTGTCTTCTAGGCACATTGCATTTATCTCAATGAAATACTACTTGCTCATTTGCCTCACACAAAAGTGACTCAAAAGGAAGGAGCTACTTGTTAAACCATCATTTTGATTCAGGTATTCATGATGCTCATAAATATTCAATAGTGATCGTGTTTATGAAACAAAGATTAAGCCTACTCAGCATTATTTGTAAAACAACAAACTGAGTGAGTCCGAGAGAAGTCTATAAGAAGTAACATAATTACTCATATCTACCCAGATATTTTTCTACTAATATTGTGCTGGAAAACCGACATGGAAAGACAAAGCTGGAATCTATATATGCTTGCCCATAATTCTTCGTGTGAAATATAGCATAAAAGTCCAGATCCAATGCAAATAAAATGGAGGGGGAAACAGTGTGGTCCTGCGTGGACAATCAAGAGATTAAGCAAAACGAGATACAACAACTTATGATAGTACTAGTAAGCAAAGAACAGAAAGAGTGTCCGGAGTGCCGTTTTATAACCGCTTTGTTTAAATCTGGAGAAAAATTACATTAAACTCGGTTGATTTACATTAAACTCGGTTGATTCCTTTAATTTGAAGGACCTCTTTGTTCCTTATTAAGTTCAGCAAATCCAGTACTCTGCAGTCCTGCGTAACTCTCAATATATCAACCTTTTTATTTGAGACTTTTATTATATACAGCTAACTCTCGTGCTCTTCATGTGAATGTGGCTTGTGGGGTCTTGCAAAGTTGCTCTCAAATTGCTTTTACCTTGCACCTTTTTCGCCCATTAAACCTCCTAACTTCTCTACCTACCAAATCATCAATGTCACTGTGTGAAGAAGTCTCCTTGTAGAAAATGAAAATCTAACTTGCTCTCTAGTCTTTACTATTGCTTGACCAGTCACTCCTGCTGCGAGAATGACCCCATCAAAATCTGCAGAGCAATATGTTCGCAAATATCTTCTTCTGAGATATTTTCAGTGTGGACTGGACAGCTAAAAGCTTGGTTTCCATAATTTCCCGAGATCCAGCTCACTCACTCCAAACATTTAAATTGATAGATAGAGACAAAATGTGTAACCGCAAATGTATAGGCCGTATGGTAATAAAATAATGAACAGAATATCATTTTCATGGAGACTTGATTCCAACAACCCAATTAAGTATTAATTTTATACGTTTATTCAAGTCAAGCAACATGCAAAATAAGAAGGAAATAAATCTAAACTACAATTAGTTTAGTGGTGATTCTGAAATGCAATAACGGCTACTTAGGATAATTATTTACTTGTACATGATTCAATTAAGTAATTACTTTCTCTCAGGTCTTAGTTACATATACTTTAGAGCATTAATTCACTTATTAGTATCTTCCACGTGTTTAATAAGCTTACCAATTAATTGATCCATAATCCCTTATGTAATTACTTCCTCTGATCCTTAATGTAAAATCACTTTCAATTACCTCACAGGAACCAAGAAAAGTTAGTTGCATTAGTAAAATTGTCTAATATTTGCTTTGGTTTTCATCCTTCCTTCTAATTAATACTATATATTTGAACTTTCTAAAATAATTAATGCTCCATAAAATAATTTTCAAGAAGGGTTTTTTTGGAATAAAGTAATTAATACTTCACAAACTTTTACAAAATAATTTATATTTGAAATAAAAGAATCCTTCTAGAATGTGACTTATATAAAGTATCGGAGGGAGTAACTAATTAGTGTATTAAAATACTCAACTTCCAATTATGGCTAAGTGGCTAATTAAGTATATTCCTATCCTAATTAGTAAATTATCCAATTCCATGTCTAGAATTAAGTAAATTCAATTGATTTAATCACTTGGTCTATTCCAATTTTCCTTTCTCAAGTTGCAATTGGAAAATCCCCAATTCAAGAATTCTAATAATTTCTTAATTTTTAGATTCAACATATTCACATCGATTAATTCATCAAATACATGAAATTAATCTATAAGAGAGTAATTACAAAGTTGAGTTATACACAAATTCATAATAATTCTGGGTATAAAATAAACTCAAACTCTCATGTTTTGTTTACAAAGGATATGACAAGAACAAATCGAACAAAACATAAAAAATAAGGAGTATGATAAAGAAAAGGGAAGGAAAATTCAATATAATGAAGCAATTCAAGTTTGGGGAGCTTACAATCCCAAATCCCAGCAATCAAAACTCCAAGAACCACCTCTAGTGGTTCAAAATTGTTCCCTTCTCATTCTTTTCATTGTTCCACGCATTTAAACCATTCAAAACCCTCAAATTCGCTGAATTATTAAAACTTTACATTTTGACAAAAAATCTAATGTTGTAGCATTTAAGCTCTGCCGTTGCAGAAATGTCCTTTTTTCAAATATACTCATACTCCATACTGTAATGCTGCAAAGCAGAAATGCCTTTTCTAAGATATATTAATGCTGCAACATCAAATGTACTACGCTACAACATAAAAATACCAACTTTTATATGTAATAACAATGTCGCAGCATCAAACTTCTATGCTTTAGTACAAAGCATTCAAATCTTGATTCTCAACCTTTTAAGCTTTACTTTCTTCAACTTCAAATATGTAATCTTCCTTACAAAAACCTATGAACACCAGTGAAAAGCTTATATGCTTTAATTGGACAATTTTTACTCCATTTTCCATAATATTTACAATATAATCCAATAAATGCAATTAATTCAAATATTTAATCAAATGTAATATAAAATGCATAGATAACTCCCTAAATTCACTCAAAAGTATCTCAAATATTCCTAAATATGGAGATTCATCATGAATCAAATGATAAAATCAGAGAGTCATGCAGCTAACAGAATAGTAAAAAGGTTGGATTTTTCTTTTACCATAATCTTCATACATACAGCAGATGGCACATCACTAATCTTCTGAGGAATCCCAGAAGGGAAAGATGATCAATTCCCTCTGTACAGCCAAAAAAAAAAGAGAAACTCTCAGATTAATCAATGTATCATCAGGAAGACAACTGTTTCAGAGATATCTTTGCAAGATGATAGCACCACGTAATGCAAACGAGAAAGACATAACTGGGCGCTGCTATTATCACTATTGTCATCATAATTCACCTGATTCCGATGCTGTCGATACTTGGTCACCACATCATCTGGTAGCACTCTGTTTCTACAAAGAGGGCAAGTAGCCCAGAATTGAAGCAACCACTGGTCCAAGCAATCCTTGTGAAATGAGTGTTTACATTTCAAGTTCCTAACTTGATCGCCTTCTTTAAACTCAGATAAGCACACCCTGCAATCCAATTGTTCTGCCATGTTCAGTCTTTTGGTGAAATAAATGGTGGGGTTTCGCTCTTCAATGAGTTGGAGGTACTGGGAGATGGTAATTGGAGGTGAGTGTGTTTTGAGGTTTCGAATGAGAATGACGAGTTCTATAAGCAGGAAGACCAATAGGACAATGGTCTTTGCGTAGAGATGAAAGAAGAAATCAGAGATGGCTTTCATGGCTGTGGCTACCAAACGCTAATGGGAAGGATTCCTAAGCGCAAAGTTGTAAGTTCTTTATAATTATAACATGGAATATGGGCAGTATTGGTCTTAATAATTGGTGAATATATCATTAATGCAAGTAAATGATACCCTGACTTGAGTGCGTGAAAATTCGCTGAAATTTTTTATGTAGGCGGTCCCATAGCCAGGTGACCTTGGTGAATAGAAACAATCACCTATTTATAATAACTACATCTTGTGATCATGTTCCAAAAAAAATGCCGTGATAAATAAGCCAACTGTGTGTAATGTTCGACTGGGATATAGTGTCAAGAATTCAAATTCTTTTTATGTAAGAAAATATGATAAATAAATAAATGATGATATATCTAATAGTCAACTAAAATGTTTTGGTAGATGTAATTATTAAATTCCTTTATGATAATAAAATATGGGTTTCAGTGTTTTATATGGAGTTCAAAAGAAAATATAAAAAGAGACGCACAATACATGGCTTATGATTTCTTAAGATTTTTAATATATACCATATAGAAATGTTATTAAAATTTTGGGGTATTGTCTCTTTCTTTTTTCCTCTTAAAAAGGGAAGAAAAATTTTCCTCTTGGTTAATTTATTTGTTTTTACCATAGTTTAAAAAACTCAACCAAGTTGATTGGGAATTGGTGCTAGTTCCGGTCCAAACATATATAGCAACCAATGAAAAACCGGTCGAATTGGTCACCAAAACTAGGGGTGTTCATAGGTTAGGCCAGGCTTAATCTCTATCCGTTGCCCAACTCGATGACCTAGTATAAGGTTAGTATTGGACCAAGTACTGGACCCGCCCAACCCGATACTCAGTTTTGTTATAAAAAAATAAAAAAAAATAAAAAATAACTTTATTTAATAACAAAAATATACTTATTTATATATAAAAATAGATTTCATTAAAAAATAATATTAGAAAAAAATAATATTTTAAAAAAGTTATGAATACTTAACAATTATACATTATTTTTACATAATATTAAGTTAAAAATTCAATTCAAAATTTTAAAAAAATTGAAACATTAAAATCTTAAAAAATTTTCATAATATTTATATAGTAAATATATTATATTAGATATATAAAGAATAAAAATACTACAAAATTAATTAATATATATAAAATAATTAAAAAATAAAAAATAAAAAGAAATACATATAGGTCGAGTCGGGTAAGACTAATAACACTTGGCTCTATCCCTAGGCCGACCCGAAAATTGGCCCAGTCCAGTTGACCCAATGTGGCAGGGTTGGACCGAGCCAACCGAGTCTCAAGCATTGTTGTTCAACTCTAACGAAAATTGGTTGAACCAATCAAATTTTTTTAATTTTTTTATTTTTAAAAAATTTTAAATTTTTTAGTTTTTATTATTTTTAGTACGAAATAGCATTATTTTTTTGCATAAATTTTTTCTTTTTATACTATAATATTATATAAGTATTATTATGATACATAATTATTAATAATGATAAATTTACTTAATAAATAATATGAAAATAAAATATTAATTGATTATTTTGAATTCAAATATGATTATAGATGAATATTAACTTGTTTGGATTTTAATATTAAATTATGAAACTTATTAATAATATTTTTTATTTTCTATATAATATATAAATTTAAAAATTATTAAATTTATTACCACCAATGTAATTCTGATTGAATTACGATTAAATCATTAAACCTTCAACTAGTACTTTGACCAGTTCAATATCAGGTCTGATTTTTTTAATCTTAGTTTTTGCAAGATTTTTAAGATACATCTTAAATTACTTAAAATTGAAAATTCTAAATTCAATTTGTGGCAACGCATTTCGTAAATTACTAATGGATTGAGGTAAAAAAGTACATGCCAATTTTGTTAAGAAAAAAAAACTCAAAGTTGCCTTTGAATAAATTTGTAATATAACATCAATTTTAATAATTTTGTATAAAAACAGTAAAATCATTTTTTGTGAAATAAAAATAAAATTGATTTAATTTTTCAAATTTCCATTTATTTTAATTTTACTATATCATTCTTAATTTTTTATTTTATTAATGTATTAATATTATCATAAATATAATTTAAAAATAAATTATATAAAAAAGATATAAATTTTTAAAAATTGATGTTAAAAAAATAGTAAAAATTATATTTTTAAAGTTATCAAATTTATGAAAGATCTTAAAAAGTTATTAATAAATTTCATAGAAAGATACTATAAAATTATTTAAAATGGTAATTTTTATGTCAAAATTTGATAATAATTTTCTCAAAATTTGTTAGTAATAAACTATAAACTGCCTAAAATTTTATAGGAATTTTAATATTTAAATTTATAATTTAAAATTCTTAATATTATAATGGAGTTTAAAAAGTATCAGTACTTAAGTCGTAATTTTTCATAAAAATGTCTTGGAACATGTATTTTTCTTTTTTGATTTTGATAAAACAAACCAAAGCGAGGCTGAAACAGAGAGTTGATTCTCGAACTGGACGAGTACAATCCAGTGGCCCCAATGATTCGCCATCCATTTTAATTTCTTGTTTGTAAAGCGTTGAAATGTGGAAGGTGGCCGTCAAATCTTCCTAGTTTGTAACGCAAATGTGGACATGAATCGACAGCTGCATCCTCTCCTCTCCGATTCCGTTGGATCTTTAAATCCTCAGCCTTTTAAGTCACATAATCTCAAAAACACACTCCTTCAAGTTTCCTAGAGGAGAACAAGAACAAAACGCCGCCCCTGTTTAGTTCTCCCATTGTTCTTACTTGGGCGTAGTGAATACTCTCTATGGATAACCATGAGCAACCCGTAGTTCTCATCACTGGTTGCTCTCAAGGAGGCATAGGCCACGCTCTGGCACGCGCCTTCGCTGGCCACCGGTGTACGGTGGTGGCCACGTGTGGATCGCGCTCATCCATGGTGGACCTGGATCAAGACCCTAGGTTCTTCTTGCAAGAGCTCGATGTTCAGTCCGATGAGAGCATTCAGCGCACTCTCAAGAGTGTTCTAGACAAGTATGGCCGGATCGATATCTTGGTTAATAACGCCGGTGTTCAATGCGTGGGCCCACTTGCTGAGCTCCCTCTCTCCGCCATCCAGCACACCTTCGACACTAACGTTTTTGGTTCGTATCATGATCATTTTAACTTGTTTCTTCCTTGTGAATTGTTATGTGGCTTTGTTGGTGTTGGTCCACAAGAGATAGGAACAATCCCATTTTGCAGATGCATGTTTCCTGACCAATATATATATTTAGGGTTTAGGATTTAACATTCAAGCATATGGAGTTGCTTATTTACAAATTCACTGTGTAGCCTTGACTTTTCAGGATTCTTAGGATGAACTGATAAACAGAGGATACAGTTGCTTTAGTTACTCATGGACATTGGAATGAATCTTGGATTCAGCTAGTCTAAATTAAGATTTTAGACATTTACTTGCTTCTACTCTTATTGCAAACCGTGATCAAGGTCCCTTTGGACGCTTCATGCATTTATCTATGCGTAACACACGAGAGGAAGGGGACTAGGATAGCATGTTCCTGCAGAACATTACTTGGTCATTGCCAAGTGCCAGCGTAAGACCGAGCGTTCTATGTCTGTTTCACATTTGCAGCAGGTACCTTAAGGTTGATTCAAGCTTGTGTTCCTCACATGGCAACTAGGAAACGGGGAAAGATTGTGAACATTGGGAGTGTAATTGCTATGGCCCCAGGACCATGGTCGGGTGGTTACACTTCCTCCAAGGCTGCTATTCATGCCTTAACAGATACGCTCAGGTTAATTTGCATGTCCTTCAAACTTGTTTTACAGAAATCCACCTTGCTTAACTGTCACTTAAGTCTAAGTGATATTGTCTTGGGAATATAATGTGATATGTAGATTGGAACTGAGCCATTTTGGAATTGATGTTGTGGCTGTGGTCCCGGGAGCTATCAAGTCAAATATTGGGAATTCTGCGCAGCTAGCTACAACCGCATGTCTGAATGGAACATATTCAAGCCTTTTGAAGCAGCGGTCCGAGAGAGAGCTTATTTTTCTCAGAAATCCAAGTCCACCCCTACGGAAGAATTCGCAGTTCAGACGGTGGCTGCTATCCTGTGGAAGAAACCACCTGCATGGTTCTCCTACGGCCATTACTCTTTCATCATGGCCATCATGTACCATTTGCCACTTTTTATCAGAGATTTTATTTTTAGGAAAGCAACGAAATGTTGAGCTGCTTGTTGCTTGTATGTTGTATTTGAACTTTCGATTATTATTGTTAATGAATGATAAATAAATTGAACATAGATATTTGCCGCAGTGACCAGGTGTTTTCGTGGGCCAGCAGGTTCGCCCAAGGGTCAGGTTTGATGATTTATTTTATTTTGAAGATCAATCCTTTGCAACCCACTTCTCATCTTTAATATTTATATTTTCTCTCAATTATTTATTCAAAATAAAATAAATAAAACAAGTCACATATACATCATACTCCAAACAATACATGAACATATTTTAATTTATTATACAACAACAACAACATTAGTTTTATTCCACTATGTGGGGTGGATTTTAATTTATTATACTATATTAATAATTTTCTAATGATTAATATATATTACATGTCAAAATATAAATGATATAACATTTTTTATTACATTAAGAATTTGGAAATTATCTACTCATCATCCCACCTACTTCATTTCAAGGATTAAGAGGAGAGAAGAGAGAAAATTTTTCGTTCTATTTTTTTTTTCAAACCAAATAAGTGGATAAAAGCATTTTATCTCCTCATTTCCTCCTCTCCCTCATATCTAAAAAAAAGAGAAAATTGCTTTCATTCCCTTATATTCCCTTATTTGGTTTGAGAAAAAAATTATTAAGAAAAACTTTTCCTCCCATTTCCTTATCTCTAAATCCCTCAAATCAAACAAAAAAAAATGATATAACTAATATGAAAAATTTCAAAGAAATAATATTAATTTTTTTATAATGAAATATAAAGTTTTATGTGTCTGCAATTTCAAATTATGCGTTACTTTTACATATCAAGATTCTTTTTTTCTTGTTCAATTTCATAAGCAATCACATCAAGAAGCTATGCATGAACAAGGAACATTTTCTAATAACGCAATTATTAAGTCAATTTCCTTAAAAAGTTCTCTTATAACAGACCTATCACAAAAATTTTTCTGTTGGCCTCCAAAAATAAATATGAGAATACCTTTTAGCCATAACTCAATACAAAAATTACTCCTTTTTTGGGCCAACAATACGAAAACTACTCCGCTCCCTTCCTTTCACGAAAAAGTTATAACCTAGTGCAGTTTGGCTCTATAATACTAGTGTATAGCTATTATACCAAGTTCAACAATCATCACTCGTTTTTCCTTTTAATTTTTTTATTGACAGCCAGTTAACTCAGAAAACATTTTATTTCGTACGATTTGTAAACTAGAATTATACCAGTGACATTATCCTTCCACAGTTTTACAAGAGAACTCCCTCATGCGGTTTGATTTACAAGGGAATTCCCTCATTTGGCTTGGCTTCATCAAACTGTGACGGCCCAGGATGCCGACGAAAACTGATCAAACTAAAAAGATTACAACCTATACTCCACAAGATTTACAGAGTAACTCTCACGTAGTTTGAATTTATCCAATTATATTTTACATCATCCTAATTTTTACTTTACTCCATGAAGTAAAATAATGACCAGACTGCCAGAAAAGATTGATTCAACCAGATTCAAGCCTGATTAAAAAATATCAACCGTCAGGCCCCCAAGCCAAGATGGATCACTAGGTACAGACAGCTTCATGCTTGCTGAATTAAGGAGGAACAATCAGAATCAAACGAATGAGTACACATTCAACAAAAGCAGGGTAGTACTGGCATGACAGCAAAACCAGGTAACATCAACTTAACTATTCCACATTAAAATTCCATGGCCGGAGTGTGACCCTAACATCTATCTTATCATCGAAGATGAAAATATATCTTGGAGAAGTTTCACTGGAACTGGTTCCCAAAAAAAACAGAAATATACCTACCTACTCAAGAGTCTCTTACTTAGCTTATGGCGATCTACCTAACACTAGACTAGATATAGTCGAGTCTCAATCCATGTAAAATATCAAAAACCAGATAATTCCATTGGCAGACACGGGCCGACCTGCCAAGATGCATTTATAATATATATCCACTCCATTAGCAAGCCATTGGCCAAGAATCAGTAAGTCAGCCAGGGATAAATTGTAGTCTAATGCCTACTGCTTCGTTCTTTTACCCTGTGCTGCATGTTTTACTGCAACTTGCTCATCGGACAATGGCAAATAGTAGATCCGAGGAGTTGCTCTGGTTTTGCGAAAGAGATCATCTAGAGTGACGATTGGTGGTTCAACTTTCTCTGGAAGAGGTGGTGGAGAAGGAAGCCGTTCTCTTGATGCTGGTGGGAGCTTTGACAAAGGTGGTGGTGGTGGGAGAGTAGCAGTAACTGGAGGCTCCTCCCTATGCTGGCGAGAGGAAAGTTCTGGCTGTGAGGTAGGTGGCGCAGAAGGAACTGCTAGACTAATACTCGCAGAAGCAGCTTGAACAGGTGTCTCTACTTTCATTTTCACTTCTTGAGGATCAACATATTCAGCAACTAGGAGGCGCCCACCATTTGGAGGCCATTGCAGGTTATACACAGCATTTCGTGTTTCAATGGCTTCTTCCTCTGATGAGTACTACATTACCAGGAAATCACAAAAAGATTGCTTAAAAGTTGGAAATATCCGATGAATGCAATATCATCATAGGGACTTCACAGCAGGTAGAATGGGGGGAGGGGGGAGGCAGAGAGAAGGTTAAATCTTACAGTGACATAGCAATGAGTCTTAATATGGTCCATCCAGAAACTGATGACCTTCCCCGTTTTTCCTAAAAGCTCTTGCACTTGTTTCAGGGTAAAAGGTCGGAGGAAACGATCAATCCTGAGGGAAGTAGTTGGGGGGCTTTGCGATGGTGGGACTGCAAAAGAAATTATACACATTTAGATATAGAAATCAGAAGCTGAGGACACAACAGCATACCGCCATAACAAAGCATAATCCAAAAAACAAAGAATGCAGAATAAACAGAAATATAATTAGCTTCAAACATACAGGCAGAGAAATTCAACCACTAAGTAATTATTCATCTTCAAATGTCAACTAACCAATGCGATCCTTTGGTGCATCATCTTTTGCTGAGGAATCAGATATAGAGAAGCTGCGGTTCAGACCAATTGACCCATTCTTGGGTGTAGTAGCAGGTGTAGTGCTTTGTGGATCTGGACCCTTAATTGTTTCAGAGTTCCACCTGCGTTGCCTTTTTGCAGGCTCATTGTTCCCAACTGATGCTTGATCTATGACAAAATATTCCAGATAATTCAGAATATTGAAAATTAAATTGAATCAAATATATTTGAAGAAACTAATCTAAAAATCTGAGCACTGCTTGAAGCGATTCAGATTGCACATATAATATTTTTCTTGTCCAAGCAAAACTCTTCCGATTAGAAGTTCAAAAGAATTGATTTTTTATTACATAAAAAATATATTTTATTTGAGAAGAAAGGAAAGTTGAGTTCAAATTAATGTATACTACTTTCTCAAAACCTAGAGCCCGTCATTAACATTATTCTCATCATGAAATGTGCAGCTTGTTGATTCATCAATCATCAACTAGCTCATGTTAGAATACAAGATAGAAAAATGTAATGGTAGTGTCAGCATTTTGTATAGGCTTATACTTGGGCTTGTACATATCACCAAACTAGCTTAAGCTACGTGGTTAGAATTGCCACAAGCTTTTATACCCTTCATCTTTCTAATTACTTTTAGTTGTGGAACTTCTATTCTCCAATATTCCCCTGATTACTTTTTTTTTTTCAGTTTAGTTTTTCTATTTGCTTGGGCTTGTGTTCTCTGAGTCTCAAATGGATTTTGTGACAATTGGGCTCTAATACCATGTCAGCTATTTGTATGGGCGTATAATTGGGCTTGTTCAGATCAAAAAAATAGTTTAAACTACTTGGTTATGATTGCCACAAGTTTATATACATTTAGTCTTTCTTATTACTTTAAGATGCAGGACTTCTATTCTCCAATATATGCTACCACCTTAAGACCTAGAGCGTGTCATTAACATTATTCTCATCATGAGATATAAAAACTAATTAAATGTGCAGCTTGCTGTTTCATCAATAATCAGCTAGCTAATACTAGCATGAAGTCCACACATGCTGATTACAAAAAATTGAAGAGCTCACATGCATAACAATAGTCATATTCACATTTATTACAAAGCAAAAGAAATCTTCAGAAAACTCAGACATATAGCACACCAAAAGAACAATAATCAGAAGTGCAAAGTGAATGATGAAATTAAGACTAAAACATTAAGAATATAAAGCTTACCATGAAATTTTCTTTTCTCAGAGGACACAATAGGAGAAATGTCATTATCTAGGTGAACATCACTTTTTCCTGCAGAGAGCACACCTCCCACAACTTTAGTACCAATTTCCGCCTTCACAATAGGCACTTCACTACTCTTGCTGTTCTCTCGAGGTTCATCATCATTAAACTTAGAATCAAATTGCTTGCTCTCTGGCAAATCCTCTTCCATAGAATCATCACCAGAACTTCTGTCCAAGTTTAGCTTTTCTGGATACCCAACATCTTCACTGCTATTGGTCTTTTTCATGTCTGGGCTTGTAATATTATTGATATTCTCTTCAACAAATGTCTTTTTCTCATGTGGCTTTCTAACATCCATTGAATGTGATTCATCATAAATGGGGACAAAATTGCTGGGTGATGATTCCACCATCTCTGGCTTAATATCTTGTTCTAATTTGACATTATCAGCAATTATAATACCCTTTAGTTCATTCTTTTCATTAATTGACATAGAATCACTAGAAATAGAATCAGATTTTACTTGAGACCCTAATCTAGGGTTAACCTCAGATACCTGGTTTTCTAGAATAGAAGAGTCAGGATGGCGATCCATCTTTAAGTCACGCTCTAGCCAGGGCTTTGAATCTTCAGCCTCCAGCTGGGCCTTTGAATCCTCAGTCTCCAGCTTGGTAGCTTGCTCCCTATCACCCTTCTGTATCTCTGAGCCATAAGAATCTTGACAACTGACAACTACTTCTGTTGCATTTTCAGTGACTGTAATACTAGTTTCCACAGTAGAACTATGAACAACCAGCTCCTCTTCTACATTTGCAGAATCTACACTAGCAGGTAAGACTGCATGTCCAACTTCTTCAATTGTGGATGCAGCACGATTATCAACATCAACTGGGGCAGCAACAACATCCAGATCATCATCTTTTGTTCTTTCATTTTCCACAAGCACTGAGGTCATTTCTGCATTTCCCCTTTCAACTTGTTCAACTGTACCAGTATTTCCCTTTTCAGCTCCTGATTTTTCAACAGTTTCTGCACTTTCCCTTGCATATGTATCAATTAATTCAGCAGCTACAGTCACCCTCTGTGAATCTTTCACTCCATCTACAGGTTGGGGATCACAACCCAGGCCATTAGCATCATCCTTCTCAAAAGACACATTAGCCTCATCTTTTTCAGAAGCCTCTGCAGCTTCCCTTTCAATCCGAAGGGCTTCATCCAAACGCTTAATCAAATCATCCTTCAAACCTTTAGTAGTTAGTTTCCTTCTCTTTAACTCCTCTTTCAGCTCTGTAACTTTCCATTGATCAATGGGTCGATTTTCCAGAACTGGATATCTTGATGACATTATATCCAAATTTAACTAACCTTCACTAACCTGGAGTCAGCAATTAGATATAATACAGAATCAACTGCAAAGAAACAATAAACACACATTTATAATAATCTATTAAGAAGAGCAGATAAAAAACCAAGCACAGGGTTCATAAAGCCATAAACAATTTGGTCAAACTACTGAAAGATAACTATTATTTATATCTAAAATCAGGACATAATATACATCTCCTCCCTTAGATCTTGAATTTGATAAGCACTAGTGGAGCTAGTAAGGATTAAGATACTATCCTGAATATTATAAATACAATGTTGTCAAAATAATATCCTCAAATGAATATAACAAAAACCGAATTCATTCCAATTCTAAGACAAATAATAAAAGTTAAAGTAGACAGAGTAAAACTGGCATAATTAAAACTGACAACAGAAAAACCTTCTACATCCCAAAACCGACTTTTCCTTTTCTAGCTCTTGTTGACATCCTAAATAATGCACATTGCATATTAAAAAAGACATTGCTGTCAAAAAAACATTAAAAGATATTGAACTCTTCAATACAAAATGCACCAAACTTAATATTATTAATATGCAAGCTAATGCACCAAAATTAAATGTTAAAATTAAAACCATGCAGATAAGCTTAAAGGTTGAAATCAGTCATCTATTATGAGAATAGAACATGAGATTGCTAGGTACCAAACTCACAGTTAAAAAGATACAAAAATTCACAGGACTTGAGTAACGAGACAAAGAGTCTCAAATCCCACTTTATAGCTTCACTAAATGTACATACATTTTCTAAATAAAAAAGATTAGATAATCCCAAAATCAAAATCAAAATTTGTGGAAAAAACAGGCAATAAAAGATGAAATCATCTATGCATTTATCAATTGAAGAGAAAAGATAATTACACGCCAATACCCTGAAAAGATTGGGCAATTCCTCACAATGATAATGTTCCGAGAGGCCGAAGACACTGGTAAGGCTCAAGCTTTGCCTATTTGAACAGGAGTATGTGTATGAAACCCTAATTTCAAAAGAAGAAACCCACCATTCGAGGATTAGAAGCAGAGACACCACAATGAACCGACAAATAGGACTGCGAATGCTCAGCTGCGCCCTAAGTGACTCGTATCATTTCCAGAAAACTGCGAAAAAGAAAGAGTGTAACAAACAAGCGACCCACACAATTACAAAATGAGAATCAATATCAACAGACCATTTATCGAAAAACCAGAGAGAGTAGAGAATCATAGAAACGGTTGAGATTAGCCATAATCTCACACTAGGGCTTTTATTTATTTATTTATTTTTGTCACGCACGCCTTTGTTGGGGACCCTGTTCCGTGAGATACCGATGGATGAGACGGACCTTGGCCTGACTGGGTCCTCAACACACGACATCAAGATTTGCCCAAGTAGAATGCCTAAAATACCCTCTTCGCACGTGGCAGTAAGGTGATCTCATATCTCATGGGCTCTTTCTATTCTGGACCGGGAGTTAACGTTGTACCCGGCAGACTCTGTTTTTTTTTTTGTTAGTTTTTTGGGGCCTTAGGCTGGAGTGTGAAAAAAACAAAAGTAAATACTCTCTTAGAATAGAACATGGAATTCCCTAAACAGTACACGTTGATAATTTTTTTAAGAAAATTCACTTATTTGTTTTTAAATTGAGTTAAGTTGCTATGAGCATAAGTGCAGGATAAAAGCTCATCCTAAAATATTAGTTCATTAGGTGGGAGAACCCCTTATTCTTTTAAACCACACTTCTCATATTAGGCTCACCAATATGAGACTCATAATAATGCACCTCCATTCGAGAGCCGACATCCCCGATGGCTCCATACCACAACACTTCACTTGGTGACGCTTCACTCAACTTCTTTATTGGTTAGAACCCTCCACCGGTTAGAACCCTCCGTGGTGTCGGCCTCTCAATGAAAGCACCATTTGCTATAAGCGTAAGTCCAAGGGCTCCCCAAGGATTCATAATAGTTGCTCCTTAAAAAATTGTCTAAACTACCTAGTTTTTTATTCAGGCCCAAAAAATTAAAAACTACATTTAGGGTTATTTTGGCTCAAATGCTGTAGTTTATTCTTTTGGGTTTATGAATTAATTGAAAAGATGATTGATCATGGAAAGGAAAGGTAGTAGTAGAAACCGATTATAGAAGAATAATTAACATGTTTTCACAAAATCAAGAAAACATGGCTACAAACATTTGTTTAGTATGACTTACAAATGGATGGATGATCCTTCCATAGGATGGGTTCAGCGTTCACTCAGTATCAAGGGAAGGTAATCTTCGCAAGGATTATATTATTAATCACACTGCTTTTTTCTAAGATGTTCACAAACTAAAATCACTGCTTTTACATTTGAGATATTCATATTTTAAGGCAATTGTTGTGTAGATTAAAGATAGGAAAATGATAGTTGGGGACAAAAAATTTGAATTAAATATAGTAAAAAATTTTATAGTTTTTTTTATTACTGAACATTGTAAATTTACTACTACTTTATTTTATATTTATTATTGAAAAAAACTGTAAAATCTTATTATATTTAATTCAAACTTTTATTCTCCAACTACTATTTTTCCATTAAAGTTCTAATCATAACATATTTGTCATGTGACACCATTAACAAAAAAAAATTATGAGAGAAGCTATACTATTGCACGCTTTATTCTTAAAGTAATTTTGCACGGAATTCACAAAAATGATTGTGAAAGGAGTAGATTGTGCATCTTCCTAAAAAAATTTTATAGATTGACACGAGAGGGCAAAATCCAAGATGAACAATGAAGCATACGGTCAAAATCCAAAGGAAAGAGAAAACATGCATGTAACTACTGCTAGCTTATACTAGTCATTTATTCGTATTTAAAATGATAGATAATAGCCAATAGCCTTATAGCTTAATGGCATATAAGCTCCCCTGTAGTTGAGAGGTCACCGGTTCAATCATGTTTGTAATATCATGCCATTAGTGCCTGCCCTGCCCTTCCAAATAAAAAAAAATGATAGATAATAGCAAATCCAGAGCTGGGATCTATATGATACATCATATACGGTTTTGCTACCCAAAATATTATCTGCGGCATCGTGAATCAGCATGCAGTGAGGATTAAGCAAGACCGAGCATCGGAGATTTAATATCCACCTACTCGCTTTCTTCATCACTTTCGACTAAATTCAAATGATTCATGTTCTTTTCAATAGGTGGAAGACCATCTTCAGAATCAGAAGAGTTTTGAGACACACTTTCAAGTGCCACGACTGTTCATGCAGCAGCAGAAAAACCCATAAATTTTTATAGATAAAAAATAATATTATCATAGAAAAGAGAGAAGAAATACAACAAAACTAACCAATCTCTCTACATGTCAGAAATATAATTTCCTAAAACAACCAAGAACCAAAGAGAGAAGCTCGGAACCCAACCCCATCCCAATAAGTCCATGAGCATATGCAAGGGCAGTAGATTACATAGAGACCCCCATATAAGTGCACATTTACAAGACAAATTTTGTTGAAAATATACAGATCTAATATTTACAAAATGTACATTTTAGTCTTCTTTTCTGAAAATAGCTTCCATAAAAATATTTAAAAGAGTCTACATAAGATTTTTTAGTAAAAAACTTAAAATTGCACTAAAATGTAACACAACTTTTATTTCAGAGAAAATTTGTGTATATTTTGAAAATAAAGAGATCCATATAATTTCCACAAAAAGTTAAAATTATGCAATAGGCATATAATGTATAATATTGAGAGTCCATAAAAGATGAGCAAGAACACCAGATTCAACTTAACATCAGTAAATCCATTCTCTCAATTGGATCAACAAAAACAGACATGATATATCTTCCTTCCTACCAACCAAAACGCTAAACCTAATAGGATGGCCAGAACAATAAGTTCAAACTAGCCAAAAAATAGACTTGGATATTATTAGCCACTGACCCCTATTGCGTAAAGAAATATTCCAAGCAAGATATACCTTCACCATCTGAAGGAGCCCTTTGAATCTGACTCTGTTGTTGCAACCAAGCATTTTGAACAGAAACAATATCAGAACTATTCTGGCATTTGGAGTAGGCCTTCAGCAGTTCCCTGCATTGATTAATAATACAAATTTCTAGATAAAGAACAGTTCGGAGACAGGCACATTGTTGAACATCAGCACAATAAACTAGAGCATCAAGCTGCATGACCATCAAAATAACTAGAGCATACCGGTTCAGCGACATAAAAGCATGACCCCATTTGAACTTGCTAAGCAACAGATCTGCTGTTTCTTCTTCCCCACTGTAAAACCATATTAAAGAATTGGAAATGGGTAACCTTGTCACATATATATCTATCCAAATCTATATAACAATGGATCAAGATTTCAACAACAAAACATGATAAAGTAATGATCCAGTATAGCCGTAAAGCTTTAAGGAAAATGCTAAATAAATTATATAGCTCCGCCGTAAGTGAAGTAGATTTCCAACTTAGGTGGAGAACAAATGACTCCAAATGACAATGATTTCCAAGAAGCTTAATCTACGACCTAGGACACATCATCTAAATGCCTGTTTTATGTATATAAGTATCATTGGCTGAAGCATGATTGGAAGGCATACCTATCACCAGTAGCCTAAAAGCAAAGCACCTAAATAAAACATTATTGACACAAACTCCAATTACATGCATATTACGATTTCGGGTGGGAGTGTTGAAAATACCATAAGCACAATAAAACAAAGATATCAGCTCATGACAGCTTTAGCAACGAGTGGAAGCAAGTCTATTGCACATAAAAAGATTAAAAAATAAACAAAAATAAAAGAAACAGATATTTTGGTACCATATTGTTAGAGCAGCAGATAAGGCCTCTACACAAGATAGTTCACATGGTCGGCCATAATTTACTGGATTTGCTGCCACTAGCCATGGTACTGCAATTTCATACAATATAGTCTGTGATATAGAAAGGATATGAAAAACTAAGTAACGGCTTTTATGCCAATACAAGTTCAGAGGCGATGCCAAATAAAACAAAAGAATATATGAGGTAGTGCTAGAGGACACTTTTAACTATGTGGACAACTATGTTACATGAATCAACAAAATGTCTTCATAAAGGAGGACAAGTTAATACAGAGGCGAGGAGCAGTGCAACGCAGCCTCACAAAAGGTACATCATCTAAGTGTGCCCATGAGCAATCCACAACAGCCAATCCTTTCTTCTTAATTAAAGGGAAATCTTCTCTCGAGACACATTGCTTTCCAACAGGACTGTCAAATCAAAAGAACAACAGATAATCAGTGAGCACAAGAGCTCCTTACATATAGCTGCTCAACAGTCAGGGGAATTGCATTGCTACTAAAAGGTTCACTACTGAAAGAAGGAACTGACAGGTGCCATCATTGCAGTGACAACATGCATGGGTTGAAGACCCAAGCACCCAACATTCTACAGTCCAATCACTCTCCTATGTCAGTCTAATGATTGTATTCATGGGTTCATGCATTCATTTATCATCTTAGAAAAGCAGAATGAATGAATACCTAACCACAGAACTTTTCGACTGCCTAGCCATCAACAAAATAAATTTCAAGAAGAGATAGGTCACAACCATGAAACTGATCATCGCAGTAGCCATAAATACTTCTACTCTAAGACCAACAAACCAGATGATAAAAAATCATGAACCTCATACATGTTATAATATCAAGAATATGTGCTTTCAGGCTAAAGTAGTATATCTCCCATACAGTGAAAAGAAAAAATATGTTACTGCCAAGTACCTTAGAACAATACCCCCAAAACCATTACTCACACGTAACTCCTGCATAAAATCCTTCAGTCAGGACCAGTGAATGAATAACCATATTTAAGTAGTACAGTTGGACCTTCAGGTAATACAAAATTGACAATAATAATGAGTAGTAATTGAGTATTATCATGATTGTAAACAACGCTTTTAAATCATTATACTTCTACTTAGAACAAGTAAATCATGGATCAATATTCACTTTGGAAGTAGTAATAGCAGCTAATACCACTAATCAAAACCCTTCTTGGCTCCATTTTTATTATAGAACATAAGAAGATGTTTTATCCTCACAAGTTATATGGAAATCCATCTCATTGAACTACTTCCCATAGATACTATAGTATCTTGATGGATCCCTGCAGCAAGTAACAGCCACCAATTCTAATTCTTGTGGTCGTCCAAAAATAATAAAAGCCCTCTCATCTGTTGATTTAGGGGATATCTTCTCTTCTTTTCAGTCTTCCCATAAAAGGGCTTCCCTCCACTTGAAGAATTCTCCTAACTCCAAACGAGGAATTGTTCAATTTTAGTTCTTCTAACTGCAAATTGTCCATTAAGTAAGGTTTATCCAATTTCAATCATGATATGAACTCTCTGATTTGCCACATCTTTGATTTCTATTCTTGTCAGGAATCTCCCAGTGTTTTATGGACCACTCCACCTGTAGTTTCAGATATGACATGATGCTATGGACGGAATAAGATACCAGTCAGAGGTCTCTGACTCTGTGTTCAGTTTGATATTCCAACAGACTGCAATTAACTATAACCAATGGTTTTCTTGCTCCTCCTTAGAATTCAAAACTATTTTGTGTTTTACTATTTTTAACATGTTTCTTATGTGCCAAAGAAATCATTAATCTGATTGCAGAAATGACATTTTTCATCCATGATCCATCATCTGATTAATATAGAAACGTTATAAGATATATGCAAATTTTTATATGCAGACACATTCATGCTTATGCCTATATGTGTGTGTGTGTGTGAACCTAAGCATGTGTAAAAGAAACAGAAGAATGAAGGAAAAGAGAACAGATACTTGCTTTTAACAAGCCAAATCTCGATAGCTTGCGTCCTGTGCACCTTTTGATATCACATTGCCCAAAGTCCTGAGTCAAGATCATGAGCACCAATTACATCCAAATTTTAAAGTAACATTTTGTGTGTATGTGTGTATGTTAGACCTGAATTCATGAGGACATATATACTACGCAGAGTTTCTCGGTGACATAAATAGGAGATGGTGCAGAGTCAGAAAGAGAATCTAAGTAGTTCTTACTGCTAAGTATAATATTAATAAAACTTTGAAGCTCATGTGATGTGATTATGATACAAAATGCAGCTGAATCCCCCCCAAAAAAAAATCCTCTTCAAGTTGCCCTCCTCTTCTGTCCTACCATATGAACTACACTTTCACAGTTTTCAAACATTTACCATGCTCGACCAAAGCAACTGAAGAGTTTGTGCTTCGGGTATTTGAAGAAATAGCAAGTTATTTATTATTGTCGAATAAAATGAGCTTGAATATCTATATGCTTTGTTCTTCTATGATAAACAGGACTCTTGGTCATTGTAATTGATGTATTATTGCAAGGAAAAAAAAAACCATTTTTCTTGTTCTTAACCTAGATCTGACTGTATTATGCTTAGTCATGTATTGCATGATGAAGTTGTAGCGATATATCCAACTTCTGAGGATGATAAAGTTGTAGTAGCTTGCTTCTTTGAACTCCCAGATACGATTCCTGGTCCAAAACTAAAAATTTAGTCTGAAGTATTTTTCCTGTCCTCTAAACATCCTGCCCACTCACCGTCAATAAAACTGACTAGTTCCCTTTGTCACTATCGCTTAAAAAATTACAAGGAACCGATTTGAGTTTCAATTCAAATTCAAAATATTAATAAAAAATATTCATACCCACATAGCAAGCTGTATCTTCGGGCCAGCTGACTCATCCTCGTCAGTTACTGCGGTTAGAAATCACAACCACTAAATATTTAGAAAAAAAAGAAAGAAATAGATGGAAGAGAAGTAAAGGAGCAATTAGCACCTTGAACGGAACTTTGAGATTCGTCATCCCTGAACAGGTGGGAGTAGTATGAGACAATGAAACCCGCTAAGAAATAATAAGCTTCAAAGAAAAAGAAATATATGGCGATTATTGAGTACAGAGCATAGATTATGGAGAAGGCATTACAATATGAGTTGCTGGTCTCGACTGGATTGACCACGATGGTTACGATGACCTCTGAATCTCCTCGGTTTGTTATTTCCCATTCTGCAAAAGACGGGACCGTAAATTGACGACGACGACGATATCTTTTATTTTATAGACGATGACAATATATAGGTCTTGTTATTTTGCTGTAGGTTCACAATTCCCGAATCATGAATAATGCTCAGCCAACAGGTTTCTAACAGGGGCGCGACGTCGCCGAGCTAAGAAATATGAGTTCACATTCGACACTGTCTTCTCATCACCGGATGGTCGAGATTGAAACTAGATGCTTAAGATTTAATTTAATTTTATTATTATATTTTGAATATATTTTTATTTTATTATAAACAGAATCTAAAATAAAAATAATTTTATAATTATCACTTTTTAAAAAATAATATTATTATTTAAAAATTTTAAATTAAAAAATTTAAATTTAGACAATTTTAAAACTAGATAGTCAAAATTTCACCATGGTGCCTGATGAGTATGGAATATGCATTTGAAATATATGGGTACGGGTAGGGTGGTGCTTCGAGGTTCTAGGTTTAGAGTTTTTCTTTTTTCTACGATCTTTTACCAACAAGTGTTTTTTTCTTTCCTGCCATCCCGTTTGGTTTGTGGATGTGTTTCTTGAAAAAGGAAACAAGTGGAAGGGCCGAGTTGGATTTGCTTATTATGTTCTATGCGTGCTTATGGTGGGATATGACAAGTCTAGCCTAATAAATGTTTATAACTAAAAGATTATTTAAATGCAGAAGTAACAAATTTTCGTTTATTATTTTTAATAATCAATTAAAAGAATTATTTATTCAAAATTTTCACTTATCCATCAAAAAATGATTCATCCAAATATATTTCATTTTCTTAAAATTATTTTTGTGGTAAAAATATTCAAGCATAAATTATTTTTGACAAAATTAATTTTACAAAATCAATTATATTTAGAATCAATTATATAAAATTTAATCCAAATACACATGAAATAAAAAAAGAATTGGAAGTGAAAGAGGAAAATGAAAGAGAAGTGAGGTTTAGAAATATATTTGGTATGATAATGAAAGTATAGTATATTTTTAATTTAGTATATATATTTATATAAAAAGACTAAAATACACTTTTAAAATGACAAAAAACTATTTGCATAAACAAACAATCACAAACGCCATCAAGAACCATCGTGAAAGGCCACTCAAAACCACTATTACCACCACAAACACCACCAGAAACCACAGTGAATAAATTAATATATTTTAAATATTATAGATAAAAAATATAAAAAATATTTATTCATAATCATAAAATTAATATTTAATTTAGAATGAAAAATAAATTTAATAATTTTTTGTTTTATACATCATATAAAAAATTAAATATATTATTAATAAGTTTTACAACCTAATATTAAAATCTAAACAAGTTAATATTTATCTATAATTATATTTTGAATTCAAAATAGTTAATTGATATTCTATTTTCATATCGTTTGTTAAATAAATTTATCATTATTAATAATTATGTATCATAATAATACTTATACAATATTATAATATAAAAAAATTATACAAAAAATAATGCTACTTAGTATTAAAATAATATTATTTTATCTTAAAAATAAAAAATATATTTAAAAAAAAACACAGATCGGTTCAAACTGGTTTTATATTGGTTATTGACCGATTCGACCAATTTTGTACCAGTTCTAAAATTGCCCAGTCTTTATTTATGACTGGACCGGACCAGGCACCGATTCCTAGTCGAATCAGCCAGTTTGATGCAATTTTTAATATGCTGCTTTTAAGATGAACATTGAAATGAGGCATTTATGGAAAGAGCCTGTTTAGTTATTGGAAAAGAGGATGATTAAATAAAACGGAATGAGATATAATGAAATATTGATCAATGTGAATACATTATGTATGATATTAAGAATATTGGTAAAAAATTTTAAACTTAATTTCCCTCTAACAATTTCATTTTTTCCCTCAGCTATCAAGTGTTCTTCTTCCTGCCCAATGGCATTCATGGGAGATTGATGCCTAGCCATAAAAATGTAAAAAAAAATTCTCACAACAAATCGAAATCTCCTCGTGACAGGCACCATTCCATTGGAGACGATGCCAACTTAATCGACGATACTGAAGGAGAATCTCAATGTCGATATCCACTTCAATATAGACAATGTGCTGATAGCAATGTTAGAGAAGGATAAGAGTGGGAGTTATGAGAGCTTTGTAGGAGTTGTGAGCATTGCCATTGATAGCTAGTGATGGTACCAACGGGAGAAGAAGAGGTGCTAGAGGAGAGGAAGAAGAGAGATAAAAAGTATTGGGTATTTTGCTCATTCCTCTAATTTTTAAGAGGGATGATCATTCTTATGTTGTGTTTGGCTTGAATAGTGAATTGGAAAACATGTGAAATAGGAGAAAGAATAACAAAACCAATGGAAAAGTTTTCCCCACCTCATTCCATGGAAATATCTTGGACTCAATTTTATTCCGTAGCAAAACCAATGGAAAAGTATTATCGTTTTCCATCGAAACAAGTGAGTAATGTCAAAACAAGCTTTTTTCAGTTTTTATATGTTACTTTTAAAGTGAGAATATTTTAGTCTTTTTTTTTTTGCCAATAGAATATTTTAGTCATTTAATTCTATTTATTTTCATTCATTTTCTATTTCTAACATCCCAAACATAACTTAGAAAAATAATTTTTCTTTTTTATGCATACCAAACATTATTTTTCTATACTTATTTCCATTTCATTTCTTTAATTTTTATCTTAGCATATCAAACATACCATTAAAATTAAGAACATGGGAATGAAGATTAAGTAGAAAACAACTTTCTTACAATCAAAAAGTTTGAAATGATAGAATCTTGTCTTTCTCCATTCCTTTTCAACTTTTCATCTTCCTTGATGATGCCATTGTCATCTTTAGGGCATCAAGCCCATGGACTTTACATCTCTCCCAAGCAAGTCTGAGTTCCATGAGTTTTTCACTTTTCACAAAATAGTGATTGAATACCATATAGTTGTAAAAAAAAACGGAGAGAAAACCAAATATATATTTTTTAAACAAAAAAAAACCAAACATATTTAATAGTCATTCTATTCATTTGCATTTCTTTCCATTTCATCTCATTTATAATTATAATATTTCTAATAATCAAACAGCCCAAAAATCTTAAAAACAGGTTATACAAAGATATATGCAGATTACTATATATGAAGAGAAAATGATATATGTAGAGTATGCATAAAATTTAATGAATATTTGTCTTAAAAAGATACAAAAATATAAATATATAAAATAAAATTTATAGTAAAACAAGTTTATCCACAAATCATAAATAATACAACCTATTTTTTTCTTTCAATGGCATGGATACGTGTTTAATTTATTGTTATTTGTTTGCTTTGTATTTTTTTGAGTGAAATTTCTAATATTTTTCTAATTCTAACTAGCATGTAACTCGTACGATGCATGAGACCAATAAGACCAATTGCATTTTTTAACATGTTTAATAATAAAATTATATATAAAGGGAAAACAAAATGACATTATAAAGTGTTTAATTCATATATGTTGACCTACACTGTATAATATCCAACCTTATTGGGTAAAAAAAAGTCATAGCCCTAATGAAAATAGGCTTATTATTATTATTATTGCTATTTAAGATTAAGGGAGGGAACGGTTAGTTAAAACCTGATCCCAATTTTCCCACGACAGAGAGAATCGAAGGTGCGTGCGAGCGTGCATCTAAGGAGAAAGGGAATAGAAGTTTCTTTTGAAATTTTTTCTCTCAGAGAAAAAGACGTTGCTCTAAGTTCCTTTTTCTCTCTCTTCTCTTTCAATTCTTTCTCATAGAGCTTCTGCGATGAATTAATGAGCAAAGTCCGCGTGACTTTATTTCATCTGCTATTGTTGTTGGTATTTGTCTTTTTCATTCTCTCAGTGGAAAAATATCCTTGATCTGTATATATTTCTTCCCTACCTCTTATATTTCTTCAATATATAATAAGTGATCATAAAGAAACTGATAATACAAAGCCATCATTTGAGATTATTAAACATTTTTCTATACACAACATTTGAAATTGTGTTACTTGAATTGTCATATTGATTTAGAATCAATATCTTCAATCTACTTCTAGATCATACACGAGATAAAATAACATATAGTTGTCTATGTGTGATTACAGGTATTAGCAAGTACAAACACTCACATTGCATAAACTTTACCCCTAACTCTTGTTTATAGTCATAACAAAAGTTAATATTACAGGTAATTGCCATCTTTTCATAATAAATAGTAGTCATGAATTTGATGGAATCATAGATATTTTGGATATATAAATTTTCAATCCTTCATTTGACCCATACATGACTTTAGCTTGAAATATATGATTGTCAGTCTGTATAACAATGATATAAGTGCTATTACAAAATCTCAATGACTTATCAATATTCCTCATTAGAATAATAAGTGCTCTAACTTTCAACTTGATTTCATGATTAGGAATACCTGACATAGAAATTGAATTGAAGAATTCAATAGAATGAAGATCATCAACAAAATCCACATTATCATTTTCCTTCAATATACTATCATATACTATTAGAACTATATAATTGACCACTTCTTCACCTGGTAATAAATATAGTATGTATCCATTAACATTATCAACAACAAACAAAGTAGGGGCTAGCATAGCTTTATCTCTGAAATAAGATGAAATGTTTAAATTCTCATAGAAATATAGATATATAGACTCTATAATTGATCTGATAAGATCACCTGAAATATCTAATAACAAATCATGAGAAATCTTAATATCAATTGTATCATCATCAATATCATTATTGTTCCATCACCAATAGAAAGAGTCAAGTAATCAAACTCTTGTATTTCTCTATTAACATAAAAAGAATTTGTTAGAAGAAGTCTCATATTTCTTGTAAGAGTAAGGAGTTTACAGTGATTTTAAATGTAAAATGAATTAATAGTAGCAAAAATTATATCCTCTTGAGTTTCTCTCAATATTATAGGTAGAATTTGTCTAAAATTCTCACCAAATACAATTACCTTACATCAAAAAGGCAAATTCATAGCTGAAGAATTGGATAATTTTAAAATATCTCTTAGGCTATAATCAAGAGCCCTAAAGCAAAATTTGTTGGTCACATGTGCTTCATCTTATAGAATTAATAAATTATGAACTAATAACTCAACAAGATGACTACCCTACTTTATATTGCATATGATATCTTCATAAACATCAAGATATATACAGAATTGTGAATGTGCAGTTCTTTCACCAGGCAACAATAAAGAAGCAATACCACTTGATGTTACATTAAGAACAATTTTATCTCTGGACCTAAAAGAGGTTGAAAGAATATTCTATACATATGTTTTACCAGTATTTCCATATCCATAAACAAAAAATACTCCTCCTTTCCTAGATTCAACAGCTAACATAATGTCATCATAAATTTTCAATTATTCAAGAGTTAAGGATATAATCAATGCAAACAATTGATTAGTAAGATTAGTCCTATCATAACTTAATTCAGCCTGAAGCAATTTGTTCACACTAACATGTATGTTTATCATGTTGAGAATAGACATAGGTTGAAAATTACTATGCCTCTTACAATTTGATTGCAAGGTATTTTCAGTCTCTATAAGACCAAATTTTGTATTTCTTCACTTGTTAGCTGTAATCATGTGGAAAAAAATATACATATTAATATAAAACACCGTTTATAATAAATTTAAGACTGCTCTACTAATATTATGACATAAATGTAATTGAATAATCAAATTGATTGTTTACATAAAAATAATTGACTATATATTAGATTTCATATAACTAAAACAAATCTTGATAGCCTGTAACAGATATTTGCTTATACAATACATCATCAGAAAGGAACTATCATGTTTTTTCCTATACAAACTCTAGTCTTAAAATAGAGTTGGACAAAAGAAAAATACAATATAATATTCTAAGAAACTTTGTAGTAGCCTAATGACTTTCTCCTATAATTCTATCTATGTATTCTTTATCACCATCTAACAACCTAATCGCATAGCATACATCTCTAAAAGTATGATAAACAATGTTATCCACTGTTATAATGCTTTCATAAGATGTATAGCCTCTAATTATAACTAATAAAGTCTGCAAATAATACAATTCACCACTATTATGTGGATTAAAGTATAGTCTTCTAATTGAAAATTCTTTTTTTCTAAGAGTCTATTTATGAGTTTTCTTCTTGTATACAAATTTAGTTGAGAATTCTTGGTAGCATGAGTTGTTTACTTCATTTTTTTATACAAACATGGTGTCCTTGTTAGAGCTTTGTTTGAGCTAAATCAAGTAGTTCATCAATTGCTTGTTGATCTAGCAAATAAAAAGATAATATTTTCATAGAAGATTTCCTTTAATTGATATCAAAAGAAAATATTTTCCAAATATTCTCACAAGGAGATAAATATCTACAATCATAATATAATTTAATCTTATCATGGATTCTTTCATGATTATTGTCATGTGAATCTATGTAAAAAACCATTGTGACCCAATCATGCCATTTGTTCATGTACCTAAACAAATACTTAATTGATTAGGTATGATTACAATGCTCCACATTTATGTGAACATTGTACTTTAGTAACAAACATGAATTATATGGTATAAAAAATCTATTGTGTAGTTTAACATCCTTTTTTACTATGGTTATACCATTATCTGGTCTCATGTACCTGGGATATTCATTTTCATCAATTACTATGCTATTATTGAATGCCTTTGGATAATACTTGATGCATTACCCATCAATTATACATGGTGAATTTGGATTCATTATGCTACATGGTCAATGATCATAAAAGTGCTAACAGTTTCAAATAGTATAGGATTCTTATCATTGTCAAGAATTTTAGTTGATATTATTTTGTCCATATGGCCTAGTGAAAAGAATTTGTCATATAAGAGCACTAAAATATGAGTATGGGATAAACCATGCTTCTGGAACTCTATTGTATATAACGCTGTAATGATAATAAAACATTATTAGTAATGTTAAATTTCATGTTGTACAAACAAATTAGTAGAAATATATAAAGAAACCGTAAGAATAAGATCTGCTTTCACCTTCCCAAATATCTAATTTTTTTCGAAAGTCTTTTATCATCATTTCCAGCTTTAACTTAAAAATTTTAACTATAGCATCTGGACGATCCTCGATTCGCAGATTGTTCTTCCTAAAAATCTGGTTATTTTAGGCCATTTAGGGTTGCATGTAAAGGTTATAAATAAGTCTAGATATGCACTCGTGTAATGCACGGGGATTAAATACATTTTTTAAATATGTTATATAATTAAATTACGTCTATAATTAAAAAACAAATGTAAAATAAAATAAAATTAATATGTGGATATTATACAAATAATTAGTGACCAAGAAAGAAAGGATAATACAAAAATCATTAACTGAGATTATTATATACTTTTATGTTCACAACATTGGTGTCACTTGCATCGTCATTCTATCTAAAATTGATTTTTAAATTCATCTCTAGATCATAGAGGGGGTAAAGTAATAAATAATTGGCCATGTGTAAACATAGTTCATGGAAAGTTAAATCCCACATTGCATGGGCTTTGAATTTGACTCTTATTTATAGTCATAGCCCTATCAAGTTACTCCCGTTATAACCAAAAGAATTTGTTGTAAATTTTTACCAAATGCAACTACCTTTCCAACAATTAACATAACAACTAAATTCAGGTTGGATAATTTAAGTCTTTAAGAATATCTTTCAAGCATCAATTAAGGGTGGTAAATAGGATAATAAGTCATTATTTACATGCTTGCATATATTTTTACTATTATTTTTAGTAGACATTATTAGTTACTCATTAAATTACGTTGATATAATAAGTCATTATTAACAACTCTTGGTTATTGTTTTAATTCATGGCCTAGACTTACTAGAGATGAGCTACTACTCAATTCAACTAGGCTAAGTTATACCAAGTTAGGCCAATTTTTAGGTGAATTGAGTAATTTGAGAGAGTTGATATTGAAATTTAGTTAAAATATTCTGTATAATGAAGGTATTTAATTAAATCCATATTAAATAATTATTATTGAATAATAATTTTTAATTAAAATTTTAATCTTAAATACAAATTGCTTGCAAAAAAAATTATCAAAACACTTAGGAACTTCATTCTCATCCGTATTGTTCTACAATAAATGAACACTTTTCATATGACAAGGTTTTACAAATTAATGAATTCTTAGAACTTAGGTTTTTTTTGTGAGTATTAATGATATTCTCTGTGTTTACAACTGATGACTAATACCTTCGAGGCGTAGATGTCATGAATTAAGTTTTGCTTCTTTTAACAAAATCTTGTCTATACACATGGCCAATAATCAAATCTAACACAGCATACATAAAAAAAATCTAGGTGTTATTGCTTATATACTTTTGGTATTGTTTTCTAATAAAAAAATGCCACTGTGTGTGTTTTCTTTTTCTTCAACTCATCTTTAAATTAAATATTCAAGTTTGATGGTGTCAACACAATCAAGAAAATGGTTAACAAATATTTAAGAAAAGTGATAGCAGTAATATGTTGATTAAAAAAATTCAATGTTAATTATGGCTGTTCATATTAATTATAAATTAATAATTATGAACCCAAATTTTAATTCAAAATTAGTTAATCATATTTTGTCCAAACCCTAATTTTTTTTGGTCTATATGTTTTTAAATTATTTAATTTAATATTTGGTAAGATTTTTGTGTTTATACTAATTTTCATAGTAAGTATATAATTAATGAGAGGTTCAAAAATCCAATATTGAAAAATTATAATTAAGTTGAAAGACTAAAATATAATCATTAACCATTATGCCCTTCTAAAATGTCATTCTTTTTCTTGTTTTATCTCCCACTATATTACCTTGCTAGGTTTTTCCTCCTCTTACTCCCATTGAAAAAACTACCATATAAAAAATACAAGGATCCATACTAAATAATAAAATATTGCTTATACGTTTGTTTCCATCAATTAGCCCATTAATGCATAGGAAAAAATAAAAAAAATTGCTCATAAATGTTGCATTAGTTAATCTCATCCAATCTCATTAACTTAGTCATTGCCTCCCTTCCTCTCCGTAACTCATCAGATTTAGCTGGTCTCCATTTCATATCTTGATTTTGCACCAAGATTCCTTTTTGTTGATTTAAACATCTAGTTTTCTTTCTCTCTCTCTCTCTGTTGATAAACAAAGGCAAAGCAATACAAAGTACTCAAGTCTATCAAATGGCCGAATAAACTCTACGTCCCTTTGCAAAACATGAGAAATAAACAAAGGAGGAGTAAAGAACACCGAGATCCCAGGACTAACAGATAACGCCTCCTTTGCCAATTTGTTAGCTACTATGTTCACATCCCGTTTGCAAGCATGAAGCTCAACAGTCCAATCTCAATCAATCATGCCTTGAATCTCCTTAACCAGACCTTCATGTAGGTGAGTTGACTCAACACCATTACTAATGGCTTGGAGGATTTCTCTACAGTCACTTTCCAAGATAAAGCCTTTACCTCCATAATCCTAAGTAACTTTTAGACCCCATATGATGGCCCAAGCTTTTGCAAATAAACTATTCCCCACCCTAAGGTTACAGTAAAAACTAGCAACAACTTCTCCTTTGCTGCTGCGAATAAAACCCCCACAAGCACTCATACCATTTATGTCATTATAAGCACCATCAACATTTATTTTCAGTGTCCCTAGAGGTGGGGCACTCCATCTTTGGGAAGTGAAGCCGGGAGATGGACGTGTCTCCAGCTTAGACCCCGACCAAGAAACACAAGCTCAAAGTCTATGTTTGAACTTTGTAGGCCGGTGGTTAACCCTATTAAAAATCTTACCATTACGAGCTAGCCAAATAGCGCAACAAGCAAGGCCAAACCACACTTTCTAGCTTATGCCATCCATATCCACAACATGCATTAAGTTCCATCGTAGCCACTGTTTCACATCAGAATAGGAGAAAAAATGATGGATAAGCGATGGGGGAACTAAGGTCAACCAAAATCTTCTAGCTTGAGCACAATCACAAATAGCATGCATGACGTTTTCATCTCCATTATTGCATATGTCACACTCCCCTGAAACATGCATACCCCACCTCTAGCGAGCTAATTGTAAGTAGTCGTTTATTTGCATAAAGCCACAGAAACATACGGCATCATTGGGGCACATCCAACTTCCAAATAGCCCGCCATAACCTCTGTGATCCGTCGGATGATACTTGTACAAATTTTGGCAGGCTGATTTAACTGAAAACTAACCATTAGTAGACCATCTCCATATAGGTGTATCAGCATTGCCTTCCTGAGGACAAATCTTGGAAGCCTTGATCTCATGAATAATGCTCTTAGGTAGAAAATATCTAAGTTTATCCCAGTCCCAAGCTCCCGTACAAGAAATGCAATATGCCACTTTCCACTCCAAAGCCTCAATAGGAATAGCATAGTCGGTCTTATCCTCCAACTTGCCAATGTGTGGAAGCCAAATATTTTTTCAGAAGTTTACTATAGCACCATCCCTAATACTCCATGCGAGCCCTTCCTTCATTTTTTTCCCAATTATTTGTTATACCAATCCAGGTGCAAGACGCACTCCGTCGCTTACTTACTGTAGGAATAATATCATTTCCACACTTGTATTTTTCATGAATGATACGGACCCAAAGGACATCTCTTCTATTTATTAACCCCCATCCGAGCTTTTGCATGAAAGAACCATTCTGTAAATGTGCATGACGAAGGCCTAAGCCTCCTTTCTCCTTCTTTCGACAAATGTTATCCCAAGCCACCAGGGGGATTTTCCTCTTCATTGTGTTACTTCCATAAAGGAAATCTCTATAGCGTTTATCAATCTCCCGACATGTAGCAATAAGAAAGGGAGTTGTCTGCATAGCGTAGGATGGTAATGCCAATACCACCGAGGTCACAAGCATTTGTCGACCAGCCATAGAGAGAGTAGTTGCCTTCCAGCTCGATAGTTTCTTGTCCATTTTGTCTAGGATAAAATTATAGGTAGACCTTGAAACTTTTTCATGCTAAACCGGTATACCGAGGTACCTCCCTAAGTCACTGGTAGGGAGGAATCCCATAAATTCACTCAACTCCTTCACTTGAGTATGGTTCGTGTTGGGAGAGAAGAAAATATGAGATTTAGCAGCATTCACTCTCTCCCCTGAAACCACACAAAAGTCATCCAAGGTAGCCTTGATCACCCCTGCTTGTTCCATATTTGCTTCCGCAAACAACATAAGGTCGTCAGTAAAAAATAAATGAGAAATAGGCGTACCTTTAGGAATCAATCTAAAAGGTTTCCATTCTCCTTGCTGCACTTCATTTTGAATCAAATGACCTAATTTTTCCATAGCCAAGAAGAAAAGATAAGGGGAGAGGGGATCCCCCTGTCTCACTCCACGGGAAGGGATAAACCCATTAGCTCTCTGCCCATTCCATAGAAGTTGCATCTTCGGTGATGAGACATATTCTTTAATCACATTTAGAATATACAGAAGGAAATGAAGCTCTTTCAAACAATTTAACAAGAAATTCCAATTCAATCTGTCATAAGCTTTTTTCAAGTCAATTTTGATAACCATGAAGCCTTTTTTACCCTTCTTCTTTCTCAAAGAGTGAATAATTTCCTGAACAAGAATGATATTATCTGTACTCTGTCTTCCCTGCATAAAGCTGCATTGATTAGGAGCCACCACATTGGGCATTATCTTTTTCAGCCTATTCGTAATTGTCTTAGTCACAATTTTGTATATCATATTGCATAGACTAATCGGTCTGAACTCCTTTATTGTCTCAGGTCTATCCACTTTAGGAATAAGGACAATCTGGGTGTTGTTAAGATGTCGGACCTGCGTGAGATCCCTGAAAATAGACTTCACCACCTCAATGACTTTACTGCCCACCGTTTCCCATTGGCTTTAAAAGAATAACGGATTCAAGCCATCCGGCCCCGGTGCTTTCAAAGGCCTCATATCGAAGATAGCTTGCTTAATCTCATGAACATCCACTTCTCTACCAAGTGTCTGCAAAAACTCCTGCTCAATCTTTGGAAAAGTGCACCCAAAATTGATGTCTAAATCTTGCACCCCCTTCTCCGTGTACAATGTTTCAAAGAACTTTGTTCCCATCTCCATAATTTCTTTATCATCATAAGACCACTCATCGTTCTCAAGATGAAGAGCTTCAATTCTATTACAACGTCTTCTTCCATTTGCCATAGAGTGGAAATAACGAGTATTCTGGTCACCGTGTTTATACCAATTACATCTAGAGTTTTGGACCCACATCACTTCCTCTTGAGTAAGGATTTCCTCCAACTCCATCCACAACTCCCTACGACGTTGTTCAAGCCCCCACCTCTGCAACCTTCCTATTGATACCATCTAGTTTTCTATACAGCTCATCCTTCTTCTTCAAAATATTACCAAACACCTCTTTGTTCCATATAGTAACTTTTTCAATGAATTCTTTGATGTTTTTAGCCCAGCTACAATTTGGGTCTCAAGTGTTTTTCACAAACTCATTAAATCCTCCATGCACCACCCAAGGTGCAAAAAAATGGAATGGCCGTCTGTGGTTCTTAGGGCCTACACTACCATCCAAATTCAAGAGTATTGGAGAGTGGTCAGATTTGAGTCGAGGCAAGTGGGTCACTGAAGCATTAGGAAACAAGTCATACCACATCTCGTTAACTGAAGCTCAATCAATGCGGCTGTAACTATTACCTGTGCACCAAGTATATTTGGGTCCATGTGATAAAACCCGATATCAAGCTTACAATTTTTATTATACCAATGACAAAACTGAAAGTCACCATCTTGACCTCGAATAGCGTTCAACATGTACTCATCTGGAGACAAAATAGCATTGTAATCACCAATAACGCACCACGCTTTCCTTTCATTAGTTCCGGTCATTTTAAGCGAATCCCAAATATTTCTACGTCTTGCCGCTTGAGGACTACCATAAACAATAGACAAAAGCCATTCATCTTTTTTGCCTTGATTCACAATACCATGTACCACTTGATCGTTTTTCCAAATGACTTTAAAGTCAAAGTTGTCTTCCCAGAAGTACCATATTCCGCCTTTCAAACCTTGAGCTTCCACATAGCCACTGTTTCTACACCCCAGTCTATGAACTAGAGCATAAGCCTTTGCACGCTTTTGTTTAGTCTTGAGTAGAGCCAAAAAAACTAAAATTGTATCTAAATCCAACAATAAACGAGTAAAAGTACTCCCACCAGTGCATCTTGAGTTCCACACAAAAATCTTCATGATAAAATAATAACAAAAAAAGTGGGGAAATAAAACACCTAATAACTCATTATTGCATGTCCTCATGCAAGGATTCCTCTTCCAGCTCCATACTGTCATCTGGGTCATCAGACAAAGGATTTGATTTGACATTGAAAGCTTTAGCACCTATTGATCCTGGGTCCTAAATGTTGCATTAGTTAATCTCATCCAATCTCATTAACTTAGTCATTGCCTCCCTTCCTCTCCGTAACTCATCAGATTTAGCTGGTCTCCATTTCATATCTTGATTTTGCACCAAGATTCCTTTTTGTTGATTTAAACATCTAGTTTTTCTCTCTCTCTCTCATCTCCTACTTTTTAATTTTGGTCATTTCAAGAGGCATAATATTATTGTTGTTATAAATCATCAACCATGGCTAGTGATCATTCAAAAACTTCAAACCCAACCCGAGAGGCATTGCAGCAAGTACTTGAAGTGGTGCTTTATGATGTTCCGCTTCTTGAGAAGTTTGTTGAGAAGGATCCACAATTTATGCTTGGGATTGAAATATTTATCAATCATAGAGGCGTATGAATCTAGAGGCGATTGTGACACCAACATGCCTTAATTTGTGTGTTGAAGAGATGAACAGGATTGGATGAAATTAGTTAAAGGTAATGATAGTGGGTAAGATAGATTTGCTTTCCTTAATTTTTTAAAAATATTTTTATATGGGTATAATGGGCAATTAGTTTATTTTAGGGTACTTCAATCTAATTATTATTTTTATAATCTTTTATAATAAATATTAAGGATATAAATCCTTTAATATATAATTTTCCCTATTGAAAATCGAATAAAATCCTAATATCTTTGAGTTAGAGAATTTGTTGACTAATTAAACTTTATTGATATAGATCCTTTTATAAGAATCACTAAAATTTGATGTAAATATATATTAATTCAAATAAATTAGTTAATTTGACAATTTTTTAATAAAATATTAAATTTAGATTTTTTGCATTACTTAGTCAGATTATTATATGTTTAAATTTTATTTTATAAATTATTTGTGATCATTTGAATAAGTCTATCATATTTTGAATTATTTAGTAATTTAATAAAATTGGTCTATAGAGATTTATATATATAGTTGAAATTTACATGTGTAAAAATTCTTTAATATTTCAATAGTTTTTTTAGTTAAGTTTCAATGTATATTTAAATTAATCAATAACTTTATAAAAACAAAAATTAATCAATAATGATTTAAACCAAAATTTAATGAGTAATTTCAAATTTCGACTTTTTGGTTGGCATAATCAAATTCAAAATTGAATATCGAGACATGATCTTATTCCCTGAACCGTTATTTGTTTTATATATATCACGCTTTTTTCATATATATAGAAACTAAGAATAGATACACATCAGACAATTAAAAACATGTTAATGGAACTTGGTTTTTATATTGTGATATATATAATATATTAACTTTTTTAAATTAGCTCTTGATAGTTGATAATATTATCAATTTCACCTTTCCAGATAATTTTTTAATTAGTTGGAAAGAATTTATCATGACAATTTATTAATAATACATTCTTATAGTATAAGACTCTTGTATGAATTTCAAATCTTGAAATAATGCAATAAGCTCAATAACAATTTAAATGAAAATAAGGTTCATTAACCAGTTGAAACCAAAAAATAAATAGGGAAAAAACACATTCAAGCCATGCCCCCATATATACCCAAACTTGTACATGATTAATACAAAAAATAAAACACAAACACTTGTGACTTGAAGAGCCTATCATAATATAATTAAAAATAATTCAGATCTGCAAAATTAACATAGATGGATAAAGGAATATTTATTATAGCATAGATCATTAAAGAACTAAACTCAAATCAAAAGGTTAGCATGAAATGTGGATTTAAAAATGGATATGGAATATAGGTTGAATATAAGATTGAAATTAGCCAGTGCTCTATGAGATGCTACAGATAATATAACTTATAGAGTGCTTCAGGAGATGTGATAGGAATTAATTAATTTATAGAACAATAGATGAAATTTGATTGAATAATGAATTTAAGTGACTCTGATATTATCAAATTTATCCAACGAGATACTTGGAAATCATATATTATTCATATAAAATAAAAAAAATAACAGCTGATTAATTGTAAAGATATATCACTCATATATAAAATTATTGATTTTTAAAATATGTTGGAAAAAATAGTTTTATTATAAAATATTATAATAATCACAATTAACTTCAGAAATTACTAAGTAAAATATTATACTCAAATTAGGTGTCATATGAATGTAGATAGCATTTTTTTACTTAAAATGCTATTAAATTAAAAAATATGTTGAAAAAATATTATAATAGAAAAGATATTTTGATATTTGACCGAGTAGTTATCTTATAAGGAATGAATATTTTTTTATTATATTTGGCAATACCACATTTTTTAGAATATCTTTGAATATTTGCTATGTGATATGTGCCTGGAACCAAATTAGTTAATATTACAACAATTGATCTTTCCATCATATATCTCTTGATATATCGTTACGCAACATAATAATTTATAATATGGAAATAGTAATTAGTGCATCCAACAAATACTATACATCGATTAGAGATGTCTTCAGATCATACCTCAAGACAAAAAAACTAATTGGTATAGTGATTTATCCATAGGATGCGATTGATTGAATGATCTGATTATTTATAAAAATAATAGAGTGAAAACTTTGAATGATTCAATCAAAGCTGATTGCTATATAATTGGAAATTGATCCGGATAACATTTTGAAAGTTACAAAAAATAAAAAAAAGTTAGAAAATATCAATTAAAACTAAATTATCCTATATAATCAGCATTGAAATCTCAAAAGATAGGGATTATGAGATTTCAAGTTGATATAATCATAAATAATACCCAACTAATTACATAATTTTATATTCAACTTATCTTAATTGTTATGTTTAATTTAGAATTTTCTATTTTTACAGAATACTGATGTGGTGCAACTATGTTTCAACTTTTGATTCTATTTTTTTTTCTTTTTGTATATATAGTTTTTAAATTTTTAAGGGGAAAATTTTCTTCCATTTGACGACAGAAAAATTGCAAAAATGGACGCGACCCGTGGACCCCCGCCCTGCACTCCTTTGCGGGTTGCAGACTCCATCAAATTTCCACTCATAACATAGTTTCCCACGGTAAACTCCTCCAGAGAACATTCCGTCCGCCAAGCGCCCGTAGATTCACCTGCATTAATATAAATTTCAATCTAGTTTCAGCTCCAATAGCCCGTCCCTTTACGAAGAACCGGTTTCGGTGAAAACTCGTAAATAGGTGAAGAGGAAGACTGGTTACACTGCCATCAAGCCTTGCAGCTGTTCAATTCCCTTCTCCTGATTCAGTTTTTTTTTCCCAAAATTGTTTCAGGCAAGTTGCCGGAATTTTTTATTCTTGTTGAGTTTCAATCTCTCGGAGGCTATTAGTTCACCGCAATGTTGCGGAGGTAAGTATGAACATTTTCAACACTTATTTACTTCTTGCATTTTCATTACAGAAACTTTCTGGTTTCTGCGGTGTGGAGAAATTCTAAGCATTTTAGTCTGCGGCTCGCTCTTAGTTTTAATTCCTATGATTTGTGAACATTTCATTGGTTCCACTGGCTGCGTTACTATCTTGCCATTGTTTAGATTGATTCCACGTCGGTTGAATTGCAGGTCGATATTGGAAATATCATCCCGTCGAACTTTTGGAATAAACCCTAGACATTTTACAAATCGGGTACGTAACCTTTGCTGCAATTGTTTAATCTCAGTATGTGACATATATATTCATATGGCCTTATGGAAATCGGTTCATAGATAAATGGAGGAACCTACATTCTGTGAAACATATTTAATGTGTTGTGGACCTGGATTTGCTGTTATTCCATTTGTTTCAATCTGTCACTGAGGTAGTTTTTCTCATTACTTCAAATCTTCATTTATGAAGTCTTCCCCTTTAATTTTAATTAACCTAGTTAAACCTGGGAGTTTGTGCCTCCTGCATATCTGTAAACTATTGCTTCAAAATTAACAGATCAGCTCAGACAGAAAATTATCTGGCATTTGAACAATATTGGCCCTTTGAATTTCGTACTGATCCAAAAGTGGCTTCCTTTTCAAATAGTTTGCGTGCTTTTGAATGCTTGGGAAATAAATTAGAAAGAAATGGAATATCGTGAAGGAGGAAAACATAATAAAATTCTCCCCACATTTACTTAATTTAAGAAGAAAGGACCAAAATTATTTGTATCATTCCCATTTTTCATTTAATTTCTCTCCCCTAAACCAAATACCAATCCCCCTCGTACACAATTGGTTATCTTAGATTTCTTCCCATATTATCTGGCTTTCCACATAATACAAGATATACATATGGCCATAAGGGAATATTTTTTAGGTGTTTTAAAAACCAAAACTAGGAAGGAAGCCAACAATGTTTAAAAAATTATGTCAGCTTGCTGATAAATAATTAAAAAAAAATCTTGATCTGGGTTCTGATGTCCTGTTAGAGTAAACAAAATGACTGGTTGGATTTCATCAATTTCAAATCTGGAAAAGTACGCAAAATACAAAACCTAAAGCAGATAGTACAAGGAAAAGGAAATAAAACATAAATTCTTAGCACAAATACTACAAGTTCCTAGAAAATCTTATAGTTTTTCGTGCAAGTAAGATTTTTTTTTAATATACCATTTCCATGGAATATTACTCTTGCCTGCATTTGCGCTAACTGTCCCCATGTTGCATGAATTGTCAAAGCATTATGCACCCAGTGAAACATGATCCAGCTGCATATTTTGTGTTTTTATATCATCTCATGAAGGATTTATAGTTTGTAATATTGTTACTAAGTGTTAACTAGCAATATTGTTAGCAGCAGTGCTGTAAATTTGTCTGCATATATCACATGTATGAACAATTTATTATTTGACTATCAGAATTAGGGTAGGAGAGATCTCAATGTTGAAACACTTTTTCTTGGTCTATAAATATAATTGGTTTAGCAATTAGCATCAGGGAATCTGAGCTGTATAAAACTGAAGAAAAACAATTTCTTTCTGATTCCATTGGATGCAGTAATTTTCTTGACCTCCACGTGCTGTGAACAAATTAGTTTGTTGATTTTAGTGATATTCATCCCTAAATTCAATCTGGTAAATTGTTATGCTTATTTTCTAATTTATTGCTTTCTTCATTGCATTATTCAGGCAATACCTTCATGTCTGTCTTCGCGAAAGAAATTCTCAACTGCATCTAAAGCAGGTGAGGCCTCTATTCCTGGCTCCACTGGCAAGCCGCCTGAATCCCAAGGTTCTCTATCGAAGTTTGTCATTGGCAGTTTTGCTGTTGGTGCTGCTTTTCTAGCAGCCTACGAAACTGGCTATTTGGACAAATATCTTAAGAAAGACCAGCACAGTGTTGCCCAGGAAGCAGAGATTAATGGTACCAATGAAGATTCAAAAATTTTCCAACATTCAACGGAACAGTCAGTATCACCTAGCAGTGAGAAATTGAGTAGTGAAAGTCCTGCTCTGGAGCTTGCTGAGCAGAAGATTGATAGCCAACTTCATCATCTTAAAAATGTAACAGAAGAACTTGGTGATAAGCAGATTCAATTGCAAGGCAAATCTGATAATGATGAAGAAGGTACTGTCAGTGCCAAAGAAAACAAGTTGCCTGAATTTCCTCAAAGCAATGCAGCATCTGATGGTTTGGGTAAGGAGTTTCTGACACAACAAAGGGAAATTGATGACATAAAAAGCAAAGAGACTGACATTGCCACAGGACTGGAAGAGGGAACTCCACATGCACCCTCATCTCCACTGACTAATGCTGGTCCAGATGGAAAAGGAAAAGAGAACACTGAACCACTGCAACAGGTGATGGAGGAAAGAAGAGAGGTACTTATGAGTTTTTCATGATTTCATTTACTGGTTAATAATTAATGTTGGCTGGGACCTTTTCAGTACCTATGTCGAATTAACTTTTATGATAGTATGTGAGCTTATCAAATGATTTTACCCCCCAGCAGTTTTAAGTACTGTTTGACTACCAAAGGTGGGCCTTTGCAGCATTAATTCAAGGATGCCAAGGATTGAATCCTTCAACTTTGTCTTTCCTTATGTATTATGTGTATGCGCTTTTGAATCTGCATTAAAACCTTTTATATCTTCTGTTCATGAGGATTACTTGAAAGTCATCATTATTTGAAATGCATTTTGATGTTTTTTTACTTTTGCATGAGGTTCTTTTCATTGTTACTCCAATGCAGGACATGTTAGATAAAGGCCTTGAACAGCCATCTCCTCTCCTTGAGGAATATCTCTTAAGGAATAAGGATGAAGAAAGAACTGGAACTTTCTTGTATGGTCAAGGCTTTGCAGAGAGCAGCCAATTTTCTGAAGAAAAAGAGGTTACTAATTAGATCTTACTTTTATTTTGATTTTTATATTTTTTTGGTTTAATAATTTATAGTCTTGGTATGCTGCTGAAAATAGCAGCGATCATGCATGAAAAGTTGAAAACTAACTTATTTCTTTGAAACACTAGGCACTTAATAGTGCAATGGAGGGGTTGAAAGATGGATACATTTCTAAGGATGGCAAACTGGTTCTTGATTTCTTACAAGCCATCCATGCTGCTGAGAAAAGGCAAGCTGACTTAGATGCACGTGTTTTTAATGAAGAGAAGAAAATGTTGAAGGTTTGCATATTACTTGTATAACCTATGTAACTTATTCAACTCTATTCAACTATGCTTAGCATTTGTACTTCTATTGCTTATTGTTTTTGGTATAATGTGATGAGCTTTGTTGTCTTATTTTGTTCTAACCCCTTTGTTCATGCTAGGAAAAATATGAAAAGAGGTTGAAAGATGCAGCAGCTAGAGAACTCATGCGTGCTGAAGAGGTTGCAATGTTGGATAAGGTTAGGAAATTCTTGTTTTCTCCCTTTCATTTTTAATTCTATCTGCCGTAGTTTATTTTTTTTTGGTAAATACGTGAGTTGGAATTACATGAGTGTAAGAAAGACAACGGATGGCTGCTACCCATTCAATCCCTTAAACAGAGAGAACCCTATATAATCATTTTTTGTTCACTTTTTCTGAAATTCTGAATTTTTTTGTCAACTATGGTTACCCAGTCTCTTACTAAACTTAATAGTTCATTGAAATTGAAGTATTGAACCAATAGCATTCTTTTCAGAGTTTGACTCAATAGTTTCACAATGATAATGAGAATGAAATTGATCATTCAGCCTGTTAGGTGTATTTTTTGAATGTGAACACAGCTTGTGGATTGGCATTGCTAGTGTTCTCCCTAATATGTGCTGCTTTATGTTTGCTTGCTTGTTTCAATCCGTTTGTCATGATTTGTATTTCTAAATATGAAGGAATATAAGTTCTTTTGTTTCCTTTTTGTGTTTTTATACTTTTCAGGAGCTAAAACGAGAAAGAGCCAAAGCAGCCCTTGCTATCAAGTCACTTGAAGAAAAGATGGAAGAGAAACTTAAGATGGAACTTGAGCAAAAGGTGCTCTTTTAGTTTTGTGTTGGAAATATTAGTGCTGTTCCGCCTTTATTTTTCCATCTCTCTATCTACTCATTTCTTCTGCTGTCAGAATATGAATTTTGTTAAAATAAAGCCACCTTTGGGTGATTGCAGGAAAGTGAAGCAGAAATGAAGTTGAAAAAAGGTCAGGAATTAGCTAAGGCAGAGTTAGATGCAGCCATAGCATATGAGAAGGCAGCCCATATTGAAAAACTGGTTGAAGCAAATACTAGTGTGAGGCTTCTGCTAAAATTAAGAATGTCTGGATACAGCTATATCTAGATTAGACATAGCTTAATGAGTAAATTTCCAAAATTTTATAAATAGGGATATGATTTCAAGAGGTGGAGTCTGGAAAAATGAGCAATTAAATATTTTCTTATGTCCATTATATGCATGAAAAAATAATAATAATAATAATAAAAAAGAATTTGTCTTTGATGGAATTTGATAATTAGGGAATTATATTTCCAGTAAGTGATTAGTTACAGACTGCTTTCAGTGGAACAAAAGAGGAAATAAAGTGATAAAATGACTAATCATAATGGTTGAAACATATCACACAGAACAAACAAAGCTGAAATGCAAATAAAATATAAAAGGAAAGGATATTCTCTGACCTCGTTAGGGTCTCTCCACAGCAAAACCAGTCGTTTTCCTTGACCACACCAACCAAACACAACCCTAGGTAAACAACCAGGTCCCACACACTAGCCCTCCTGCTCACTTGCCAGGCATGAACCCTCTGCATCTTCCATTGGGCCTGCCTCCTTTCTATCTTGTTCATCCATCTGATAGATGCTGGGTTTATGAAGAAAATTAAAGATAAATGTTATTGAAGAAATCAATGCCAGAATCTGAAAACATCAATAACTTAAATAAAATAAGGGAAAATAATAATCTACTAGAAAGGAACAAGTAAGGATCTCACTCTTCCACTCTAATAGCCAAGGAGTATCTCCTAAATACAAGAAATAATCATCACCTCATAGCCCCTAAGATAGCTATCTATAAGACTCATAAAATAACAGAAATAAAACACTCTAAAATCATGCTAAGTGGATGAATGGAATAGTTAGTGGCTTTTCCTCATGTGCTTCCCCCACTTTCCCATGATATTCACTTCCCCTGCTACCCACTTTCACCATTTCTCGAATCTGTTAACAATCAGAGTCCACCTCATTAATTCCATCTTCCAGTCTCCTACCTGTCCTATGACTATGCTAGTCACGTGGTACTCCATCACCTTCTGTTTAAGTCTCTTAGAAGGTGGTAGCTTGGGCTTAGCTTACTGTATACATGCTTCGCCCATCAATCTTCTAATAAGAGCAACTTCTATCAGAAAGGTCTATTGCTCAAATTTTACTTTCTAAAGCTTGCTAACCAACACCCAGTTATAATTTTATCTTTCTTCTGCAATGTTATGACATATGCCAACAAAACTCTGCTGATTAGGTAATTACATTCCCTGTCATAACTCGACAGTTAGCATCTAAACATTGAAAGCTTCTTGCTGAGAATGATAGATTTCTTTCTTGGTATGGTAAATAATCAACTTTTCATCATTCTTAAGGAACAAATGTTGCATGTTCATTTGCATGTTTGAACATCAAGGAATCATTTAGGAATGCTGAAGGGAAAGAACTTTAGTTCCTGTGTGTGCTGGTGATACTAGAGTTGATGCAGATGCTATAGAGACTATAAGAATACAAATAACAACCTACCTACTATTCTGTGTTTCAATCATCTCCTTTTTAATTACACACCTTTCAGTACACCTAGGGAAATGTTGACATGGTCTACGGATGACTCCGTGAAAGAATGGTGACAAGAAGTTAAATTCTCGCCTTAATATTAAGCAGTCCTTGGGCCTGGGGTGCTTTTTCAGAAGATGAATCACTACACTAGTTTTATTTGGGACAGTGTTATTCTTTGTGCCAAATGTGGACTGGTCACCATATTATGACAGAAACCATTATTTTCCTCGTTTGAATGTCTTGTCATACAAATAGGGTTTGTCTGTGCTGAAATTGTTTGGAAATTTGTTGTGTTATTCAAAATATATGCTTCTAAGCATTTATCAAAGGACATTTGTTAATGAAAATGACAAAACACTAGTTTTACTTTTCGATAGATAATGTTGTTCCATGGTTAGAGAGGGTTGGTTTGGATTTATATTTATACTTGTTTATCGGTCATACTTATTCATTTTCTTCCATTTATCTATATTATTTATCAGCCAATAAAATTTTCTTTTCCTCTAATTCTAGATAGATGCCTTGTACAAAGCATTTTATGCTCGATCTGAAGAAGCTCGTCAAAGTCATGCTGCAAACCATTTTTCTATGGTAAATTGTTTCCCTAAATTTTGCATGCTGTTCTCTCTTTCTTTTATGGAAGAGCCTAAAGGCTCAAGGTGATTATTCAGTATTTTAATTAAATTTTGCAGTCTTGCCTTGCAGTTTCTTATTACTCACGCTTGGATCTTGCAGGGAGCACTTGCCTTGGAAGATGCACTGTCAAAAGGATTGCCTATTCATAAAGAAGTTGCGTCTTTGCAGTGTTATCTTGAAGGCGTAGATAAAGATTCAATTTTGCGTTTGGTGCTAGCATCCCTTCCTGAAGAGACGAAGAACAGTGGCACATACACACAGTTGCTGTTAAAACAGAAGGCAATTTTCTTATATTAAGTAACATAGAACTCTATGATTTGCATGGTTTGGCATGAAATTTCTGAACGGTTGTATTATGTCTCACTATTGTATAGCTGGAACCCCTAGATATATAACCAAATTTTTTAGTAAGTATTTACATGTTATTGTTTTGATGCAATGATTAAAAATGCAGTAAACACTGATATACATATGTCCCCCAGTTTGAGTTCCATTCTCTAGCAATTATTCATAGGTATATTTTCAGAACTCAAGATTCAGAAGTCCTGAGGATCTGTTCGAAGGTTCTGGACTGGCTGGCTGCTCTTAGTATGATTATAGTTTCCCTGCATATTGATTTCATCATTCTCCATATCAGTGACCAATCTTATACCTTATGCCTTTGACATTCTGTAACATGTTATATCTTTTGAAGCTTCCTCAGTGATTAATATATCTATATATATATATATTTTCACAAAACAGTTAGCTTGATTACTGAAACAATTTCTGGAAATTATAGAACGATATTTGTAGCACTGATGTTGGACTGGTCTGTTGAAATGTCCATTTTGGAGTCGGGAATGAATTGTCTAATTGGAATTTCAATCATGAATGTTTCTAATTTGCTCCTGTTCTTTCACAGTTTGACGCTTTAAAAGGCTCAATACAGCACTTCAGCTTCTTTCCACCTGGAGGTGGAGGTATACTGGCACATTCTTTGGCACATGTAGCATCCTGGTTAAAGGTTTGTAGATAGTTGGCAAATCACAAACTTGCCATTTAAGGCTGTGCTTGGTAGTTGTGAAAATGGAAGAAATTTAGGCATTTTGCTTTGAACATTGACTCTTTTAATTGTGATTCCTTCACTTCTCCCATTTCATTTCTATCAAGTACATCCTAGATCACCATATGTAAATTTATGTTCGCCTCTGACTTGTATTCAGGTTAGGGAAACTGATCAGTCAGGTGATGGGATTGAATCCATTTTAAAAAAAGTTGAGTCATACTTGGCAGAAGGAAAACTCGCTGAAGCAGCAGATGTTCTAGAAGAAAGTGTCAGAGGCACACAAGCTGCAGAAATTGTTGCGGATTGGGTGAGGCAAGCAAGAAACAGGGCTATTACCGAGCAGGCTTTAACTCTTCTAAAATCTTATGCCTCGTCCGTTAGCCTTACGTAAATCTCAACTTTGGAATATTCACAGAACCATATTGCTTTAATACCTAAGCTCGCAAAGATTATTTGATTCTCTCAAGGTTGCCTACTGGAATTTTTTTCAACTCAAAGGAACACAAGTTAACCTTCTCTTTCATATCAGCTGAAATGGCTGATTATATATTTTTCCCGTCATATATATATGTATGTAACTCCAACAGCTGGAATGATGTTAGGCTCTGTTAAATTCCCCGCTCCCCTCCCCGTTTTGGATGATTGAGAAAATTGAAGTGTTTGCTGCGGATAAATTCAATAAATACCTGAGGCCAACAGAACAGAATAATTGAGTGCCAAATGCCTTGCAGCATCAGTGCTTTGAATTTACAGCATATTTCTATTTCATTACTAGACTTGATTTATAGGTGGATTTATGAGTTTCATAGTTAGGTTTCAGACTCAAATTTATGTAAACTAAAACTACCAAGTTTGTGCCTCGCCCTATGATTAGATCTAGTAGACGATTTTCTTTTACATTAGTTTCATCTTCCATTTTTTCCCTAAATATTTGCCATCTAGGGAAGAATTTGTTGCAATTCACTAGCAGCGCAGGCTTATTTCTTTCTTACGAGGGACGGCAATTTAGGCCTATCTCTGTTTTGTTTAAATTGGATAAATCTACAGTTAATATTTTTCCTACTCCATGTTTGCTAGAATTGCAGAATTCGTAGATCATACGGAATTTGTTTTATTCTGAGTTTTCTGGTCCATTGTTACTTTCCCTCCCTATATAATGTTAAAGCAGCCAATGATGAGTCTCCGTGATAATCTGTAGTTACAATCCCCTATCAATGATATCTTCTTTTAATTTATAAACAGGCAAGTTGTATTAATTTACTGAAGTTATACAGAACAAATATGCATTCCTATTCACTATATTATTCCACCAACCTAACCATACGTGACAAAGACAACCCAATCTAACAGCCCTAAAAGGTCTAAGCATAACATAATTATCGTCCCAAACAGTATGCAACAGAGGAGATGAAATAGATTGAGGACACGTGAACCTATCACACTTGCTATACAGAAATAAAAAAGAAAGAACAATAGACTTCCTGTCACCTTGACCTATGATACTACATAACCAAAACAAAACATTCTCTCAAGACCTCAAGAGAACATTTTAAACGTGCTATATGCGTCTTTTAGGAAGGTCCTGAAATTAATAATAAGAAAATCAAAGAGAAATCCAACAAGAAGAGGTCTTCTGTCTGTTCACTTTCTTCATCTTGCAGCCAAATATAATCTAATTCTTGTCAGGAGCTAGGACCAACATTCCTCTGATTATTGTCTTTCATCCATCTCTTGTCACACATATGCAGAGTGAGCCGCATCTTTGCCACCACCATCATTGGAGGCACCATAATTCCTTGATACTTCCTAGTGTTCCTGCATTCCCAAATTGCATAAAACATGGCCATTATTATTTTAATTTTGATGTTGTAAAGAGAGTCTTCATTCATCTTATAACAACCTGCTTTTCGATGTGAATTTGACACAACCGGGGGGGAAAACTACTAATAAATTATTTAATATTTTATTTAAATTTCAATTCTTTAATAAGAATTAATCAGAATTTATATAATTTTTGGAATATTTTTTCAATTCTATAATAATAGAATTGAAATAGAAAAGAGTTCCAGTACATATAGTGACATACATAGTGAAACGATACTCTGGGTTCTCAAGAAAAAGAATCTTTTTCTTTTAATACCCACTCACTCGATATTATTATTAGTTAATAATCCTAGTGATTGGATTTATATGCTTATTGTGATAGGAAATAAGATATTCAAAAGATTTTTCATCGAATGACTATTCATCTAGTGTATTTCATGTAAATAGAGGCAAGAAAGAAAGCTCTATGGAAAAAAAGATTGTTCAATTCGATGTTGTTAAATAGGGAGTTAGAATATAGGTGTGGGCTAAGTAAATCAATGGATAGTTTTGGTCCTATTGCAAATACCAATGTAAGTGAAAACCCAATTCTAACTGATATGGATAAAAACATTCAGAGTTGAAGTGATAGTGACAACTCTAGTTATAGTAATGTTGATTATTTAGTCGGTGTTGGGAATATTCGGAATCTCATATTTGATGACACTTTTTTAGTTAGGGACAGTTATTCCATATATTTTGATACTGAAAATCAAATTTTTGAGATTGATAATGATCATTCTTTTCTAAGTGAACTAGAAAATCTTTTTTATAGTTATAAGAATTTCAGCTATCTGAATAATGTAGCTAAGAGTGATGATCCCAATTATGATTATTACATGTATGATACTAAATATAGTTGGAATAATCACATTAATAATTGCATTGACAGTTATCTTCGCTTCTCAAATCTATATTGATAGTTACATTTGAGGTGATAGTGACAAATACAATGACAATTATATTTATAGTTACATTTGTGGTAAAGGCAGAAATAGTCATGAAAGAGAGAATTCCAGTATAATAACTTGCACAAATGCTATGAGTGATAGTGATTTAACTAGAAGAGAGAGTTCTAATGATCTAGAGGAAACTAAAAAAATAGACATTTGCAAATTCAATGCGAAAATTATTATGGATTAAATTATAAGAAACTTTTGAAATAAAAAATGAATATTTGTGAACACTGTGGATGTCATTTGCAAATGAGCAGTTCAAATAGAATTGAACTTTTGATTGATCCAGGTACTTGGAATCTGATGGATGAAGACATGGTTTATGGGGATCCCATTGAATTTCATTCGAAAGAGGAACCTTATAAAGATTGTATTGGTTCTTATCAAAGGAAGACAGGATTAACCGAGGCTGTTCAAACAGGCACAAGTCAACTAAATGGTATTCTCGTAGCAATTGGGATTATGGATTTTTAGTTTATGGGAGGTAGTATGGGATCCGTAGTATGTGAGAAAATCATCCGTTTGATTGAATATGCTACCAATCAATTTTTACCTCTTAATCTAGTATGTGCTTCTAGAGGAGCACGTATGCAAGAAGGAAGTTTGAGCTTGATGCAAATGGCTAAAATATCTTCCACTTTATATGATTATCAAGCAAATAAAAAGTTATTCTATGTCTCAATCCGTACATCTCCTACTTCTGGTGGGGTGATACCTAGTTTTGGTATGTTGGGGGATATCATTATTGCCGAATCCAATGCTTACATTGCATTTGCGGGTAAAAGAGTAATTGAGCAAACATTGAATAAAACAGTACCTAAAGGTTCACAAGCAGCTGAATATTTATTCCATAAGGGCTTATTTGATTCAATCATACTGTGTAATCCTTTATAAGGTGTTCTTAGTGAGTTATTTCAGCTCCATGCTTTCTGTCCCTTGACTCAAAATTAAATCAAAATCAAGTAGAGCTTTAAATTATTAAATTTTTTATTAATATTAATTTGAATTGAATTTGAATTATAATATTAATTTGAATTGAATTAATATTCTTTTGATTCAAATTTCTTTTTTCTATTTTCTACTTAATCTACATCTACTTAATTATTAATATTCAATATTAATAATTCTAATTAATTATAGAATTCTATTCTTATTTATTGTATATACTCATTTATATATACTTAGTAGAATTCTATATAGATTTCTATATGAAAATATATTTGGTATAAGTATATATGAATTCTAGTGATTATAAAATCTCTTTATAACAATATAACAATAACAGGTAAAAAAATGAATAGAACAATAACAAAAAACAACTAAAAAAATAACAGGTATAAATATTAAATCAAGGTACCTATTCTATGACAACTCTTAGCAACTTACCCTCTATTTTTGTGCCTTTAGTGAGCCTAGTATTTCCGGCAATTGCAATGGCTTCTTTATTTCTTCATGTTCAAAAAGACAAGATTTTTTAGATACGAGCAGCAGTAGGGACAAATCTCATTCATTTTTTTTAGATCTAGAAGCAATTCGATGAATTACTCCTAAAGGTTTACATAAAAATAGTGCTAGTTGATGAGAGTTACTTCGCAAACAAGAAAAAGTAAAGTCAAATTCATTTGGTTGAGTTATTTTCCCAATTCCAAAAAAATACAATTGGATCTAATATGGGTTGGCGATTAGAACGTATATGGATAGAACTTATAACAGGGTCTCGAAAAACAAGTAATTTCTGTTGGGCCTTTATCCTTTTTTTAGGTTCATTAGGGTTCTTATTGGTTGGAAATTCGAGTTATCTTGGTAGGAATTTGCTATCTTTATTTCCGTCTCAGCAAATTCTTTTTTTCCACAAGGGATCGTGATGTCTTTCTATGGAATCACTAGTCTCTTTATTAGCTCTTATTTGTGGTGCATAATTTCGTGGAATGTAGGTAGTGATTATGATCGATTCAATAGAAAAGAGGGAATAGTGTGTATTTTTTGTTGGGAATTTCCTAGAAAAAATCGTCGTATCTTTCTCCAATTCCTTATGAAAGACATTCGGTCTATAAGAAAAGAAGTTAAATAGGATATTTATACTTGTTGTGTCCTTTATATGAAAATCAGAGGACAAGGTGTCATTCCCTTAACCTGTAATGATGAGAATTTGACTCCACGAAAAAGTGAACAAAAAATGGCGGAATTGGCCTATTTCTTGCATGTACCAATTGAAGTATTTTGAAAAAAAAAAAAGAACTGAAAAATGAATGCTTTCTTAAAAAAAAAATAGAAAGAATTCAAGAATTCTTTTTTTCAAAATATTTGATATTTTGTATTTTGATAGAAAGGGTGTTTTTTCATTTCAAAATCCGACTAATATTCATTACTTGAAATGCTCTTTCACGCATTTATCGAAAGGGGCAATTGCTTCGAATTTTAGCAATTGATATTCTTGGAAACAATATCTTTTTTCTTCATTTGAATTAGAAGTAGATTCTTTCTTTTTCTTATTCTATTTGTGTATTCTTTCTAAATTCAAGAACTAGCTCCTGAATTGCAAATAAAAAAAAACTTGAGAATATATTTATAGGCTCTATGACTGTAATAGAGCTTATGCTTGATAGAAATATTCTTATCATATAGAGCTAATGAATAAGCATTGTTGGATGCTTCCCCATGGTAGGAGTACTCAATCATAGTGAAATTTTTTTGTGATAATGTTTAATTATTACTAATTAAACACACTTTATGAAATTTTGTTGTGATAATATTTAATTATTACTAATTAAACATGCTTAATGAGTAATGTGATTTAGGTTGTGTTTGATTAAGAGTTTAAAGAGGGAAATCCTCTTTCCCATCTTTCTATTTTTCTCTCACATTGATATTTTTTTTAAAAGATTGAGTAATTATTATTCAATTATTTTTGATTCCATCATAAATTAAAAAGATTTTATTAAAATTTTTATAATCTCCTTCTCTTCAATTTCCCAAAATGAAAAAATTTTAAAAGTCCTCTGATCTATTTTGCTCCTGAACGAAGCAAACCCTTACTTGATTTGGATGACTCTCCGAAAAAGAATGAATGAATTTTGTCCATTACCGATTGTGGCGAATCTAAACCCCACCAAAAGGTGAAAGGCGAAGCCGCTACGTAAGGTTGAAGCTGTCGGTGGTCCTGTCCCTTGACGGCGAGACAAGACGGTGAAAACGACTGAAACAACTTCACCTCTCACACACGCTTACACTGTTCCAATAAAAAATGAAAACGTAACGCTAAACTACAAAAAAAAAAAAACTCTTAAAATGAAATACAAATCATTATTTTTCCTACCAAAAGGGCCTGTCATCGTCATTTCTCTTTTCCGTTATCTCCTCCATATTCCTCATGCTCCCTTCTCCTACGAAACCAGTAGATGCGTCACATAGCTCAATCGTCTCTTCAGCCGCTGTCTCCATCTCTCCATTTAGTCTTCCCCTGTTCTGCATGATAACAATGCTGAGCTTACTACTGATTTGTGCATTTCTCGCATTTCGTCCTAAGCGATTTGATCTTTGATTAACTAAACGCTGAGTTTTCGAGTTCGTTTCTTTGGCAATTGAAACTTATCGAATTTCAGTCTAGTGTATTATAGCACTCAGATTTTTGTATGATTTGGTCACATTTCTCTCGGATTGCTCACTGGCAAAACCAAGATGGAAGGTTACATACTCCATTTTCATTATTTGTTTATCCCGTTTCCTTGTGGAAAGTCTCAATGCAGCGATATGTTTTCGAAGTGCAGGTGGATGATAAATAGACAAACCATTTCGGGAATGCAGCCTCTGCTGCATCAGTTGATATGATTCTTTCTTTAATATCATATTTGTTTATTAGGGTCTACCGTCCACATGAGTCTTTTATTCGTTCATGCTTCGCTCTTCATAGCCTTATATTTGGTGCAAGTACCAGCGCAGAATTGGGTTATTGCATTGGATATTTCAGTTTAATTACGCTCTATAATTCATGACTGATTTCTGATCTACATTCCATCGTTGAAGCTATCTCTAATTACCTATATTGTTATTCAGCCGGAGGCTTTGATGCTCTGACTGTCCCTCCAGTCTAGAATCTAGATCTGGAGAGGGACTGTCTCCTGCATTAATCTACTGACTACTTGGGAGTTTCAAGTTTCAACTAAAGTGAAGCTGGCGACTACACTGGCTTGGAGGTTGAATGCCAACAATGGCAGCAGCCTTTGCTGCTAATGACATGGTACTCATTCAAATCTGTAATTCCCCCCCTCCCCCCTCTCCTCCTCCTCCCTCCCAATGTCTATGTCATCATTCAATTATCCAATAGTGTCCTGTCAGTAACTATATTTGGATATTTGGTATCAAGGTATGCTCTCCTTGATCTAATTCGTTCTAGAATGTAGAATGTCTAACTGGGAATCGTGCAAGTCTAATGAAATACAGCTATTTTTAATTTGGCAAGTGTTAGAGTGTTGTTTTCTGCTGTGTCTATATATCCTTTTGTCCCTAGAAACTTTTATGTGACATTTTTTAATTGAGATGAATACAGTTAAATAATATTCTAAAGTTGGCGAGAAATATTCAATTTCATACTCTCATCTTGGCATTGAAAGAGTGATGCAGGGCAAAACTGAAAAATGAAAAAAGACTGGTGCTATTAGTCTATATGTGTTTTGCCCTTTTGAAGTTATCTTAATGAGTGGATAAAATGTTTGCTCAGTAATCCATATTGGTATATGGTTGTTATTCCATTTCAGATCTCCCTGTATTTTTGCTCAATTAGTCGCAGTCCTAAATGGTTAACGATCAATTGTAATGAAGCAAAATTTTTTATTTGTTTATTAGTTAAGTTTTATTTATATCCTGGAAAAGGAAATCTAATTAAGTTTTGATATGCCGTGGCTTCACCTATATTTTTTTTAACCTCTTATTTCTTATTTCTTCTCTTCCTTTCTATTGGAACCCAATATTCCATCCCTCCTTCTCTTTATGAACAGGGGCAATGGTTAAAATCACTGGTTCAAAATAACTAGATTTGCACAATTAACCAGAGAAACAAAAGGGCAAAAGAAAAAAGTTACTGGGACATTTAGGCTGATTTATATATACGTTGCATCTAATATGCTGGTGTCATGCTTTTGATTATATTTCTTGTTTCCATTATATTTATTCAGTCAGTAAATTGAATTATTTAGGGTTGTATGGTCATACCCTTCGACAGTCTTTACTATTGTTCTTTTAATTTCAGGAAAGAAATGGTGAGGTGAAGGCTCATAACTCAGAACCCTCCGCTCCACATTCTGTTCCGAAAATGCGGTTAAGGTTGGTCACAAACTCAAATATGCCTAGATATTTTGTAATGAAGCAATCGTTTACAGCCTTAAAAAAATAATTGAATCAATTGTTTGCTGCAAGGAGGCTTGAATAAAGGCTTTAATTTCTTGAGTTTGGCATATTTTGTGCTTTAATATTTATATCCTTGTTTCCAAGTAAGGTAATCCTTATGCTGCCTATAGTACTGAAATGCCATTAGTGACAGTAAGGTTAAGAACTATCTAAGTTGATGCATCAGTCTATGAATTATGGAATATGATGTTTGAGCATAACTTTTAGTCCTCTAACATTGTATGTGCTCAACTGGTTGCAGAGAGCAGAGTAACAGCATGGAGGATCCAGATGGGACATTAGCAAGTGTTGCCCAATGCATTGAGCAGCTGCGTCAGAGCTCATCATTGGTGCAAGAGAAAGAATATTCCTTGAAATTGTTATTGAAGCTTATTGATATGCGTGAAAATGCCTTTAGTGCTGTTGGATCTCACTCTCAGGCAGTCCCAGTACTTGTTACTCTTCTCCGGTCAGGGCCATTGAGTGTGAAGATACAGGCAGCAACTGTATTGGGCTTCCTTTGTAAAGAAAATGAACTGAGAGTGAAAGTTTTACTTGGTGGATGCATTCCTCCACTGCTTGGTCTGCTCAAGTCCAATTCAGCTGAAGGTCAAGTTGCTGCTGCAGACACTATTTATGCTGTCTCTCAAGGTGGTGCAAAAGATCATGTTGGATCAAAAATTTTTTCAACTGAAGGAGTTGTACCGGTGCTCTGGGAGAAACTTCAAAAGGGGGTGAAGACCGGAAATGTAGTTGACAGTTTATTGACTGGAGCATTAAAAAATCTCTCCAGCACTACTGAGGGATTCTGGAATTCAACAATAAAAGCTGGAGGAGCGGACATATTAATGGAGTTGCTGGCAACTGGACAGTCTAGCACTTTATCAAATGTCTGCTATTTACTTGCCTCTATGATGAATGAGGATGCATCTATTTGTTCTAAAGTTTTGAAAGCAGAGGCGACTAAACAACTCCTCAAACTACTAGGCCCTGTTAATGATGCCCCTGTTAGAGCTGAAGCAGCTGGTGCTCTTAAATCTTTGTCTGCCCAGTGCAAAGAAGCGAGGCGGGAGATTGCTAATTCTAATGGCATCCCTGCTCTAATCAATGCTACAATAGCTCCTTCCAAAGAATTCATGCGGGGTGAGTATGCTCAATCATTGCAGGAAAATGCCATGTGTGCTCTAGCAAACATCTCTGGTGGTTTATCTTATGTGGTCTTCAGCCTTGGTCAAAGCCTTGAATCATGCACCTCACCTACCCAAATTGCTGATACATTAGGGGCTTTAGCTTCAGCTCTTATGATATATGACAATAAGGCTGAATCAACTAGAGCTTCAGATCCTTTGGGAGTTGAACAAACATTACTCATGCAATTCAAACCTCAGTTGCCCTTTCTTGTGCAGGAAAGAACCATTGAAGCCCTAGCTAGTTTGTATGGCAACCCCATACTCTCAGTTAAACTTGCAAATTCTGATGCAAAACGGTTGCTTGTTGGTTTGATCACAATGTCTTCTAATGAAGTGCAAGGTGATCTTATAAAAGCTCTCTTGACACTATGCAATAATGGAGGAAGTCTATGGTGTGCACTTCAAGGCCGTGAGGGAGTTCAGCTGTTGATATCTCTTCTGGGTCTTTCATCAGAACAGCAGCAAGAATGTGCAGTTGCCTTGCTTTGCCTTCTATCTAATGAAAATGATGAAAGTAAATGGGCCATTACTGCTGGTGGTGGCATACCTCCACTTGTTCAAATTTTGGAGACTGGATCTGCTAAAGCAAAGGAAGATTCAGCAACAATCTTAAGGAATCTGTGCAATCATAGTGAAGATATACGTGCTTGTGTTGAAAGTGCTGATGCTGTTCCTGCATTATTGTGGCTATTGAAGAACGGAAGTCCAAATGGCAAGGAGATTGCTGCAAAGACCTTAAATTACTTAATTCATAAATCTGATACAGCCACTATCAGTCAGCTTACAGCCTTATTAACTAGTGATTTACCTGAATCCAAGGTTTTTGTTTTGGATGCTTTGAGAAGTATGCTTTCTGTGGCTCCTCTTTCTGACATTCTACGTGAAGGTAGTGCTGCCAGTGATGCAGTTGATACAATGATTAAGATATTGAGCTCTCCCAAGGAAGAAACTCAAGCCAAGTCTGCTTCAGCACTGGCAGGAATTTTTGAAATGAGAAAAGATGTGCGTGAAAGCAGCATTGCTGTTAAAACTCTTTATTCAGCCATGAAGTTGCTCAATGTTGAATCTGATAGCATCCTAATGGAGTCTTCACGCTGTATGGCTGCAATATTCCTTTCCATGAAAGAAAACAGGGAACTAGCTGCTGCCGCTAAAGATGTGTTATCTCCCCTTGTTACACTTGCTAACTCTTCAGTTTTGGAAGTTGCCGAGCAGGCAGTGTGTGCTGTAGCAAATCTTATTGTGGATAGTGAAATTTCAGAGAAAGCTGTAGCAGAAGAAGTTATCTTGCCTGCTACTAGAGTGTTACGAGAAGGCACAATTTCTGGAAAAACCCTTGCTGCAGCGGCAATTGCCCGCCTCTTACATTCTCGAAAAGTTGATGATGCTGTGACTGATTGTGTGAATCATGCTGGCACTGTTCTTGCTTTGGTTTCTTTCTTAGGTTCTGCAACTGATGGATCTGTTTCCTCATCAGAGGCTCTAGAAGCACTTGCTGTCCTTTCAAGGTCAGAAGAGACCAGTGCAGGAATCAAACCCACATGGGCTGTTTTGGCTGAATTCCCTGAAAGCATAAGTCCAATAGTCATGTCTATTGCTGGTTCAACACCAATATTTCAGGATAAAGCTGTTGAGATTCTATCCCGATTATGCAGAGATCAGCCTGCTGTTTTAGGAAATGCAATTGCTGCTGCCTCTGGATGTGTATGTTCAATAGCTAAGAGAATAATCGGCTCCAGAAATGTAAAGGTCAGAATTGGGGGAGCTGCACTTTTTATTTGTACTGCAAAAGTAAATCACCAGAGACTAGTTGAGGATCTCAGTCAATCAAATGTTTGTGCTGATCTTGTTCAGTCACTTGTTGGTATGCTTGTTTCCCAACTGCCTTTCCTGGATAACGAGGGTGATGACAAAGAGGAGCTCATCAGTATCTGCAGGCATGCAAAAGATGAAAATATTAGTGGTGAATCCAATACTGGAACCAACATTATAAGTGGCGCGAACTTAGCTATATGGTTACTGTCTGTTCTTGCCTGTCATGATGAAAAAAGTAAAATTGCAATAATGGAAGCTGGAGCAATTGCGGTTCTCACTGACAGGATTTCAGGTTGTTTCTCACGATATACCCAGGTATTTAGGTGCCATCTTCCACTTGATTTCAGTCATTGAGAAAGTACAAGACATGGCATCTGATTCTGATCTTAGTAAACATTTGCTTATTTGTTAGCACTTAATGTCATTTGTTGCTGTCAAATATTGTTCCTAAATATGCCCCACCTAATCAACAACTTTCAACTGTCAGATGTTTTAAAAAAAATGTTGTTTGGTTATCATTTCTGTGTATATCAACCCTCATTTGCTCCTCTATGGTAACCATGCAGATTGACTATAAAGAAGATAGCAGCATCTGGGTTTCTGCTTTGCTGCTGGCAATATTATTTCAAGACAGAGATATCATACGTGCAAATGCAACCATGAAATCTATTCCAGTACTTGCTAATTTAGTTAAGTCAGAGGAATCAGCAAATAGATATTTTGCTGCACAATCAATAGCTAGCCTAGTCTGTAATGGTAGCAGGGGAACACTTCTGTCTGTTGCTAATTCTAGGGCAGCTGGTGGGCTTATTTCCTTGCTTGGCTGTGCTGATATTGATATTCAGGATCTTCTGGAATTATCTGAAGAATTCTCTCTGGTGCGCTATCCTGATCAAGTTGCTCTTGAGAGGTTATTTAGAGTTGATGACATAAGGCTTGGTGCAACTTCTCGGAAGGCAATACCTGCTCTTGTCGATCTGCTCAAGCCAATTCCAGATCGCCCAGGAGCACCATTTTTAGCACTTGGGCTTTTGACTCAACTTGCTAGAGATTGCCTATCAAATAAAATTGTAATGGTAGAGTCAGGAGCCTTAGAGGCACTTACTAAGTATCTTTCACTGGGCCCACAAGATGCAACTGAAGAAGCTGCTACTGGTCTATTGGGAATTCTGTTTAGCAGTGCAGAAATACGGAGACATGAATCAGCATTTGGAGCTGTTACACAACTTGTGGCTGTCCTACGTTTGGGAGGAAGAGGTGCAAGGTACAGTTCTGCAAAAGCATTGGAAAGTTTGTTCTCTGCTGACCACATTAGGAATGCAGAGACTGCTCGACAAGCTGTACAGCCCTTGGTGGAGATTCTTAATACTGGTTTAGAGAGGGAGCAGCATGCTGCTATTGCTGCATTGGTTAGGCTACTGAGTGAAAATCCATCAAGAGCACTTGCTGTTGCTGATGTTGAAATGAATGCAGTAGATGTGCTTTGCAGGGTCCTTTCATCAAATTGTTCAATGGATCTAAAAGGGGATGCGGCTGAATTATGTTGTGCTCTTTTTGGAAATACAAGGATACGGTCCACGATGGGTGCAGCACGCTGTGTTGAACCTCTAGTTGCCCTTCTTGTGACTGAGTTTAGTCCTGCTCAGCTTTCAGTTGTCCGTGCGTTGGATAGGCTTGTCTATGATGAGCAACTGGCTGAATTAGTTGCTGCACATGGTGCAGTTAGTCCACTTGTTGGGCTACTTTATGGTAAGAATTATGTGCTTCATGAGGCCACTTCTAGAGCTTTGGTCAAGTTAGGGAAAGATAGGCCTGCTTGTAAAATGGAAATGGTGAAAGCTGGAGTTATTGAAAGCATACTTAACATCCTCCATGATGCACCCGATTATCTCTGTGCGGCTTTTGCAGAGTTGCTGCGCATATTGACTAATAATGCTAGCATTGCTAAAGGACCTTCTGCGGCTAAAGTGGTTGAACCTCTATTTTTGCTGCTGTCAAAACAAGAATTTGGACCTGATGGACAGCATAGTGCATTGCAGGTTTTAGTCAATATTTTAGAACATCCACAGTGTCGTGCTGACTATACATTGACTTCTCACCAAGCTATTGAACCACTTATCCCCTTGCTTGATTCCTCAATATTAGCTGTGCAACAGTTGGCTGCTGAGCTTCTCTCACATCTACTTCTAGAAGAACACCTCCAGAAAGATCCAGTGACACAACAAGTAATTGGTCCTCTCATCCATGTTCTTCGTTCTGGGATACACATTTTGCAGCAGAGAGCTGTAAAGGCTCTTGTTAGCATTGCATTGACATGGCTAAATGAAATTGCAAAAGAGGGTGGTGTTATAGAAATTTCCAAAGTGATATTGCAAGCTGATCCTTCCCTTCCTCATGCATTGTGGGAGTCTGCTGCCACAGTTTTGTCAAGTATTCTGCAATTTAGTTCTGAATTTTACTTGGAAGTGCCTGTTGCTGTATTGGTAAGGTTGCTTTGTTCCGGCTCAGAGAGCACAGTTGTTGGTGCATTAAATGCACTTCTGGTGTTGGAAAGTGATGATGAGACTAGTGCAGAGGCAATGACAGAAAGCGGTGCCATAGAGGCACTCTTAGAGCTTCTAAGATCTCATCAGTGTGAGGAAACTGCTGCAAGACTCTTGGAAGTATTGCTGAACAATGTAAAGATCAGAGAAACAAAAGTTACTAAATCAGCCATCTTGCCATTATCCCAGTACCTCTTGGATCCACAAACCCAAGCACAGCAGGCAAGATTATTGGCAACTTTGGCTCTTGGTGATCTATTTCAGAATGAGGGTCTTGCTCGGACAACTGATGCAGTTTCAGCTTGCCGTGCTTTAGTTAATGTGCTTGAAGACCAACCTACAGAAGAAATGAAAGTTGTAGCCATATGTGCTTTGCAAAACCTTGTAATGTACAGTCGATCAAATAAAAGAGCAGTTGCCGAGGCTGGTGGTGTTCAGGTTGTGTTGGATCTGATAGGCTCAAGTGACCCAGAAACCTCTATTCAGGCTGCAATGTTTATTAAACTCCTCTTCTCTAATCATACTATTCAAGAGTATGCCTCTAGTGAAACAGTCAGGGCAATAACTGGTGAGTTTTCATTCACTTATCATGCGGAGTTTGCTGTTAGGCTGATTGAGGGCCTTGTATTTTATTCCAGAGAACTGTATAACAAAGTTTCTGTTGTCTTGCAGCTGCTATTGAAAAGGATTTATGGGCCACTGGAACTGTAAATGATGACTATCTGAAAGCCTTAACATCTCTTTTTGGCAACTTTCCACGGTTGAGAGCATCTGAACCAGCGACTCTAAGCATTCCTCATCTAGTCACATCCTTAAAGACAGGATCAGAGGCCACCCAAGAAGCTGCCTTGGATGCCCTTTTTCTGCTCAGACAAGCTTGGTCGGCATGCCCAGCAGAAGTTTCAAGAGCTCAGTCAATAGCTGCTGCAGATGCTATTCCCTTGCTGCAGTACTTAATCCAGTCTGGTCCACCTCGGTTTCAGGAGAAGGCAGAGTTTTTATTGCAATGCTTGCCTGGGACATTGGTTGTGATCATCAAGCGGGGCAACAATATTAAACAGTCCGTTGGAAACCCAAGTGTTTACTGCAAGCTTACACTTGGCAACACTCCTCCAAGGCAAACCAAGGTAAATTTTTTTTCTTACTTTGTGCAAGTGTGGGTGGAAAAGGATGGGAGGGTTGGGGGTACGGGGTGGGGGAAGTTTTTTAACTGTTAATGGATGCTACCATGTGTAGAATTAAGAATCCATATTCAACCTTTTTTCTTTTCATCTGATCTTCCATTCTCCCATAAAATGGATTGACTTAATTTCAGATTTGCTACTTTATGGATATGGAAGTAACATAGTTTTCAAGTTCTTGTCACTCCCCTGTTGAGCATCTTTACATGGAGCCAACTTTCTAGGCTATATTGAAGTTAAAGATTTAAGTCAATGATTTGCACCTTGAAAATATGTGACTGTTTGATATTAGGCAAACATCATTGTGGTATGCGAATATTGTTATGTAGTTTTTTTATCTCTTTTTTCTCAATAAAACTTTACATGATTAATACGTCTTGTTTGGAGTATCTGTTCCTTGGCAAAGTGAATATAATGATACCTAAGAAATTATCTTGAACAGGTGGTCTCTACTGGCCCTAATCCGGAGTGGGATGAGAGCTTTTCATGGTCTTTTGAGAGTCCTCCGAAAGGTCAGAAACTTCATATTTCTTGCAAAAATAAGAGCAAAATGGGAAAGGTAAGTGTCGTAAAAGACACTACAAAGTGAACGCGGGGTGTTCAATTTTTTTATTTTTGGGCCGCTGGCCGCAAGACTAATATTTGGCCTCTTTTTTTATCTGATGACAGAGTTCATTTGGGAAAGTGACAATCCAGATTGATCGGGTCGTAATGCTGGGATCAGTAGCTGGAGAGTACACTCTATTGCCAGAAAGTAAAAGTGGTCTTTCAAGGAATTTAGAAATAGAATTTCAATGGTCTAACAAGTGATACCCGCCACTGAGTTTAGTTGCAACCTTGAACTTGTTCCTAGGGAACATACCGGGAAGAATTTATTTTTGGGTAATTTATAATGTTCTCGTGTATATAGCTAGCTGTTTTATGATTATACAGTCCCCAAATAGGCTTCTTTCTGCCGAGTTTTTGGTCAAATGTCTAAAATCGGATTCTTTTCTGATACTATTCTTTGTGACTTGATCTTTCATTCCCTGGTAAAACGCTAGGGACACCGCTCAAGCCCGCTTCGGGTTTCTTGTATGATTTTTGGGTGTTGTCAGTCATCAATCAAATATAAGATAGGAAGCGAAGATGCGCACCACTGTTTATCCATACTTATTTTACTATTATTTTTACTGTACAAAAATCTTTTATATATATATATTTTTTCCTTTCTTTCTGCAAACTTCCTTCTGGGCTAATTTGTTAACATGTGGACCCTCCTTGCAGACTTTTTAACCGGTCATTCTTTTCATATCTTGCTACGAATTTTCCCTTTTTGCTTTACATTTTTTTCTATAAATTTTTCCTTAACTTTATTATATGAAGTTCCTCTTCAGTTTATTCTACTGATATTTGAGAAAGTTTAGTATGTTTTACACTTTTTTCTTTGCCGGATCCTCTTATAGCATTTTTCATTTGTTGATAATCAGTGACCATCATTGTTTCATGGGCAAGTGGAGGATAAGCAAGTTGAAAGTTTAGTGCTATGGGTAAATTATTATATATCTTTATTATCGTGAGTTTTCTCAATTTCAAATTTTGCATAAAACTCAGCAATCAAGATTACTTTTCTGGTGGGGCTCCAATCAGTTGGTTATTTATTACATGATTTTGACATTTCATTCACAACGCTTAAAGATCATTGCAAACCAAAGTATGTGGAACCATTACTTCAATATTAGGTGGTTATTTTTAAGTTTTCTTTCCAAAGTTTAGGATTGATTACAACTACCTTCAGCCAATTCGGCTTTATACATGTACAATGCTAAGAATTGGACCTACAAAATCGGGTTAAACTGATTCACCAATCTAACCAACAAGAAATGCTAGGCCAAGTACTTGGAATCTGTAACATCCCCATTTTTCATGTATGAATATTATAACTAGATAATATTACAAATGATATTAAATTGTTCTGGATTAATTTATGGGGAAGCTTGAATATTTAAATTAGTTTAAGACCCAAAATATCCTAAAATATAAAAAGGGGCTTAAAAGGGGCAAAATTATTATTTTCAATAAGATAAAAAAAATAATATTTTAAATACTCCACTGCAAGTTAAAAGTACAAGTAATACTGGTTATGTGGGTCCTGAGAGGCAAAAAGTATAAATCCAATAAAAGACAGGGTCCCACATAAATAGTAAATATTGGATGAGTAAATAGTAAAAAGCAAGTAAGATTGGGAATCTTACATGAAAAAGTAAAAGAGAAAGATAATAGGTTCCATAGATAAAGTAAATAGGAAGGACACTGAGTATAATAAAAAATCAGTTCAAAAAGTACTCAAAGTAGAGTCAAATTTATCTGTAAAAGCAAAAAGTACAATATCTGCTTTTTTCTGATTTGACATAAAGTAAGGAGGGAAAAGTTGGACATTTTTTCCCTCCCCTACTCTCTCACATACCCAATAATATCTAGGGATATAATGGATAATTGATATATTAAATGTAAGAATAATTGTGAACTCTCAAATTAAATTTCGATCTGATAGTCCATATCCACCAGCATTTTCTATAAATACCCCCCTCGCCTTCCCTCATTTTCCACTCAACTCACGCGAGCCAAAGGAGAAAAAGGAATTGGCAGCGTGAGAGAGGGAGTTGTGGGGGAAAAGAGAAAGGAAAAAAAAGAGAGAGAGGAAAGGAAGAGGAAAGAGGAAGAAAAAGAAGGAAAAAGAAAGAGGAAGAAAGAAGGAAGGAGGAATGAAAGTAGGGGTCTTATGAGGTAAGCTCTTACTCTAAATCTCTTCTAGATTTTCTCTTTATTTATTTAGTAAGAGTTTAAACTATATTTTTTCCTCCCTCTTGTTCCTCTATTTGGATCAAGACATAATTCTGAGGGAAGAGTTTATAGTTTATGGTTGAGATAGATTTATATGATAAATATTAAATTATTAAGTAAGGTTTAATGATACTTTAGGCTTCAATCAAGTTAAGGAAGTAATCTAAAACTAAGTGAAAGTAAGGTTCAAAGAAAAGTTAGTAAAACTCCAAGATAGTCTCTTGCCCTTGCTTAATATTATAGCTTATAAATGTTGTATATGTTATAATGATTTGTAAATAATGTCATATTGTTGTTATGAATGTTTTTCTATGATTGGTGGCTGTTTTATATTAAGGGCTAAACCCCGGGATGCCCATTTATTAAGTCGTTATGCTGCCGAAATTTTGTCAGACAACATGGAAGTTTTGATGATTTAATGAAAGTATGTTATGTTTTCAAATGTTTTTGTGATGACATGATGACATCTGCAAGTTGACTACTGAGATTCCCCAATCTCACCTTATAGTTAACCAATGTTAGGGCCAAGTCATGGCAAAGAAAAGCATGTGAAGCATGAGAAATAAAAGTGATGGAACCTTATTGAAAACTGTTAATGTTCTGTTTATGTATTGTCTGCTTATGACTACTGTATAAATTCGTACATATTTCCAAAAATTCAGTAGTCTATATTTATAGATAGATCTATGTCTTGGGAACAACATGACACTGGTTTGGATGTATTTAGAGCTATATAATGGTAGTTATTTCTGTTTTACCAAAATTGCTCCAGTAAACATTATTTCTCACATCTGATGACATATATTAATGTTCTGAGCAATATGAGTACAATAAATGTACAAAAAAAATATGGTTAGAAAGTAGACAAGCTTTCCAATGACACTAAGTATGTGCCAAATGACTTTATATATTAAGATAAATAAATTTTCAAAGTTAAGATTCAGATTTTCAGATAGAAACAGAAATGTGAAATGAACAGTAACATGTTTATAATAAACTGTACTAATTGGTATGTTCATTTTCCATTTTCTTATTTTTCCCTGAAAATTCAAGATGTGCACGATTTTTAGACACTTGAACCACTAAGAAATTATTTTTATATATTTAGTTATGATTTTTAAAAAATTGCTGCGTAATGAGCTGTAAAGTAGTAAAAATAGTTTTCTATAATTTTAAGGTTTTAATTGGTTTGAGTTTGTCTAAAAATATTTTCATACATCAAATAAGCAATTTTCATAGAAAAATGTTTCAAAATGTAAGATGTAACAGAATCACAATTGATCCTATTCTTGGAGGAAGGAAGGTGCGGTTGTCAAATTCAAAGTTCGAGGAAGTTACAGTAAATGTTTTCTTTTTTAATGAAATTTAATTTTTCTTTATTTGGATTTATTTAGCTTTCTTGTCGTTTCCTTTAAAATGAAATTGTGATCATAAAAGTTAAAACTTGTGATGTTAGGGACATTAGTCGCATAAGCTCTTAAAAGAGTTTCCTTTAGAAATTGTCAATTTAAAATAGTTTAAAGTTGCAGAACAAGAAAAGAAATTCCTAATAAAAATTAAAGAACAAGAGATTTTACTACACTAACAAAACTAAGTCAATGGTTTAATCCCAAAAAAATACTATTTTCTCAGTTTGATCTCTCAATGATAAAATATGTCAATTAAGTCTTATAGAAGGAAATAATTGACATATAGAGAGTAGCTTGGCATTCCTAACCATGGTTGCAGTAGAAGGAATAAATAATAATTATTGCTGCCTTTTCTATTATTAGGTAATAATAATAAAATATTTTATTATCGGTACAGGTAAAATTTCATTGTGCGGTTCAAATAAGTTCATTGTTCATTGCCTTCATTAATAATTAATAATTTATTTATATTATGAGTTTAAGTTCCTACTAAACAAAGTCATTTAGCTTTATTGATCATTTTTCTAACTTTTAGTGAGGGACACGGATAGTGTATATTTTACCATAAGAAATACAGATTCAAAGAACCAAAAAAAAAAAATACAAATCTAGTTGAGCAGTTGCACAAAGGAAACTTTTTTATATACATAAAATCTCTTTGAATTGAACTATAAATTTTTAGGCAAAAGGAAAAAGAATTAAACTAATAACTTATTGGCCAAGAGATTAAAAAAAAAAAAAGAAACTAACCACTTAATCAATAAGAAGCAACTCTAATAATAAAGCCATTTTAAAAATCAATATAATTATTGACATGAATATTGAGCAAGTAAATATTCCTGGGCATATACCATTTCTTTCTTCTAAATCTATTTTACTACATTTAGACTTTAATAGAATCACTAATTACTCTATGCTTACTTTATGTGGTCTAGATGGTTTAGATTTAATTGTTTTAGGTCATCTCTCATCTAGTCAAAACAACCTGGAACATCATGTCTGTTTTATTACTAATAAAAGAAAGGCAACCTAAATATGAAAAGGAATTAATTATCGGTGAAAGGTCTATTTACATTATGTTAAAACTATCAAGTATGCATTGTAATTACAAGCTTAATTGAGAATTAAGTGTTTAAAATGTTAAAACTATTAAGTATTGGAATCTATAGGCTATAATAATATTATAATTATAAAAATAAATTATAAATGGTGTTAATATGGTCAAACTTAGTTATTTTGGCAAGCTGAAACTGAGACAATGAAGGTATCTGACATATGCTAAATGAGTAGGAGTTAAATTTAAGCACCAAGGACCATCCAAAATTGGAATTTCTCCATACAATTGGATATTTGAGAAATTATGCTTTCTTACGGTTCGTACTGACCTGTGATATCAACTACATATTGCCGCCTCTTTCTCGTCAATGATGTCAACAAAAATTTCCACTTTCAAATGCTTAGCCCTACATTCGCCACGTGTACTACTACCATTGATGTTATGTATATAAATAAAAAAAACCGTAAATTGCCCACAATCATCAATGTCTATCGTTGTTTGACACCATCGGTTAAAGTAAAAAAAAAAAAAAACCATAAATTGCCCACAATCATCAATCTCTATCGTTGTTTGCCACCATCGGTTAAGGCAGATTTCTCTCTTTCATTGTTATTTTTATTTAATTTAAAAATTTTAGAAAAAATGATTTACGTTGCTTATTAAATAAAATTAATAAGATTTACAAATTCATAAATTTTTTTAACTACAATCAAATCCATAACGTAAGATTTAAATTGTTGATTTATGAAGGAAAAAAATTTTAACCGATTAAATATCATAATTTTTAGTTAATTTTATATCAGGAAAATATTTCCAAATGTGAAAATAAAGTACATCTTTTACAAATTCATTATATGAATCAATTATATTTGAAAATATTCACATCATTGAATTTTTAGCATTAACCTAATAGATGCAATAACATTGCAATGGCCAATTTAATGCTGAAAAAACAAAGAGCCAAATTTAAATGATATTTCAATTAGAGCTTTGTTTATTTTCTAAAGCTTTCAAGTTTTTTTCTTCGGAAAAAAGGTGCAAAAATGTAATTTATTTGTTCCAATTTCCATCTGTCTCAAAAAATGTGAAACTTAAGTTTTCAATTAAAATTAAAACTTTCTTATAATTTTGTATGTGTTATGAAATAAAATAGGAAATAGAAAAAATGAACTACATGATATAGAGAGAAATTGAGATGGAAGGAAATATGAGAAACTAAGAGTAAATGTTTATTATTCAGTTATTAAGATATATTTATGCACGAGATCATGGGCCCTAACGCAAGAATGGGTATTAACTGTAAAGAGGATAATAATTAATTAAATAATGAAAATAGAAAATATAACTCAATCCTAGATGGAGAATATTTTATATAAAAATTCAAATTTTTCATAACACTTCCCTTAGAATGTCTTTCATGTGTCTCATTAAAAAACTTAGTAAGAAAATTCCTATGGGACCTTTATCGTGTTTCTACCAGAGAAAAATTAATAGAATTGTCTTAATATGCATAAATACACTTATACATGTATCAATACATTGAAGGTTTCTATCATATACTTAGTTAAACATATTTTCTCAAAAAACTATTATTAAAAAACATAGTTTGATTTATAGAAAAAAAAAACCAAACAGACAGTAGATCCCAAAGAAATCTAGTCCGTAAAACACAACAAAAAATAATAATATAATAATTCTAAAGTGGTACATGTTTTAAAAAATGAACAATAAATCAAATAAAGCAATATAAGTAATCATTTCAAAATTTCAATCAGCTTTCTAAAAAGCTGCAGCGTCAATACTTGAGTTTTATCACCTTTGTACACCATACATTGCAACAGATAATTACAAAACCCAAATTGTTGTAGTATGAAAAGACAATACAAATTGACCACAGATAAATATTTTTTTTATGAGAACCACAGATAAATATATACATCAATTATAGCACTGCTTTCAACTTTTTCACTTAGTCAATATGAACTTATCCTATTAGCATATGACTAATTCACACTATAACATTTTACTTTCTTTTCCCAGTTTCATAATTCATAATAGCAAGTAAAACAAATACCTAGGAACAAAATTATTTTCCATTCAAGACTTAACCTAAACATTTTTAAATAAATTTTCAACTAGTAATTCTAATTTAAAATACTTTTTATTTAAAATCCTACGATGTTTCTTTTACTCCATAATATCTAATTTTATTTGGTATATTTTGCTAAATAGAAACTCAAGCCTCAACCTTCAAACAATGAAAAAAATTCAACTTCCCATTGATCTCAAAAACAATGTTACAATAACTTCCAAAGTTTAATAGTTGTCTTCTGCCAAAGAATCCAATTATATTAATTATAACCTGAGCATAATTTTATTTTCACTTTAATAAACATCTATTTTCATTAAATTCAATATAAATATATATATATACCAATCGCTTGTATTAAAACGACTTTCAAGAGATCATTACAACTTTACTACATTGATTAAACTATTAATTTAATTATACCAAAAAATTAATTTAATTATTTTTATTATATATGACTTTGTATTTATTTGCATTTAAAAATATCTTTGATGAACAGTATATGAGCACCAACTTAGACAAAATAAAATTAACAGGAAATATAAAGAAAGACACACTTATAATTCACTACCTTCAACTACATCAGCACTTTCACACATGAAAAAAGTGATGGATAGATCTACCTACGATCTCATTGAAGACATCGACTCAACAAGAGAAACATGGAGGCCTTGCGTAAGGATAATCAGGAAATGGACAGTCACTAATGAATAGAACTCCAAGAGAATTACTCGCCTTTGCATGATTCTGATGGATGAACAAGTAAAAGCCCTAGACTATATTAGCTCTTATTCAGTAGGAGCTTTTTTGAATAAAAAAACTCTACCAGAAATTCTTCCTAACTGAAGTCATTAACGATGTAGAGAAATAAAATTCACACTGTTATTCTTGCACCCAAGTTAATCAGGCAATATAATCCTCAGCTAACAAAAGGAAAAACATATGAAATTGAAAATTTTTTTGCCACTGAAAATAAAATGCAGGTTAAAACTAGCACACACCCATATAATTTGACATTTAATCAATACACCCACTTCGAAGAAATAGTTTACCATCTTCCGGGAAACTGCTATTCATTTGTTCCTATCTCCAACATTCTGAACATCAGACAAAGCTTCGATGTTTTAATTGGTATGATTTTAGAAATTTGCTATACTAATTAATGAAGTATTTCTTTAAATACCTTGGAGTCTTATATCTGGTTTTACTATCAAATGTCGTTGGATTGCTGAAAAATTTGAGTCCTTTGGAACAAGTGCATATCACCAACAGATCACAACACAATTTGATGTTTTCTATTGTAGATGATGAGTTACTACATTAGTTCTCTCCTTTCTTAGAGCTCTTTTACTTTCATCTCATTTCATTCCTTTTATAAACATTTATAACTTTATTTTCATGAATTACAGAAACAATCAAGTAAAGTGCACTTTGTTCAGAGAATCTACAGCAAAAGCTTACTACAGCAAAAAAGATAACTTCGAAACACCAATAGTTGTATCACTTCAATTTGCAAGGGTCAAAATAACAAGAAGAGGTGAACTCCACATAACTAATTGGTGGTCAATAACAACAATTGAGATCAACCCACACATCCCAGAAGCCAGAGAACTTCTCTATAGGTAACCCTCTCAAAATTACGTCCATATTGAAAGTCCCAAGTTTGAGGGATGGAAACTTGTCATAACAATATTGTTGCATAATGGGAGGAATTCACAACCATTTGTGTTATATCATTCCAATTCACTTTCTCATTTGTATCATATTGTCTGTATCCAGAGTTCAAACTTCATCCGGACAGCACCCTCAATCCATTGAAATATTTGATCCAGATTCAACAGTCCCTGATTTGCTTGTATCAACAAATAGAATTACTATTTCCAGTTTGCCTCGTCACAATGAAGTAAGTGAAAAACCATTCATTTCAACTGATAACTTCAGAGTTGCCAATCTCAGACAAATTACATTGATTAATTTTATCCAAAGACTTTTGCATGTACTATCTTGGGCTAAGTGAAGAGATTAGAAACAAGTATTGGTTGGTGGTATTATGGTTGTGTCAAATGCAGCTCGAAACCAAGAAGCAAATGTGGACAGCAATATTGCTATGGATCGATGCAAGAAAAATATGGAGTCCTTTGAGCCAAAGTAAGTCACACTACTAAATTCAATAATTTATAATTCAATTAATATATACTGCTTATGTCTTATATTTAGTATTATTCTCAACAATATTTTGCTTTTGTAAGTTCAAAGTCCATTATAAGATTTCTGATGACATAGGCGAAATATCGGTTGTTTTTTTTATCGCCACATAAAAAAGCTCTTGCACACATCGGCTAAAGACCAACTAGATTAGCTGCAAAAGGTAATTTGCATAATAACACCTATTTTTCACGTCATTATAATAGTGACATTTTATACATTAGATATTATTATTTTTATATTCTAATAAAAATTGTTATTCTTCAAAAAACGAAGACTGGACGACCACATTCTTTTCCTCCAAAACTAAATGACCTCATAGAAAAGAGAATGATAATGAGGTTGACAAGAAACAAAGTAAAGAACGCTTCAACTTATTCCAGCTTCTCTATGACACATTCCACGATGATGCAGAATTACTTCAGCAATTTGATCTTTCATGCCAAGAGGTAATATACATTAGACATTTCACAGTTCATATTCTTACTTCTATAATATACAATGTTCCATATTTTTCATATACATTCCACACAGCATATCGTCACCCATATATTATATAATCTTCCATATATTATACGTAACAGGATATATACCTCGAGCACAAAAGAGGACAAGATAAGATAAAGCTTTCCAGTTCCTCCACTCCAAACAACGAGATTCCTTCCAATCAGAATCCAACCAAGATGACTCAAATACAATGACACAAATATTACTTTAATCACTTCATGTAGCCTTCGTATTATAGTTGCTTCTGATCTATATGCACTTGGTTAAATATATATAATATACTAATGAACTTATATGAGTGATCAATATTTTCAGTTAATGATCAAAATATAAAATTTATAATCTTATAGAACATTCGTTTCAAATTTAATAGTATAACTATATTAGTGACAAAAGAATCAGAAATGTAAGAAATATAATAGATGCTAAATATTAAGTTTGTATTTTATTCATTATATCACATGAATGTTAATAAATGACACCACTTTACATGTATTTTTCCTTTTACTAGGGTGACAACTTCAATGCTTGCCATATTAGAAAAACATTACATTACAAATCATATTAATGGATATAAAAATAAGCACTTAATTACAAAAAGTCATTCTAATAATTTATACTACACTAAACCTATAGAAAAGAGATCGTCATCTATGATTCATTAGAAAAAAGGATCAACGTGGTTCTTTATATCGCATGAATGTTAATGAATGACACCACTTTACATGTATTTTTCCTTTTACTAGGGTGACAACTTTAATGCTTGGCATATTAGAAAAACATTACAAATCATATTAATGGATTCAAAAATAAGCACTTAATTACAAAGGGAGATTCTAATAACTTATGATATGCTAAACCTATGGAAAAGACATCGTCATCTATAATTCACTTGAAAGAGAGATCAACGTGGTCCAAGTTAACAATAACCGAATTAAATATATGAACAATTAGATATAATTAAATTTGATATTTTATACAAGTAAAAAAGTTATCATAATATATAACTTAGACTTCAATCTTAGAATTGAAATGTTCTCCTGGTCCCTTTTTCTTTAAATTATTTTTCCTATTAGTCTCTTTAACATGTAATATAAGTTACACTTAAAATCATTCCCTTTAACATATAAAATAAGTTACAATTTAATTTTAAATATGTCAAAAAATACTACCCACGTATTGCGCGGGGTTACGAAGTCTAGTTTGAAGAGAAAATAACAAGATTCTTTATGCTTTTGGATTCTTTATTAGTTAATGTTTTTGGAACTGAATAGCCTCTTCCTTTTCCTTTGGGAAAATTATGACGAAGGACTTATCAGAATAATCAGAATAATATTTATTACGAATGATTTTAAAATTTATAATTATATTGAAGGATAAAATAATCTGTTGATCATTATATCTTCGATCAACAAACAAATCCTAATAATATCTTATCTTTAATAAACAATTAGATATTTACAAATTCAATTTTATTTGAGCATGAGATGAATGATCAACAACATATCAAGAGGAATCATAAGACCAAATACTTGCATGTGAATAGTATTTTTGTAATAGGAGTTATTACTATTCACCGGGTGACATCCTAAAAATTTTAGGATATACACTCCCTCCGTTTTCAATTATAAGAAATAAATAATTACTTTATCACTATAAAGAAAAAAATAGTCTTGATAGTTAAACTCAGTAATTGTGCTATAATTTCAACTTTTTTTCTAGAATTGCCAACATTAAAAGTCTGGAATGAGACAAATTAATTATTGGTAGTTGTCAACACGGTTTTAATTATTCAATGGTATAAAAGGAAAATGATATTAATTACTCTATAAATTTTATCTATATCTCTTATATTTTAAAATAATTGAAGAACCTCAAAATTCTTTTATAATTGGAAACAGAGAGAGTATATTGATATATTATTAAAGGGGAAATCATAATTAGGGACTAGTAGAATGACTTAATTACAAAGAAGGACTTTAACTGATAAAAATAATTAAAATCTTGAATATTGAATAGTAAAATTGGAAGAATGAGTGGCAACAAATTCTATTTTATAATAAATTTATTATTTTAGTAATTTGCAATTGTTGACCTTTGGTCTTTCACTCTAATTATATTTTTTTATGGCACTTCATTATAAAATATTGGTTGCGACAGATCCTTCAATCTAAATTTTCGTTTTCTTTATTAGCGACAAATCGAGTACCACTTACCATGAAATTTGAATTGCTTAAATTTTATAATTATTTATTATTTTTAAAATTTATAATTAAAAATTTTTATATTTTATTTTATTTATTTTAAAAAATGTATATTTTCTCCAATGCAATTCATGGAAGAGATAATAAGTTGAAAAGATATAGTAATAGAGTATGAAATTAAAAATTTTTTGAAAATCTTATTAATTTATTTAGTATTAAATTTTGTTGAAAAGTGCGAAAAATATTGATGGAATTAAAAAATGGACTCCAATTACAATATTTACAACTTGTAAGTAGTCCGAAATTATATAAAAATATTAAAAATTAAATATGAACCATCCTGCAATGTTTGAGGAAAAAGGTGCACGTGCGTGTTGTTCGGAGCGGAAAATGGTGATTCTTTTTTAGGGGGTGAAAATGGTGATTTGCTTTTTGTGAGAAGAAAATGATGATATTAAATTATTGAAATCAAGTATCAGTCATGCTCATCAAAATCATAATTGTAAGGACCATCTGGCCCAAAAAATGACCATGAGTTGACTGTTTTTTCTACAAGGAAAATATAGCACTTATTTTTTAAAAAAATGGATAGGCTTGTATGAGAAAAATCATATATTTCATTATTAGATGAACAAAAAATGCGTAATGCAGTTCATTCTCACGAAATTTTATATGAAAAAAAAATTTACTTCGCGTAATGGATTTTTTTCCTTTTAAAAAAAATCAATTAGGAGTCCTAGTCAAGTGAAATTGTGGCGAATTATGTACGATTGCATCGCCTTACATTATACCCTCACAACTTCACCTAATCCTTTTCTTATGCATGCCAGCTGAAGCCTGAAGTTGACATGTTTTATTTTCGTTACTAATTAATACCCAAAATCAAAACAAATCATTTTTTACGAAATAAGAGCTATATTAAACAGAAAATAAATTCTATAAAAAAAACAGAAAATAAATACAACACCAAGTCTTTGAGTCAAGTTACAATATCATAAATTAAGGGGGAAACATTATTAGGGGAACTAATTCGGCCTTTAAGGATGTTCTTGTAACTCTCCTTTTGTAGACAACAAACAATAGGATGTAGGAAGTAATACTGAATTGATTCTTTTAATAATGTTTATATATAAAAAACAAATCATTCGGACAGCTGGTTTATACATTAATTTTTCTTTAAAAAAAAATCCCTTCAACCAACTTGAATGTTTTGCTGAATTGACCAGTCACCCTGTTCTGTTTACACCTCTATCAACATTTCGTGTTCCAGGACTTTCAAGCTAATTCTTACTCTATATTATATTATTGATCATTTTGTATGAGAATTTTTTGATTTAAAATATAAGATATTAGATATTTTATTTTATTTTACCTGTATCTTTAATTCTTCTCTACCTTTCATTTATAATCCTATAATAATAATAAAATAGATTATTTAATAAGGATAAAATAGAAAATATTTATACTTTTTATATTGATTTCAGGTAAAAAATATTTTTTTAATATACATATAATTAATACAAAATATCTTATAATGTGGATAAAAAAAAGTAGTAATTAAGGGTATGATTATGATTATGAAATCATTATTCCGCATAAACTTCTTTCTCAACCCTTTGATGGTGCAAGTGGGTCTTATTCAGAAGGTTGTTTTATTTGGTGGAAAGTTCAATAATAAAGATAAATCCTCCATTTTGTTATTTTGGAGTTATGTATATAAATTAAAAAAATTAATAAGTAATCTAAAAGTTATCAAAATTTGATTATATTTTATTATAATATTCTTATTAATTTTATAGTAATATTTAATACTTCTCTCTTTATTATTATTGAAGAGTAAATTTATCAAAATTATAAAATAATAATTATTTTAAAATATGAAAAAAATCTAAAATAATAATTATTTTGAAACACAGAAAATAAATAGCAATAATTGAAATGGGTGTTAGATCTTTTGAAAAAAAAAAAGAAAGGGCGTTAGGTGGCCCATGAAGTACGTATTTCTATATTATAAGATATTTTATATAATAAATTTTTTGTTCAAATTATAGGGTATTGAATATTTTTCTTTTTATTTTACCTATATCTTTAATGCTTCCTTTCTTCTCATTTATTATCCTATAATGATAATAAAATGAGATATTTAATTAGGATGAAATAGAAAATATGAATATTTTTTACATTGATTTCAGTTAAAAAAATAATTTTTTAATATATATATAATTGATATAAAATATATTATAATATAGATAAGCCAGATCATCCCTCCCAACTTCCACTTGGGCTCCGTGCATAGCTCTGCTTTTTTTTCACTTTCATTCGTCTCCCTTCGCTTTTTTGTTTTTCTTTGGCCCCTTCATTTATATTTGCCAACTCCCAGCTTCCATTGAGAGGGTTGTTTTTTTTGGTTAAAAAACATGATATATTAATATATTAATAAACTAATTACAAATGAGTCAAGGGAACAAAATAAAATAACCTAATAAAGCTACGTAAAAAAATCCTGATGTCAGAAGCAAGAGGATTTAGAGTCCAAGGCAAATGACAAGAGACAATACAACCCTTATATAAAAAAAGCATAATTAGAAAAAATATAAAGTGAAAAATTAGTAGGAGAGATAATCACTTGTTGATGTTTAATCAACAATAAGACACCACGAAGAGCTTCCAAAGAGCAACGAAAGTGCCCAACCTGTTTTTGGTAACGTCTTGCCCAAGTCCATGAGCAGGGATTAGGAGCCAATTAGAGAGATATAAAGCATTCTCCCAAAAAGAATATGTTGGGTGTAGACTCTCTTCCTATGTGAAAAAAGATCCAAACCTCAAAATCTATTATGTGTGTCACTTATTTAAATGAAAGCGAGGTCATATTCAAATTAGAACAACCGCCTTTGAGAATGAAAAAGAGAAAAATGTTATTTTTACATATTCATAGAGCAGTCATAGGAAAAATTCATTTGTAGATTCGCTTGGATTGGGCTGAATTTTTGTCAGCATGTTCAAGACATCTGGTTCTTCATTTTCAATTATTAGATCGTCATTTCGTGGTCTGGTGTGAGAACTATTCAATTCATATTAAATCTAAATTTTTGGATTTTTCATCTTCTTGATTTTTTATTGTAAGCCTTTTGCTTTGGTTGTTGGGAAAGCTATTGATACTAATTTGTACACTTGATTAAAACTTTGTTGTACTCCTATTTTGATCATAGTGGAGCTATTTTCATTAGTCTGGATGACCCGTGGTTTTTTTTCATTACCTTGAGAGGTTTTCCACGTTAAAAATCTGTGTTTCTTGATGTGTTTATGGTGTTTATATTTTACCATATATTTATTTGATTGCTTTTTATAAATTCTTATAAGTAAGAGAGATTTATTTTCACTTTATATTTGTTACTCTGTTATTGTTCCTATCAGAATTAACCTTCTTTAATAAAATTGACACTTTCCAACACAGTGTCTCATCATATTGATATTGAATATCACCACCTGGGGAGTACGTTTGCAAGAATGAAACTCAAAGGAATTGATGGGGGCCCGCACAAGCGGTGGAGCACATGGTTTAATTCGATGCAAAGCAAAGAACCTTACCAGGGCTTGACATGCTGCGAATCCTCTTGAAAGAGAGGGTTGCTTTTGAGAACATGGACATAGGTGGTGCATGGCTGTCATCAGCTCATGTTGTAAGGTGTTGGGTTAAGCCCCGCAATAAGCACAACCCTCGTGTTGAGTTGCCAATGTTGAGTTGGGAACCTTGAGTAGATTGCTGGTGATAAGCCGAAGAAAGATGAGGATGACGTCAAGTCATCATGACCGTTATGGCCTAGGTGCCACACGTGCTACAATGGCTGGGACAAAGGATTGCTATCCCATGAGGGTGAGTTAACTCCAAAAACCCGTCCATAGTTTGCATTGTAGGCTACAACTTGCATGCATGAAGCTGGAATCGCTAGTCAGCCATAAGGTGGTGAATTCGTTCCCGGGCCTTGTACACACTGCCGGTCACACTATGGGAGCTGCCATGCCCGAAGTCATTACCTTAACTACAAGGAGGGGGATGCCGAGGGCAGGGCTAATGACTAGAGTAAAGTCGTAATAAGGTAGTAGTATTGGAACATGCAGTTGGATCACCTCCTTTTTAAGGAGAGCTAATGCTTGTTGGGTCATCTTTGTATAGAGTAATAATTAAAATGTATTTTGTTATCCTCCATATATCTCAAAGCTGCTTGATAGTTAATTTTAAATCTTCTTATCTCAGAAATAACATGAGAAGGATCAGCCTTTTTTCCCCTATGGATTAAATTGTTTCCTGCTTTCCAAATAAAATAGAGGGTAAGTAGAATCTTAGCAATATCTAGATGATGATATTCTTCATACCATATTTGCTTGATCCAATCATTAAAAGAATTGGTAGTCACCAAATTAGATCTGAAACCTAATGCAGAGCCAAACCAGATAACACGAGCAAAATCACAGAAAAGAAAAAGATGTTCTCTGGTTTCTTCATGAAAACCACATAATTGACATACTGTATCTACTCCAATATGGTTCTCCAAAAGCTTGGATTTGAGAGGTAAAGCATTGCAAATGAGTCGCCAAGCAAAAAGTAGAATTCTCTTCGGAAGTTTGATTTTCCATAAATTTTTCCAATTGAATAAAGGTGGTCTAAAAGAGGTGTAATCAGATATGATGAGCTCATAAGCTTTTGCAACAGAAAACCTACCATTAAGTCTCGATTTCTAGATCAGACAATCTTTAAAAGATTTTCTAGAGAAAAAGGTAATTTTGCAATTAAAGAAGCAATATGGGGCGGATAAAGCTCATTAAGAAGATTGATATTCCAAGTGCCAAAGTTATACAGAATGAGATCACGTATTACAAAAATCGTAATAGGTCAATCTGACTTCGTCTTCCACCAAAATGGGTTATAAATGGAAATATCTCTACCAGTTCTAATGCTTCATTCCAAATTATTGAAGACGATATGTTGAGATTTTTGAATTCCTTTCCAATGCCAAGACATATGAGCTCTAGGTTTCAAACAATTCTCACCTCTGTTGGGCCAAAATTTTGGAGCTAAAACTTTAGATAACAAGAGAGAATTCTGACAATCAATTAACCTCAAAGCCTGTTTCCTATTTTGCAAGAAAGGCCTGATTGAAACGTTCCATATGCTTGAAACCTAAACCACCTGTGTATTTATTGAAACACATCTTGTGCCAAGCTACCAAATGCAATGATTTATGATCAGAAGTAGATCCCAAAAGAAATTGGCTAAAACCATATCAATTCTATGACAAGCCCATGTTGGGAAGAAAAGGATAAACAACAACAGAGTTAATCACAAACTTGATTAAGGTTGTCCTTCCAGCTTGTGAAAGGCAATGAGACTTCCATAGTTGAAGCTTCTTCTTCTTCTTGTTTTTTTTTTAATTTTACCAATAACTTCCATGAAAGTCGTTTCTTTATCTCAAGCACTATCAACATAGATCCCCAGATATTTTCCTAACTTTGAAGCATATTTAGAAGAAAAGAAATTAGCAATAATTTTCTTGCAAGCTTGAGCAATGCAAGGACCGAAAACCGAATGACTTTTCTTGAAATTAATTTTCTAACCTGAGATGACATCATATTTTGTGAAAGCAGATCTAACCGAATTAATATCATTATCATCTTCCTTGAAAAAGGAAAGAGTATCATCAGCATATATCAGATGAGTGATAGCAAAAGAGTCCTTGTAGGTTTTAAAACCTTTCCTGATAGAGATCTGAAAAAATACACCTAGAGGGGGGTGAATAGGTGTTTTTGCAAATTTATATTTAAATATAGATAACTTAGATTCAAAAGTACCTATGAAAATTAATTACTAGATTATATTTTTTTTTATTTTTTATTTTAACAACTTTTAATTTCAAATGACTTACTGAAATACCTTAGTAACTATTAATAATAGAAAATAAATCTCAACCAAGTTCAAAAGTAAAAAGAATTAAAACAAAGTTAAGCACTAAGACACAGTATGACAATGTAACAGAAAATTGAAATTTAAAATAGAAGAGAAGAGATAAGAAATATTCACACCAAGCAAATTATCCTGGTTCGGTCATCTGAGACCTACGTCCAGTCCTCTTGTACCACAAGAGATTTATCTTCACTATCGAACCAATAAATTACACTGAATGGTTTCCAAGCTTACCACTAACTTATCTCTACTAGCAACTCAGATCTTGTACTAGCACTCACTGGGTTTATCAGCTCACCCTCAAACTGACTTCCTCACACAGGAAGATTTTTCACTCAAAATATATAAAGAGAACCCTAAAAGGGATTAAAGATAAAGCTCAATAGATGCTCTCAAAAGCAAATAAAACCAGAATCAAAGAGAGATGATAAGATATTACACAATTATATTTTTGCTCAGTTTTTTTTTTCTTTTTCACCTTCTCCACGATGCCTCTTTTTATACTAGTTGATTTTTGCCCGTTAAAGCTGTCTTCAATGACATAACCGTTGAACCCAATCTTCAGAAATCTTCATTGTCAATTTTCATATCACCTTCTTCTCTCAATCAAGAATCATATAAGGAAAAGAGACGTTGGAAAAGATAGGAGAAAGATATAATTGCAGACGCCCAATTCCTTCCTTCTCTCGGTGATATGCATCTCTTTAAATGAATGAGAGCAAGAAAAAAATTCTTTTCGATCGTTGAGAGACTGTTGCCGCACCTTTTGCAATTTCCTTCCTTTTAACCCTTCGGCGCTTTGAGTTCAGAAGATAAAAACCTGATTGTGTCAATGGCTCAAAAATAGATTCATCCAATATCTTTTAATGCTATTATTTTAATGTAAAATTGACTAATGGATTAAAATGGCTAAGACATCCTTTTTCTTCTTTTTTTTTTAATAAAGGAAACACGTAAAGAATACGTATTGTTCTCATAAGCCTTAAAATATTTGTTTAATCATATCCCCTTTTTTTTTCATGAAAGCTCAAATATATATATATATATATATATTTTTGTATCCAAAAGATATGAATTTTCTTTATTATTTAAATATATCAATTTTCATATAAATCCCAACATTACTTAGGTATTTTTGTTTCAACAAAATAAGTCCAAATAATTATTTTAAAAATAAGACCAATTTAAAATAAGTTCTCAAAGAAAATTATTTTAAAAATATTTAAAATTTATTTTTGTTATCATCAAAATATTCTGTGAAACCTTGAGACCAACAAGATCAAGAAGGCACGTCAAAGATTTTTAAGCGCTACCCACATGATCCCTCTCAAGGAAATTCTATATCTTTTTTTTTTCTTAAATAATTTTGTTTATTTATTTATTTATTTATTTTTATTTCGTTGGTTTCCAATTTATATTTCCTTGGGACCAAAGTTATTAGTTAGATTTACATTAGAAGAAATAAAATCTATTAGATATCTTCTAAGAGATTTTTTAGATTTAAATTTAAGAGATTATAGGATTATATATCAATTTTATTATTTTTCTTTGAATTTTTGTTTTTATTATTAGGATTTTTTTATAATTAGATATACATTTTAGATTTTCTAGATCTATTAGGATTATTTAGATCCAGTTGTTTTAGGATTAGGGTTTTTCTTGTTTTGCCTATATAAAGGCCTTTATGTAATGCATTTTCCTCAGAGAATGGTGGAATAATATTATTGAGTTTTTCAGTAAGGATTTACTGAGTTATTTCTTTTCCCTCTCCCTTATTTTCTATCTCTCTCTCATTTTTTCTCATCTGACCTATCGTGAGGAGTGTCTCTAGGGTTCTAACTGATCATCTTCTGAATCTTTTGAGTCAAGTTCTTATTTTCTGGGTGCTTGAGACAGGTTCTAATTGTGTCCATATCAGTTGGTATCAGAGCTTTAGTTCCGGAATTCAGGTTTATCCTTTCTTTATGTTTTGTGTTCTTGCATCTTCTTCTGTTCTTTTCTTGTATCCATCTTCATCTTCTTTGTTTTCCACCATCTTGTGTCTTCTTCATATTTTTGAAGTTATTAAAAAAAATTGTGCCAAAAAAAAAACAAAGAGCACACTGAAAAAAGTGTTAAAAAAAGTTATTTAAACAAAAAAATATTAGTGCTTTTATCTTTAGATATATGGTGATACAAAAGCATATATGGAGGTTGAATGCATGAGGAAAGGGGGAATGATAGAGATCAAGGAGGCACGTTAATGATTTTCAAGTGTTACCCACATGATCCCTCTCAAGGAAATTCTATATCTTTTTTTTTCTTAAATAATTTTGTTTATTTGTTTATTTATTTTTATTTCGTTGGTTTCCAATTTGTATTTCCTTGGTACCAAAGTTATTAGTTAGATTTACATTAGAAGAAATAAAATCTATTAGATATCTTCTAAGAGATTTTTTAGATTTGAATTTAAGAGATTATAGGATTATATATCAATTTTATATTATTGAGTTTTTCAGTAAGGATTTACTGAATTATTTCTTTTCCCTCTCTCTTATTTTCTATCTCTCTCTCATTTTTTCTCATCTGACCTACCGTGAGGAGTGCCTCTAGGGTTCTAACTGATCATCTTCTGAATCTTTTGAGTCAAGTTCTTCCGCTACTCTGTATTTTTTAGGTACTTGAGACAGGTTCTTATTGTGTCCATATCATTTCCAGTTTCCTTAACATTGTTCTCTAATAATCATACAAGAGAGAACATTTGCACAAAGTAGAAAGAGATAAGGTGACGGAGGAGCACCCTGTCTTAGACCTTGGTGAGGACGAATTGTATCAGAATGGGAGCCATTGAAAAGTACTTGATATTGCACTGATTGAACAAAGCACATAATTATTCTAATCCAACGATCAGGAAAATATCTAATTTATAAGCACACCATCCCTTTTTATTGCGTTTTTTATTGTGAAGCTTGTGCACAGCTATAACCACATTATCTGATATTAATCACCCTTCTAAAAATCCATTTTGATATGGAGAGATAACCACCTTCAAGATTTCACAAAGTCTGTTGCAAAGAGTCTTTGAAATAATTTTATAACATACATTGCAAAGACTGTTTGGTCGAAAGTCTGCAGGAGTTTGAACACTCACTTTTCTTAATTAGAACAATATAAGCTTTGTTAAGAGATGGATGTAAGAAGCCCGATGAAAAAAAATCATTAACTAAGTTTAAAAAATCATGCTTAAAAAATTGACCAAAATGATTGGCAAAATCTGGTATTGAATCTGTTCGGTCCAGGTAAAGCCGTCAAAATGAGTTGAGCCCGATGAGTTGGTCCGTTTAATCTACTAATTTGGTGAGTTGAGTTGATGCCTCTTTTGTAAATATTTTTTAGTATGATCAAACGAACCCGACTCATTTAATCCATGAGCTAAATAAGCTAACTCGCAAGTTAGATGGGTTAGCCCGTTTAACTCATTATAATATTAAATAAAAAAAGTCCAAACATAAAGTTATTTCTTAAAATCCAAATTAATATATCATAATATTTCAAAACTAATTTTATATAAAATCTTAAACCCTAGGTCCATTCAATATGAATTTCATCTATATTACGGCCGCCTATTGTCTATTGTTATCCCTCTTCATGTCCTCAACACAATTCGCTTGCTCAACACCAAATCGCTTGCTCAACACCAAAGTTCTGCACTCTTGCGTACTTTTTTGCTTCTGGTCAGTACTCTCCCATAACCTTTGGCCTTGTGTTTTGTCTTTTACAATTATAGTCCTTTTCATGGATCTTAGAGAATTTGTATCGATGCACATAAAAAAAAGTTTTGCCCGCAACAATTATTAACAAACTAAAAGTGTTATTTCTAAGTATAAAAGAAGTCAACAAACTAAAAGTTTTCATGGTCATACGTCTTATATCATGTCTTATGTCATGATACTTATTTTAATTTTTATTGTCCTCCTTTCTTATAATAACATTGTTTTTGTGCAACTATGAAACAATATTTTATAGTTATCTTTTCTTATATTTCTTTGAAAAATAGAAAGAGAATTTTATATGAATATACTTAGTTTCTATAACTTTTTGTTTGTCTCAGAAATCATTGTCATGGAACCTATAAAAAAAAGTGTTGGTGACACTGAGGTAGTAAATTTGGACCAAGCAAAAATTTCTTCTCCATCCAATAAAGTTAGAGAGGTTGAAAAAGGAGAAGAATCTCAAAGTAAGAAGCCTAGAACCTGCACCTCAGAGGTTTGGAGATCTTTCACTAAATTAGGCAAAATTGACGGTAAAGAGAAAGTTAAATGTAATGGGTGTGGACAAATATATGTTTGTGGTGGGTCAAAAATGGGGACTTCTACACTATTACGTCATATTCCTAAATGCCCACATCTTTCTAAATTTCATGATGTTGGTACAATGATGTTAGATCAAGGTGGAAAATTAAGGTCTAGACAAATTGATAATAAACGTGCTAGAGAGATTATTTCCATGGCCATTATTGAGTATGATCTTCCATATTCATTTGTTGAGTATAGATGGGTGAGAGAACTTTTCAAGTTGTACAATCCTGATGTAAAGTTTATTACTAGGAATACTGCAGTTGCAGACATTTCAAAGTTATATCTTCAGCAAAAAGAAAAATTAAAACAATCTATGCATAAGAGTTCTAGTAGAATATGTTTAACTTTTGATTGTTGGACAGCTTGCACATATGAAGGTTATAATTGTTTAACTGCACATTTTGTAGAAGAAAATTGGAAGCTAAATAGTAAAATTATCTCATTTTCCAAAATGGAGCCTCCTCATAATGGGGTTGAGTTAGCCAACAAAGTTTTTGAATGCTTAAAAGATTGGGAGATTGAAATGAAAGTTTTCTCCATTACTTTGGATAATGCTTCCGCAAATGATAATATGCAAGAGATTTTGAAAGATCAATTATGTTTACAAAATGGTTTGTTATGTGATTGTGAGTTCTTTCATGTGAGGTGTTGTGCCCATATATTGAATCTTATAGTTCAAGAGGGTTTGAAAGTTGCTAGTGGAGCTTTACATATGATTAGAGAGAGTATTAAGTATGTGAAGGCTTCGGAGGCAAGAATGATTCATTTCAAGGATTGTGTCAAAATAATTGGTAATATTGACACTAAAGTTGGTTTGTGAATAGATGTTCTTACTAGATGGAATTCTACATTTACAATGCTTGAAAGTGCAATTAGGTATCGGCGTGCTTTTACTAGACTATCCATAACCGATAGAAATTACAAGTATTGCCTATCAAATGAAGAGTGGAAAAGAGGAGAACAAATGTGTGAGTTTTTACGTCCATTCAAAATGATTACCAATTTGTTTTCTGGTTCAAGTTATCCTACTTCCAATACATATTTCTTGCATGTATGGAAAATTGAATGTTTGTTGACAAATAATTTGAAGAATGGTGATTCGGTAATTCAAGAAATGGCCATGAGAATGAGAGCAAAATTTGACAAATATTGGGGTGAATATAGTGTTATCCTTGCACTTGCAGCAGTTCTTGACCCTCGTTTGAAGTTTGAGGTGTTACGTTTTTCTTACAATGGGCTTGATCCTCAAACTTGTCAAGAGAAATTAGACAATATCAAGAGTAAGTTATATTACCTTTATTCCCAATATGAAAGAAATGATTCACCTCATACATTGGGCGAAGTGAGTGCTTCATGCATGCCAACAACAACACCATCAGTTGAGCCTACTAATGTAGGAGGGGATGAGGAAGCCATTTTTTATGTAAGTTTATGTTTCTTGTATTGTATGATACGTGATTTATCTCTTTAATTAGTTTTTTTGTTAATTACTCTCATGTTATCAATAATTTATATTTAAATGTAGGAATATATCAAGTATATCAATGAAGAATGTTCTTGTGAGGGAAAGTTTGAATTAGACCAGTACTTGGAGGAGGCAAACATTGATCCTAAATATTCTAAAAATTTGGATGTCTTGGAATATTGGAAGGAGAACCAATATCGGTTTCCTACACTTTTGAAAATGGCTTGTGATTTATTTAGCATCCCAATCACTACAGTAGCTAGTGAATCAACTTTTAGCATTGGCTCTCGGGTGTTGAATAAGTATAGAAGTTCACTCCTTTCAAATAATGTCCAAGCTCTTATTTATACTCGCAGTTGGCTACATGGTTTTGAATATAATGATACTGGTAATTTATTAATACATTCATTTGGATAATTATTTTTTATTTTATTATTTTATTTTAATTTTTAATTTATGTCTTTATTTATATTGTATTGCAGAAGACACTAATATGCATGGTGGAAATGGAGATATTTATATTGATGGTGATATTGCATCTACAAGACAAAAAACAGATATTGTTGAAGTTTAGGACATTAGAATGATGAGATATTCTGAATTTTTTATTTTTTCTTTTTTTTTTTGTGCTAGACATTAGAAAGTTAAATGTTGAAATTGAAATATTGCTAAATTTTAAGACAATAGAATGATCTAAAATGTTTGAATTTTTTTTTGGGACAAATATAAAAAATTTAAATGTTGAAATTGAATTGTGTATATATATTTATTTATTTTTTGTGGGTTAAGTGGGTTGGCTCGTTTAATCCACCTAATGAGCCGGATTTTAATTTTTAATCCGTCAAATTAAGGTGGGTTAAATGAGTCAGCTCATTTAACCCATAACTCATGGTGAGTTAGCTTGTTTAACTCATCAAACTCATTTTGACGGCTCTAGGTCCAGGAGAGCTATCAGGCTTCAGAGAGAATACTGCAGTCTCAACCTCTTTCATAGTGAAAGGCTTATCCAGAAATTCTTCTTGTTCCTCATAGAGTGAGGGTAGATTTAAAGAACTTAGAAATTGAAATACGTCCCCATCATCACATGAATAATCTGGAATATATAAATTCTGAAAATATTCAAAGATAATTTTACTTAAATCCTCAGGTTGATCACACCAGTTACCATTCACATCCTTTAATCTCCAAATTTAATTATTAATCCTCCTCTTTTTGACCAAATTGTGAAAATAATTAGTATTTCTGTCCCCATGTATAAGCCAAGTTTGTCTAGATTTTTGAGCCCATAAAGTCTCTTCACATTCATACCAAAAATTCAATTCTGAATTTATTCTCCAGAATTCCAAATCAAACCCATTGCATAAATTAGAATGTCGAATTTGCAATTCAGATTCCAAAGAATTAATATGGTTTTTGATGAGGCCCATTTCCAGATGGTTCCAACTTATCAACTTTTTTCTTATGGAATTCAATTTGTATAAAATTTTATTAACAGCAAAACCACCAACCATCTCACTCCAAGTTGACATAACAATTGATTTGCACTTGGGAAAACTTAAACAAACACTGAGAGAAGTTGCTTCCACTGTGGGCCCAATTTTTGTCACTTTTCCCCTTATTTCCTTATATTATAGATTATAGATATAATAATTTTATGTTTTATTAGAAATATATTTTTACGTTTTTGTATATGACTGTAATATTTATATATTAGTATTTGTATATTTTTTTGTTTTTTTATTCATTTTTCCCATTATTTCATTATATTATAGATTATAGATATAATAATTTTATTTTTTTTAGAAATATATTTTTACGTTTTTGTATATGACTGTGATATTTATATATTAGTATTTGTATATTTTTTTTTTCAATTTTTTTCATTTTTCCCATTATTTCATTATATTATAGATTATAGATATAATAATTTTATGTTTTTTTAGAAATATATTTTTACGTTTTTTTATATGACTGTAATATTTATATATTAGTATTTATATATTAATATATTATTATTTATATATTTTTTGTTCATTTCGAATTTTTCCCCCTAATAAAATTTTCCTCATATTGTTACAGTTAAAAATATTATTACACTAATTCTTATTAGTAACTTCTATATCTTTTTAATATTGCTACAGAGGTAATTTTTATACTAATTTAGAAATATCATTTTATTCCTGATACAATGCTTGCTTATATTAAATTAGATATTTAATTACAAATATTATCATTATATTAATTTAGAAATTTTATTTTTTTAATATTAATTAACATTCCCGAAGATTGTACAGGATTTATTTTCATTATTATAGTTCTAATTATCCCTTTTTAATATTGTTATTGTTGTTAGGTTGACTAGTCACTCAAGAGAGAGGTGAATTGAGTGATATAAGATTTTCGCCCTTTTTGGATTACAACTCAAATTTATCAGATGTGCAGCAAAACATGGATGAACGGAGAGAGTTAAATGCAGTAATTGAATAGAGAAGATGAAGAGCAATACATAGCAATTTATATTGATTCAGCCCAACCACTTGGCATACATCCAATCCCCAAGTCACCACTTGGGATTTTCCACTATATCCCACATGTTTGATCCGGATACCTGTGAAGCCTCAGTAGATCTCACGAGTTTCAGTAGCACTTGTAAAGTCACTCTTCCCATATCTTTACAATGATGTGTAACACCCTTAGTATTTCCCCACACTAAGATTCTACTCAGAAGTTTGTAGAAAAGAATAAATACAGAATGAAAACTCTCTCTTAGAGTAAATGATACATTGAAAACTTACTCTATTGAAATGGGTTTTTCAGAGAATACTGACACAAAGATTTTATGTATATTAACAGCATTTTCACATAAACTCTCTTAAGATTGTTTTTCATAAGTTCAAATGATGTTCTATTTATAGATTTGTTACGTAACTAAACGTTAGACACAAGATCTATCCATTAGACATAAGTTCTAGCAATTACTCTGTAAAAAATACCGTTCAACTACCTCATTAAATGCGTCTGACAGAGGTTATGCAAGTAACCTCTTCAGGTTATGCGAATAACGGGTGAGTGTTGGTTCTTAGTTTCAATGTTAGACTTTCATTATGTAGATAACTTAGTTAGGTTATATAGATAATGATCATTCCAGAATGACTAATTTTTAGCTCAAGAACATTTTCATGAAAACCTACTTAGTTATTCGAATAACATCTCACAAACCTGGATACCTTTGAGGATTATTAGAATAACCTCTTAGGATGTTATTCGTTATTTGGATAGCGTTTAATCAGTACAAACCAAGTTTCTGAAAAACGTAGGTTATTAGGATAACCTCCCAAGGTTATGCTGATAATGAATTTAACAAAAAAAGGTCCAAGAGTTCTGTAATATACGTTATGCGGATAACCTTCCTAGGTTATGCAAATAACGGGCAGCACAAAATAAGTAACATTTACTGTTAAGCCCCTTATGTGAATAAGGTAAGTATCTTATCAGGAAATCGGGCTAGACAGAAACAAGAACATGGTGCAGGCCTAAGTTATGTGAATAATCTCAAATCTTTTTATGAAAATAAAGAGATAACACTTAGAAACAATATTGAGATTAATATTTTGTCCCCATAACTTCTGAACGTTATGCGCATAAGGTAAAATTTTTCATGAAAACCATTTTGAAAACATGAGTCAAACACAAAACTCATTTGTTAGCCATTATTTCTCAATTCTAACATATGCTAACATCATATTGACTTAATCTAACTCATTTAAAATATATGATAACAAGATTAAGTAATTTTCAAAGATTAAAACCACCTCAAGATCTTAGTGAAAATAAAATATACCTAGTGACACATGATATTCAATTCTCCCTTCTCATCTTCTTGGTATACTTACTTTTGATATTCAATTTTTGGAACATCCTTTCTCTTCTCTTTTCTTGAGTGAGACATGATATTAATTTCCATTTCTTTATTCCAATACTCACTCTTCCTACTTAGACCATCCTACATTTAATATATTTCACTTACAAACTAAGTAGTTAATCCAGTTTATATATCTAACTTATATTATTCATTGTAAAAGTACAGTGGATATATTTACACAAAGCATGATATATGTATTATAACCATAACTAAATACATGCTAATACACATTTTACTTTTATAAGAAATATTATATATGTTAGACACATATGATACTTTTGGCCCTTATTTCTCTATATTTGTCATCATCAAAACTTATATTACATTAAACCTAACAATTGTGTAGGATATATAATTAAATTTAAATTCGTTTTTCCTTTATTAAACACTGATTAAGATTTATTATTAAATGTTATTATTAATAGAATTCTAATTTTATTTTAGAGATTATGTTATTATTATTAGAATTATATATTAGTATTTATATATATTCTTCATTTCGAATTTTTTCATCATAATAAAATTCTGCTCATATTGTTACCGTTAGAAATATTATTATACTAATTTTTATACAAAAGCATAAAATGGTTCTTTAATGGATCAAAGCTTAGGATAACTTAAACACAACGTACTTGAGCTCCAAAACACAGAAATTTGTTGGGGTGATGTGTGTGTCCATTCTACAAAAGCTTTCTAAAAGCAGCGCTTTCAATATAAAAATATTATAATTTCATCAAACTATTAAAGTGGTGCTTCTCTTCAACAATTATGTTGTTCGAAATATAACATTCACACATTTAATGCATTCCATTTGTATATAAAAAAAAAATCCTTTCTCTCACTCTCTTTCACTTCATTTCTTCCTTTGAAATGTTAGCTTTTGGATAGAAATAGAAATTACAGTTATTAACTTATCATGTCATCAATAAACTCCAAATTAGACATGCAAAAATGGCTATGAAAATGCTTGTCTAATTTGGTGTTTATTGATGATTTGATAAGTTAGTAAGTGCTTAATACTTTTTCTCCATATTTTTTCATATGTAATTTTTTTCATTAATTGTGATCGAATGACTATGAAAATGATATATAAATATGCAATTAATTTGATTTAATAGTTTACATATTTTATTATTATTAGTGGAATACGCTTAAAAGTAAGATATAATGCTTATTCATAATAATAATTTAATAAATAATATATTTGGTTTCGTATCATAATTAACAATCTTTCAAGATTCAAATTTAATGAATGAAGTAGATTGCATATAAAAACAAGTATTGAGAGAAAGTACCAAGAGAACCAAAAAAATACAAAACAAATGAAGAAGTAATATTTCCGTCTATTATTAGTACAATTGCATTTCCTTCATATTTAACTCCAAATTACAGAGATGGACAGCTTTGTGTGCATGTGTTCACAATACCCCACCTTTTAGGTATCACCAAGCACGTACCACTTAATTCCTCCACTCTGGATTGATTGAATTAAAAACGATGGGTTTGTGTGAAGGATTGCAGGTTTTGTGGCAATAGAGGCCCCATATATATCATTCACCGCAGAAGCAGCCAAACCAAGATCAATAAGCTACAGCCTATCCTATCCATTTTTTTTCCATATATGAGAACAACCGTTTTAATATTTCTAGGACAGAATGAAAACAATCCCCAGTTACGATCGTTTTAAAATTATTTCATATATATGGACTGTTCCCCTTTAAAACAACAATCCACAATCATTCATCTGAACAAGTGAATAAGTTTTTTTTTTTTTCAAGTTGAAAAAAAAGAAACAGGTATTAAGTCAAAGCCCATAATTTAATTGAATTAAATAGTAAAGGCTTATATAATTCAATCAAACAACAAATGACATTGACATTGAGAAACATTGTTTTTGGTCGCTGAGGGAAGCAAAGAAGCTTCCAAAACCGTAGCTGTTTTGTGTTGTGGAATAGTCTTCAAATAATTTAAATTTAAATCTTAAGCAACAGCTCCTAAACAGCTGTGCCGCCAAACAGCCAAACGCGTCGGTGTCATATATGATAACCTCACTTCACATAACTTTCCTGTGTATGAATCTGAATAAATGACTTTATAAGAAGGGCTGGTGCAAAAGATCTAAAACCAGTAAACCAAGCTGTTCAGATTTTTTGAGAGCCGTTTTTGAAGCTTGTTCTTAATTAATTATTACAAGGTAAGGAAGGAATCCATTTTTTGCATGTAAGTTCCTTGCAACTTCTTCCCCTATTTTCAACATACAAATTCCCCCCAAAACATTCTCATGAACCCCATCCGCTATCTGCTCCCCTTTCTTCCATCACCCTCTCTCTCTCTCTCCTCTCAAACGCTTCTTTCTTGTTTCGTTTGTTTGAGCATACTCATAAACTTGTGTTTCAGTCTTGAGCTGTTGGATCGATACTCGTCATCTAGATAAAATGGGAGTTGGAGGCACTCTGGAGTACTTGTCTGATCTAATAGGCGGTGATCACCACCACAAAAAGAAGAAGAAGCAATTACAGACAGTGGAACTGAAAGTGAGGATGGACTGTGATGGCTGTGAGCTTAAGGTCAAGAAAGCTGTGTCTTCCGTAAGTGGTGAGTTACATACTTCCTCTTTTTCACACTTGCTCTGTTTTTCCCTGGGATTCAACTTTCGACCATTATTCAAACCTTAAATAAAAATGGGGATTGTAGGGGTAAAATCGGTGGATATAAACCGGAAACAGCAGAAAGTGACAGTAACTGGGTATGTAGAAGCAAACAAGGTGCTAGAGAAGGCCAAATCAACTGGGAAAAAGGCTGAGATTTGGCCCTATGTGCCTTACAACTTAGTGGCTCATCCATATGCTGCTCCAGCTTATGACAAGAAGGCTCCTCCTGGTTATGTTACGAAAGTCGAGAGCACTCCTTCCACTGCAACTGTGACAAGTTACGAAGACCCTTATATTACCATGTTCAGCGATGAAAACCCAAATGCTTGCTCTATCATGTAGATGATTGACGAATAAAAACAAGTATATTATCTATCTGTATACCATCGTAAATTTTTGAAATTTCAATTTCAATGTGGGTTCTTTCTTCTTCTTCTTCTTCCTCCTTTCCCATTTTCACGTTTTCATTTTCCTGGAGACCCTCTAACATTAAAAGGACTAAAGAAGAAGTGATCACTGTTTTCCTAATTTTCTTTTCTCTGAAAGGTTCTAGTCTGTCGCTTTTCACTGAATAAATAACTTTGGCCTCGAATTCTGAAACCGTTTTGAGCGTATATTCTGTGTGTTTCGAGGCAAATGTCACTCAACTTCAAAGGATTCAACAGAAGTACTATGTTGACGAAAAGATCTTCAAGGGTGTAAAAAAAAAATGCGTCGTATTTAGTATACACATATGATGGACACTAGGAGAAGTACAATGGTGGGCATACTTCTCAACCCAAAAAGAAAAGTATGAAAGACGCAAATATGCTACAATATGCTTTGAAAAATAGGATTGATAAAGAAAAACAAAATCTCTGATGTGTCATTTTATGCACGCTAGCGGGACTGTAAAATCCTCAAATTTGCAGTATCAGTTGGTTACATATACATATTACAATTTTAAAAATGGCCGATGACAAGTGTATTAAATAGCAAGCCGTAGTCAATTTTAGGTAGCTAGTTTTACCAAGGAGGAATCAACTAACAAGACAAGGCAACATTTTCTGCAGTAAATAATTTTCGGCTTGCAGCGTTATAAGAGGCAAAGACAAAAAATTTAAATGTGCAAATAAATGAAATCAACTCCATAAACTTCTTCGTGTCACTCTCTCTCTTACAACATTACTGTAGAGAACAACTGTATTTCATTATTCTGACTTCTAAGCATCTAGAACAACTGTGGTTTCACGGAAGAGCATATAAGTGGAGGTGATGGCATTTATCATATAAAGAATCAATGAATCTAGAAAAACAGTAGAGAAAATTACATATACACTTATGGTACAAAAGTTGCGTCCAATGTCATGTTCAATGATACACCTTACTCGACATATCAATTTCATTACTCTCAAAATGGGTATCCATTATCAATCATGCTCGACCTCCTGTCCAGGAACAGTAACTCGAGGTAGCTGGAATCAGCAAGGAGATTCTGCCAAACAAGTTGATCCACACTCACTACTCAAAATGTCCATTTTATTGCTCTAGACTTTTAGAACCATGCCTATTTTAGGTAATCCAGAACAGAGCAGAGAAAGCATATCAGCAAGTGTCATGCAATAGTATAAAAAAATTTATCTCTTAGACCATATAAGCTTCCTGTTTAGCTTGACTGACTGTAACCTATATGCTTGCTATTGTGATAGCATGGGGGGAAAAGAAGAGAAAGAAACAACAAATTGTAGTTGCCAAAGATAGAAAGAGTGCTTGTTTACCATCTTAACCATCTAAGAATGTGAAACATTTTCATGAGATCAGGAAACTCACTTGATCTGGTGCGCTTCAGGCTGATATATGTATCTGACGAGATTTTATTCCTTTACTTTGCATTACCAGAGTAAATACCCACAAACTTAATATCGTACAAAAGAGTGGCATTGCCCGGAATATTGCAGTCACCTATACAACCAGCGTCAGTTGTGTCAGTATGCAATGAGTAAATTTCAAAATATGATTCGCTGCATTTAGTGATGATGATGATGATGCTCGCAGTATGTGGGGCAGCGTTTTCTTGAACCCTGATTTTTGAACCAGAAAAATCGTGTCCCTTAACAAATGCCTTTCTAGGTCTAAACGATAACCAGAATTTCTCACTGTATGTCTTAATTGGATACTACAGTCTAGCAATTTCAGTAGGTAAGTGACTAAACAACCTGAAAAGCATCCCGCAGGTTCTGGGCCGTATGCTAAATGTGGAGGAATCCTTAGTTTACGTTTCCCACCTACGTTAAAATGGGAGAATAACAAGTCTTTAAAGGGACTGACAAGCAACATACAGCACGATCTTAGACAATTTATGTTTATATGCATTTCATACCTATCCGCATTGGAGGTACTCCTTCACCTCCCAAAATTCCTTGATCCAATCCCTTGATAACCTGGATTTAATATACTTTATAAGTGCTGGATTATCAAATAAATAAATAAATGTATAAAAGAGTTAATTAAAAGTATTTCCCCCTTCAAAATTCCAAGTACGTAGTTTATAGTTTTTCAAGTAAAGTGATGGCGTCCATGATATCAGAAACAATCCGAGCCTTTCCTTGCCAAAAGTAAAGTGGGAGAGAAACTTTGGAAGAATCAATATATCAATATTCAATAGTCAATACAAATATAATAAACACTATATTGAGCTACACTATTCATAAAGCATAAATAGTATAGCTCATTCTTCATACTCCATATAACGCATAGATCCATTACATATATTGGTGTCTATCGAGTGTACTGCACAATCTCTGCATAACAGCTTAACAGTAAGTTGCTAAGGACACATGCAGTAGACTACTAACACATGGGCCTTCCGGATGGACCATCCTATTGGGCTTAACATAGGCATCATACTACTGGTCCCAATGACTTCATTAATGGATCCATGGATTACAAGCCCGGATATTTGTTTGTGGACTCTTCCCTGGCGAAGATGCCCTGGCCAATGAAGGGTAAAATGGAGAGTGGATATGTAAGATGGATTGAAGGTTAATTTCCAGATTTTTAGTTTCCATGAGCTATAATTAATAGTGCTTTTGGGTAAAAACTAATGGTGGCCTTCAGTAAATGTTAGCCAACAGGTAAGGACATGGTATATTACAACATGACCACTTCAATGAGAGTCAGTAATATTGTACAAAGCAATAACTTAACCTGGAGATGATGTAGAACCTCTTACCTTGCCAACACCAATGCGCATGGTGAGAGGTCTAGCACGTTTGTAGCTGCTATCAAACACTGTCCCATCAGCGAATCTTGCAGTGTAGTGAACCTATAAATCATTTGCACCACTTGACAGTTGAGATTTCCAGTGCCTACTAATGAAGCTGATTAAGTACTTATGCAACACAAGCATGCTTCGAGACATTCTTTCTGTGAGTAATGCTAGACAACAGTCACGAGGAACTATTATATTTATATCTTATGCAACCAGGCTATAGCTAGGGACAAGTAGCTTTTATAATACCAGGACAAATATCAATCAGGGAAAATTTACCAAAATTTATACTAGGCTCTAGCTAGGAGGCTCACATTAATAAGCTCGCCGAGAGGGGCTTCGTCCCCAGGCCCTTCTACAATATCGCAGTAACCAAGACCGGACTTGACATAGTTAAGCTCACATAAAGGTTCTCCCACAGTAGCGTAGTATTCGATTCTAGTTGCATCGGCTTCCAAGGGCGTCAAGGCCAGCACTGATGCTGCTACAAGTCCAACTCCAACGTCTATAAATGTTTTCCGAGTTGCAGAAGTGGAGGATGAAAAAAGCTTAGGCTTGGAACTACTTGGTTTTGAATGACAAGAAGAGAGAGTGAGTTTGGGATTATAGATTTTAAGGGCATTGAAGTTTGTAGTGGTAATGGCGAGAGCAGAGACTGCCATCTCCTTTCCGATATTAGGCATTCTCAACTCTGGAGGCTGCTAGATTTTTGTTGTATGGTGTAGGCTTGCCACTTCGGCCAGATCCATGACAATGGATATGTTCTGGGACCCACGTAAAGCACAGGTCTTCCTTTTCACGTCCTTAATTATCCTTTATTTTCTAAAAATATATTGATATATATATATATATATATATTTTTTTTTCATTTTGTCATCAAAGTTAATGACTAACTGTATATATATTTTTGGACCAACATTAAATTAAAAATATTATATTTATTATATTTTAATTAAATATCATGATAGAAAAAGTATAGTTAATTATATATCTTGATTTTAAAATATTTACGTATTTAAATTTTAAATGGTTAGACAACTGTCATGCGAAAAAAAAAGTTAGAACGTAGTAAAAAGAATATTTTTCAAGACCAAGTTTTTAGTGGGATAAATTAAATTTTTAAGTGAGAATAGGAAATATCTTTCTCATTTATCTTTTTCAGTTTTTCCCAGCGTCATGGGTCCGATGGGCCGGCACCTGCTTGATGTCAGTGATCATCCGGCCCATCTAAGCTCAGGGTTTAGATGCAGGATCACGCACCTGTCCCAGAATACTATAGAGCCCTCTCACTTTACTGCTTGGGCCCGAGATAGAACTCTGTTTTATGGAATAAGGAGTCATCTAGTGGTAACACTTCCGCTGACTGCGCTGAACTCCGGCGATCCATTTTCGTTGCCATCGTTATATAGCTTCTCTTCCGGCGAAGTTCTTCTCGCTGTTTGATCCACCGTGAGTCATGGATTCTGATTCGTTCGAATCAGGTGTGCAGGCGGTGACCTCCGATGCGGAAAAGCTATCCATCACTGATGCGCTCACGAATCAGTTTGCCTCTCTCAACGACGTGTGCCACGAGCTCGCCTCTCTCCAGGAACTCGCTGCCCGTGGCTCCTGGCGCTCGATAATCGACAAGGTTGCTCGAGCAAGAGCCCTCTCTCTTCTCCAAAAACCTCATGATCACCTCACCTATCTCGCCTACAACGTCCTCGCCTTCACAAAACTGCGCCGTTTCAATGAGGCTTCTGCCGAGCTCGATTCCATGGAAGATTTCAACGGTTCTCACTACAAGTACGAAACATACCCGAAAATTTATCCTAATCGATCCGGTTCCATGGTGCCTTTCTGCATTCGGTGGCTCCACGCCCTGATCCCGATTAAATTGGGTCAGCCCCAGGAAGGTATAGATCGACTGTACAGTCTCCTTGATTTTGTGCGTGAAAAGTTGAAGGAGAAGGAAATGAAAGGCCTTGGTGTTTCTCTTGATGTGTGGAGAAAGAGGGAGGTGTTTGTAATTAACTCTATAATCGGGCACCATTTGACCAACAAAGAGTTTAGAATAGCTTTGAGCTTGATTAAAGATTTGCTTAATCGTGATTCTTCGGATGCCGCCTTAATTTCGAAACTTGGGTATATTCAAATGCAAATTGGTGATTTAGAGGGCGCGAAAACTTCATTTAATCAGATCGAGGTTTTGATGAAAGAGAGTAAGAGCAATGGGTCATTAAGCGAGACTGAGCTTAAGAATCTTGTGGGCCGAAATAAGGCCTTAGTATATATGGTTGGGAAAGATTACGTCTCCGCAGTGAGGGAATATGAAGAGTGCATTGAGAGGGACCATACAGACGTGGTGGCTATAAGTAATAAAGCCCTTTGTTTGATGTATCTGAGGGATTTGTCTGATTCCATCAAAGTCCTAGAAAATGCGCTTGAAAGAGTTCCTACAGTGGCTCTGAATGAGACGCTTGTTGTGAATTTATGCAGTATGTACGAGTTAGCATATGTCAATCACTCTGATATTAAGAGAACGCTCAGCAATTGGATAGCTCGTGTTGCTCCTGATGACTTTGATGCAGCATGTACTCGAACATGAGGTTTTTCTTTTCTTCCCTCACCATTTTTCGTCTCATTTTCTTTGGAGCTTATTTATTTAGCTGCAACTGACATTCATGAAATCTATAAATTTGTGTTCTATTTTAATGATACGGTGTTAACTCTTCATTTTCTTCATTCGAACTTCAGGACAACTTTTTGGTTGTATGTTTTTTCACTCACTTCTTTGACCTACCCTTGTGTCACGTTAGTAAAGTGCAATGTGACTTCAGTCTGGTTTGTGTGATGGAATAACCGAATAAGGCATTCAAGAATGATGAAATCAAGTAAATGGGAGTCATTGGATCCCTTTGAGGTTGGTACTTTGTATGGTGAGCCATTGGTGTGGTTATGGACTATACAACACGTTTAATATTTTTTTTGCCAACATACAACACGTTTAATAGTTGTTGTTTTCATGGTCTTCTAATATTTGACTTTTCTTGGAAATCTAAAATTTTTTCACTTAGCTTCTACAGAATAACTGAGTCGACAATATGTTGTCTATCTAGGTTTGTGTATGTAAATTTTGAGTATGTTGAATTGGTTTTTCTTAGTATGAAGGTTCAGTGGAGACAATACAATAGTTTAAATCAGTGAAAGGCATAATGACTCTGCCTCTTAGCTGGTATGTGGCGAAGGTTTCTACTATGCTGGGGGGCAACCCTTTGAAGTAGGGGGTTCGTTAAGATAAAACAATGTGATCTGTCCATGGGGTGTTTCGATGTGTGATTATCTGTGAAACTTTCATGCTGCAAATAGTTGGCTTTTATTGATGATAGATTGACTGTCATCCAAATATTTCCCCTTCATTTATCTTTATCTTACAGTAAACGGACAGTATTCTTGATTTGCCTTCTAGGAATTAGAGCTTTATTTCCTGGTTACAGCTATTGGTTGCTTTTCATTCAATTCATTTTTGACTCCTGTATGGTACAACGCCTGAAGCTTGTTCATCGTTTTGTTGGTGAGATGCACTTGGAAACCTCTTTTAATTTCGAATGCTTTGGGGTATATACAGAGGTGCTGGTTTTTCCGTAGTGAATATTGTAGCTTGATTACTTGTTCAGTAGTTCTCATTACTGCTGACAGTCCCTTCCCCATGGAATTCGAACCTTAGCATTAATGTCAGTTTCGTTGTCTGATGATAAGGAGATGTTAAGACTTACTAAATTCTTCTGACAGAAAACAAAAAGGTGGTAAAGTAGAAAAAATTGGCGTGTGCCTCTTCATATGGGCATGGTTTTCTCTGCGCTTTTGCCATCCTTTACACTACTAGTTTATACGCACACACACAACAAAACAGACTAACAAGTCAGACTAGTGGGTCTCAATACAGGAGGTATTACAGATCAACATGCCATGCTATAATAAGCTAAGGCAGCTTGAAGGGGGATCCTGCTAAACACAGACTTCGTGATTCGTATAATGCATTTTCTTTGCCAAAATATCATTAGTTATTACTAGTAATTATAGATGTGCATGCTCTTCGTAATGCTTACACTAGTTATAGATTTGCTATGCAGCCATAAAAAAATTCCAATTATATTCAAAACAATTCATGATACTATTAGTTATTACTAGTAGGTTCTTTTCTTTTTGTTAGGTTTTCTTCCAATTCCCGGGTGAGTGAATAGGGACCCACTTTTGATCAGTAAATCTAGACCATCTTGTGGAATCGCAGAATGGGGACTGCGGAGATTTTTATAGTGGGACGCCCTGCATGTGTAGAGTTGTAGAGGTCTTTACTCTTTACAGTTGAACTTCATGCCTGTTTCTCCCAGCATTTTTTTTGGGTGCTTGTTTCTCGTATAAGTTAAGCTCATGTAATTGAATGAACATACTCTTGGCTCAAAAAGGAACCTCATCGGCAGTGAATATTTTAGCTCTAAAAGTAAAAGAAAAAAGAGGGAGGACAAGAGTTATGGTATTTATGATTTATGAATAATATATAATTTGTTATCAATTTTATTATATTTATTTTTGGTAAAGTTTGATATACTGATATTAATGATTATATATATTGATTAGACAAAAAAAATGGGCTTCTTAGCCAAAAATGCATCACTATTTAATTCAATGGGCTAGTAACTAGGAGAGGCGACAAAAGTGGGCGTTGCAAGTGGCGGAGTCCGCTAAGATGTTTGATAAATGTTTACGAATCTATTATCTAGTTTTGTTTTTAACACGGTTATCTAGTGTGAAGTAATACTGGGTTAAGATTCGGATATTGTTTGGTCCAATTAGAAGTAATTATTTTTATGTAATTTTTTTATTCACAAGGTATGAATCCCTGACCTTGCTTTAAGGAATTAAATTCTTTCTATTCGATTCGATCAACATTCGTATTGTTTAGTTACTTCTAACATTATATATTTTAAGCAATTTTTAATTTGTATGAAAATTTTAAAAAATTTAAATATATAAGAGTACCGTTGATAGAAATCATTCTATGATACGCATCTATAAACCTCTCGCATGACTATCAATTAAGTTTTTAAGTCTAAGGAAATTTAATGAGATTGATCGCAATTGCGAAAGAATTTTTTATTTACTTTCCATGAAATATTACAGCGAGTGTTTTCTCAAGAATCAAATTTTAATGTTTGTTGGCAAAAAAATTATTTAAATAAGTACCAAACACAATTTATTTAAGTGTTTCTAAAAGTCTCGTAGTGATTTAAAAATAGTCTAAATGCTCTTCGCAGTTGATAATGGTACTTGTCCTTATTACTCCACCTTATTTTCTTCAGAACAATCTGTCAAATCCTTCATTCTAAATTACGTGTTCTCTACAATTGAATGATCGATTCTTGCTAAAGGAAACCAATTGAACGATGGATGGTATCCTCCATTTTACCATTTATAACTCATTTGCTCTCTCTAGTCACGGTGACCTTGCCATGAATTTGAATTTGAACTTAGAATAAAAAAGAAACAGCAAAACATGCCTTTCTAATTATTGCTTTACCAAACTGAAACTGATTTTTTCACAAATAATTTTTTATTACTTCTCATCCTTAATATAAGAATTTTTTTCATAATCCTTAAGGTTCATTTTAAAATTTAGTGAAACATTGAAGTGTGATTTCTGGAAATATTTTTGATAGTTTAGATACACTCTCTATAAAAAAAAAATTAATGTGTGATAAAATTTAATGGTTTTTGTTAAGGATATTTATGAATATTATAATAACTTTTAATAAAATCAATATTTTTAACAAATTTTAATCACATACTATATTTACGTTCCGTGTTAAAAAACCTTTATTAAAAAAAAAGGAGGAAATATTAAGTAATTTATCATGTTAAATGATTAAAAAGAGCATATTCTATTCCCGTGAGTTATACTTCTGTGCGGTATGAATTATGATTTTCCGTCGGGATGGATGAAAGAACAGAAGGGGCGGCAGGGGTTGATAAGAGACCAAAACAGAGGAGTAGGTAAGTAATAATACGACATCCTATCACTCCGGATAACATTATTTGCCTCTATCTCAGATTTCGATGCTTTGTTGGAAGAAAAAAAAAAATTTTCTTCGGTCTGTTTTGTTGTGTTTGTTTTGTGGTTTGGTTATGAAAGTAATGGATGATTATTGGTTAGTGATTAAAATTGATTTCGTACTCAGATTTTCAATATGCGGAGCAAGCCTTCCTTATATATGAAATAAGGTGTATATGCAATTAGTGGATCCGAAATATGTACATATATATATTGTTTGAAAGATCTATATTTGTTGTATTTACGTTTTGGCTTCCCATTTCTCAACTTGTAATTTCAGCTCCATCTTTGGTTAGTTTAGGATTAAAGCCAAGTTCAAGCTGAGCTAATAGGTTTTTTTTTTTTAAATTTTTGAGAAAATGCAAAACTTGTCAAATGAAAAAGAAAATCATTTGCCAAAATGATCAAAGAAGAACAATCTAACGGTGAATAATAATTATCATATGGCGCCAAATGAATGTGGCTAGTGGGACAGTTATAATTTTCAATATGTCATACGATCCAAATAATTGCGCCCTCATAAAAACATTTATTGTTTTTCTTGAAATAGTTGTAAAACTATCTATATTTTTAAAATAAAACTTAAAAAGCACCCTCTTGACTCTTGTTCACTCGCAATAAACATACACAAACACATAATCTTGTACTACCTCCAGTCCTATATATAGGACCTTTTACCTTGGTCCTAAATATAAGATCCTTTACAATATACGAGGTGGTATTTATTATGCATTTCTAAAAAAATGCCCCTATTTAATGTATTCAAAGACAAAAAGAGAGAGATTAAATAAGGATAGTTTTGGAAAAAGATTGAAATTTTCGGAGAAATCGAGATAGTTAATTAGTTTTAACTCCTTTTCTTAATTTACGTAATTCGATTAAAATGGTCTTATATATAGAGTAGTATTTAGCAGCCTATAATAATTCACCAGTATATGGTAAGCACTTAGATTTTCTTTTGTATGTGCCACCGCATGTCTCTTCAGTGGGCAATTTAGAACATAGAACAAGACGAGGGGATACATAACAAAATAAAGAACAGCATAGAAATAATACACAATGTAAAGGACAAGCAGGAAAAGCATATATGGAAGGACTACATTGGATGAATTGTAAAATAATTTATAACTTAATTGATAATAATAAGAAAACAAAAGCAATCATAGAGGTTAGGTATACATCCATTAGATCGGAATGGACAAAATATTCAAGTTCTATAAATGTATTCTCTCCGTTCTATCCTATTCTATATATCATTTTAAGATTTTTCATATAGATTAATAAAAATATTAAATAATTTTAATTATAGTAAAATTTAATGATATTTTATCAAAATTCCCTTAAACTTAAATGTTAAAAATTACTTCTACTCTACTTATCACTATTTTTAATGAATGATATAATAGTAAAGAAGATAATACTTCATTAATAATATAAAATAATAAATAATTTAAAACATTTAAAATTTTCTAAAATGACAGATAAAATGGGATGAAAAAAATATGTATTAATTCAATATATTAACAATTATCTATTCATTTTATTTTTTTTAACAAGTAAATAGCTCTACCAAATATCATCGAAGTTTTGATGCAATTTATAGATAACTCTATATTAAATATGCTGTCATAGGTTTAGTTCTTGACTGTGTATATAATAAAAAATTTGTTAGAAAAGATAAAATTTATTTTAATAATTTTTATATATATCCAGAATTAGTCTTCACTGTTTTTTTTTTCTAAAAAAAAAATCTGAAAGATTATAACATTATTGTGCATGAGCTCCATGGTCCAATAATCAGGCCTACGCCATATCTCTCAAATAATTAGGGCCCAATGGTTTCTTTTTATACACTACGATCTTTTCGCCCTTTTACTACGTTTCTCTTCAACTTGGTACTACTTCAGCTCGATTGACAGTTGAAGTCCCCCACCTCTCGCTTCCACCAACTCTCCCTCCCACCAACCCCTCCCCTATTCCTTTTTTCTTGTTTTGGGACTCAATCTCTTCGAAGAATTCAAATAAACATTTTCTTTGTTCATTGTTGTAGGTGATTTTCTTTCCCCAGCAATTCCCCCTCGGCTTTCCATTCTGTAATTTCAATGGCCAACTCATTATATCATGCGACCACCTCCCGAGTCGGACTCCGAGACCAATGCCTCGGTGTTGGTCCGGCTTCTCAGGGTTCTTTTAGATCCATTTCCTTTTTGTCGCAGCTTTCAGATTTTTCTCTTAAGTAAGTTAATTTTGGTTTCTGTTTCACTCATTCTTTCTGTGATGTTAATCGCTAGTAACAGATTGTTTATTTTTTTGTAGAACTTTGAAAACTCGAAAACATGTGGGGTTGAATTATAACCTTATGCTGGTGAAGGCCAAAAGTAATTTAGACGAAATTGACATTGATATTTCTCTGAGCCCAAGAGTAAACTCTGTGAAACCTTCCAAGACTGTGGCCATAAGTGACCAAGCCACAGCTCTTGTACAAGCTGGTGTTCCCGTTATTCGGTTAGCTGCCGGAGAGCCTGATTTTGATACACCAGCTGTTATAGCTGAGGTGGGAGTGGATTCCTTGTTCATCGAATTTATCTTCACTTTGCTGCATAACTAACTACAGAAGTCACTTTTTTATTTTGGTTTTTGGGGTCTGGGCAGGCTGGAATAAATGCAATTCGTGAAGGTTATACGAGATACACCCAAAATGCGGGAACATTAGAGCTCCGCGAAGCAATTTGTCATAAGCTAAAAGGTCATTCTTGATGTTCAAAGCATTTATAGTGGACTGACTTAACACTTCACATGCTTTGTGATTTTTTTGAGATGAGCATGACAGTATACGGGTATTGCTGTTGCAGAGGAGAACGGACTTACTTATACTGCTAATCAAATTGTAGTCAGTAATGGGGCCAAGCAGAGTCTTCTTCAAGCAGTACTCGCAGTTTGTTCCCCCGGAGATGAGGTGAAGGGCGTTATATCCTATTAATAAATAATGGATGCTTCTGTGCTGTAAATTCATTGTCGCTTATGTGAATTACTACACTCATGTCATCCATGGCGTTAGGCTTTCCAATTGTTATTTCAGGCATCGTGAAATTTTAAAATTTATATCTGTCCCTCTTTGTTAATAAAACTGAAAATGTTTGGCTCCTTAGAAATTGTAATTGCTAAGTTTAAAAGTGGGAGGAGTTTTTTCCCCCCAAGCCCTTAAGCTTTCTCCCCTTCAGATTCCTGCCTCTCTGCGTGTGTATTGTGTGTTTGCACTTGTAGGATATGTCAGCAGTCTAAGTGAACTTATTCACTTGTCTTGTTTGCTAAGACACTTCCATTATTTAAAAGCCTTTCCTCCATGTTCTGCCTCTCTCCCTGGTTTTTTTTTTTTGGCAATTAAATTTAAAAAGTCACTGCACCTTTAGCACATTTTTCCATTTATAACAATGTTTCTAATGTGCTTTTGGGCAACTGATGCTGTATAAGTTGTTAATTTGTCTTTTGTTCTACATTAAGATGCTTATAATTTACCTAGTTTATGAATGATTCAGGTCATTGTTCCAGCTCCATATTGGGTTAGTTACCCAGAAATGGCAAGGTTGGCTGAAGCAACACCTGTGATTCTGCCGACACGCATATCAGATAATTTTCTATTAGATCCGAAACTCCTCGAGTCCAAACTAACTGAAAGATCAAGATTGCTGTTTCTCTGTTCACCATCTAACCCAACAGGATCTGTGTACCCTAAGAAACTACTTGAAGAAATAGCTCAGATCGTAGCAAAGCACCCCAGGCTTCTGGTTCAATTATATTTCTGACCAATTCTAGTGTTCCATAGTGTACTAAGCCTAGAGAAGTTGAGTTTTAAAGATCTTAATGGTTTCACTGCACAGGTTCTTTCTGATGAAATTTATGAGCACATAATTTATGCACCAGCAACCCACACAAGCTTTGCATCTTTACCAGGCATGTGGGATAGGACTCTAACTGTCAACGGATTTTCTAAGGTTAGTCTGTGATGATTCATTTGCCCACTGGCAGAGTAGCAACTGCTAATTCTCAGAGGAAAAAGTGATATTTGTTACTATTTGTTTTTTTGGGTGTATTATTGGTCTTTAGCTTGTTAATTCCCTGTTCTAACCTTCAGCTCAATGCCTGTTTATTCTGTACTTCTTATAGTGACTGTAGATCATAACATAATTATGATATGCTTTTACAACTCTCCAGGATAGGATTCTTATGTTTTGAGAGTTTCTGTAGGCCTTTGCAATGACTGGTTGGCGTCTTGGATATATTGCTGGTCCAAAGCATTTTATTACAGCATGCGGAAAGCTTCAGAGTCAGGTATGCTATATTTTTTTATTGGCCACAACGGCTATCTAAAGCTTATATCGTATTTCTTGGTTAACTTCTTTCTTCAAGACATGTAGTAGATGCTTAGGCTATACAATATCTAGTGATGTAGCAACTGACTTATTGAACTCAGTGATTGTTTTGGGTTGGTTCTGCAATTTATTAACACTATATATAACAACTTTTGTCCATAATCAAATTCAGTTCACTTCGGGGGCCTGTAGTATATCTCAGAAGGCTGCAGTTGCTGCATTAGGACTTGGCAAGGCTGGTGGGGAGGCAGTTGCCACGATGGTGAAGGCTTTTAGGGAGCGACGGGACTTCTTAGTTAAAAGTTTTAGTGAAATTGATGGTGTCAAGATTTCAGAACCCCAGGTTTGAACTCAATTATTTATTTGCTTATTGCATAGTTTTTTTCTCTCATTTTGCCCTTTGCTTTTTCTACTTCCGTTAAGTAGAATTTTCTTCTCACTTGCAGGGAGCATTTTATCTGTTCATTGATTTCAGCTCCTTCTATGGAAGGAAAGCTGAAGGATTTGGCAAAATTGAGGACTCTGAGTCATTGTGTCGATACCTGCTGGACAAGGGCCAGGTATACTCTCTTACTTCACCTTTTCCCCCTAGAATTAAAAAGAATTGTCTAAAGTATGAACTCCTACTAGCAAGGAGGACTCTCCCCTAATTTCGAAATGTGACAGAGACTTCTATAGTGTCTGAGAAGTAGTAAGTCATGAGCCATGTTTTTCTATTGAATTACAGGTTGCCGTGGTGCCTGGGAGTGCATTTGGAGACGATAGTTGCATCCGCATCTCTTATGCAGCGTCGCTCTCTACTTTACAGGCAGCTGTAGAGAGAATTAAGAAAGCACTTATCCCTCTAACCTCTGCTGCCCTTGTTTAATGTCATTGCACTGGGTACTGTGTCCTTATTAGCTGTATTTTATTTTGGGTTGGCAATGCGCTATTGTGTAACATTTATTCTGAATAATAATGGCAGATTTAGCTGCTTGTGGAATCTGAGTTCTCATAAAAGTATTGAAAGTATTATCCCCTTAATCTCCTGCTTTTTGCAATCTGAGAGAAGCAACTTAATTCATGGATGAGCATTAGCTTAATATTCTGTAATAAGTGATGCTGGCATTATATATGTGTATATGCATGTTGTCTGTTCTCTCGATTCCCGCGCACTCGTGACCCATGGTTACCACCAAAGTAATTTATTCTTTTCCCGGTCCGACTAATGTGTTAATGCTAGCCTCGGGTTTTCAAGCATAAATTTCTTCACTCACAACCCCAAGATTAAAACTCTTGATGGCTCACCACTAAGATCAAATTTATGCCAATTCAAGCATAAATTCCTAACACCCTTCTCTTTGTACATAATCTTTTCCATCCATTTAATTTGAATAGAGAAATATCACAAATTGTGACATTAAATCAACTGAATTATTCATTTAATTGTTACCATAAATAAGCATTATGATTTTATTTTTAAAAGTATTTTACTCAAAATAATAAATGCATATCATTAAATAAAATATATTGTCTATTTATAACCATTTATGTTTTTTTCATGTTTTCAATGAAATTGTTTAAGGCTTATGATCTTTTATATATATATATATGTATATATATATATAATTAGAGAGGACTTATGTATTTGTATGGCGTCCAAAATATTGATATTGATAATTTATTATGAAAAAAATAAAGTTTTATTATTAATTGTAAATGAAATGTCATTTTTAATTGTAAAATTATAATAAAAATTAAAAAAAAATGAGAAAAGGATAAATTAGTGTGTAAACTACATATATTTATGATATAAAAAAAGAGGCAATTAAAAAGTTTGACATAAACTTAATTGTTAATACTCCTTCGGTCTTAATTATAAGATTTTTTGTCTTGATCATAAATATAAGGCTCTTTACAGTATACGAGATAGTATTTATTATACATTTTTAAAAAATACTCATATTTAATGTATTACAAAGAAAGAAAAGGAGATTAAATAATGACAGTTTTAAAAAAATATTGTGATTTTCGGAGAAATCGAGATAGATAATTAATTTTAACTTTCATTTTTAATCCGCGTAATTTAGTTAAAATAATTTTATATTAAGAATAAGAGGAAATATATTTTATAATATACCAAAATTTATGTTTAGCTCTAGACAATTAAGAATAGTATATATATATATATATAGAAGTGTAAAAATTTCATGCATGAATATAATATGAATTTCCTAGTCCCCCTCCCCAAAATGAATTTTTATTTTTTCGCAACAGAAATTTTATTTTGTTACATGAACAGAATTCAAAACCTTGATTACTGTCAAAATTCCATTTCACACTTCACCCGCAAGAGGAAACATACTGTGATAACATATTTTCCACAAGCTAAAAAAAAAGTGAGGTATAATTCCCAACTCGTCGGAGAAGACTGACCTCTTATTGTAGGCATTATGTAAATAAATGTCAGGTTTCGCATGCCTGATGCCTTTGTAGCTTACCTTAGGAATCAATTGCCGCACGCACAGGGGACTCCTTCGAATGTCCCAAAATATTCAGCAGTGTCCCTATATCACAAGTCTTTCCAAAAGGTTTCCTAAAAGTAATCTGTTTTCCAGGCAGGCAAGCGTACGTACATTCATACGTGAGGAAAAAGACTGCAAAGTAATCTTCCCTTCTTTATTCTAATCATAATAATAATATTCCTCTCTATCTGGACTGGACTGGGCTGGGCTTGCTTTATTTATTATATTAATTCAACATTACGTCCTAAAGAAGCAAATCAAGGACCACCCCCTTCCTCTCCATGCAAAACCCAACCCACTGACGTGAACTAAAAGACAATCAATCTCAACATATACAGAAGACTCTTTTTTCTTCCTCCTCCATATGTCTGTTTCAAAGGACACCCTTTTTATACTCTCTAATTAATTACCCATCAAATCCAGGTTAAAGAGCAAGAAAACAAAGGGAAGAAGGAAAAAAAAAAAAAAGCCTAGCAGTGGAGGTCTCTTCTTCATACAACAAGCACACCCCGAACCCAACAACAACAAACATATTATTTGCAAATAAAATCAAATTATGGTTGTCAATTATAATTAACTTGTAATTTTTTGTAAGGTATAAACTAATTATCAACTTTGTTTTTTTTTATAATTTTTTGGCCATTTTCTTTTTTAAAAATTTGTACCTCCCACCTAGCGTCTTAGATCTAGCTCCGCCACTAAAAGGCAATAAGGGGAGAGAGAGAGAGAGAGAAAACAAAGAGGAACATTCCATCGCATTAACTTAGTCATAGTATCAAATAGTTTTTTTAGTAGGCACACATGACAGACCATTATACTACAGAACCCACCATGATAGTTCCTGTGCGTCTAACAGGAACGATTCGGGTGGACTTATTCTCGTCCCTCAACATATACACAAGACTACGAAGGGACTGCAAACCCTAGGCACAAACGGTCATCATAAGTATTAAGGAATTCCAATACCAACTAGTCAGGTAGCTAATAAGCCCTTGTTCCCCATACCTTTATCTTGAGACATACACCCAACAGCTTCTGCAACAGTAAAGAAGACCCTTCCTTCAATTGTTCTGACAAAGTTGGCAACCTTTAGCTTGTGAATCACTTTCCAGCTAGGGTTGGCAATTGCTAACTGAGACACATACTCAGATCAGTAGGTTAATAGGCTTCAGATGAAAAACTGCTATATTACTGTGCATCACACCAATCCAATCAGATCTACCTTGATTAAGACTTACTGAGCCATGCTTACCTGCTTCCCATGTGAAACCAAACTCTTATTCAGCTCCTCCAGAGAAGCAATTCCGGATGTATCGATGTTCACCAAATCTGCAATAATAAAACAATGGATTCATCACTTGAATGTTACTGGGGATATAAGAAGCAAATATTACACAAGAACCATCCTTAGTGACGATGGCTCTTGCTCACTTACCATTTATCAGTATAGAAAGGTTCTCATTTTTCCTGTGTTTTCAGCCCATAAGTAAGAAACACTTACTAGAGGCGTCAATGATTACGAGCTGAATCGTCCTTCTGGTGTCTCCTTCCTTCTCTTCTGCTTCTTCGTGGGTGATCCATTTCATGATCCTTTGAAACAAAATTAAGTATAAGAATCAGCCACCGTTTGTAATTAGATATTAGTCAATTTCATGACCATGGAAGCACTTGTTGCATGTGAAAACACCTCTCTCTAACGAAGTTGGCATTTGCAAAGCAAAGTAAAGCAGACTTGACACGTATTATTACAACTCCAGCAGTCTTGACAGCCATAGGATGCTGATGGGCATCGCAAAACAAGTCAGTTTCAGGGAGTCTTCCTAGAGTTTCTGTGCCAGGTCGAATTGAGATCATAATTATATTTGCAAAGGACATCACCACCTGCAAATTAATCAAATTAGCCCAATTTATTGTTTGAATTTTCTTATTCTCTTTCAAGGCAACTAATCAATCAAATTTACTCAACATTGTCAGTGAACAGATTTTACTTAATAGTTGTTTGGAGATGAAGAGAATGAAAGCATGTTAATTCTTTCGCTCTGGATAGCATGAGATTGTCTTTCAATAATTGGGTGAAAGTGCAGTTAACCATACAGGAAATTAAAATCATAGTATCACATGGCTTTAACGACACGTGCTAGGTGATTTGCACAAAAACAGAGCCAATGGGACCCTTTCTCATGCTCCTAGCGTCCCCACACATGGGGATATTTCAAGTGCATCCACTTTGTACAATGCGTCACACATACTGATGGAACAACATCCATTGCTTATCAAATATCAGTAGTGGAAGTCAGCCCAATAAATTAATGTGTGCGCTTGCTACTTGCAATACAAAGGACAAAAAGAAAAAAAAGAAGATGCCATTAGCAATTGAAATTTACTATTGATGGTGGATCACTTTTCAAAAGTGATGGACTCAATGGCGCCACCAGGTTGAAAGTGATCCACCATAATATGTAGTGACAACGACTGAAAGTTTCAGTCGTATCCCCGTCCATATGTTATCGGTTGTTAAGATTAATCCACCAAAATTGAACACCAACTTCTTGTAATTAATACTCACTCCGCTTTTTGGAAGAAAATTTTTGTTTTAATTTATTCCACTTTCAAATTTCAATACTATATTAATTATAGCTTTTTTAATTATACCATTATTTATTCTTTTAAAAGTTAAAAAGATAACATTAATTGTTTTTTTTATCTACTCCCTCAGTTTCTATAAATAACTCATTTTTAACTACTTTACACAAATCAAGAAAATTAGTTAAGATTCTTGAAGTTTTAAAAATTATCAAAACTTTATAATATTAATTTTATTAAATTATAACTTATCATAATTATATTTTTTCTAATCCCTCTCTCTATCATAAATAATTTGCATAAAATAAAAAAAAGTTAATTTAATGCGCTTCGAAATATTAAAAAGTGATTTATATTTTGAATAACTATTTTTAGAATATGCCTTGTACATAAAATCGGAGAAAACATATGTTTATGTCTATTTAAGAATATATTAGAAACTGAGAGAGTAGTAAATACTCAATTAGTAACCCACCATTAGGTTCGATTATAGTAATAAGTATTAAATTTTAAGCGGCGGATGATTGCAGGAAATGTCGGCATCATTGCAGAAGCGGTGTTAAGAATTATACTTACGGCCACCAGGAGGCCAATCTCGACGGATGAGAAGAGGACCCCAAAGAAGGCTCCAGCGCAAGCAAGAAAATCAAGCTTATCAAGCTTCCAAATTTTGTGAGCTTCATTGAAGTCCACGAGTCCTGGAAGAGCAGAAATGATGATGGAGGCGAGAATCGCCGTTGGAGTGAAATACAAGAGCTTTGTCAAACATTGCAATGATATAACGACCGTAATAGCCATCACGATGTTTGACCCTGCCGTTTCACAACCCGCCGCCACATTCACCGCAGTACGCGAAAACGAACCTGCAAATTACCTCTTACTTTCACTGCCTAATCCTTCAAACGGCATAATTACCTCTTGCAAGCACTCCTTCGCCAATAATACTAAAAAGAAACAAGGGAGGAAAGGACTTGTCACTTACCAGTGGCAACGTAGCAAGAGGTGAAAGATCCTATAATGTTCATGAATCCGATCGACACCATTTCTTTGTTTCCATCAAGGCGGTATCCTTTCATGGAAGCAAAAGATTGGCCAACTGCGATTGATTCCTACAATCATTAACATTAAAAGTGGTATGAACTTTTTTAATTTACGATTTTAATGAAAAAACTAAGTAATAACAGGAACATGAAAGTTGAAGCGAGGAATGGGAGAGCTTACAGTGAGTGCAACAACAGCAACGACCAGTCCGATTTTGGCGACTTCTCTAATAAAGGGGCTGTTCAGCTCTAACTGATTGAAAGAACTGGGATTCAGCCCTCCTTTTACGTGTTTCACAATATTAACTCCATGTTTATTGGCTCTTGTTAGAAAAACAATGAGGGTTGATAGTATAACTGATGCAAGAGGGGAGATTGCTGGTAGCCAAAATAGTTTTCTCTTCCTTTTACCCTGCTCATATTAGCCCCTTATCAGCCCCTTCATTATAGACTGATTCGAACAAAAGGAAAAGTTTGCCAAATCAAACTAGGTAGGGAAAAATCATTTTGGAAAAGGAGAGAAATGTTATGGACTTATCACTATCGCTCACCAGAACTCTGGTAACAAGGATGAAAACGAGAAACGAACATCCCAGCACAGAATTGCTGTAATTCAACTGCTGCTATAGAAAGTAAGGAATAATAGCATTAAAATGTGACAAATGTTCATTCAAATTTTGAGGCTTTTTGTGTCATGACGTGAGTAAGTGAGTTTTACATTTTGGAAGGAAATTTGAGGACAACGGAGTTATAATTAATAATTGATATTAAGTATTGAAAACAAAAAATAATGTACCTTGACAATTAATAATTAATTTTTATTTAAAAAAAAAAGATTTGCCCTTGGTTCTGGATCCTTCCCTTACTTGAAGGCAAACTTCGCTTATTATAAGAGTAATAGGCCAACAGCAGAATTTTATATAAAAAAAATATAGCGACGGAACTATCAGTACTGTTGCCCAAAACATGTTTCAAAGGCGGATCTCAAACCAATATATGAGGAAATCTGAAAAGATATATATACGTACTGAACGATGAAGTGATTCGTAAACAGATCTTATGACGGAAACAACGTCGGTTTTGTTGGTAAAATGTTGGATCCCAAGCAGTCCCTTCAGCTGTTGAAGACCAATAACTATGGCTGTTCCCGCTGTGAATCCTACTATAGTAGCATGTGACAAAAATTCCAGCAAGAACCCCAACCTATAAATTGATACATACACATATGCATAATTTCCCAAGGATAATACACCCATGTCTGAATAATAATGCAAATATTTTTGGGAAAAAAGAGAGAGAGAGAAAATCCCACCTCAGGAGTCCAAAGATAGCCTGGAATATGCCGGTAAGTAGAGTAGCAGTAAGAACAAGCTTTGTGTAACCAATTGGATCAGTGGAAGGGTCTATTAAATTCTGAATCATTGACGATAACAGCAATGAGACCACGGCCACAGGTCCGATTGCTGCCTCTCTTGAACTTCCCATTATTGCATAGATAAGAGGTGGCACCGCACTTGTATCTAATTGGATATATCCACCATCATAAGTTTATTTCAATTACTTCCTCTAACAATTTTTTTTTTTTGGGGGAAAGAAAATCACTTACAGAGGCCATATTGAGGATCCAGCTTTGCTAAAGTCGCATACCCAATGCCCTACATTGGAAAACAAACAAAAAGAAATGAGGTTGCCATTGTTAGGATGAGTTCTGTGATTTGAGAGGGTGGGCTAGCTCCGGAATACCTGGGGAATGCAGAGACTTGCAATAGTTAGGCCTGCTAGTAAATCGTTCTTGAAACGAATGGCCGTATAATTTCGACCCCAATCAAGAATGGGAAATATCATCTGAAGGAGTGACAGCACAAGTTGGGGTCCGGATTGGCTTTTGAGACAAGACCACTTTCCATGATACTGGGAAATGGTGTTGCTGAGTGAGCCCACAAGCTCATGCCACAGACTTGGGGGCTCAGGAGCATTGAGCACCCGCTGAGACCATTCATCAGGCTCCCCACCCTTTTTCTCAATGTCCACCACCACCATGTCCGAAGAACCCATATTTGATTGAAGTGTTTGGGAGAACTTTGTCCCCTGCACGAAGGCCAATTAAATTACACTATTCTACTCTAACATGGAACTCGCCACACACGGAGAGAATCTGTCACTCAAGGCTGCCATTCCAGCACACAAGGTGAGAAGTGAGAACCAACCAACACTACTTTATATAGATACGGAAAAGGTTTTGTTTCCAAAGACAAAAGCAAAGAGAGTTATAAAAAAAAATGAAAAATAAGTGGGTAAAAGGGGCGTAGGCATGCTGGTGAAAAGCTGGAAGGCACTTTCCGAACGAAACGTATCCACTAAACTTGGTACAACAATTGGATATTAAAATAGATTCATCACAAATGCCACCTCTCTTTATAACTGTCAATTCGGGCCGGATCGGCCCATTTGGGCCAGCCCTCCTCGGGTCGGATCAAAAAACCTGAATTAAAAAATGGGCTTGATTTTTCAAGCCCGAGCTCGCGGGATCGAGTCTATGGCCTGGCCCGCAGGCTTTTTTTAATTTTTTAATATTTTTTTAATATTTTTTAATAAATTTTTTATACAATTATTTAAATTAATACAAATAATTATTATCATAATTTAAATTAATACAACTAATTATTATCATAATTCATTAAAAACTAACATAATATTTAAATTTTACAATTTATATATCACTAATTAATAAAATAATATGTATTTTTTAATATTTTAAATCAAAAACAAAAGAAAAAAAAAAGTCTCGGGCTTCGGGCCGGCCCATCACGGGCCGGCCCATCACGGGCCGGCCCATCACGGGCCGGGCCCAAATGGGTCGGGCTCAAAAAGTCCAGATTATGTATTTACTCCCAAAATTGAGGCCCAAACCTGCTCATTTTTTTGGACTTTTCTGGCCGACCCGTCGGACTTGACCCATTTTGACGGCTCTACCTCTCTTGGGCTATTGCTCCATTATGTTTGTTATTTAAACTTCTCTCAAGATACCAGACAGTAGGTAACTAACAACCAATTCCTGGTATCAAAATGTGGGGATTCTATATGCTAAACATGCCCTCTAGTTGTTCAAATTGAAAATTAATTCCGATAGGGACAGAGCAAGGTAACATGATTGGGAGGAGGGTCCAATGGGATTCGGGAAAAATGGTAACTTTTAAGATTGCCCACAAGATCCACATTGGATTAGCATAGCATTATCCTTGGACTTTTTGAGCCAAATATAATTAGAAGAAAAATTATTTACCAAAAATGTATTCAGTGAGAAATTATTTATTAGAATATAACATTTTTTTTTAAAAAGCTCAACTTGCTCTTATTAAATTTTTTTTGACAAAAGAGCAAGTCGAATAGGCTTACTCATTTATTTTTTAAAATAAAAAAATAGAAAGCAAATGCAATAGTTTTTTTTTAAAAAGATTTGATACATAATAATTGAGTGTGTGTTTGAATTACTTTATCCATAATTGATTATAAGGATAAGTAATTATCCATAATTAATTATGAGGATTAGTGATTATGTTAAAAGTTATTTGTGTTTCAATGTTTTCACCTTATAAGTAATTTTGAGAAAATGAAGGAGTTTAAGTGATTATTGGATAAATAATGAGAAGGAAAAGTAAAATAAGTTATTATGGGAGGAGAAGTGATATTATAAGTAGAGAAAATCAACTTCTATCATAATTACTTATTTGTGAAAAATAAATGTTTGATTTTTTAGGATTTTAAGAATGCAACTAACTTACTTAATTAAGTTGAGGTAGTTGAAAGTGTCTTATAAAAAGAATTGAAGGGAGTATTATTCTTTTTTTTTAATCATTGTAAGAATCATTTTTTAATCATTATACAAATCATTAATTAATTTAATTAGGGCATATTTGGATTCCTACCATAATAATTACTCCCTCATATTCTTTTTAAAAGATAATTCCAACTACTCTACGGAAATTAAAAAAATTAGTTACATTCTTAAATTTTTCAAAAGAAACCAAACATTCCCTTTTGACCCCTATTAATGAAAATAATGTAATGTTCATTAATTAATACTATCAATAATTTAAGTGCGAAAAAGGTGTTAAAGCAATTAATACAGGAGTGATGGATATTACTTAAACACCAATTAAACTTCATTTCATATTACAATTTATAAAGCCAATAACTAAATAATGAGAGGCAAAAAAGGAGTAATTTTTCTTAATATTCCATGGTACCTCATATTAAACACCATAAAAAGTTTTTAGATGATTTCTTATAATTAAAACCAGAGGGAATAATTAATAAAATTAATTAATGATTTATATAATGATTAAAAAGAATTATTTTTACAATTATTAGAAAGAATGATATGCTTTTAATCATTTTTATAAAACATTTTCAACCAACTCACATAGATTAACAAAGTTAATTGCAATCTTAAAATTCTAAAAAAATCAAACATTTATTTTTTTACAAATAAGTAATTATGGGAGAAGTTAATTTTTTCTACTTATGATATCATTTCTCCTCTCATAATCACTTATTTCACTTTTTATTCTCATTATTTACCCTATAATTACTTAAATCCCAATATCCAAACACATTTATTTTTTTTCAAAATTACTTATGAGGTGAAAATATCCAAACATAAATAACTTTTGATATAATCACTTATTCTCATAATTAATTATGGATAATCACTTATCCTTATAATCAATTATGGATAAAGTAATTCAAACACACACTCAATTATTATGTATCAAATCTTTAAAAAAAACTATTGCAAAGCTTTTTATTTTTTTAAAAAAATAAATGAGCAATTTTAAAAAAAATAATAATAAAAATAAGTAGTATAGATAACCATTTGACTTTTTTTTAATAAAAAAATAAAATAAGTATTATATTCTGGTAAACAAAATACAGTTTGGTGAATAATTTTTTTTAATTATGGCTGGCTCAAAAAGCAATTATCCTTGTTTAATATTCAGCATAATTTATTTTTCAAAATAATTTTATAAAAAATATATATTATTTTTAAAACATTTGGCCTCAGCCCTCAGAATACGTCCGTCTTCCAAACCCAGCTACGATTGTGTTCTTCGATTGCAATTTGTCCCACTTAGACTTTTATTTTTTCATAGACCACTTGGACCTTTTCCACTTGTGGATTTTTAGGGAAAGCTTAAGCAATCTCAACCGTTAAAACTGTAATGATCTGAGCCGTCCCTTTTTCAACTAAGTTAAGAGAGAGGAATGGAAACATTTGCGTGTGGCAACATAGGCTCCCCCTCTTCGTACAGCGTTCTACCGTTCCCTATTGGCACCCCAGTCACCACCAGGTGTGTAAAGTGGCAGATTTGGACTGTATAATTTTTATTATAAAATTTAATATTTTTATTTTAAAAACTAAAAAAATCTTACAATTAAAAATTACTAAAAATGCTTACTCATTAAAAAAAATTAAAAAAAACATAAAATGGCAGATTTAGCCGCTTGTAGGTTCGAAGTTCTAAAAAAGTATTGAAAATATTATCCCCTTTGCCAGTTAATCTCCTGCTTTTTGAAAATCAAAGAGAAACAATTTCGTGAATGGAAGAGCATGAACGTAATATTCTGCAATAAGTGATCCTCCTTACACCCCTTGACCGATGGTTACCAAAGTCATGCGTTCTTTTTCCGGTCCGAGTAACGTTTTAATCTTAATCTTGGAATTTCAAGCATATATATATATATATATATATTTCCAAGATCACATATACTTCAACAGGATTAGTTTGGTTATCTTTTCAAGTAGCTAGACGAGTAACGTTGTTTAAGGCTTATAATTTAATTTAATTAATATATATATATATATAGCACTTATGTATTTACATTGAGTCCAAGATATTGATATTTGTGATTTATTATAAATAAAAATTTAGAAAATATGAGAAAAAAGATCAATTTGATTGTAAACTATCTATATTAAAAAAGAGGCAATTAAAAATTTGATATAAATTTACTTATTAATAGATTTTATGATATATAAAAGTTTATGTTTAGTTTTTTTTTTGTGAATTAATTAACTTTTATAGTTTAGCTTTTGTCAATTAATTAATAAAAATATCATTCATATATATAGAAGTATAAAAATTTGATACATGAAAATATTAATTTTTTAATTTTTGCCCAAATAATTTTTTTTTGTTACGTGAATGGAATTTAAACCTTAATTACTCAACTTCCACGTTCCATCTTACACGTCACCCACAAAAAGAAACATAATATGATACATATTTCCCACGAGCCGAAAAGGTGAGGTTCCTTATATTGGGCATACATATTTATGGATAAATTAATGTCATGTGTTGGCATACCTATATACTATGTAGCTTGGAAATCAATTCCCGCACGGGAGACTCCTTGGAATGTCCCAAAGTATTCAGCAGTGTCCCTATGTCGCAAGTCTTTCCAAAAGGTATCGTTGAAAGTAACCTGCTTTCCACGCAACCATACATACGTGAGGAGAAGAACCGCAAAGTAATCTTCCCTTCTTTATTCTAATAATATTCCTCTCTCAAACATTACATCTTCAAGAAGCTAAGGACCCCCCTCCCCTCCATGCAAAACTCAACCCATTGACGTGACGTGAACTAAAAGACAATCAATCTCAACACACAAGACTCGGCTTTCTTCCTCCTCCATGTTTCTGTTTCAAAAGGCTCCCTATTTATACTCTCTAATTATCCTTCAAATCCAGGTTCAAGAATTAAAAAAAGCCTCACGATGGAGGTCTCTTATTCATACAACCAGCAAACCCCCGAAATTGTATTCTTTGATTTGGAAACTACAGTACCCAACAAAAGTGGACAACGGTTCTGCGTCTTGGAATTTGGTGCAATTGTGGTCAGCCCCCACAAACTTGTCGAGCTGGAAAGTTATTCCACTCTCATAAGACCCAAAGATCTATCGGTAGTCCCGGTGAAACCCAGAAGATGCGGTGGCATTACACGTGCGGCCGTGAAAAAGGCACCGTCTTTCGAGGAAGTTGCTGAAAAGATTTTCACTATTTTGAATGGAAGGGTGTGGGCAGGCCATAACATTCAAAGGTTCGATTGTGTTCGTATCAGAGAGGCATTTGAAGATATCGGTCAGCCGGCGCCAGTGCCGGTTGGAATTATTGATTCGCTTGGTGTCCTTACTGAGAAGTTTGGGAGAAGAGCTGGTAACATGAAGGTACGCTTTAAACAAAGTATACAAAAGATGAAGTATTCGGTCTATATATCCAAACTATATATGCTTTAACAATGCCATAAAGTTCTATTTGATTGCTGAGAACCTCAAGTTTTGTTTATGGGTAGATGGCAACGTTGGCTTCTTATTTTGGTCTGGGAGAGCAAAAGCACAGGTCTGGATTTCTGTGGTCTATATATATTAGCCTTTGCCTATACTGGTTTGAGAGAAAATTGGATTATATAGGTTTAATTTTGTGTCCAATGTGAAGCAGGAGCCTTGATGATGTTCGCATGAACTTGGAGGTCCTCAAGCACTGTGCAACTGTGTTATTCCTGGTATGAAATGCAAATTATCTTCACATTCTGCCAGTTTTCCCATATGTAGAAACGAACCTCTATAATGGCCAGTGCATGATATGTCAGGAATCAAGTCTCCCCAACACGTTGCAGGGTAAATGGTATGGAACTTCAGGTGTTGTGACGCGAAGCAGAACTAATGGGAAATCACCATGCAGAGAAGAAACAAGCAGGAAATCTCCCCCAACTTCTCTGGGATATCAGCGGGGAGTCCCTTATGCAAGGGGAAGTCTGCAAAAGGTTTTATTGATAGATCTCCTTTTATGCGCATACTCACATTTTCGTCTCTTGTACTGGATAGAGATTAGCTACTAACAATGATAATGAAACTGCTTGAAACGCAGATGACGGAAAGAGTGAAGGGCCTTTTGTGTAAAGCACAAGGACAACAAGCTCTTAATCAAATTCTGAAGCATTCTCATTCATTGTTACGGTGAGGAAGAATAGTCAAGATGGACACGCCACTTTCGGACAAAAGCTGATTCTGTTCTACTTTGACAAAGTCCTTGGGTTGAAAAGAAGGCCACAAGTTTTGTTCGATTTGAACAAGGACAGGACATGCGTGCGGAAGAGGGCTCGTTCTATTCTGGTTTCATCCGTTTCTTCCAAAGAAAAACAACCGCAAAGGAACAATTGAAGACGCATTTGTGAATGTTTAAGACCCAAACACGAATAGGAAAAACAGGAATAGCAACCCGAATTCGTCTATTCATATTGCATTTTATTCCTTAATTCATATTCTTGAAATGTAAGTATTTGTAAATAAAATTCAAAATGATAAAATGTAGAAACAATGATATCAAATTATCAATTCGTCCAACAATGTGGTTCCCTTTATGTTTTGACACTATTGCTCGATCCTCTGTTCTATGGAGTTCCAAACATGGTTTATAACTCACTTCTTCAAAGTAATATTATGAAGTAATTTGGGGTCCGCAGACATAAAGATGACACCCTTAATTTGTTGTATTCCTATCTCTTTCTATAATTCATTACAATGAAGTATTTTAGAAGATCTAGATTCATTGTGAGATAGAAATAAAGAATTCAAATCTTCTAAAATAATTCCTCATATCTTAAATATAAGAGATAATTAGCTAATAAAAGTAGTTAAAGTGAGTTCAGTTAATTAAATTTATAATAAAATATATTTTTCCTACATTTGCCCTTAATTAATTGGTAACCTTTCTCCTTGTGAATCCCAAATTTTACTTTAATATTTTATTTAATGAAAAGTAGTTAATGTAATCAAATATATCTTTCTAATCTTGATTTTAGCCAAAATTCATTCTATTATAATTTAGTTTCAACCTTAGTTTTATACTTCCTCTTGTCTATATTATAAAATATATTGAAAAAATTTTTCTTGATTCATAATATAAGGTGTAATCTACTGGTTTGTCTTTTTTAATCTTAATTCATTTAATAACTAGTCTTATAACTTGTATTAGAGTAATGAAAATGAGTTTAATAAATAAGAGTAAAAATGAGATATTTAACCTTTTTTTTTAAAAAAAAGTTCAAGGGCATAATAAAATTTTGTTAAGATACATGAAATTATTTGAAACACCTTATATTATGGCATGGTAGGAATAGGCAATAAAGGGGAGGGTGAGAAAAAGAAAACAAAGAGGAATACGCAAATGTATAAATTTCACACATATCAAACAATTCTTTTTAGTAGTTGGCAACCAAAAAAAATATCTTTTCTACTCTTGGTCTTTGACGTTTTGGGTCTCTGTTTAGGGCGTTTAAAATCTCAAAAGTGAGGGGGGAAAATATTAAAAAAAAAAAAAGAAAGAAAATTACAACACTTGTATATATTTTTCTTCAAGTTGAGTACACCCCTCCATAACTAGATTTATCATTATTTATAGTGTATTTGGATTGAATTATGTATAAGTGATTATGAGGATAAATACTTATTCATAATAAATTATGAGAATAAGTGATTATGTCAAGGGTGATTTGTGTTTAAATATTTTTACCCTATAAGTGATTTTGAGAAAAGAAATGTGTTTAGATATTAAGATTTAAATGATTATTGTGTGAATAATGAGAAGGAAAAATGAAATAAGTGATTATTATAAATAAAAAAAATTAATTTTTTCCATAAGCACTTATTTAAGGCATAAGTACTTATTGAAGGCATAAGTACTTATTGAAAAATAACTTGTATTTGATAACTCCAACACATAATCATTTATGAGATCCACAAGTGATTATTGGCACAATCCAAATAGGCACTTACACACAAGGACTTCATCGAAATTTAGGGATTATAAATTATAGATTTTTATGTCTATCCTTTCAAGCTCTCGGTAAGTGGGTTTGTAAATTGTACTCCCTCTGGTCCTTAATATAAGACCATTTTAACCGAATCACGCGAATTAAGAAGGGGAGTTAAAACTAATCAACTACCTCGATTTTTCCGAAAATCCCAACATTTTTCCCAAAGTACCCTTATTTAATCTTTCTCTTTTTTCCTTTGGATACATTAAATAGGGACATTTTTTGAAAATGTATAATAAATACCACCTCATATATTGTAAAGAATCTTATATTTAGGATCAAGTCAAAAGGTCCTATATATAGGACCGAAGGGAGTAATGTCTTACTCGGACCTTTTCCACTTGTGAAGTTTAAGGATAGGTGCGGGCATGATAATCCCTATTATGTGGCGTGCGGAATTTTTGCAGGAGGCTACACCAATAAAGTAAGTATGAATCTTATAGATTATGACGAAACATACTTCAAGGAATCTTGTAAATTCTATTTTCAATGAAAATTAATTCTGAAGTTATGTGTGTGTGTGTGTGTGTGTGTGTGTATGAGATTCTAAAGTTAAAGCTTCAATTACTTGAGTTTTCCTAACAGACGAGATAAGAAATTTGAAAACGGTAATGATTAACGGAAGGCCATTAATTGCAGTTTAAAGATAAATCTAACGGCCCGTTTAATCCAATATTGGTTTTCCTAAAGACCTTAACGATGAGTTTGAGTATGAGATCATCCAAAGGTGATAACCAAATAAAGGAAAACATGGGGCTCCCAAACACGCAACAAAAATGAGCCATGATAAAAAGTGATTCCTCCAATCAAATCACAAGTTAAAGAGACTCAGAGTCCTTCATGTTTCGTTAAAAGATATCCTACCAAACTATGTGACAACAGAACAGTTGCAGAACAGACTGTAAAGCAACAAGCCCTCTAACAACCAGCAATAATTACACATCCCCCACATTCTTTCTCACCATATCCGTATGGGACCACCATCTCAATTCCTCATCTCTTTGGAGCAACCACTAGATTTCTTTCGAGGTATGCATTTCCCTTTTCCCCCTCCCTTCTTCTCTTCCTCTTCTTCCTCTACCTTCTTGTTGCTCCTGCACGGTAATCACAATTCACAAATGTTATATTCTCCACCATGTCAATGTTGTTATAAGGGGTTTGGCCAAAGAAAAAAGAAAAAGAAAAACAGAGAATAAGCGAAGAATAAAATATTAGAAGCAGGACCTTTCTTCGTTATAGGAGTTGGACTTCTTGAGGACGGGCTGGGCCTGGGACGCATCCCAGTGGGCCTTCATGGACTCAACGAGGCTGCCGCTAAAATATTCCTTCTCTTCTGATTGGGAATTCCCGAACCTTGGATTCTCCGAGATGTATTTGATCATCTCGCTCTCCGAAAGTCTCTCTCCACTCTTATGCACTGCCACCTTCTGCACACTCTCCTTCTTCTTCACCCCATTACTCACGCACGGTGCGCTCTTCGCCTTCGCCACGGCCGAGCTCCCACACGCTATCAGTTGCAACAGGACTGAGTTACGACTCCCTGATGTCCCTTCTTCCAAGAATCTTTTGGAGTTGTCGTTTGCTTCGCTTTTATCGGCCAGGGTGGGCTTGGAGCTAACCCTCAACGGCAAGTCGTTTGCATGAGTTGCCTTGGTTGTGTCGCGGTGCTCCTCAAGTTCATCGGTGGATACACCTCTCGAGCAGCGAGAATGAGGCGTGGTGGTGGAGCTCGTGTTGCTTGTTTTCTCTCCGTCTTCGTACTCTTCATCTTGCTCTTCGTATTCTTCGTATTCTTCAGCCTCTCTCTGCGGGCTTGCTTGGAATGGCTTACGCTTTAAATTTATACTAGGCTCTTGATGCGATGCTTGCCTACTGCTCACCTGAAGCTGCTGAAATCTTTCTGCAAATAATAATTACATATATTTTGGTTAATTCAGAAGCAGAGCCATTTCATTAACTACCAGTTTAGAGAGTGGGTTGGGTATTATGATAAGAAAGAGCCATCAAGAAGAGACTGACCCGAACAGCCTTGGAGGAGTTCAGATCCTTTTAGAACATATTCTGCCCCATCTGTTGGATGTATAATATCGTTCACTCCCAAGTCGTACCACACGTAACAGCTCTTGTAGCTCCTAAAACCGGCAAAGTTTCCTTCTAAGTTTTAACCCAGCAACATTACATGTGTACAACAGAGAGATCCGGGAAGCAAGAGTCGTACCTTTTACAAGACCACGAATATAGAGAAGGCATGCCACTCCCCCTGAGAGCTACGAGCCGATCCAACACATCTTTTATCATGTACAAATTGCAACATCAACAAATTGAACATCTTCGTTCGAGCACGTTAATCCGTGCTTCCAAGCATAAAATATAGATATACACATGTTACTTACGCTTCAAACGAAGAGGCTCACTGGGAAAAAGGGTGACCTCCATGGAATGGGGATGCTCCAAAACGCCGTTACGTGAGAGGTAGTAAACAACTTGAACCTTTTTGACGGATGTGACCTTTTGGTGGTTCCCGCTGCAAATTTTGGCACGCTCTGGGCTGGTGTGCCTGCTTCTTCTTGAACGAACGTCCATACTCTAACACAAGTTCTTCTTTCCCCTGCCTCACTCTGCTCTCGGAGGGGACCCCGGACTTCCGCTTTATACAACACAAGAATGAAACCAAATGAAAAGGAAAAGGAAAAGGAAGAGAGAGGGATTCATGTCCGCGCGAGAGACAGTACAGTACTCAAAAAAGAAAGCGCAGAAACAGGATGGTTCCTATCATTGCAGGGAAAGCTACTTTTCCTTCATCAGAAACTAGAAAATACAACGGGGGTAAGGTGGGAGGTGAAAGGTGAAATTCACCGAAGGACGAGGAACATGGTATGTTTCTTCCTTGCCCTTTTTTTTTTGGGGGGGACTAAATCACGATCCTATAGATAAATGAAACATTGACTTTGGGTTCTCTCTGATCCCCAGTAGAGACAAGAATGATGATGGTCAGAGATTGCATAGTAGGGAGAGCTTTTTTGGGAGTTTATTTTGTCCTGGAGCGGAAAAGTAACGACGTGGTTGACGTTGATTTGGGAGAGCATGAAATGAGAAGGTTTTCAGTTAGGCTGGGGGGATTTCTCCAAATGGATGGAGGTATAAATAATAATACCATAGAAGGTAGAGTGGTACAGGAGGAAAGCGAGGGATGGTAGGACCGGTGCGATCAGGAAGGGTTACTTATGATGCACTTCAAAGTAAAACACCGTCACGGGGGCGAGGGACTCATGAAACGACGAAACAAAATAAAATACTACTTCCTCGCTTTCTTAATATGGGGATACTTGGCAGACTAATTATTCCAAAAATAAGATATAAATATGAATTGTATCTAGTATTTAATTTTTTTAAAAAAATCCCTAATTATAATTTATTTTTATTAATTATATAATAAAAATTATTAACATTAAATATGATTATTTTTTGAAATTATTTGACATTTTTTATAATTTTAATTTTTTTTGACAATGGGACTTACTCTTTTCTATTCATAATATAAAGTGTTATTGATAATTTTACGTATTTTAAAAAAAATTATTAAATTTTTAAATTTTAAAAAATCCAAAAATATCATATTTACCTCTATTAATTAAAAAATATTTTTAGAGAACCTTTATGTAGTAGAGTATTTATTTTTTTTATTAAATATAACATAAATTATAAAACTAATAATAAAATAAACAAGAGAAGAAAAAAAAGATAAATTAATACATTAATGTCATATATTATGATAAAGAAAAACCCTATAACACAGTTTATAATATACATAAGATGGAGTAATTGTTTGTCCCAGCGGAGGAAGTAAAAGGAAAAGGGTATGTAGGATGCAGAGGGCAGTTACAGAGGGAGAATTGAATGCAAAGTTAATACTATATGATAAAGCATGGTCAGGCCTCGTTGGCTGCAACTGATGTTTCATTTCAGAGTCACCCACTTCAATCTCCATTCCCTCTTCACATATGTTGTTTTTTTGGGAAAAAGACATTTAGGGACCCCCAAGACAGATTATAATAAATAAGGATTCCTAATTTGTATAATCATCCCCAAGTCCCTAGGTCCTTAACTGGAATAAAAATAAAAGTCCCTGGACAAAAGTAACCCTCAATTTAGAAACCCAAAACGCATGCACCCACAGCTCCGTCTGCGTCAAAATCAGAAAGTGCTTGAAGTCTTCATCAACAGAGCTCCATAGAGGGCAAAATTATTCCTCTCCCCAGGCGCAAAAAAACTTCCTCCCCAAAGCTTGGTGTCATTGTCAGTTGGTGTTGGGTAAAGCATTGTTATTCTTCTCATCTGTCTCTGTCATAATTTCTGCCGTGTTGTCCTTCTATTGTGGCTGTCTCTCCTTGCTCCATCATTGCTTTCATCTTCATCTTCTCTACTGCCTCTCTGTCATTGCTACATCATGCATTTCAGGTTTGCTTATAAAACATTGGTTGGTTTTCGGTAAAGCATTGATAAAGCACTGTCACTTGTTTTGTATAACTTAATAATATGTTAAAACTACATATGATCACACTTTAGATGGATTACGAACTTATCAACGACATATGATTTTTTTACTGAACTGAATTTTTTTTTTGAAAACTAAAGTGCGGAGGAGTACTGAAAACTGATATGAGAGGTATGGAATTATGTAAATGTTAGTTGGAAATATTTGTTATCTCCATGAAAATTGTGCGGAAAACTGATATTTCTTGTAAACTGTAAAATAAACCATCAATTGGCTTATTGTGTTACTTTATTAATAAATATTATGATTCACTCTTACTTAGTTGTATAGATAAAGATGATAGGAATTTGTAGTTGGGAATTGTGGGTTAATTAATAGTTGTTATGATAAATGATTTCATCTTGGTAAAATTATTTGTAATAACTAGATAGTTGCTTATTGCAGGATTGATTTACAGATGTTAAGTAGTTCATTAAAAGAAATATTTTGTTATGTTCCCTTTGGGGGACAATTTGTGAAAGATGTGTAAGGTAGGATCCAATATGAGGAAGGGAAAACAAATGCTGAGTTGTTAAGAACAAACATGACACAGCATGAGTTGTTGCGGATAATATAATCGATAACGGGTAATGAATGCAACGGACTTGAGGTGAAGTATACAGTGAAGTTCAATTATAGTAGGATATCAGTTTGCAGTGTTTCAACAGATTTGAGGGTCAATCTCACAACTCAGGAATGCACCTGTCAAGCATGGCAAATGGTTGGAATTCCATGTCCACATGCATGTGTAGCAATTAGATTAGTTCATGGAAATGTTTATGCATATGTTGAAGACTGTTACAAGATAAGTGCACAAGAAAAAATATACAGTAGCACAATGACATGCCACAGTTGGATGAACTAACATCTACTGATTATAAATCACAAATTTTTTTGCAGTCACCTATTACCACACGTGATGTTGGTAGACCGCGGACTAGGTGACGGGAGTCTCAGTTTCAAAACAAGAAGGTGTACATGTGTTTATTTTGTCACCAACCTGAGCATAATCGCTCTAGCTGCAAGAATCCTAATCACATATAGATCTTCTGTAAATGTAGAAGATGAAAACCATCAATATATCAACTGGTTCACCACTGAAATGCAGCTGGTTTTTATCTTCATTCTATTAGTGGTTTGGAACAGCTTTTTTGTATAGATACGCACCCCATATTGATATTTTTTGCAGAAATTGGGGTTGGTAGAAGTTGGTATGCAGCCCATATATGTTCTTTTGGAAATGGGCATTGCATATGGGTAAGTCATCGGAATATTTTTTGGGCACATGGGTAGTAAACATGTTAGAATGGTAACTTATAAATTGGTCGACGGCCTTTGATGTAGGAATGATGACAGTGTAAGTAACAAATATGTTAGAATGATATATATGCCAGTAACATATATGCAAGTTGAACATGTTTATGTCATTTGTTATAATTCAATGTACATGCATGTGTGGAATCATGTTTACCTGAATTCATAAGTGCCTGAAACTAAATTCCCAAGTGAACTAAACTGAATTCTCAAGTTTCTCAAACTGAAATCCCAAGTGCCTCATACTAAATTCCCAAACGACTCAAACTGAATTCACAAGTGGCTGAAACTAAATTCCCAAGTCCCTCAAATTAAATTCCTAAATCCCTCAAACTGAATTCCCAAGTACTCATACTAAATTCCCAAGTGACCCAACCTAAATTTCCAAGTCCTCAAACTGAATCCCCAAGTGGCTAAAACTAAATTCCTAAGTGACCCAACATTACTTCCCAAGTCCCTCAAAATAAATTCTCAAGTACCTCAAACTAAATTCCCAAGTGCCTCAAACTGAATTCCCAAGTGACCCAACCTTAATTTCCAAGCCTGTCAAACTGAAATCCCAAGTAGCTGAAACTAAATTCCCAAGTGATCCAAACTGAATTCCCAAATCCCTCAAACTGAATTTTCAAGTGTCTCATACTAAATTCCCAAGTGACCCAAACTGAATTCCCAAGTGTTTGTACTTGATTTTTCAAGTGGCTGAAACTAAATTCCCAAGTGACCTAACCTTAATTCCTAAGCCCCTCAAACTGAATTCCCAAGTGATCCAAACTTAATTCCCAAGTCCCTCAAACTCAATTCCCAAGTGCCTCAAACTGAATTCTCAAGTGACCCAAACTGAATTCTCAAGTCCGTCAAACTAAATTTCTAAGTGCATCAAACTGAATACCCAAGTGCTTGTACCTGATTTCTTAAGTGGTTGAAACTAAATTTCCAAGTGACCCAACTTTAATTCCCAACCGGAATTCAGGTTGGGTCACTTAAGAATTCAGTTTGAGACACTTGGTAACTAAAGTTTGGTCACTTGGAAATTTAGTTTGAGAGACTTAGGAACTAAGGTTGGGTCACTTGACAATTTAGTTTTAGCCACTTGGGAATTCAGTTTAAGGGACTTGGGAATTCATGTTAGGTCACCTGGGAATTTAGTTTCAGCCACTTGAGATTTTAGTTTGATGGACTTGGGAATTCAGGTTGGGTCACTTGGGAATTCAGTTTGAAGCACTTGAGAATTTAGTTTGAGGCACTTGGGAATTTAGTTTGGATCACTTGGAAATTCAATTTGAGAGACTTGGGAATTCAATTTGAGGCACTTGGGAATTAAGGTTAGGTCACTTAGGAATTCAGTTTCAACCACCTGGGAAATCAGGAACAAGCACTTAGGAATTCAGTTTGAGGCACTTGGGAGTTCAATTTTACGAATTTGGGAATTCAGGTTGGGTCACTTGGAAATTCAGTAAAAAGAATTTAAAAAAAGAAATAAAATATTATTTCGTTTTAAAAATAGAATTTCACCATTCACTAAAATCCTCAACGTCCGGATCCGTAAGTTAATATCTTCACAAAACAATTGAGTTTCTTGTCACATGCAGGGAAGAGAGTAGGTGCTCTATTAAGATAGGAAGCTGAGAGATCACTTTCACAATTTAATTATCACAAACAAGATCAACTTTATCCATTCCCTTTTCGAAAATCAATCAATCAAATCCCACTTTCCAGATTCAAAATGCGATCAAAATCCAAACATGTCATCCATTTAATGTTAAGGAGAAAGGAAATAACACAACATGTTCACCTCTTACCGTATTCTTTCCAGATTCTGAAAGACATACAACAAAACCACTTTAATTTCAATTATATTCTTTCCTACAGTGGAATGGACCCAGTTACAATTAGTTCATATCCACTTATAATACATACAATACAGACAACTTTATAGGAATAACAATTCTATTTAGCCCTTTAATTACAAGCTTGAGCCTCTTTATTTATTTCAAATTTCATGCTAGTTGAGCCATTTTCAGTAACTCCACTCTTGTAATCATACTCCAGCTCATTCATAACACCAAAGCATCATGCTTGCTTGTAAGTAAGGATTAGGCCATAATCCCTCAGTAAGTCTCGTACTATCTCAGTTGTTGTTTTGTCCAGATTACCCATCAAAGTATCACCAACTATACATACTACCAGTGTTGAGTTCACCCTACGAGGCACAAGAAGGTAGTCTTGTGCACTATGTGTGTATTCATTATGAAAATGATGTACACACAAGAAGAGACTTTCTTTTCCAACAACATATGTTGTTATCTTCCATTGACACCCAACAACCATGCATTTCACAATCATCTTTTTCGACTATTCTTTATATACTTGTATCCAAATTTATGAGCAACATTATATTTGTACATTACTTTTCAGAATGTCTTTGCATTTGGAAATGTCTATCCTACTCCAAGAAATAGGTCCTTCCATTTGGTATAATTCAACATTGGCTGGGGTATAGGCAAACTTTGTGTTCCACAAGATAAAGCATTAACTTCCTCCCAAGAAGGATTCCCATCCTCCCCACAAGTATTCCCTTCCTCCCAAGAAGGAGAATCATCCAATGAGAATCCTGTTATGGCCTCTATCCTGTATTCACAAACCATCACAGTACATTGCAACAAATTATTGAAAAAAATCAGCTTCAAAATATGTTCAATTTCATTTAACTAAATTCCCATGAGAGAAATTCAGAATTTCTAACTCAGTATAATAATTTTCAACATTCAATGTCTTATTTAATCAACCATAAAAAAATGTTCCAAGTTGAATTAACATACTTCCCAAGTGAGGAATTCAGCATTTCCAACTTATTCTCCCTATTTTCAGCAGTCTCAATATTATTCATTATTGTCCTTTTATTCCAAAACTCAATTTAAGTATGTCCAAACAGCTAATCAAGACAGCTTACCCTTCTGAATGTTCCATCGGTCATCTACAATTTCATTGATTCTGTTCCCCCCAATGTATACATGTACAAATTCATTGTTGAACCTTATCAATTTTTGAACTCTTTCATCATTTAAAAGATCTATAAATATACTATGATTGAACTTCACTGTATACTTCACCTCAAGTCCGTTGCATTCATTACCCGTTCTCGATGATATCATTCTCAACAACTCGTGCTGTGTCATGTTTTTTCTTAACAACTCAGCATTTATTTTCCCTTCCTCATATTGAATCCTACCTTACACATCTTTCACAAATTGTCCCCCAAAGGGAACATAACAAAATATTTCTTTCAATGAACTACTTAACATATGTAAATCAATCCTGCAATAAGCAACTATCTAGTTGTTACAAATAATTTTACCAAGATGAAATCATTTATCATAACAATTATTAATTAACTCACAATTCCCAACTACAAATTTCTATCATCTTTATCTATACAACTAAGCAAGAGTGAATCATAATATTTATTAATAAAGTAACACAATAAGCCAATTGATGGTTTATTTTACAGTTTACAAGAAATATCAGTTTTCTGCATAATTTTCATGGAGATAACAAATATTTCCAACTGACATTTACATAATTCCATACCTCTCATATCAGTTTTCAGTACTCCTCCGCACTTTAGTTTTCAAAAAAAAAATTCAGTTCAGTAAAAAAATCATATGCCGTTGATAAGTTCGCAATCCATCTAAAGTGTGATCATATGTAGTTTTAACATATTATTAAGCTATACAAAACAAGTGACAGTGCTTTATCAATGCTTTACCGAAAACCAACCAATGTTTTATAAGCAAAGCTGAAATGCATGACGTAGCAATGACAGAGAGGCAGCAGAGAAGATGAAGATGAAAGCAATGATGGAGTAAGAAGAGACAGCCACAATAGAAGGACAACACGGCAGAAATTATGACAGAGACAGATAAGAAGAATAACAGCGCTTTACCCAACACCAACTGACGATGACACCAAGCTTTGGGGAGGAAGTTTTTTTGCGCCTGGGGAGAGGAATAATTTTGCCCTCTATGGAGCTCTGTTGATGAAGACTTCAAGCACTTTCTGATTTTGACGCAGACGGAGCTGTGGGTGCATGCGTTTTGGGTTTCTAAATTGAGGGTTACTTTTGTCCAGGGGCTTTTATTTTTATTCCAGTTAAGGACCTAGGGACTTGGGGATGATTATACAAATTAGAGATCCTTATTTGTCATAATCTATCTTGGAGGGTCCCTAAATGTCTTTTTTCCTTGTTTTTTTTGGGTCATCCCCTCTTCCCATATTTAATTTACCGTTATGTTTCTCTCTATCTCATTAATCATCTCATTTTCAAAACATTTCCTTTCAAATTTAGGATATAAAACTGACTTCTCTTTTGCAAGACAAAATTTACATACCCCATTCACAAGCGTTTTAAATCAAAGTGTATTTGTGTACTAATAGTTCCTCCTATCACGTGGTTAATATAGGACATCCACGAACAATAATAATCATTAAAATTCTAGGGCTATTGCATGTTTATTAACCTTAATAATATATTGTTTGACCTAAATTTGTAAGTCCAAATATTTTTTTAAACACTAGAAAGCAACATCAAATCAAGTAAGTGGAAAATTAAAGATAAGGCAATAAGTGAACTTGTGGCATGATAACAAAGTAATAATAGAATATGGAATACCATCAAGATGTAGAGAGTGGGGCTAGAGAATTGTCATTAAATGGCTTATAAATAGAGGCTCAAATAATCAAGGAGGAGTATCAATAACAATCGCTCAATATATATCAATATCAATTTTATTCTGCATCAAGTTTTCTTATTTTTCTTGTGCATTCTTTTAACTTTCATCATTACTCTTCAAAATCTTCTTTAATTTTCTAGTATTGTTATTTTTCGATTCCATACGTGATCATTATTATTCTTTTCAATAATTGAAACTTTTTACATTTATATTCTTTAAAAGTTTTAAAAGTTTTCTTTCATCTCTATTTGTACTATCTGCATCCAGGGAAATATTGGCAAGGGACCCCAGGAATTTACACTTATTTTGATTATAAGTCAAGTTTTACATATACTTTGAGACTCACACCTTTAGCACACTTGAAGCGTATATTTTCTCAAAATTTATTTTTAACATAATATTTTTGGCACGCTTGGTGGGACATGTGTAGATATCATGCCTCCAAAAACATGAAATTTTTCTAGAAAGGAAGGTACTGGATCTCATGATTCAAAGGATGCCGCTGCAACAACAGGGCATGGAGGTCACATTTCTCATATTTCCATCGAGCATGGAGAAGTTCCAAATCCACAGGAAATAAAGTGCGGGCTATAGTTGTTGAAGGACAAACTTTTGTGGAAGGCCCTATTCTTAATACTATAATTCCTACTAATGCTACTTTGTTTGTGATTGCTAATATGCTTGATGAGCATTTTAAGAAACATAATGAAGTGACACATAGAATAATGGAAGAGTTCCAGAACAAGGCAGATCGAGAGCAAAGGCAGAGAGATGAACAACAAAAACTCAAAGAAGAAAATTGACATATGTAACATCCATAAATTTCCATATATGATTTTTAATATGGTTTATGTTTAGAATATGAGGAATGAAGATATACATTAAATTATGATGAGCATATACTAAATAAATGTATACAATGAATTGTGGTTTCAATAAGTTACATTGAATTATGATAAGCATACACTGAATAAAAGTATACAATGAAAAGTGATTTCAATAAGTTACATTGAATTCTGATGAACATACAGTAAATGAAGGTATATAATGAATTGTGGTTACAATAAGTTACATTGAATTTTGATGAGCATACACTGAATGAAGATATACAATAAATTTTGATTTCAATAAGTTACATTGAATTATGATGAGCATACATTGAATGAAGATACACAATGAATTGATGTCACTTGCTAGCCAAAACATCAACACTATAAATGCCCCTCCCATTTCTTCATTTAAGCACATCACCAGTTGAGAGTGAGAGTTGGGAGTAAGTGAGAGAAAGAGAGAGCCGAGGGAGAGAAAGAGAATGTGAGTGAAAGAGAAGGAAAAGGAAGGAAGGCTAGTTTCAAATACGATACTTGAAAAAAAATTCAAGAAGGAAGACAAGCTGCTTAGCTCAGGATACTTTTCAATTGAGGTAGTATATTATTTATTTTATGCATTTTCTGTGAATTAATTATTGATATTATGTGATGCTATTGGATGAGTTATTTCAATATAAATGTTTTAAAATGTTATAAATGTCTAGTATTAAGAGAAGGCTCTGCTGAAATTTTTATAGATGCATGAAATATGAGTTATTTGATTGTTTGCATAACTACCTGATTAAGAGTATGATTTGTATGAATGAATATATATACTACTGAGATTTTCCTAAATCTCACATCCAATGACTAATAATGTTAGGGTCAAGCACAAGCAAAGATAAAGACAATGAGGTGGTTAACTAAGAGGAAGCAGACTGGAAGATATTATTTTATATTAGAATAAATGTAATTAAATTATGGTGATATGTTTTAGTTATAATTTCTACTTGCTGGCTTTATTTTAGATGTTTTGGAACAATAGTCAAATAATTACAGTATGGTTGACTTGATTATTATTAATTAAAATAAACTTTCAGTTAAGTTATTGTCTTTTGAGCAACCCAATTTTAAAAAGTTTAAAAGTTTAATTGTTCTAGGTTTTTAATTCTTTCCGCTAGATTATAAAATATGATTAAAAGCCTAGTAAACTAATGTGTTACATTTTTTGGTATCAGAGCAAAGATCTAGGCAAATCTTTGCAATGAGAGAGGAGAGTAACCCTCTTAATTAGAGTTTTTCCCTTGAATATAAGATATATTTCCTTTGTGAAATCTGGCCTAAAACTGTTTCAGTTGCATATGAGATTAGTCTTAAGGATAGCTTATGATGGTTACTTGGATTAGTTGAGGATATTTTGCAAAGTGTATTTTCCTTAGATCTTAAATCTTTTTAGAGTTAGATCATAGATAGATCCTATTAGTAAAGAGATGATGTAGGATTACAGGGGTCCAAAATTGCAGCAGATCTCATGGTTGCAGTAGAGCAATTGTGAGGTTATAGTAGACCTCTAAAGAGTATGAGATGATGAGAAAGATTGATGAGCCCTACAGTTCTGATAGTTCTCTAAAAAAGGATGGCCTAGAATAATTTTAGAAAGATATGAAATCTCATTAATAAGCAGCTAATATGAATGTTTACCTAAGACTTTTCTCTAATGCCAAGCCACTGGCTAGAATATAGCTTAGAGATGTGATGGTAGGTTGCTAATGAGTATAAAAGCAAGTATCCTACCAAGAAAATGAGATCAGTGGCAAGATATTTTCAGTAATGAATGTAAGATGCCAGTAAGAAATAAATGATAGTTATGAAAAGAATCAATGGGGGAAACTAATGTATAAAAGAAGATAAGTTAGAAAAAATAGATGAGTATTACCCAAGTGCAGAAATTTGACCTGAGCCTAATCAAGACAAAGTAATGGAAAATGGCTCCTGGGGTAATGCCCAATTGAGCAAGAATGAGTAATGATGAGAGGTTGAGACTAGATCCTAACTAGGCTTGCAAGAGACTTTCGAAAGGTAGAAAATTTTTTCTTAAACTGCTTAGCTAAGAAAAGTTATATATGAGAATAGACAGAGTAGTAATGTTGAAGAGCAAAGAGTGAATAACCACTTCCTTAATATTATTTAGACCCTGACTCACAAAGAGCCAAACGATCTTAAAGGCTATGATAGGATGGGTAGAGTACAAGGTTCAGGGGTATGTTTATACGTAAAGGCATAGCGGTAAGATGAATCTCTACGCTAGCAAAGGCTAAAGTAAAAAAGAAGTAGTATGAGTATTGGGATTGAATGTCCTAGAGTTAAAAGTAATAAGTTACCTAGATGTCATATAGATGAGTTATGGCTTAAAGGAAGCCCAAATGCCACATTCCCTAAGTTCAAGAATGGCAAGAGTGCAGTAAAACCCCTCAACACTTTACGGTTAAGCATGCACTGGTGAAGGAAATTGTATGATGAGTAACCTATTGGGAAGTACTAAAAAGTAAGAAAGATGTGCTGATAGTTAAAAATTGGTTACTATGAATCAAGATAATATCAATTAGTCATACTAAGATACCTGTTAGGCTACATGAATAAAAGTATGAGCAGTTTATTGTGATTCTCTAGGAATGATGTGTTAAAATACTCTGAATATTTAGAGGAGCATGAAAGGCAACTGAGAATTTTTGAAATGTAATTAAAGAAAAAGCTTGTTGAACTTAGTAGATGGGAGCTGGGCTCCAAGAAGTACGATTAGTAGGTTACAGAATCTCCCATGTGGATCGCAGTAAATCCTAGTAAAGCAAATAAAGTGAGAAAATAGGAGAGACCAAACACTGTAGTAGAGATGAGAAGTCTTTTAGTTTAGTAAGAAGTTCTAAAAACTTTTTCTCAAGTTGTCTTGTTGCTTAGTTAGAAGAAAAAGCTTTTGTGGAAAATAGATTATGAAATGAGTTTTTACAAGCTAAAGAAGTTAAACCTCCTCCCCTAAGATGATTAATCATGATCCAATAATGACCCTGGAGATTTATAATGATGAAAGTAAGTGTTGGATAAGGGTACGAGTAATGTAATATAGTTGAGTGGTAGGTAATAGCCAAAGTTTTATATGATAATTTTTATGAAAAGCATGTTCCTATGTATAGCAGAGGTAAGTAATGCTCTTAAGAAGTAGAGTTATTAAAAGTTGTTATAGTTAGTATAAGTTACGATATCTATGGTATTACCATAGAATTGTCTGAGATCACAATATCATCAAGTGATTACGAGATAAGAGAAAAGTTAAACTTGGGGTACAGAAAGCAGAATAAAAAGAAAAGATGAGATGACTTGTAAGTGTCATTTAGGCAAAACTGATGAAATGAGCTTATGCCTTAGCAGAAAGATTATTCATGTAGATAAGCCTAAAGTTATGAAAGATGAGAAATGAATGATGTCAGGTGCCAATGAAGGGAGTATAGTATGAACAAGATAAGAAAAAGTTATGGAAGTGAGAATGATGATGTTATGAATAGAAATTTCTAATACCTTTAAAGTAAAGATAGTTTATGATGTCCTCACAATTCCCAGTTCAAAGAGTATGAACCAGATCTTTCAAATGTCATAAATGAATAAATAATATCAGAGTAAAGTATTGACTGATAAATCAAATAAATAAGAAATGAAAGTATTCCTTTGGTTAAAGTGGTCCAAAAGGGTTTAAGGTCAGAAGAAGCAACTTGGGAAATGGAGAACGACATGAGACAAAAATACCCAGAGCTATTTGATTAAGGTATGTTTTAAATTTTGAGGACGAAATTTTGTTCAAGGGGGATAGAAATGTAACATCCATAAATTTTCATATATGATTTTTAATATGGTTTATGTTTAGAATATGAGGAATAAAGATATACATTGAATTATAGTGAGCGCACACTGAATAAAGGTATACAATGAATTGTGATTTCAATAAGTTACATTGAATTCTGATGAGCATACACTGAATAAAAGTATACAATGAATAGTGATTTCAATAAATTACATTGAATTCTGATGAGCATACACTGAATGAAGGTATACAATGAATTGTGGTTTCAATAAGTTACATTGAATTCTGATGAGCATATACTGAATGAAAATATACAATAAATTTTGGTTTCAATAAGTTACATTGAATTATGATGAGCATACATTGAATGAAGATACACAATGAATTGATGTCACTTGCTAGCCAAGACATCAACACTATAAATACCCCTCCCATTTCTTCATTTAAGCACATCACCAGTTGAGAGTGAGAGTTGGGAGTAAGTGAGAGAAAGAGAGAGCCGAGGGAGAGAAAGAAAATGTGAGTGAAAGAAAAGGAAAAGGAAGGAAGATTAGTTTCAAGTAAGATACTTCAAAAAAATTCAAGAAGGAAGACAAGCTGCTTAGGTCAGGATACTTTTCAATTGAGGTAGTATATTATTTATTTTATGCATTTTCTATGAATTAATTATGGATGTTATGTGATGCTATTGGATGAGTTATTTCAATATAAATGTTTTGAAATGTTATGAATGTCTAGTATTAAGAGAAGACTCTGCCGAAATTTTTATAGATGCATGAAATATGAGTTATTTGATTATTTGCATAATTACCTAATTATGAGTATGATTTGTATGAATGAGTATATATACTACTGAGATTTTCCAAAATCTCACACTCAATAACTAACAATGTTAAGGTCAAGCACAAGCAAATGCAAAGGTAAGGAGGTGGTTAACTAAGAGAAAGCAGATTGGAAGATATTATTTTATATTAGAATAAATGTAATTAAATTATGATGATATGTTTTAGTAATGATTTCTACTTACTGGCTTTACTTTAGATGTTCTGAAACAATATTCAAATAATTACAGTATCGTTGGCTTGATTATTATTAATTAAAGTAAACTTTCAGTTAAGTTATTATTTTTTGAGCAACCCAATTTTGAAAAATTTTAAAGTTTAATTGTTCTAGATTTTTAATTCTTTCCACTAGATATATAAGATATGATTAAAAGTCTAGTAAACTAAGGTGTTACAACATAAGAGTGAGAAGAATCACTAATCTCTGATTCACAGGATGCAGGAAGAATGGAGAAGCGTATTATAGTCCTTGGGTGAGCAACTACAACAAATGCAAAGCCTAAGGATAGAAGAATCAGCCACTAGTACTAAATATGTGAAGCAAGTAGTTGTTGGAGAACTCAGGCAACAATCATTTGGAGGATCTCATGATGAAGTTCCTTGGGCCAATCCTCATGCTAAGAAGAGATACCGACCTCCACACAAAAGAAACGGAGGGGGCTCGCAAAATGGGGCTAACCTAAACAACTGTCAAGAAGTAAGATCATTTGCACTATATCATATTTTTGCTATGACTAATCCTAATTCTAACTCTCATGTGTATGAACAAGAACTAACCTATATGTAAAGGGCTCAGGAGGCAATTCTCAAAGTGGTTATAGAAGGGTACAACCAGTTCCCTAGATAATTACCCAGTTGTTTCCCCAACCAATTCTCCAGGCTACTCCTCAGCAGCTGGATCCTCAACAAAGGCTTCTTGGGGAGTAGCCAATACAAGCAAATGTTAATGTAATAAGGGAGGTAATGCAAGAGCTCTATGGTCCAGGTTTAAAGCAAGTTGCAAGGCCAAAGTTTCATACCCCGTATCCTAAGGTGATTGATAGAGAGAATCCTTACCCAAGGGGATATAGAGTTCTTGAGTTTGCTTTATTCTCTAGGGAGGAGGGGCAGTCTACACTGGGACATATGGCCAAGTTTACAACACAATGTGGTGAGTTGGCTAACTATGAAAATTTTGCAAACTTCTAATTGAGGCTGTTTCCCAATTCACTAACAGGCGAAACTTTTACATGGTATGCTACTCTACCTAAAAACTCTATATTTAACTGGAATAATATGGAGAGATTATTTCATACACAATTCTTTAGAGTTGAGCCAGAGGTAAGCATTACTAAGTTATCAAGGGCCATTCAAAGAAATGGTGAGATTGCTAATCAGTTTATTTCCAGGTTTTTAAACATAGCGTAGGATTCAGTTGCTTGAACATGAATATGTGAAGATGGTGCAAAGAGGCTTTCTCATAGAGCTAAGGAAGAAGTTCCAGGGTGTTAAGATCAGGGACTTCTATGAACTCTTAACAAAGGTGTTTGGGTATGAAGAATTACTATATGAAGAAAATCAAAGGATAAAGTCTACTATGGGGACCTACTATGCTGAGGTAAATCATGAAGTGGTTGTAGTTGATTTAATAATGTCTGGTTCAGTTGTGTGCCATTTACTGGTTAGGAAGGCTCTAGAAACTTGGCAAAAAGTGACAACAACCAGTGCTTAGCCTAATTACATGTTTAATGTTTCTAAGACTGAACAAATTTTTTATTACTTATTAAAAGAGAAATTTATCATACTTTCAGCTAACCATAAGATTCCAACTAAGGAGGAGTTGAAGGGGAAATAATATTGTAAGTATTATCACTCTTGGAATTATAACATTAATGCTTATTGGTCTTTTAAGAATGTCTTGCAAGAAAGAATAAACAAAAGCATACTCAAGCTTCCTAAGAAGAAAGAAAGTATGATGGTGGATGAGGATCCTTTTCCAGTAGCCATCATCAATACTATGGAGTTTGATTTGTTGACTCTTATTGATGTAAAAAAGATGGCAAAAGGAATTTACCATCAACCTTAACTTCATCCTATAAGTATAGAAAAGAATTGAGGCCTAAATACTATCTCTTATATCCCAAAAACATGTGGAAGAGAGGGTTGAGGTTGCTAGTGCACCATAAAGGAAGGAAGCTCCTCAAAGGAAGCAGTAGCCAATATGGGATACCTTGGGGCAACCTTCAGGAAAGTATGATTTTATGGTCAAGTATATGCCTTCAGCAATTAGTAACCAACCAGTAGGTAGGTCATCAGGTTGGAGACCACCCAATATGGCACAGGAAAAGGTCCAATTCAATAGGAAGCAACCTAGGTTTATGGTTCCTTCTCAGAATGTACCGACAAAACAATGGCAGGTGGTGACACATAAGAAATTTCCCCAACCACTCACTAGGACACAAAAGAGGTGACTACAAAGGAAAAGAGTTGTTGCAAGGGGAAAGTTAGAATCACAACAATAGGAGAACTATACTGGAGAAAAGAGCAAAGCAAACCAAAAGAAAAAAACTTCCTATTTCTTAGTAAGTAATGTTCTTATGCCATTGTATGGTAATAATTTTTTAACCTTTCCTATAGTTTTGCAAGAAAACTATTATGGAAAGATGCAAAATGGGAAATTGGAAGTGTAGGAGATAGTGAGTAAAACTTGGAGAACTCCCTTGCAAGTTCATTAATGGCAAAAAGAGGTACATTTGCACTATGTGGAAAACAACTAACAAGTAAGAATAAAGAGAAGGTTGTCCTAACGGCCAAACAATTTAGGTCCTTAAAGTGTTCTTTATGCATTAAATGTTTAGGGGCCACATTGTACTTTAGAGCCAACTTCATGGCTTTGTTTTTCTTTTCAAGCACTAGGGTTTATGTTTTCAATAGGTTTCTTTTAGCTACTTTAATACAGTAGGGTAAAGATAGGGTTGTTGATAATCTCTTTTATAATATGTGTTGATGTCTTGTATGTTGACTAAAGAGTTATTAATGATTATGATAAAGATCACACAATAAGTGTTGAAAATTGCAATTGAACTCTAGGGCATATTTGGCCAAATAATATTTTGACCTACTTGATCTATGAGATTAATAATTTGAATGTGTTATGAGATTTTTGCTTAGTAGGAATAGCAAGAGGCTTCGAAACCAGGGATGCAAAGATAAGGAAGACAAAATTAGTACTTCAAGGTGTTAATATACAAGGGCCTTCTTGACTAGGGAATTATCTTCTAATATTCATATTTGTTGAAGTAGAGTTATCTAAATTACAGAGATCAAAAGAGAGGAGTGTAGATATGTAAACCAGACTAGGAGAACTCGTCCTAGAGTGACTTATTGTAATTTCTAAAGCCAAAAAAAGGAGCACCGAACAGTAATCTAAGAAGCCTTTATAAGTGAGTAAGTTGGGTTCTAAAATGAAAAAGAAAGGTGAGCTCCCAAGAAGAAAATGAATTTAGAATCTGGGTTATTAATAATATTTGATATATATATATCCATACAATTTTGGCTTGCTGAGATATGGCCAAATTGTATGCAAAGGGTAATTGTTCAGCCTAAATTTGTAGTAGGCCAAGTTCAAATATTTCTGTAAGCCCTAGAAAGCATGATCAAAGTAAGTAAGTGAGAAATTAAAGATGAAACAATAAGCAAACGTACCGCATGATAGTAAATAAATCGCAAAATATAGAGTACAATCAAGATGTAGAGAGTGATGCTAGAGAATTGCTATTGAGTGACTTATAAATAGAGTTTGAAACAACCAAGGAGGAGGACTAACAATTTTCGCTCAACACATACCAACATCAATTTTATTCTGTATCAGGCTTTCTTATTTTTCTCATGCGTTTTTTTAACTTTTATCATTACTCTTCAGAACCTTTTTTTAATTTTCTAACATCATTATTTTTCAAATGCAGACATAACCATTGTTATTCTTTTCAATAATTGAAGCCTTTTACATTTACATTTCTTAAAAGTTATAAAAGTTTCCTTTCATCTCTATTTGTGCTATATGCATCTAGGGAAATATTGGCAAAGGATTTTAGGAATTCACACTTATTTTAATTAGAAATCAGGTTTCACATATACTTTGAGAATCACACCTCTGGCACGCCTGGAGTATATATTTTCTCAAAATTTATTATCAACATATATAATTTTTTATAGCGCAGAAAATCCAATTAATGAAAGGTGAAGAAAAGCAAAATTCTTTATTACAATTTTAACTTCATTTGATTGGTAAATGATTGTCGCAGATAGTGGCATCCACGCACAGGTTGTGTGCTGCAAATTATAAGAGAATTATTTCTTCCATGCTCATCGTTAAGAGACTTAAAGGATATGTAAAAATAATCTCTGCCGTAGGAAGAGAAACATCCCAAATAGAATAGTTAAGTTCCACAAAAAAAAATTATGCTTTGTTTGGGGATAAGTTTAGGGACTCAGTGATTTATATGGGAAAAATATTGACTAAAAAATGATAACATAATTTTCTTACTATATTTAATATCAATTATTAACAATAAATAAAACTTTATCATATTTTCTGAAATAGTAAATGGATAAAAATAAAAAATTGGTTTAATCATTACATTCCACATATATTCTCAACAAAAATACATTTAAGTTTTATCATATTTGCTTCAAACATAATACTAAGTACTAATAATTTGGATACTACACATTTGTTTAACATTTGAAAGACATAAATCCAAAACAAAAACTAATAATTTCATAGTACATGTTCCACTTTTCAATGTTTGCGATGGAATCCCATGACATGTCCCTTCGACACTCAAAAAGCCACTGGATTTTTGAAGCAAATCAGAGTTTGAATTAAGAGCTTACTTTCTCAAAATAGTCGTCCCTAATAACCGAGAAACCTAAAACAATTTTTGCTTTTGTATCAAACCAACAAAACTAAATCTACTCATATTTCATATATCAATTTCACTCCCAATGACTACAATACAAGTAACATAATATTCAACAAGCAGTCAAATTTAAAGGAATATCATGCCGTGTTCTAATTTATAAAAATCTTTCGAAGTTCAAACTTGAAAACTTCAACACTTAACCTAAGGCAAAAACCACCGCTAGTAGAGGAAAAATTTAACACTCAATCCTAATTTTAGAATCTAACAGAAAAAAAAAAAGAATCTAAAAGTTCATATAATAACACTACAAGCACAATGAGCCACTACCCCAAATCAGAATCATAATCATAAATCCATTGTGTCAACAAGAGCTAAAGACATAACCATGAAGATAGAAGACAACAAGATTCAAGCATTTATATCACAACAATATATCAACATTCATAGATTCACACAATGCCATGAAATTCGAGACCGAGCCAGCTAGGCAATATATCAATCATAAGTCATAACCATAAAGCCACGAGATTAGAGATTGAGCCAGGATAGGAAGTATGGGGTCATCAAAACAAGTCTTACTAAGTATTAGAGTTGGCTATTTTCCAATTTTTTCTCACCAATTTTAATTTTCAAAATTTTATCTCTATGTCCAAAATTCATTTCCCCAAAATATTTCATAATATAGCAAGTTATAAACAAAGTCCTAAACAAAATTATGTATTCAAATATTCTAGGCAAGATAGTCAGTGTTATTTTACTCAATGCACCAGAAAAAAGCAAAATAGCCCCTATTTAGTTCATAAACAAAGCAACCAAAGCAAAATGAAGAAGCAAAAGAGTAAAGGAGTAGAGACTTAAAACTATAAAAAACAGTGAACAAAGCAATAGAGAAAAAAAAAAAAACTAACCACAATCGAGTCCCAAAGCCTTATGCATAAACAGGGTCAAATGGTATGAATTTGAGTTTAAACCAGTTCCTATATGCATTTGCAACAACAGCAAGGGCAAATTTCTCATGCAAACCCAAAGCCTAATGACCAAGTTTTGAGCATAAATCTGTGCCCAGATGAAATGGATATTAACCAGTAGAAAGACGACAAAAAAGAGATCTCTGAAATATTTTTTTTAGGTTTCAAAAGCTCAAGAAATCATTTTACAAGTACATGCTTATGTAGGTAACACGTGCATCTAACTAGTCTAACATGTACAGCTACGGTGTATAGCTAAGCAGTAACAAGACTTAACAACTTGCACTATCTGAACTAATTCTAGATCAATTTAGTACCATGCGTAAATGGGCCAATCTTTAACTAATAAGCCCAATACATAATACTCTAACAATGGAGGTGAAGGAGTCGATCAATTAGCTTCGAATGGAGGATTAGCCAAGAATTTGGGGGGAATTACATTTTAATCCTTATGTGATGTTTTGCATTTTGGTTTTAAAAGAAAATAATTTAAATATCCTTAAAACCATGGCAATTGCCACATGTTCAATCACAGTCCGATATGTCACCTTTTTTATAATGATTTAATTTAATGTAATTATACTAATGGAGTTGTGCTTAAAGATTAAATGTCATGGAGGTTTATTATCAAGTTTTGAAGATTAGGGGAATTATGTCCATTTAACCTAAAGCCCAAAGGGGTTATATATATATGCACACATTTTAGCCATGCATTATTTTTTCAATTTTACCTAAACATTTATGATGAAAAAAGAGATTAAGGGAGGGATATAATTGTGATGGGTTTATAATTAATAAGGATAATATTACAAATTTTTGATAATTTTTTATAATTTGATGATCCTAACTAATTTTAACTAATGTTCTTAATATGTATATTGTATGGTTATAAATTCTTAGTAGTAACTTATAAATAGGAACCGATGAAGTAAATAATAATATTAAAAATTGTATGCTTTATGTTTTATGTAGCAGAGATTGGATTTTGTCTATCATCTTATAATACTTAATAAACCCTTAATAATATTATTTATTTGACTTATTTTTATTAATGTAATGTAAATTATTATATTAGTAATATGGGTGTTATAATTGTTATGAAATATATGAATTTTTTCTTTTCTCTATTTTTTCCCATCTAAATCTAAAAAGAAAATATTTTATTTTCACTTCTTTTTCATCTACTTTCTCTTCCCTCTTCACAACACACACATGCGCATATATGAAGTATACATGTGCGGGATTGTTTATAACTATAAATAATGGGGCTTTTAATATGAGGCAGCGTGCCACCATCTATTTGGTGTACAGAACCATGTCCCAAATGTTCATATTGACCTGCGATTTAGTATGTGTTGTCCACACATCAATATTTAGAATTATTTTAATTAACACATCTAATAATAATTTAAATAAAAGTACTTCTTAAATTTTTTTTACTGCCAATAAAATTAACACACGTGGACTTTGCCGACATTGTTTCTTCCGACAACTCTTCTATTTCCATTGTCGGGCTAGAACCGAAAGCTGTGGTAAGATATTAATACAAATGAATTCTCTAATATTACATGAAATACAGCTCAAAATCTAATGTTGGAAATTCTTTCTAATCGGACGGGTAATGAAATTTGATCAATTTTTTAAGCAAGATTTTAAATTTAAGTATGGAATAGAAAAAATCACACTAAGAAATTATTATTCATTTAATATCAAAGCAATTTGTGATTTTACATATATGCTACTGATATATTACATACTCCCCTTGGTATATCTTATAAGACATTTTATATGATAAGTTTTTAGTTTAGAATATAAGATATTGAATTTTTTTCCCTTTTGCCCCTATATTTAATATTTTTATATTTATCATTTATTATCCTATAATAATAATAAAATATAGTATTTAATAGGTGTAAAATAAAAAATATAAGTGTTTTTTATATTAATTTTAAATAAAAAATAATTTTTTTAATATATATATAATTAATATAAATATCTTATAATATAGATTGATGGAGAAAATTTTATTCTTAAAACGTGGTGGATTATTTTGTCTGCCATTTATGAAAGGAGCACACAGATTTGTGGAATGGAGATATAATTCATTGATTTCATACTACTGATACTGATATACATAAATAAGAAAGTGACATTTGACAAGTGGAATAAAGGCAATACTGTCTTTAACGTGCAACTTGAAGTTCAATGTTCAAGTTGAAATGATACCATCACCCGAATATCAAAAAGTTTAAGATGCATGTGACGTACCGACAGCGACGCTCTCGTCTCCCATAGCCATTTTCTTTCCACGCTCAGTGCATCTTCACTATTCCTTATTTATTCACTTCTGTCTCTCTCTCTCTTTTTTTTTTTTTACCTATGACTCATTTTTTAAATGGGAAATTTAACATTTCCAAAGTCGTAATAGTATTATTAGATATTCTTAAAATTATAACTTATGGCTCATTCGGTTGAGAGAAAAAATTTTCAATGGAATGAAGATGGGAATGAAAAAAATATGTTTGGTATATGTAAATATGGAAACAAAATGTTATCCATGTTTGATAGAATAGAAAAAGAGAAGGATTGGAAATTTAAATTGAGAAGACTAATTTGGCCCTTCATCCTTAAATTAGAAGTTAATCAAACAAAAGTATTTTCGACTTTTTATTATTGATTAATTTCAAAGTGGATAGTAACTTTCCATCACTATAACTATGGAAAGAAATTGTGTATTGAGAATCCTACCTTTTCCCCTTTCCAATACATACCAAACTATGAACTCCCTCGTCTTTCCATGGTGCATTGTAACTGAGAATATTTTAGATTCATAATTTATAATTTTAAAAAGTATGAAGGTTAATATGGAAGTAATTCATTTTCAAGTGCAATTACTACTTTAACATTCATATTAGATAAAAATTGTGTGAAATAAGCGATTGATTTTCTTTTGAGCGTTGATATGTATAAATTTTAGGTTAAAATATACTTTTTATCCTTTAATTTGGAGGTAAATTTTATTTTAATTATTTAATTTTATTATGTTTTATATTAATCATTCAACTATTAACACGTAACTAAATACTTCCTAATTCTTAATACCGTTAAATAAACTAACGGAAAATGATAATTTACCTATTTAAAAGTCACATCATTAATATTATTATGTATTAGTTAATATAAAAATTATAACAAAAATGATTTTAAGGATTAAATATTGACTACTTTAAAAATATGTTAACGGAAGAAGTTAAAGATTATAACCTTAAAATCAAAAGTTTTATTTTTAGATTTTAAATATTTATTTTAAGACATTAAGATATTTTTATTAGAAAATATTATTTTTTATACTTTATATTCTCAAGCTAAATTTTTCAACTTGTCCAAAATAAATAAAATTATTCATTTTAACATAATATTTTTAAACATTTTACCACAATATTTTAAAAATAATTTATTCTAAGGTTATAATTTTTAATGTTTTAAATTAACATATTTTTCAATATTTTTATTTTTCTAAGATACTAATTATTTATTTTGAGTTTAAAAAATAATAATTATAATTTTTATATTAATTAATGTATAATATAGTGATTCGATGAATTTAAGTAAATTTTCTGTTAACTTGTTTAACGGTATTAAATTCAGGAAGTTTTTTACCGCATCTTTAAAGTTAAAGAATTATAATGAAACTTTTAAAAGTTAAAAAATTAAAATAAAATCTGCTTCAAAATTAAGGGATCAAATATATATTTTCACCTAAATTTTAATTTAAATATATTTTAAAGATAAAAATAAAAATGAAACAAAATAAAATTAAGGGATTATATTAAAATAAAAATAAAACTGGAAATTTAGAAATAACATTTAATATCGTTTATTTTCAATGCATCGTAATTTAAGATGCTGAAGCTGGGTGTCCAATGAGATGAGCATTATTGGATAAAATGAAAATGAAGGTTGAGCGTCAACAAAAGCTAATTTGACCAAATCAGCAGAAGTCCAAATATTTGGAAATGCACCCTCTTGTTGTTTTAGAGGAAATGGAAAATTGTTGTATTGTGATGGATCACTTGTAGGTTACTCCCGTGTACGCAAGGAAGAAGATGATCAACATCCCAGAGAAGCACCTGCCCCTCCCTTCTAGAACAAATTCATATGCACATATTTATAGACTGAGTGGATGAACCAATTGTATACTTTCTTATTTTTAGGAGCACTCATCACTCTCACTCCTCTCGCTTCCCCCTTGTAGAGTTGGCGGAAAAATGGGATACAAATTATTCTTCCTTAATCTTCTATCACTAGCTCTCTGCCTCCCTTCCTCTCAACAGTCTTCTCTGCCTCTCAGAACAGTGAATCTGGGAAATTGGCTCCTCATTGAAGGCTGGATGAAACCCTCTCTCTTTGATGGAATCATCAACAAAGATCTTTTGGTATATATCATTTACTATTACTTTAGATACTTTTGTTTTTTTCCAGTTTCATGATTGGGTGCATCTAAACGTGGTCATTAACATTTCAGGATGGAACTCAAGTGCAATTCATGTCCACAAAGTTGCAGAGGTACCTCTGCCCAGAAAATGGGGGAGGAACTATTGTTTTTGCCAACAGGACGAGCGCTTCGGGTTGGGAAACTTTTCGGGTAGCTTCTTTAACAAAAAACATGTTAATTATTTTTGGAAGGGCTTTTTATGAATGGGTCTCATCGAATTGATTCCTTCATTCATGACTACGACCAATGCGTATGCAGTTGTGGAGGGTGAACGAATCGACTTTCAATTTTAGAGTGCCTAGCAAGCAATTTGTGGGATTAGAGAACCAAGGTGCGGGGAACAGGTTAGTGGCGAATTCAGATTCAGCTGGCGACTTGGAAACGTTTCAGATAATAAGAAGCCAAGATGACCCCACCTTAATTCGCATCCGGGCTCCAAACGGTCTCTTCTTACAGGTAGGTACCTTCCTTCCTTACTACTGGTCATGTTTCTAAACTGCAATATCCTATGGGCCAAAGCTCACTCTAGTCTCAAAATTCAACTGAAATTATCTCATCAGTGTATGTATGATAGATACGTAATTCTGATCACAGGAGTAATTATGTCATTAGCTTTTCAGGCCATTTCAGAGAACTCAGTAACTGCAGATTATGAAGGATCGGGTTGGGAAGACAGTAACCCGTCTGTATTCAAAATGACCATCTTAAAAGACAAGACTATAAAAGGCGAATACCAAATCACGAATGGTTATGGCCCAGACAGAGCTTCCAAAATCATGCGGGTCAGATTTCTTTCCCTAAAATAGACTCAATTTTTTAAAGTCTAGTATGCTTTTTTATTAAAAAAATATCTACGCTTATTTTCAACTCCCCGAAGCATTTCGTCGATCATTAGCTTAGGTAAAGTGGAATAGTATGGGCTTCGGTTCGGAACTCTGAATTGATCAATCGAATGGGACTACTCCGATCCTCGCATCGGTGAAATAACGTATAATTTTTTATTAAAAAAATAGATAAAAAAATAAAATATTTAGTTATATCCATAATTATAGTAAAATAGTGGGATTGAAGCAAGGCAATGGCAACCAATATCCCACTGGGTATGCTATGCAGGATCACTGGAATACATATATCGGCGAGGAAGATTTCAAGTTCATGTCAGAAAATGGGTTAAATGCTGTCAGAATTCCAGTTGGATGGTGGATAGCTTTTGACCCGACACCGCCCAAACCATTCGTCGGAGGGTCCTTGGAAGCATTAGACAATGCCTTCAAATGGGCACAGTAAAGACTACGACTGCCACATTGGTCCTAATTAATTAAATTTAACACTTGCTCCCCTATGACTGGCCCCTATATTTATTTGTATTTGCAGAAAGTATGGGATGAAAGTAATAGTGGACCTGCATGCAGCTCCTGGTTCCCAAAACGGCAACCCTCACAGTGCAACCAGAGATGGATATCGCGAATGGGGAGATTCATACATACCCCAAACTGTATCAGTCATAGACTTCCTAGCTGAAAGGTTAATTTAATTTCACCTGCATACTCAACTACTAATTCACTGTCTGTCGTCTTTATTATTATTATTTTCTCTTATTCCAAAGAATTTTAATTATGGGGAAAACTTCCTCTGCAGATATGGTAACAGACCAAGTCTGGCAGCAATAGCGTTAATGAATGAGCCACTGGGAGTTAATTTGGACAGCCTGAAAAAGTATTTCCAAGCAGGCTTCGATGCTGTACGGAAACACAGTCCCAGTGCTTATGTGATCATGTCTAATCCATTGGATAGAAGCTCCCGAGAGCTTTTATCTTTCGCGGGAGCTTTTGAAGGAGCAGTTATTGATGTGCATTATTACAATCTCTTTTCGAGTTCCTTCTCCAAGATGAACGCCCAACAGAATATAGATTATATAACCAAACACAGAGCTTCTGATATTAGCTCTCTCATCTCAGCTAATGGACCCCTCATTTTTGTCGGTAAGATTTATAATACATCATCAGAACTTCTATGCAATGTAGTGTCACTGTCACTGTCATTGTCACTGTCTCTGCATCTGTGAGAAGGATAACTTGGTAATTTTTGACGGCAGGGGAGTGGAGTGGTGACTGGACGGTACCCAGTGCACCCAAGCAAGATCACCAGAGATTCGTAGAGGTGCAGGTGCAGGTGTACTCGCGGGCAACTTATGGATGGGCTTATTGGGCCTATAAATGTGACTCTAACTACTGGAGCCTCAAGTGGATGATCCAAAACAATTACTTTAAGCTCTAGCCATCCATAACTTGCATAGCATCCCGTCGCCAACCCAAGCCCTGTATCAATCAATACATTAAGAACAAGGGACATGAATGTGAGGGGATACTGATTACTTCCAACACATAATTATGATTCACCCAGCCCAACTCTGGATGGGCTCATTTGGTCCAACCATTTGAATGGGATTATTATCTACAACGGTTACATTAAGCTTGTAGCTTCACTTTACTTACCCGTCTCTCTTCCTTTTTCTATTTTTTTAAATTAAAAAAAAGTAATTTTACTCCGAGGTGTAGTATTTGTAATCACTAGATAGTATATTTATCAATATCAATATCAAAGGTAAAATTTATAATCCCATCCCATGTTCATAAGCTGCTTATTCCTCATATCTGAAGGAAAGTTTAATTACTTAGTTCGTTGAAGATCATGAATTTTGGGTTCAAACCCAAAGGATATGGTGCTGCTTGACTCGGCACTTGGACGAATCAAAATTGAACTCCTCAAAGTAGAAAAGAAACGAAAGGGATCCCGTTAATTATTAGCATTTTCTGTAAGCTACTGATAAGAGCTTTAGTGATGTCAAGTCGATAGAATAAAACCAATTGAGCATAGGACCAGAAAATGAATCGCACAACGACGAATCGGTGAGAGGATTCGATTTGTTTGATTATTGGTTTGTAGAGCCATACAATGAAAAATGCTTACAACTGAAACCGACTCCTTTGGGGTTTTCTGTTGATTGAGAAACTGTGGAACCCCTTGCCGTCCCGACGTGGTATCTTCAAAAATCACATAAAGTCCTAAATTTTATTTTAAAATTGACATTAATCCAAATCAATTTATTTTATGTGACGTTTATTCGAAAAAAGGTTCCATTCAATAGAGATTATAACCACTCATTGTCATGCTAGGACCACCCGCTTGCTTCGTTGAGAAAGAGATGGAGAGAGAAATAAAGTTGTAAGAGTGTCTCATGATCACTAACTCTCATTCCTCCCTCTTTCTTCTGATAAATTAACTTCCTTTTTTATCAAGTACATTTGGGGATTCACATTTATAGAAAAACCCGGGGGGGGGGGGGTGTGGGTTGTGGTATTACTACACTCCAAATGTGTTGCGATATCATCTTGTGAATCCTTGTGACATTGAGAAATGAACATGGGAGGTTGACCACAGCGATCTGTGAAGCAATATAAATTTAGTCAGTAGATTGTGGAAATCCCATGTCTAAGCCTGCAACTATAGGTCTCCTTGTAATAAAAGTGTTAAAAGAATCATGATGTGTACAGACTAAAGAGTGACAAAGTGGATTCGGGACTAAATCTTGATGCAAGATAAAGTTGATTTGAGTGCTTGACGCGCGGCATCCAAAACAAAAAAATTGACCTATATGCTAATTTACAGCTTAGTAATAGGTTCATGTACCAAAGAGGAACTTTATTTTTACACGGCACGACTCATCTGGACGAGGACCAACCATCCACCTGGTTGGAGTAACTTAAAATCAACCCTTCAATTTTTCGTAATTTGCCAGAGTCATCATGAAGGCATGAGGAAATAAGAGAGACTAGAAACAAATCTGGAAAAATTAAAGGCCTGAAAATGAAAGACATTTTGATCGATGCGGAAAGGAGAAAAAACAGAAGGCCCACCACAAGATACCTTGTCTATACAAACAGCGCGCATGATCAGAGGTTAAACTAAATATATAGGGCTCAACATCTGATCTGTCGGGAAGACTTAGAAGCACGATATTTTACTGATATTCACATTCACATCCGTGACTTGAGAGATTCTCTTTGGACTCTTGTTAAGGTTGTTTGTTATTCCATTTCTACAACATGCATCGATCTATTCTAGTGCACTGATTGCTACAAATTAATACAAAATGGGGAGTCTCCTTCAGCATGCCAGGTCTTTATGCAAAAGCTAACTAATTAACTGCCCATAGAGCTCGAGCACGTACCAGCAACGGAAAGGACGTGCATGTGATTCAAATCCAATAATGGAGGGGTACGTGTTTGGCTTTCGGCTTTTGGCTTTTTGGTGGGGTTGGCTGGTGAATACTGATACTGAAACAAGGGCAAGAGGCCCATCATGGTGTCTCGCAGAGGGTGTTATTATTGTTAGTGCTGGTGGAACCATACCATTCTGAGGCTTGCTATCCTTCCTACAACAAATAATGCACCTCTTAACGTTCCACGTGGAACTATGATTCTTTTGGTTATGGTCCCCTACTGTCTGGGACACCTTGTTTTGTTTAACCGTCACCCATAATTCAACGTCCCAGTCTGGAAAAACCATAATTCAGCGTCAGACTCCAGCATGCATGTGTAACAAGCTGATTGGTCCTGTCTCTTAACTTATAAACCTTTTGTTTGCTTCTACTTTTCTAAAACAATTTTTTTTTTAAAACAGAACACGACTTAACGTACGTACACCGTTTCCTTCATACTTCGTATATCTATAATTCTGTCACCAAATCTGTGGACTCAATCAAATAACACTATAGCTTCATATGAGAATCTTCTAAGGACTTTCCAAGCAGTTATTTCTTTTCTGAATTTCGGAAATATTTACCATTTTTTTTGGCCATTCCAAGGCAACTGTGATTCAAAATTAACACATGAATATACTTTTAATCCCTTAATTAATTTCATTTAAGATTTCTTTAATTACCGTACGTTTTATTTTCATAGCTTTTTATTTTATTCCAATTCCTTAACTCTCGAAGATACTCCAATACTTTATTTTCAACGTTTGATGCTATATTGTCGATGGATAGAATGAGGAAGTAGGAGCATAACATTCCTAGCCACCTCAGGTGGCAACAGTGGATGGAGTACAGACAGTATCTTTAATTTTAAATCCTGTTGATTTCATTATAAAAGGAAAAAAAAATAGCACATTCCCGATTCCCCCCTGTTCAATTAAAAGGAGAAAGAAGATTAACATTTGATTAGAGCTTAATTAAATACAATTAAAACCTTGATACATATATTTCATCTACTTAGAATACAAAAGATTGCCTGCTCTCAATTGAGCAGAAGCAGCAAACAGGAAAGCTACACGAGAGGGGCCCTTTCTCACATGGGAAGAAGAAGGGAAGCAAAAGACACTCAAAACGTATATCTGCCAAATATTACATTTGCGAATTCACTAACGAACATATTTATAAGAGAAATGGGGTATCAATTTCCAAGCTAATATCCCATGATTCCCATTGAATCAAGCTTCACTTGTACTCCAGAATCATGTTGTTCTCAGGAGCCAAACCAACACAAGCCCTCAGGATGTTTTCCAGCATAGCACGCTGCTTTGACAATGCGTTCACCACTGGTGTACCCGGCGGGACCTGTCATTGATGGCCACACCATTCATTTATCCCTTCAACTTTTGAGGATAATAAAGTAGAATTTGTGTTTACAATGTAACCAGAGCAGTTGTACTTAGTTTTTATAGATAAGCTATGCGTGTGCATACATAAAAATAAACAGAACAAAGCTAAATTAGAGTATAAGACTCACCAGAGGAGCCTTGGTGAGGTAACTGAGGATGGCGGCAACAGGGTGGAATGAGTGAAACTTGCCCTGTAAAACCCATAGCCAACTCTGTATTAGAAAGCTGTACAAAATACACAACCATAAACGATATAATTGATGATTAAGGAACACGAACCTCTCCTTCAGCTTTGAACTGAATTCGAGTGCTAAGCTCAGCAAGAAGGACCAAGTCTAGGATAATAGGAGCGGCCAACAGAGAATCCTCGCATGTGTTGTGCATCACGATTGTGTTCTTTCCACCCATGAATATCTCTGAAGTATACTCATCCATGGCTCTCTTGCTGTCACCCACGTAAGGTACATACTACAAAAGTAACAAACCAAAAAGCTGGAGTTAAGTATGACAGACGACAAATATAGAGAAATAGAACGAGAAAGGTGAAGCAAAAATTACCTTAATAACGACGACATGATCGGGATGCTCGCCGGACTCATAGAGGATGGCGTTGCTGTTGACCATATCATCAACAACATTGCTCTTGGAGATTTCCTTGGAGCGGAAGGTTTGTGGAGCTGAGAGATTCATCCCGTCATTGTTTCCCAGATGGTTGTAGCTCACTATTGAGGTTGGCTGTCACTCATCACCAACACATTTTAAATCAGTGCACTTTTCCTTTGACAGATGTACAAAATTAGCATACTTCCACCATACACACTCAGAATTGGCTCTTATGGTAAAAGCAGTATTCGGAAGACAAATAGAGAAACAACTTGAAAGATATTGATTTACCTTGATACCAGCCCCCACAAGGAAGTCCACCAGCACAGATTTCATTTTGGTCTGACCACTCTTAAAGTCATCCCCACCAATCAAACTGTTCCTCTTGATGGCCAAGTCTATCAGTCCTGATGAGGACAGAAGCAGAGTTCACAGACTTGGTTTAAATTTTGAGAAGCTATTAATTAGTAATTAACAAGCCTTTTGCAAGCAAATAATAGTGTACCAGGGACGAAAGTGTTCTGAGGGCTTCCATTGATAAAAGGAACATTTTCTAGAACACAAGCCAAGGCATACAAGGTGGAAGGAGAAATCTCAGGCTCATTCCTGTCCAAGGCTGCCAAGAGGTTTCCCATGGTGTCGTTCAGTCCCACAATCACATTACTGTACCTCTCTGTGTTGGCAGTCCAGAGCACAACGACCTCGTCCACCTTGCTGGCTTCCTTAAACTCCCTTCATATCATTAAAGTGGATCCATTCAGTAAGTTTTTCAATAATGAAAAAGGGGTTCTGGTGTGTGTGTGTGTGTGTGTGTATTTAATTATTATTTTTTAATATTAATAAGCCAAGTTATTAGAACAGTATTGGGGTTACTTTATGTCTTTGATTATCTGTTGGACTTGTTCCTTTTTAGTGCCCTTGATGACGTTGTTGGCTCTGTCCCCTTGGTTTGCAGCAATGAAATCTGGGTCATAGATTCCAGGGAGTGGAACCATGGATTCCATGTAGGGCCTTAGTTGCTTTTGCAGATCAATGTCAAAGACCTTGGCCCTGGCCATGGCATCCGCCAGGTTCATGTCACTGATATCCCAACCCCCAAACACAATGTCGTCTGGGTTCACCTGCGTATAAATTATTACACAATGGATTTGAACAATCATTTCACAGCATAAAAGGCCAGAAAAAGAAGAAGAAGAAGAAGGCTTATAACCAAGATGGCATACCATAGGAAGGAGGCTTTTAAATGGGGCATAAATTTCTTCGCCGTTGAAAGACCCCACACGGATAGTGGATGCCTGGGTTAGGGAGCCAAAGTAATTGGCTTGTTGAATTTTGTCCTTTGTTGGCCATGAAATGCCCCTAGGGGTCGATAAAAAAATTATTATAATGAGTTTTTTTTTTGTTAAATTTATATTTGTTCAAATTTAATTTAATACAGAAGAGCCCAGAAAGTGGAAGAAGACAAAGCTTACTCTCGGTTCGCAATAACACCGCCAGTGAGGCTGCAGCCGTTGTTTCCACCCCATCCCACAAGCATTACCCTACAAACCAACAAATTAAGAAACCGGAAAATATGAAGTTGGGATAAATCTGGATTAACTGATTCAATCAAAATGAAGTAAACAAAATCAAGCAGAGGTGAGGGAGAATTCGGGAACTATGACTAACCCCAATTTAGGGACATGGATGTTGGTTATAAATTCATATTTAACAGTCTTGGGCTTGACAATCCACTGGTAGGTGCCATTTCTGTTCTCATGGACAAGCTCGGTGGTGTGATAGTTGTACACAGACTGAATCTCACCCTCTGTGTACTTGACATTGGGACTCTCAACCTTAAAACTCTCGATGAACATTTTCGAGGGGCAGAAGAAAGGCTTAAAGCACTGAGTTAGGTGAAGTGGCTCTCCTCTCTTCTCTTGTTTTGGGTATCACTGGTGCACCTTCACGCAGCCCCCGCAGTCCCTATTTATAGAGAAAACCCCCCAAGCTTTTGTCATTCACGTGGCCAGAAGAACGTGCCAAGTAGGACCTCCTCCATGTGACTCGTATTTCTTTCCTTGACGCAGTGAAAAGAAAAGCTTTTGATGGGTGAAAAAAAATAAAAGTTCATATAAACTAAAATTAAAATATAAAGCTTTTATTTATTTATTTATGAATTTTTTAGTATTATTTTCAATTCAAAATATGTGTCTTCTTGAAATTTTGTTTTTTCTAAATAATTATCATTTTATTTTACAATTCTGCTATGTATTAATTACTTTTATATGGTGGCCAAAAAAATTACTTTTATATAGTTTTGTCCTTCATCAATAACAAATAATAATTATAAGTCAAATAATTTTATATATTCTCTTTTTTCTTTAATTAAAGATATTTTAGTCAAACAATATGAAATTTTATTATATTTTAAGCTCCTTAAATTTAAATGAGATTATACTTTGAACACAGAATATTTTTTTTTATTTTACGCCACAAACCAGCTATAAACAAAACTTAATACTATCTTGAAGTAAATAATAGTACAAGTGTTTCTCATCAATCCAAGGTTAGCTCACATAATAATAATAATAATAATGATGGGGTGAAGTGTAAATAAAAATTCAAAACTCAAACCCTTCTAACATTATTTATTAAAAAATAATAATAATAGCATTTCTGTCAGGATCTGCAAACTTACAAGGGCTGAGATATTGAATGTTCCCTGTTTTTTAGAGTAGCCTCTGTTCTGTTTTTTTTTTTATAATATCATCCAATGTTTTGGGGTATTTTGAATTTGTTGGATGTCCCAAACTAATCCAAACCTTAAAATTTCACATCTTCCTTGAACAATTGTTTATCATTTCTTAATTTACAATCTCTTAGTAAATTAAATTCTACGTCTCGACTCGAGAGGCTAGTCTTTTAATACTTTTTATGTTGAAAAAAATGGCAATTTATCAGAAAAATGTACTGGATAGATTGACATTTGACAACACACAACACGTCTCATTCAGAAGACGAAATGATTTTGTCTTCCTGTGAGTATTGAAATTGAAGTTATATTAATATAATTATACACACAAATATATATATATATATAGAAAAATAATCGACACAACTTTTAGAAAAAGCCGACCCTTATTTTGCAGAGAATGAAAATAAAAATTACCAACAAGATCTTGATATCAGAAGAAGAGGAAAAACCTGCTTCAACAATTTCTATACACGAAATACCCTTAGTACTAAAAGAAAAAAAAAATAGCTAGTGGGGTATGCGACCATTTTCAAAAGAAAAGAAATGAAAAAGTAATTAATTGATCATTTTACACTTGGTTGTCATACTCCCAGTCTTGTAGTTGCCGCCAACTTGTCCAGTGCACATTAAAGCATTACTTAAAAAATAGTAAACCTTGAAGAGAATACCAATCAAAATTGATCAAGTGTACACGATTATGATGCTCAAAAATGCTCAATCACACTTCTCCTCTAGTAAGTGTGAATTTATATGATATACCATTGGATTATTTTCTTTTCTTGATGCCATCATAGTTAATTCATTTGCTTTTATTTTTTTTAATTATAAGGTCCTTCATCTTTCATAGTAATTTTATCATCGAAAATCATTTTTGTTTGATACATGTTTGAACCCAACTCCACTTTTTTTTCCATATTTTTTTATTGAAGACATATTATTCTATTCTTCTCATACACACATGTTATATACATAAACTTCACATCACATCCTTAAATTATTATTATTTTCCCTGTATGAAAGACTTATGTTGGATTAATTAAGGCCCTATTTAATACACCGAATAAAATTGAATAAAAAAAATACAATTTTTTTAAATGAGAAATGACTTTTATTCTCTGAATAAAAAATGACAACAAAAAAATCGAAAATATGAAGTTATTGCTAGACAATAGGGGTACACTAGATAGTTACAAAAGACAGTGCATATATCGAATATGGTGCAATGGATTACTTTTCCGTTTCCGGCAAGATAACCAAAGGCTAAGTTTTTTTTTTTTTTTAAAACATTTGGGGTCTACGCCCAAAAAAGAACGGACCAAGCCAGGACTTACTGAAAAGCATATAGGTAATTGAAGAAAAATTTAACCAACTAAAATATAAAATAAACTATGTTATATATATAATTATTATAATATAAATATTTTCATATATCTATAATCAATTTTTTAAATATATAATCAAAATAAATATATACCTTCATGTAAATTGTGCATCTCAATATTTGATGGTATAAAAATATTCAATTATCATCTTCATGTTAAATTATTTAGTAATCTCCTTTTTAATATAAATAATCATATATTTTTTTGATAAAAAATAATTATATAACCAGTGAGAAAATTATTTTCTATCTTATAATCCCTATGTAATATAAAAATTTGGTAATACATATACTATAAAACAAAAACTTAAAACTTGGGGGACCATAGCCCCTCCTGGTCCCCCATGATTCCATCCCTTCAAAAGAAAATTATTTAAAATTAAACACACAGCAGTTTATAAAAGGGAAAAAAAAAACATAGAGCAGTTCCGCTTCTTGCTACCTTTTTTTTTTGGGGCCAAAACCGCTTCTTGCTACTTTACCTCAACACGCTTGATGCGAATGTTTTTTTTTTTTAATAATGAAGAATGCAAATTTGATTTACATTTACCTTTTGCCATCTTTCGAAAAAATTAAAATACTATATTACAATAACATTTTACCGGAAAAAATTTAAATTTATGATAAGGTACATTATCAGAGGAGAATGTTCTGGTGGAAAAGAAAAGGAGAATGATTAACTAATTAACATAAAATTATTTACCCTGACATGATTAAGTCTGCTAATCCAATCCATCTTTATCGTTTAACATTAATATAAAATAATCTCTAAATATTGAGATGAGGAAAAAAAGTAAAACTTATAGACAGGATAATAGCAGTGCATCAAAAAGATAACAATAATAACAATAGTAGTAGTAGTAATAGCAAATAAAATGACAAAAAAAATTCACGGTTCCTTCTTTCTGAACTGATAATCAATGAAGCATCGGCGACCGCGAGCGAACAAAATTGAATATTTTGGTATCAGCTCTAGATTGTTCTCCATGGGCAAAATAAAATAAAAATAGGAAATACGAAAATGTAACGTCTAGATTGTTCTTTACACTTTTTTTTTTTTTAAAAAATCGCACTTCTTGACCCATACAAGTATAGGTAGACTTGTTAATTGTTACTATTAATTTGTTTATATTTTTCTTATTTAAAAATAAAAAAAGTGATTGAAATCTGCTGCACACTGTACAACCTCTAAGTGTCTGTTTAGTTTGTCTTTTTGTAAAAGTATTTTTAAAATAATCACAGTTTACAAAAATGAAGTTTGGATAAAAGTAGAGAAGTTTACTGAAAAACTGTTTGGATGAAAAAGGAGAAAATAATGATTAGAAAATACAATTACGTTTTGAAAAATGAGAACCAAACAAGCACTAACTTGTCAATCCGACCACACATTGGACATCCATCCATTAACCAACACTGAAAGGTGAAGACAGAAATATACAAAATAGTATAACAAATTTTTCAATAAGGTAGTTTGAGAGTTTTCGGACTCTTGGCAGCACTCAGCTTCTTGAGATACTGTAAAAACTAAAAAGGAAAACGAAGAAAAGAAAAAAAAAGTACTGCCATGATATTCACTTCTGCTCAAATTATGAGTGTGTGAATGAGCGAGTATATCAGTTTTTCACTTTTAGGAATAATATGAAAACTAAACTAGAGCAATTGGTTCAAGTGAAAATTTTGATGAATCAATACATGCCTGGATTCAATAAGAAACATCCGAATAATAATAATTAATTAAAAGTTTGTTAAAAAAAATACTCCATCCATCCTATATTATAAGGTAATAGGAGAATTTTCATCTATATTAAAAAATATTTATTACATTCTTAAACTTTTTAAAAAATATTAAAATTTTCAATTTTTTCCTATTAATTTCACTTATTTAATTAAATATAATATAAGTTATGATACTAATAATATAATAAATAAGAAGAAAAAATAACAAATCACTATATATTATCTTATATTTTTTCAATCATATTTATAAGTTTTTATTTAGAATATTTATTTAATTCTATTTATAAAGTATTGTGCCGTATTTTTATCTAAATTTTTTATTTAATAATTTTATTATTTAGTAAATTATTTTAGTTTTTAATAAGCTTAAAAATATGAGTGGGGAATATTTAAAAAAACTTTTATATCATTTTATAAGATGGGAGGAGGGCATTAATCATTCAGTTTTACTACAATCGTTGGAGGAAGAGGTCCCTTTCCTTCGAGCTTATTCTCAGCATATTTTTCAGTTTTCACACTAATTGAGATGCGCGTGACCCCACCTCCCCTACCCTTTTCTCTCTCCCATCAGCTCATCCACCACTCATCCTCTACCATGCATGTCGACCCCACTTCTTCTTACGGAAGTCCATTATTACGTCCCTTTAGCTACATTGGCTACACCCGAATGCTTTTTTAATGAAATTGGAATATAAATACGAATCAAGTATGGATGGGAGAATTGAGTTTTAAAAGAATATTTAGTACAACATAAAATTCTTATATAACTTTTAATTTTAATATATGTATTATAATATAAAAAACCAAAATACCCCTATCAAATTAAAAATAAAATTACTATGACTCACTGATATCCACTATATCCACTCACAACACAGATCCACTAGCGGCCAGTATAAAAATTGCAGAAATTATTACAGAATTCAAAAGAAAAGGTTAGATCTGAACTTCGACGATGGTGCGACGGGCCATCGCCGAAATCTAACGAATGAAGATGTTTTCTCTCTGTTTTCCCTTAACTTCTTCTTCTCCCTCATAATTGCCGAGATTTGATTCCGACTCATTAAGCTCCGCAATGATGATTGCTTCTACATTCCCAGTAATTGAGATGGTCTTAAGGGACAACAATTTGTTTTGGAAACTACACACTCGAAGATCAAAGGTCTAGACAAGAATGATGTTGGCGATGGCACTATCGAAGTTGGGGGACAATGTGATGGTGGAGGTGCGACTGGAAAGGGGTGGAGGTACGACGGCAAAGGGGCGGAGCAACGATGGTGACAAAGGCAAGTGGATGAGCCAAAGTGACATGGGTGAAAGAGAGAAAAAAATGGATTATAGGAAGATTGAGGCAATTCCATCAGGTAATTTGAGGGAAATAGATTCTAGAGGTAATAGGTTTCATGGATACCAAACATTTTAACACCTAGATTCCTATTCTATTTTCATTTCCTTTGTGCCAATTACCATGTACCAAACGAACTATTTCTTTTTCATCAAATACAACATATATACTCCCTCTTTATAAGATAAAAGCTTATAAAATTATTTTATCTCTGTGATTTTAAATATAATAAAAAAATTATATTTATAAGAGAAAATTTTTTCTTTTGGTAATCCTAAATATAAGAAAAAAGAGTTAATGGTACATTAATTTTATCCAAAATTACCTTTCATTAAAATTCTTTAAAAAGGAGTTAATGATATATTAAATACATCAGTAATTTAAATTAATATTAAATTAAGTAAGAGTAATTTTAAAAAAAAAATTAAAATGAGAAATAAATTAACTAGTTTTAACTAAACAAAATTACTTTTTTAAATATTAGTGAAGTGACTCTTTTTTCCTTATAAATAGAAATGGAGAGAATATATATTTTGAATGTTATGAATTTGAATTATTTTATACTATAATTTAATACTATTTATTTATTTATGATTTGGTCTTGTTATGCTAAATGGGTAAGGTTACTTTCCATTTTGGAATGAATGGCAAAACACTAGGATATGTTTGTTATAAAATGAGAATAAGAATATGAACAGAAATGAGAATGAAAATAGAAATGAGAAAAAGTTTTTCTAGAAACCTCCTTCCCTAACCCAAATTATGTTTGGTATATCTAGTTATGAAGGTCTATTATTTTTCTATAAAAATGTTTAAATTATAATTTAAGTTATTTAGTTACTTATTAAATATGATTTTATCAAAAAAAAAATTACTTTTAGGGGAAAGTAGATCATTTCCTCAACTTTTTTTTGAGGATACCACTTTCCTAACGACCTATCTTCCAGCGTACCAAACACGTCTAGTTAAGAATCTCTTTTTCCATTCCCTTTCCAAAAAGCAATTCAGATGCTAAACATGCCCTTAATGGAGCCTTGCATGTGAAAACGATGATCTAGGAGTTGTCCATTGATTCCGTTTATTAATATAGTATCAAAACAGGCTGTATTATGCAACCTCCAAATATTTTAAAGCTACAAATATCGAAAAATAAAACAAATCCACGACTTTGGACTAGGAGATTCCGTTCTATTAGTAAATGGCTCCTTTTTTTTGTTCAAAAAGTGCACAGATTTAGTATCCCCACGACCAGCACCACTTGTTTACTTTACACCCTTTACCCCCAGCATTTGTTGTTTTTTTATGAATTTCCACCACTGCTTCTGGGCCCCAAATTTCACAGGGCTCCAAACACAAAAGCTTAACGTTAAATCCTCAATAATTGTGCTCTTAAGAGAAAAAAAAGAGTACGTAATATATAAAGATACGGAGGTATATCAGTTTTCTTTTTTTTTAAATATTTTTGTATTTATTTTTTCAGCGGTATCATTAACATCAATATATTATCAATATCAATCAATAAATTTATTCCTTAAATTCCATATAGTCCATAAAGGGTCCACCAAGTCATATTTCATATATATATATACACTCTCTTCGCTCCTCTAAATAAGTTACTTTCTAGAATGATTTTATGATCCCAAAATATAAGTTACTTTGTAAAAGTTTATAAAATATTAATTATTTTATTCTAAAAATATCATTCTTAAAAATTATTTTATGGAGTATTAATTATTTTAGAAAATATAAATATATGATATTAATTAGAGGTAAGGATAGAAACTAAAATAAATATTAGATAATTTTATTAATATAATTAATCTTTCTTAATACCTATAAGATAATTGAAAATGATTTACATTAGGCTTCAATAAATGAGCGGACCCCTTTTACAAATAAGTCAATAAAGTATACTCACTCCAGTTCCTATTATAGGGTGTTATTTAGAAAACTTGTTTGGTCCAAAATATAAGATATTAAGTAATAAATTTAATTTTAGTCTCAATTTTACCCCTATTGAATACTTTCATTACAAATCTCAATTAACTTCTCTCTCCTCCTATCATCATTATTAATTTAATGTATTTTTATTCTCTTCTTAAAGGGAAAATAGAAATGTCAAAATTTTTTTTCATCAATTTTAGACTCTAACCAACTTTTCTTAATCTACGTGCGATAGTTAAAAACATCTTATAATAGGGACAGGAGGGAGTAATTGGATCCGCTGGAAAAAAAAAAAAACAACGGAGGTTTCTAGACATAAGTAGAAATCACGTGGAGTTTTTTCGTTAGTTAATTGTCCAGGTTGTTTTAAAACACGTTTAATACGAAGGCCTTCACAGCTACAGTGGTTAGGTTTTTTGAAGTTTCACACAACTCAGAATTTGAGATACCCCAAGCTTTAGTCTGGAGCAATTTTCGCTTTCATTGTCCTTGAAATACTACCCTATTTTTATTGTTATTGTAAGATAAATACCAGGCTTCATAAATAATGTAGGGACACCCAATTAAGATTAAGATTGAGATTCCAACACTGTAATTTTAAATTAAAAAATAATACATAAAAATTTATCTCAATATGTACAAGTGTTAATTATAAAGAATATTAATTTTTATAATTTCTTAGAGTAATTGACAGATGAAAGTTGAACTTGTTCATGAGTTTTATCAATTTTTATTTATCTTCATATTGTACAACTTATTCATTAAAAAAACATCACCAAGAACACGAGTAAGAGCCTGGAGGGGAGGGCCCATGCAGAATAATTTAATGATTTTGATCCAGACACAGAGGCCCACTTAGATTGGGATAGCCATACATAATTGGTGCACAGAGTGTTAGGCCCATGGGCTCATGGTCCAATACATGGACGATGGATCTACTAATCAAGTCTTAGCCATAATTTAAATTAAATTCTTCAACTTTATTGTACACCAAAACAAAAAACATTCAACTTTCTTTTTTGGTAAAATCGTTTGATATCCAGTTGACACTTTAGCTTTTAATTAATCCAAATCGAAGTGCGTCAAGCCTCATACAGGGGAAGCTCTCTCAAAATTGTCTTATATATTCATACAGTCTCCAACTTGAAATATTATACTTAAATAATCTTAACTCTTTTCATTAGAATTAATGCTGATTAAAAATCTTCAAATTCAGTAATTAACAAACTTGAAATCGCAAACCAGCATTAGCATATTTTAATTACTAATGAAGATAGGGGAAAAAATTAGTTTGGAAAACATATTTTTTCTTGGACTGACATGTTAGAGCTATTGAAAGGATGTTTTTGTTTTTGGTAAGGAGGGATGGGACAGGCGTAAGTACAACTAGGGGGGTTTACAAACCCTGAAACCCAGAGCAATATCTTGAAGCACCATGTCCCGAATATGAGAGGGGATCTCGACTTAAGAGATATATTTGCCTCCCAACTTAATTGCTGACAACGTGAGAGTGGTATTCTCTCATGATATACAACACTGTTAAACTTTAAAATATTTTTTAAGCTTGTAAATCACTATTCTTGACCATACTTCACAAAGTTGGTAATCTATTTATTTTTAGTATATGAGCATTTTAAAATTTTTGTTGATTGTACATATAAAAATATATTTATTCTTTTCATTATACACAAAGAGATATACACTTTTCATTGAACAAGGTAACGAACTTCCATCTCATGCGTCATCTTAATTCTGCTCCTTGTACAAAAATATAAAATAAAAGTATAAATAATTAGTCATCTATATAATATAATATAAACCAGTGTTAAAGTTTTGCATTAAATGAAGAAAAATACATTCATATTTTATTTATAAATACATGTATACGATCCACAGCCATTCATTAACTTGGGAATTAACAAGACTGCAAATGTAAATGTGACTGTAGTTTTTTTGTTGGAAAGCAAAGACATATATGTAGTTGGGACAAAGAGGTAGTTTGCTTAATGATATGTCAAGTCCCAAATAGAGGTTGCTTTTTGGGCATGTGAGATGTCTTGATCTGGAGATTTGATTAATCAGATCTCAAGTGCGGATCAATGCAGATCAATGTCATCAATCCCATCTAGTCAGTTGTTGGGTGTGGGCTCCCTTTTTATGTGGAAAAATGTCTAAATATAAAAGTCTATTATGTATCTCACTTATTTAAATGAAGAGGAGTTAGGGTATACAAGTGAGGTCATATTCAAGTTAGAACAATCGCCTTTGAAAGAAAAGAAGAGAAAAACATTATTTTTGCATATTTACAAAACAGTTACTGAAAATTTATTTATGGATTCGTTAACAGTTGGATCGTGCTAAAATTTTGTCAATAGGTTTGAAACATTTGGTTCTTTATTTTCAATGGTTAGATCATTGTTTCATGGTATAGTATGAGAGATATTCAATTTGTACTAAATCTATATTTATGATATTTTTTATCTTCTTGATTTTCTATTGTAAGTTTTTTACTTTGATTATTAGGAAAACTGTTGGAACTTACTTATGTACTTGATTAAGACTCTGTTATACTCCTATTTTGATTATAGTGAAATTATTTTCATTGGTTTGGATGACTCGTGATTTTTACCATTGCCTTGAGAGGTTTTCCACGTTAAAAATCTTGGTGTCTTTTAATATGTTTGTAGTATTTATATTTTACCATATATTTATTTGATTACTCCTCATAAATTTTTACTAGTATGAGAGATTTATTTTCTCTGCACATTTGTTACTTTGTTACTATTCCTATTAGAGAGACATCAAAGCCTTAGTTTTGAGATTATTTAACTTGCTTGAATGATGGAGTTTAATACAAATAAGATGTTTTGTTTAAATGGCACTAATTATCGTTTCTGGAAAGGTAAGATAAATGATTTGCTATTTACAAAAAATATGCATATTCCTGTGTTTGCTACTTGTTCCAAATCTAATGAAGAGTGAGATTTTGAACATCTTAGGTATGTTGTTTTATTTGGCAATATGTAGAAGATAATATATATAATCACATTGTTCAACACATGCGAGAACTTTATGAGAGAAGATTGAGTCCTTATATACCTGTAAGTTATGAAATAAAAAATTATATTTGATGTATTATTTGATGAATTTGAGGTACAAGGAAGAGACCTCTATTTTAGATCATTTGAATGAAATTCAAGGGCTTCTAGATCAATTGTCAGAAATGGGTATCAAGTTTGATAATAAAGTTTTAGGACTATGGCTTTTAAACACGTTACCTAAGTCTTGGGACCATTTCAAGTTTCAATTATAAACTCAGCCCTTATTGCTATTATTTCCTTGCAAGCGGCAAAAAGTAGTGCTCTTAATGAAGAAATAAGAAGGAAGATATATGATTATTCATCTCATTTAGAAGTACTTATCACTAAAAACAAAGGGAGAAGTCAAAAAAGGGAACCAAAAGGTGGTAGAGAGAATAGTAAAAGTAAGTCCAAGTCTAGATATAAGAATTTAGAGTGTTATTATTGTTATAAAAAGGGACACGTTAAAAAGCATTGTTTTCTTTTGAAAAAAGAGAACAAGGCAAGAACGGTAAGCAAAAAGAGAAGGGTCAGAACGATAATGATCGTGTTACTACTGCTACGAGTGATGTTCTTGTTATTTTTCATCCTTCTGGATCAGTTAATCTTGTATCAACTGAAAGCATAGAGATAAAAGATGATTGTTTTACTACTATTACTACTAGTGAAGATCTTCTTATTCTTTGTGAGTATGAATTAGTTAATCTTACTTCAGATGAGAGCATATGGGCAATACACATTGGTGTTGCATCACATGTTACACTAAGAAATGAGTTCTTCACATCTTATACACTTGGTAACTTTGAAGTGTTAAAAATGGGTAATGATGGTGAGGCTAAAGTGATTGACATTGGTGATGTTTGTCTGCAAACGAACACGGGAATGGAGTTATGGCTTAAGGGAGTTAAACATGCTCTGGATGTTCACTTTAATTTGATCTCTATTCAGAAACTTGATAATGATGGTTTTCATAACTATTTTGGTTTTGGAAATTAGGGGCTCACAAAAGGTAACTTGGTTGTGGTTAGAGGGAAAAATTATCTATATTAGAATGGACAAAAGCTTTGGCTACTAAAGATAGTGTGAATGTCATGAAATAGAAGTTTCAAATTTGTGGCATCGAATGCTTAGTCATATCAATGAAAAAAGGCTAAATTACTTAGCAAAAAAAGATGTGCTTCTGGAATTGAAAAGTGCTCAATTGGAGAAGTGTTTTTACTGCATGGTTAGTTAGCAGACTCAAGTATTTTTCAAAAAGCATCCTCCATAAGGGAAATTAGAGTTACTTGAATTGGTGCCCTCTGATATTTGTGGTTTATTGAAGGGTAAATCCTTTAGTGGTGCTCTTTACTTTGTTACCTTTATTGATGACTATTCTAGGAAGTTGTGGGTCTATACTTTGAAGATAAAAAATCAAGTGTTAGAGAAGTTTAAACAATTTCAAGCTTTGGTTGAGATGCAGTCAGGTAAGATTCTAAAATGCATTTGTATTGATAATGGTGGTGAGTATTATGGACCCTTTGATGCATTTTGTAAACAACATGGTATTAGACAAGAAAAGACTCCTCAGCTTAATGGCTTAGCAGACAGGATGAACCGGACATTGATTAAGAAAGTTAGATATATACTTTCTAAAGCGAAATTGTCTAAACATTTTTAGGGTGAGGCACTGTATATAGCAGTGCACGTTATGAATCTTAGTCTTACTATTGCTTTGAATGGTGAGGTGTGAAACAAAATTTGGTTTGGCAAGAATGTTAATTATGATTACTTGTGAGTTTTTAGTTGCAAGGTATTTGTGCAGGTTTCAAAGGATGAAGATCCAAGTTGGATGTAAAAACAAGATAGAGTATCTTTATTGGTTATAGTCAGGATAAATTTGGCTACAAGTTGTATGATCTTATTGAGAAGAAGCTTGCTAGAAGCTGTGATATGAAGTTCATGGAAGATGAAATTATTGATAACGTTGATAAAATGGAGAAGATAACTCCTATGAAAAATTATAATTTATATGATATTGATCCAGTGCAGTCGCCTATTTATAATCTAGATTCTAATAATGGTAATTTTCAATAGGGAGTGCAACATAACTATCTTGATGATGGTCCATTTGGAAATGAATTGGATGTTCCATCAAATGATGTTGAAGAGCAACATGAGTCACAAGATGAGACTCTAGATAATGTACCTGAACCACCTCAAGTTCAACTCAGGAGGTCTAATAGGTAAGAACAATCATTTAAAAGGTATCCTTCTAATGAGTATTTGATCTTGATTGATGGGGGAGAACCTGAGTGTTTTGAAGAGGCTATGGAGAGTAAAGAAAAACAAAAGTGGCTAGATGTAATGCAAGATGAAATGAAATCTTTGCATGATAATCACACATTTGATTTGGTAAAGTTGCCTAAAGGATAGGGTGAAGTATGAGAATAATTCTACATCTTCAAGGTATAAAGCTAGATTAATGGTGAAAGGCTTTAGTCAGAAAAAATGGAGTTGATTTTAATGAAAATTTCTCTTTTGTGGTGAAGATGTCGTTCATTAGAACTGTGTTGAGTTTGACTATTAGTCTTGATTTAAAGCTGGAGCAGATGGATGTGAAGGTTGCTTTTCTTCGTGGAGATTTGGAGAAAGAGATTTTCATGAAGCAACTCAATGGTTTTCATGTTGTAGGCAAAGAAAATTATGTGTGTAAACTGAGAAAGAGCCTATATGGTTTGAAGCAGGCTCCAAGGCATTGATGTAAGAAGTTTAAGTCTATTATGTGTGAGTAAGGCTACAAGAAGACTATTTCTGATCATTATGTCTTTGTTTAAAATTTTTCCAGTAATGACTTCATCATTCTATTGTTGTATGTTGATAACATACTTGTTGTTGGAAAAAAATGTTTCCAGAATTGATAGATTGAAGAAGCCATTGGGTGAGTTATTTGCCATGAAAGACATGAAAGCTGCTAATCAGATTCTTGATATAAGAATCTTGTGTGATAGAAAGGAAAAGAAGCTTAGGATATATTAAGAATCTTACATTGAAAAGTGCTTTAGAGATTTCAAATGAAAAATGTTAAGGCGGTAAGTACTTTTCTTGCTAATCATTTTAAATTGAGTAACAAAGTCTTTCAAATGAAGCCAAGAAGTTAGATAGGAAAAGGTTCCTTATGCATTTGCAATAGGTAGTTTGATGTATGTAATGGTATGTATAAGAGCAGATATAGCACATGCTGTTGGTATAATTAGTAGATTTTTATCAAACCCAGGTGGAGAGTATTAGAATGTTGTGAAATGGATTCTGAGGTATCTTTGTGGTATTGTTAGTATAAGGCTTTGTTTTGGAGATGATAAGCCTACCCTTGAGGGGTACACAGACTTGGATATAGCTAGAGATATTGATTGTAGAAAATCCACTTCGGACCATTTAATTAAATTTGCAATGGAGCTGTGATTTGGCAATTTAAGTTACAGAAATGTGTAGTTTTGCCTATAATAGAGGCAAAGTTCAATGCTATTACCAAAGCATGCAAAGAATTGCTACAGTTGAAGAAACTCTTGCAAGGAGCTTGGTTTTACTTAAGACAAATATTTACTATTTTGTGATAGTCAAAGTGCTATTTATCTTGATAAGAATCCAACCATATTGATGTGAGATATTATTATATACGTGATATTTTGGATGCTAAGATGTTGAAGCTAGCAAAAATTGATACTGATGATAATGTTGTTGATATGATGACTAAGATACTACCAAGATGGAAGTTTGAAGTTTATTATGAAATCACCGGATTAGCAGTCATTTTCACATAGTCGTGAGGGGGACATATGTTAAGTGTGAGCACCCTTCCTATGTGGAGAAAGGCTAAAATCTAAAAGCTCATTATGTGTTTCATTTATTTAAGTCGAAAGGGGTCATATTAGGGTATGAGAGTGAAATCATATTTAAGTTAGAATAACCGTCTTTGAGAGAGAAGAAAAGAAAAACCTTATTTTCGTATATTCACAGAGTAGCCACGGGAAAAATTCATTTGGGAATTTGATAACCGTTGGATTGTGCTAAAATTTTGTTAGTTGGTTTGAGACATCTGGTTCTTTATTTTCAATTATTAGATTGTCGTTTCGTGGTTTAGTGTGAAAGCAATTCAATTTGTACTGAATCTATATTTTTTAGATTTTTCATTTTCTTGATTATCTATTATAAACTTTTTACTTTGATTGTTGGGAGAACCGTTAGCACTGATTTATGCACTTGATTGAGACTCTATTGTACCCTTAACTTGAAAGCTTTTCCACGTTAAAAATATTGGCATCTTTTAATATGTTTGTGGTATTTATATTTTGCCATATATTTATTTGATTGCTCCTCATAAATTCTTATAAGGAAAAGAGATTTATATCTAGTACATATTTATTACTATGATATGTTTCTATCACCAGTAGCCCCCATAGTCTCCAACACCAACACTTGTATCTCCCATTCCATTACCGACATTCATCTGATAAGCCTTTTCTAGCTCCATGTTCATCCAATCATTAACACTTGTCATTTGCGCATCATCTGGAAGCCCCACAGTTAGTCCACTTATCTGGGTACTCTCTACATCTTATCAAATCCACAGTTGAAAACACGAACAGAGCCCTCACCCACTTCCTTTTCTTTCCCGTCTTGTTCTTGGACTTGGGACTTTTAGATCTGGAGACACTTTTCAGTCAACATTAGCAGTGCTTCCTCTTGACTCACAACTTTGGATCAGGTTGCTGTATCTTTGGCTGTCATCTTATCTTGCAAAGACTTGGATTGAGTCACAAGCTTCCTCAGTTTGTTTAGATCAGGAGAGATGTGCTTTATGACCGCAGCCAAGACGGAGACTTTCCAGGCCTTTTTCAGATCATGGGGCTTCTTATAAGGTGGAGGACCATATTCCTTGGCCACCACTCCTTGTTCACCCCACCAAACTTCGTTGCCGCTGGGCCACCATGGAGGAGCCAGCCCTCTCTCTAAAGGAAACTTCCTTTGGGGAGGAACACGGTGTTGCATCAGAGCAGAAAGCAGAGAGCCCAGCGTAGTATCCTGCAATTCATGAAGCAGATGCATGTACGATGCTGCATCCACCTCACCTTTTTGAAACAGCGGTAAGAACTTAGCAATGGC